>CM037593.1:92556088-93156088 GCA_021018995.1 Chloranthus sessilifolius
AAACGCCCGACGACATGGGAGTGGAAAAGATCAATCATCTCATCTCTTCTCCGACATACCGACCAAGATTAACAAGAAGAGAAGTCGGCCCTGAGCTCACCCGGCTCTATAACATAAACCCAACTGAAACAAAGGGGTGGGACCTCATGTATCAGCTAGGATACATCCCCCATACCAGACTTGGTAAGAACAAGCAAGGCCGCATAGGGCCTATCATCCCAAAGAAAGTTTGAAAACATACACTATTCGGTTACCGAGCACACGGCAAATAGACCGACATAATGCCAACTTCGTCTAAGCGGTCGCTATATGACCATTTCATCTATGGAACCATCGAGAAGGCCAATGTACCGAAGAGGAAAAGGTAATCCCTCCCAAAGCTGTAAGAAACAGAGATTGAGCAAATGACCAGAACCTTTGCCAACCTCACCAACCTGAATCGAGATGACAACATCGATAAACCACTAGAGGAACTCTAACCACTATTCGATGCTAAAGAATCCCCTGAGGTGCCAAGGAGCCTACAAAACTTGAGCTGCACGTAGAAGATTGGGGGGCAACCTACGAGGAAGACTTTCATATCGCTGCTTTTATAGATGAAGAAGAACTAGAGTCATCCCAGCCTCTTGAACCGCAAGGAGAGGAGTGGCTCTCAATGTCAAGTGAAGAAGAAGACTATTGGATAGCTCTTATTGGAATAGAACTTAAAGACCTCCTGAGAGTGGAACGGCTAGAATTTCTCTAAGAAGTCAATCGCTTCCAGAACGAGGGATCCGACTCTGATGACAAATTCGATTATCGACCCATAATTGATAATTAGAGATGCCCACGTCGCTGTCCTTACTCGGAGTCACCCTATTGCAATCTACGTGCATCTATCCTAATACGGTCTGTGAGAGCTATCTTATACGAAATATGGTGAACAACAAGGGTAAAAGAGTCTCACATTGCCTTCATAGAAGTTGAAGAAGAACTAGAGCTCGATGCTCCCCAATCTCCGGAGGCACCACAATTTTAGATATTCTGGAAATCATTAGAAGAAGAATGGCAACCGCCATCGAGTGATGATGAAGACTACTGGATAGATCTTCCTGCATTCAAATTAGCATAATAGTTAGGCCAAGACCTCCAAGGGCAGTCGAACGAAGAAGACAACCCCAGCTTCAACGACAGTAACCCCAGCCTCGATCTCATAGGATGGGAATGCCCTTGGGGATATGCCTCCATTTGCCAACCATATCAGCCTTGCTGTCAAGCGTGCGTGTTCATCCTTTTATACTATGAAGTCCAAGGGAGAGAGCTCACAAGTCTAGAAAATCATCAGTCGAGCCCACCCAAAGAAGACGAGCTTCAGCAAGGAGAACATCTCCAGCCCAGTTCTGAGGACGGAAGCTTACACAACTACAACCTCGAACTCTCTTCGAAGTTGAGACCATTAACATAAAAGAAGAAGCCATAGTACTCACCGGACCACCGCCTTCGCCATTCATTAGGAAGATCACGCTAGGCAAGGATCATTAAAAAAAATGACAAATTCAGAATAGGTCCGTGTCATCCGAAGACTCACATGAATGGCTTGAGCAGCCGTCCCACTTCCCCAGTTAAAGGAAGCAAACCTGCCGGATCCTTTTCAGGCAACTGATCATGTAGTATACTTATTATCAAAAATAAAATAAAAAAGAAAACCCTTAAAAACACAAAGATGGAAAACCCAAAAAAGAGATTTCTCTAATAAGGCTACGAGTAGCAGTCACACCAATGAAATCGTGGGAGTACTAGCTGATATGATCACACACGGTCATCATCCTACTCATAACACCATGGAGACCTACCTCAACTTCATTCAAAACGACCCTACCCCCTCTCCCTCAAGAAGGCGTCCCGACAAAGTAACAAGCCAGTGATCATACCTAATGAGATACTCCATAACTTCAAGAGGAGAATGAATAGCCTCGACCTATACCTCACTAAGGATGTCGCGGTCATAAATTGTATGGATGAAGGGTCACCTCCCATAAAACTAACCCCTCAGTGTAGCCATTTCATAGTTTATGAGCTTACAGATGATGAAGAGGGAGCACTAGCCACTGAGGAGACACAGAATTTCCAACGAGTCATTAAACTCTTTGACGAGCAAACTCAAGCTGCCATGGAATCTATCAAAGAAATTAATTTCGACACTGAGGATAAACTCAAGAAGTTACTAATCAATGCAACACTCAGCCCTAAGGAACGACAACAGATCATCCAAGTCCTTTAAGATCACCTCATCTTCTTCGCATGGTCCGATGAAGACATGCCCGGTCTGGACTCGGGCCTAGTGGAACATCGTCTGGTCCTAGAACCCGATACAAAGCCCATCAAGTAGAAACTCAGAAGGATGCACCTTTAGACAGTGCTACAAGTCAAGTAGGAAGTTGATAAGCTGTATAAAGCTAAATTCATTCAAGTCATCCTCTACCCTAAGTGGGTTGCAAATATAATACCTATCGCCAAGAAGGATGGCAGAGTACGTGTATGCATCGACTTCAAGAATCTCAATCGAGCATGCCCAAAAGATGACTTCCCACTCCCACGCATTGACACTTTGGTCGATAATATCGTCAGACATGAGATATCATCCTTTATGGATGGCATCTCTAGATACCACTAGATTAAACAAGCAAAATTCAACAAAGAGAAGACTTCGTTCACTATGCCATGGGGAACTTACTGCTACGTCATCATACCTCTCGGTCTCAAAAATGCAAGAGCCACGTATCAACACCCCATGATGGCTTTCTTCCATGACTTGATGCACAATTGTATCGAAGTCTATGTCGAGGATATACTAGTAAAGTCTCAAACGCGAGTAGGACATGCTGGAGCACTATGACTAGTACTACAAAGAGCCGAGAAATATCAACTTAAGATGAATCCAAAGAAATGCGTGTTTGGAGTGACCTCCGAAAAACTACTAGGTTTCATAGTTAGTAAGCAAGGAATCGAGGTCGACCCGGTAAAGGTCAAAGCCATTCTTGGGATGCCACCTCCTGCCAACATCAAAGAACTATAAGGCCTGATAGGAAGACTGTAATTCATCAGGAGATTCATCTCCCAATACTCAAAAAGATGCGGCCCTTTCTACAAACCGCTTAAAGGAGGAGCCGAGTACATATAGGATGACCTTTGACAATATCAAGAAGTACATCCTCAACCGCCGATATTATCGCCACCAATTCTTGAAAGACCCTTGATCCTCTACGTGTCAGCAAATGACAAGGCAATGACAGTAATTCTCAAACAACATGACGAAGAAGGCAAGAGAGAGAAGGCCATCTACTACCTCAACAGAATGATGGTCGAGTACGAACATAAATATATAACAATGGAGAAGACATGCCTCACACTAGTGTGGGCCTCGACAAAATTATGACACTACATCAGAGAGCACAAGATATTGGTACTAGCATGTATGGATCCTCTGAAGTATATATTTGAGAAGCCCGCTACATCCGAAAAGATCGCTCAATGGCATATGCTACTACAAGACTTTGACATCACCTATGTCACACAGAAGTTCATCAAAGGACAGACAATCACCAATTACCTCGCTAACCTTCCTCTTTCAGGAAATGAGCCCGTACACGCAGACTTTCCCGATGAAGACCTACTCTTGATTCACGATGAAAAACCCAACAAGACTTCATAGACCTTTACTTCGATGGCGCTCCTAATCACAAAGGGAAAGGCATTGGGATAGTCCTAAGTTCGAAAGGAGTTGTCATAACAAAAGCCTTTCAACTTTACTTCCCAATCACCAACAACGTTGCAGAATATGAAGCCTTCATTGCCAGACTATGAGCACCGCTACATCTTGGCATCAAGCAGTTGAAGACAATCAACGACTCCAAACTTGTGATATCATAAGTCATCGTGGAATGGAAGATTAAAGAAAAAAAATTGATGGCATACTTAGAAATAGCTCAGTTTCTAATAAAACAATTTGAGAGAATTTCTTCCACGCACATCCTTAGACTGGAGAATGAGCTCACAGATTTTCTAGTCACACTAGCCTTAGTCATACAAATATCAGTCGGACAAAATACAAAGTCCATCTTCATCGAGAAATTAACAATGCCAACACACGAAGTCACATGGAAAGTGAAACTCGAACTACCAACTCAATCAAAAACAGTCACAGACGAAAGGCAATCTACACCAAAAGAGCCTGCGAAGAAGGAAGCCACCATCGCAACCTTTAGATTCGAGAAATCACCAAGCGACGATGGACAGCCATGGTACTTTGACATATGAAACTTCCTGAAGCATCGACACATCCCTCCTTACGCTATTAGGATAAAATGAAAGACAATAAGGAATCGATGCACAAGATTTTGCATCCTAGGCGAGATTCTATACAAAGAGTCCTTCACTAAAGGAGTACTGCTACAGTGTGTCACGATAGTCGAAGGACAATACATCATCCGTGAAGCATAGGCTAGTGCCTACGGTGTCCACACTGGTAGACAAAGACTCATAGATCAGATTATACAATAAGGCTACTACTGGCCGACGATGACGAGGGATTGCCACCTCTACATCTAATGCTACAAACAGTGTAAAAAACACGTCACACTTATCAGTGCCCCATCGGTTGCATTGAATCCCATAACCTCACCATGTCCATTCTCAATGTGGGCCTTCGATATCATAGGATCCTTCATGGACATGATCGGGAATGCTCACAAGCACGCGTTCATACTCACTGTGATCGAATAATACTACACTAAATGGGTAGAAACTGAGTCATATATCAGAATCATTGCTTCGACACTCATGAAGTTTATTATTCAAAACATCATCACCCGGTTTGGAGTACCTAAAATATTCATCACCGACAACGGACCATAATTTATCGTAGAAAAGACGAAGAGACTGTGAAAGAAATTTGGCATCGACCTATGTCACTCGTCGCCATTCTTCCCCTAGGGAAATGGACAAGCAGTGGTTATGAACATAATGCTAATCCATATTCTAAAATGAATAGTGGAGATGAGCAATGGAGCCGACTGGCTTGAATGACTACCAGAGGCACTCTAGGCCTATATGACTTCTATTCACACGACCACTAGCCAAACTCTTTACCTCCTCACATATGGGATGGAAGTAATCCTACACTATAAAATATAAGTACCATCCCTATGGATCCAACTCGATGATGAACTATCTTTTGACAAAAGGTGAATTTCTTTGCTCGCTGAGCTAGAACAACTCGATGAAATGCGTTTAAGGGTAGCCGACCATGCTCAAATATACCAAAGGAGAGTGGCCGGAGTCTACGATAAGAAAGTCCTTGAGCGAACTTTCAAAATTGGAGAGTTAGTTTTAAAGAAAATCATGCCTTCTAAACATGACCATCTAAAAGGAAAACTAAAAGTGAACTGGGAGGGCCCATATGTTATATCAGCCGCGTACCTGGAGAACGCATGCAAGCTGGTGAACCAGGACGGGGAAGAACTTCCTAACCCATGGAACGCCATGTACTTAAGGAAATACTACCCTTAGTGTTGTGATCATCATATCCCATAGTTAAATACTTATATCTACCATCCTTGTAGTCATCACGACTTATTCATTCGTAGTATGCCTTCATTTCCTAGGGTATCATTGAAGACTTCTGACCCACAGCCCCCTTCCTATTCGAGCAATTTGATCAAAAGGACCAATGGAATACCTAACCTCTTCCAAAAGCATATGTAACACCTGATTCTCACCCCTTTCCCTATGCCATTGGAGGAGATATTAGAGAAGAAAAATTAAGATGTTAGGCTCAATCAAAACTCATCATTCTTGTGTCAGCAGGTTACTTTCAAAATAATATACATGTAACTGAGAGAGAGAAATACGATGAATGTACCAGTCAATGAGCCCAGGGAAGCATAAGCAGATTATGAGGGCATCCCTAGTGACCCTACTAGGAAGGTATAAGCTAGTTGTAAGGGCGGGCATCCCTGGTGTCCTGATACTACTAGATATCGTCGTAAGGTGGTGGGAGGAGGACAAACTCCTGCTAATAATAGAATATGAGACTTTGATGGTGCCGAAGCATGATGGAGAGCTTAATCATGACACCACATACCACTCGAGGAAAAGATTGTTGCCTATCCCTTTTAGGAGTTGTCAAGTACAAACTATTCCCCACATCATTGAGCCTTATCCTTTTTTTCACCCTTAATTTTCATTTTCAGACAATGAGTCCTTGTGCAACCACAGATTTTTAACAAACCCGTCGCGACAATGCGCTTGTTGGTGCACACTTTTTCTGGGTTCCTTTCGATCTCCGGTGAATTAGTGGCCCAATTCTATCCTGAGCGGACTCTGGAAATGCAGTGATTTGGATGTTGATAATAAGGGGGATTTCTAGGAAGATTCCTAGTTTGTTACGATCCCCAACTATAGATATTTAATGACACTGCAACACGTCACTGATCACGCTTTGAAATGGGTGTGGGTTACTTCTTTACTGAATCATCGGCCTGTCACTGTCAGCAGTAGCACTGGCTCTTCTTATAATTTAGATAGTTTAGTTTTTCTTTTCTTATTATTTCTATAATTCTAATTGGGTTAGGTTCCCTAGTTCTACTATGAGTTTAACTATGGGAATTTATCATGGTGAATTAATCTAATATTCTAACATCCTAATCCTAGTGTGAGTCTATGTGGTTTAAGTATTCTACTCTTATTAGAAGTCTAATTAGTTTAGAACCTAATTACTTTTGGATGTCTTACCTTTATTAGAATTCTACTGTGATTGGGTATCCTAATGCTATTGTGATTCTAATTAATTCAGGGTTCTACTACTATTGAAAGTCTGATTAATTAAGTCTCCTAATCCTATTTGGGGTTTAATTAATTCAAGTGTTCTAATCATATCAGAAATCTAATTAATTAAGTTCCCTAATCTTACTAGAAGTATAATTAATATTAGTCTCTTAATCGTACTAGGAATGCAAATATGCTAATTCAGGTAAAACTCTAATTAAATCAAGCATGCTAATTGTACTGAAATTCTAAGTAAAGCAAATATACTAATTTTACTAAAATTCTAACTAAAGCAAGTGTAGTAATTGTACTAAAATTCTAATTGAAGTAAATGAACTAATTGTATTGCAATTCTAATTAATGCAATTATACTAGTTATACTAAAATGCTAATTAAAATAATTGGACTAATTTTACTAAAATTCTAAAAAAAGGGTTTTGGGCCTGCTATGCGAAGGAGGATTAGCCTTGTTCCCAAGTACCTTCCGTAAGCTCCCTTGGGCAAATCGGGTGGCTGATATTAAAGTAAATTGGATTTTTAGATTATAAGATAGTATTTTTTTGGATTTTTAAAGTTGATTATTTCAAGTTATAATTATGGATTAAATTATGAAACTAGGATTTAAAAAAATTGAATTATAAATTGGGATTTTAGAAATCTTAAATTGAGGAATTAAAACTAAAATTTAAAATCTAAGGACTGAATTTAGGACAGAAATCAGAAAATCAGACCGTATGATTAAGGACTGGTTCTAAAAACTAAGAACTAGAACAAGAGATTAATAATAGGACCGGAGATTAAGATTTTAGAACAAAATTAAGGTTTAGGGTTGGTGAATTAGGCCGTCAAATTAAGGGCTGGTTCTAGAAACTAAGAACTAGCACCAGATATTAAAATTATGGTTTAAAAAGGTGCTACAGTCTAAGACTGGAAATTTAATATTAATAGTTAAAAAAACCTAAATCTAAGAACTAAAACTAGGTTCGTAACTAAGAACTAAATTTTTACTTGAGGCCAAGGCTGTAGAGAGGAATCTCAAAATTCGAAGCTTGGATGCAGAGGATTTGAAGCTCGAATCCCAAAGTCATTGCCCTGTTTCTCTCTGTATTCGCTCTACTCTCTCTCTATTTTTCCTGTCCTCCCCTTTGGTCGAATTAAAAAAGGTCTTTTATAGGTTTTTCCTAATTAAATGCCCTATTTTAGGTGTTTAACTAAATTGCGCGCCAATTTTCTAGTGCTTAATCGCTTTGAGTCGGTCACCGACTCAGTGAGCGACTGGCTGACTGGCTCAGTCAAGTATCCTAGTTCTAATCATGTTAGAACTAATTGTGTGCCTTGTTTGAAGTGCGCAACCCGATTAAGTATTTCGTTCGAAGTGCTTAATCGTGGAATCTTGGAGGTCAAGGACTGTAAGGCTAGGTCGAGCGTAGGCCAATTGCGCGCTTGTGTTATGGCACTCAATCCAATCATGTGTGCCATGTGGAGCGCATAATCGAGTCTCAAGGTAGTTTGGGAGAAGGTAGTTTGGTATGAAAGGGGATTGATTGCACGTTTGTGGGTTTGCGTGCAATCGAATTTCGTGCATGGTTTTAGGCATGTAATTCGAGGTTGTCCGGGTCTGGGTTGGGTCTGAAATGCCAAACTATTGTTTCAGCCTGCATTTTGACTCTATACTATTGTTTTAGTATATAGTCTCCCTACGTTGGGATCGTAACCATAAAGCTATTATTTTAGCCTGTGTTCAACCATGTATTATTGTTTCAGTGCATGGTTTACAATTTAGGGTTAGGGGGTCTGAAATGCCAGACTATTATTTTAGTCTGTATTTCGACTATATACTATTATTTCAGTATATAGTCTCCCTACATTGAGATCTGAGCCATAGAGCTATTATTTCAGCATGTATTCAGCCATGTACTATTATTTCAGTGCATGATTCCCACGTTAGGGTCATGGGGCCTGAGCCACAGAATTATTGTTTTAGCCTGTGTTCAGCCATATACTATTGTTTCAGTGTATGGTCCCACATTAGGGTTGTAAAAATTTCAAAGATGGTAAGTCCTTTATAAAATGTCACGAGTGAGGTCAAAGGTTTATCGAATAGATTTGTATATCCCGAGAGGGCAAAATAGGGGTGTCTATAGATGCCCCTCTATGCCGCACTCTTGTGAAGTAAGAATGCGTCGAAGAAGTAGACACCCCTCATTCGAGGTGTCTTCTCATTTCTCTTGAGAAATCACAAATGTGAACTAGGGATGCTAACATGACATGCTTGGCTTTATTATCTATCAGCGCAAGCTAAAATGGAGCATTCGGGGGCCCAGTGGTAGCTGTCGAAAGGTGTATTCCATCCCGTGGATGCAAGTGACCCTGTCGTGTATCGCGACTTGCTGTCATAGACAGCCGATGGGAGAAGTCAGCATATCCTAATCCGCTGGTGCAAGGGGCATCCCGTCGCGTGGCGAGACCTGCTGCGAGTGATAGTCAAACAAAAAGGAGAATCACCATATCCTAATTTGTGGGTGCAAGGGGCATCCCGCCACATGTCGCGACCTGCGGCAAGGGGAAGTCAAACAGAGGGATATGACGCAGTCGAGATACCGAGGGTGTCATACAAATGTCCATAAATAAGGTCCAGAGACTGATTAATAAAATCATATAATGTCGAAGGCTTTCGCAGGTCATGTCAGATCGGGCGCGTCATTGCTCACATCAATGCACGTCAGGCATTCCTTTTCCAATAGGCGTTTGTAAGTTCTTAGATTAAATATACTCGTTGTTCGGTTTCCCAAGAGAATGGCTAGTTTGGGCTGGTAATTGAAGTGAAATTTGGGTAGGTAAAGTCTCTTTGTTTACTTTTATTTTGGTTTCTTTTTTTGTTATTTTTTTTATTATTTTGGAAGTAAGAAGTAAGAAGTTTTTTTTGGTGAAAATTTAGGATTTTTAACTTAAGATCAATTCGGTTGTAAAACAGCGGACGTGGCTTCCAAGATGTCGCTGAGCAGATCCACCGGTACAAGATTTGTGGACCCGACCATTTATGTGGTTGTCAAGACGACCCTTGGCATGCCGAATACTCCGTCTAACCTTCTCGATGAATACTGATGATTATCTCTTATGGGAAGACTACAGTGATTCGCAAGTCAAGAGAAATAGGTTTTGAAAATATTTTGACTTAATCATAGCTAACTATATTTTTAGAAGAAATATCGAGAATAGAGAAGAGGATAGTACTTACCTGGGGGTTATACTTACCTGAATTGCGTGTAGCTTGTGACGGGTTGCCGTAGTGATACCACGAAGGGACCTTCCTAGAAGACTTCTTCTCACTTCTTCATGTCTGTTGCGGCAGGGCTTGGCGATTGCCAATGTGATGAAACGTCTCGTGATGGGACATTGGTGATTTTCCTTTCTTGGGTTGTGTGCTGGGGACGAGTCTGGTGGGACATGGGGAATTCTGATGGGATGTTCGCACTGGGACTTGGCATTGGTTGGATGCGATGGGACATGGGAGGAGTCCCAAATCTTTATGCATTTTTACTGTAGTTGTGTCTGGTGACTGTTACGTAGTGAGAAATTTGGGAAGAGGGCTCTTTGCTTTAGCAAGGGACATGATCGATCTTTCTCCCTTTTCATCATATGGTGTGGCAGGTGTTATTTGAGCTTCTCGAGTAGTAATGTCGCGGTGGGACTCGATTGTGGTGTAGTGATGCGATGGGTGTCAGAGGGTTTCCTCTTACTTCATTTATGCTATAGGGAGGCCTGGCTGTTGCTAGTATGGTGAAAGGTCTTAGGGGTTGAGATTCGTGATGGGATTTGGAAGGTTTGGTTTATTTTTGTGATGGGACATTGGTTGGGTCTTTCTTTATGGGGGTGTACTAAGGATGAGTCCTGGTGATTGCAGGTGTGATGGGGCACATTTATGCGTGTGTATCAGGGTTACATCTGGATGTTTCGGGTGGTGGTGTCGTGATGGGATATGCTGAGGCTTTACTGGGGAATTTGTGCGAGGGATGTCCAGGGCTTGGTGAGACGTTCGTGATGGGACATGTTCGTGATGAGATCAAGTCATAGTTGCATCGCAAGGGGACATATGAATGAGTGGCAGGGTTGTGTCCAGATGTTTTAGGTAGTGATGTTTGCGATGGGACATTGGTGGGATATTTGTGCGATAGGTGCGTCATATTTCTTTCTTGGGCTGATCTTAGGTCATATGAGATTACGTTGTGGTTGCACCGTGATTGGACTCGTCTTTGGCTTTAGTCATGTGCTTGAATTTTGGGAAGGTTTGCTTTTGGCTTTTCACGATGGGATGTGTGGTGGCATAGTTGATTTAGGTCAATGAGCTTAGGTATTGAGATGGCGTTGTATGTGTGCATTTTTATCGCGATGGGACATGCGCGATGAGGTCATGTGATGGAATTCTCCCTCTCTGGTCAGATCGTGATGGGATGAGGGAAGGTGGCGGTGTCACAATAAGGCATGCATGTCTTGTTGCAATGGGATCAAAGGCACGGTCAATGTTTCCTGTAAGGCTATGCGATGGGATATGGGAGAATAATCTTGACCGAGTTGGAATAAAAGGTGTGAGGAAGGATTAATTTGGGTAATGCGCGCCTAGTACCAGGCATTTAATTGAATTGAGAGCATGTTTTTGGGTGCGCGATTATAAGTTTGTCAAGGTATTTGCGTGTTTGGATGCCAGCATGTGATTCACTACGTCAAAATGATAAGAAAACTACTTTTGCAATATAAAAAAGAACCACTACCCTAGCAATGGTGTAATAATTCACTCCCAAAATCCATTGTTTATTAACTTAAAACAGTGGTTTATTTCGTTAACCCTAATCCCACGCCCAAAAATTGACCGCCTTAAAAAAATCACTACAATGCGTACATAAAAGCTCCCTCGAGCATTTTTTTTCATTTTCCTCTCGATCTCTTTTTCTCCCGTCTTCCCTCCCTCACCAAAAACCCTAAGTATCGCCGACCATCCATTCCAAATCGACGAATCGATTCTCAATCTCAGTTTGCCGACCACCTCTCCAGATCTTCTTCTTCTCCTTCAAAGCTCTGGAAGACGACTCCATAGAAACCCTAGTTCGCCGGAAATCAATGTTGCTTGATCTTCTGTTTCTCCTTCTTCAAATCCCTATAAGACGAAGGAGATTTCGGCATTTTCGGAGTCAAATTGCATAGTAAAAAGGTAGATATTTGAAATAGTCAAATTTGATCCGCAATCTCGATTTCTATCTACGAAATAGTAAAACTAGGGTTTGTTGTTTGTGGAATGCTTTGTGTAGGGGAAAGCTCTGATTGCTTGTGGAATGCTTTCTCCTCTTTATTTTTGATTCTTGATATGCTTTTTTGAATAATTTTGATCCTAGTTGAAGAATGAAAAAAGGTTGTGTTCCGATCTCCCTTATCCAACCACTTGTTTCTAGCTTTCTGGTGCCACATTGACTCTTCTTCTCTCAAGAGATTATGATATTTTGTTTTTTCTTCTATGCATCTTAAATTAGTGCTCTGAGTCCCAACCATTTTGAATAATGTAATGTTCCAGTTCTTCCACCCTCTTGTTGTTGTTTTTATTTATTTTTTAAATAAAAAAATGCTAAAATCTTTATTTTTAATGATCCATACTCTGATTTTGAAGATGAGTAACCATTAAATTTTTTTTTTTATTTTTATATTATGTTTGCAGTCATTCCTAAACTTTTTTTGCAAGTGCAACTCTGTAGGAATAAGTTGCAAAAAATTTTCATCGTCATATCGATTTAGCTCGATACATGCATTGGAGTTGTTTAGGAGAAGCATATAATATTTTCTCATTAGTTTAGTGAATAATGATTTATACCATCTACGGCTCCTATGTAATTCACCAAAATTTCATTGTCTTCATGCACAAATATGTTATTCAAGTTTTCTATTTCATTGTTTAAGCTTATCCTTTGTTCGTCTGTTTGATGATGTTGGTGTCGAAGTTTGGAGTCCATCCTTCAAATATGTAATTCACCAAAAAATTCCTGCACTAAAATTTATTTTGTAAAATATTGAACTTCTCTTTTTAATTTTTCAAATAAAAATTTGAAATATTTATGTGTAGCAGCAGACCATGTCCGAAGAGTTGGCAGCTTTAAATTTGGTGGAATCCAAACTCTCTAGTGATGAGAGGTCATTGTATATAATGAGAGTAAATTTGGAAACATGTGTGCTTGATGAGATTCCAATTCATTTTTGTTGTGGGAAGGTTCTCTTTCCTCTGCCAATTTGGATTTGCCTTTGTCCATTGATTAGCGAGGAGAGTCTCGATAGGATTCAACAATGGGAAATTTGAGGGGGAACTTGCAGTGTAGAAATTTAACCTCCTCTCTTTTGGCATTCTCATCATCTCGACGCTCTCTAGTTTATCTGTCATCAGCTGCAACCTCTTGTAAAGAGCATTTAATCAGTAACAAGGAATTTGATCTTTCAAAAATTCACCACAGGTTCAGTCAGGATGCAATTTGCAAAATGAAATTCTCCTAACTGGAAGATGGTTAAGGTGGTCTTTACCAGATGTCTCATTTTCTTCCTTCCCCCGGCTGTGTTCTGGTTCATTTGGGTAGAAAGAAATGTTCACATTTTTTAAGGGAGGACGAAGCTGAAGCTCTTGCTTCTTTGTGCTTCTCTCAAAAATGTGATGGAATAGGACACCTTTGGAGATCGATAAGGCCTAGGGCGATCTGAACTTTAGCTGCTTGATTTGCTTCTTTCCTGGGTCATGACCTTGAAAAAACAACAACTCCCACACAAGAAAGAGACACCAGCTGGGCCCAAAAAACAGGCCCAACACCCAAATCCAAAAAACCTATCAAAAAAAAAAACCTCCCATATAGAACTCAGCACCACCCTGCCCCCATATTTATCTAAAGAAATGCAGTGGCACATCGCGTCCTTAATGAGATTTAGTAAGGAACCAATCGGACGGCGTTTGCGGTTGAAGACCCGCTCATTATTTACCACTTAGTGTGTTTCTTTTACAGAGTTACTTCTATATGAAAGCTAAGAGGCAGCTCTAAAACCTTGTACCTATTCTACCTGTTTGAATGTACCACTGTTTAAAATATACCTTAGAGAATGAGGTATATTACACGTACACTAGGATCATTGCTTAAATTTAATTTTCAAAGCTCAATACTCTCTTTGGCTTTACAGATAAAGTTAGAAATGTCCCTACTTTGACAAAAAAAACTTCAAGATCAATTGTCATTTTAGATCTTCTATATTTTGTTTGGGATTTTAGAAAATGACTGCAAGACTGCAACCATATTTGTTGATGTGGTGTAATCCAGGCTCTCCTTGAGAGTCGGAACTCACAATTCAATTTGAACATATTTAACGCAGCCAAAGTAGGTCGTAAATGAGGAGTAAGAACAAGAAAAATAGGAAAAAAGAAAACTCAGGCCTGTTACCATTAACTGCACTGTTCTGTTAATAGAGTGTTGTGGCCTGTTACTAATTAGAGTAGGGCCAAAAAACAGAATAAAACCACCACATGCGACAATTGAAGTGTCACATGAGGCATCTCACAATCACTTTTTCTTTTGACTTAGTCACTATCACATCTCACAATCACTTTACAAGGAGAGCTTTGCTCATATATTTTAGCAATTTGATCCTAAGGCCTCCATCTTCTATAAGGAGTGTGGCTACATCTCAATTATCATATGAATTTTCTCTTTTGCCTTAATTCCACTCCAAAGAAAGTTTCTTTCAATTTGTTCCAATATATTCACCATCAACATTGGGCATTCGAACATTGACATTAGGCAATGGGGAGATTAGAGAGTGAGACTTGTATTAAAGTTACTCTACCTCTAGTTGGTAGGAGGACTTATTTCCACCTCGCCAAATTTGTCAATCCTTTCTATGATCATGTAACATCGATGCATTTGTGGCTTCCTGATGCATAGTGGGGGGCCTAAATATGTGGATGGTAGGCTATCCAACCTGCATCCCAAAACACTGGTTAAGGCTTGTATATGAATCACCTATAAGCCAATCCTAAAAACAATGCTCTCTGCTAAGCTCACTGTTGCAAAATTCTGACCTCCATTTCCATCTTGTAATATTGATCTCTGTTTCTGTCAGAAATTTGACAATCATTTTACCAAGATAAGTCTAGTTTACTGAACTTAAGTTTTCTCATGAATAATTCTTTTAGTTTAACTTTAAGTCTTCATTCATGGCATTCCTCTAGAAACACGAGACCCCTTCCATAATGTGCTGGAAAAAAGGGAAAAAAAAGGACTGATTTTTGAACTTCAAAGCAAGAATCTGTGTTCACACATCCCAAAGCCATTTTCTTAATCAACTTTCTATCTTCTCCCTCAAGCAGTTTAGGTAACCTCCACCATTGCTTCTCTGATCACACCACAATAACTTTGTGGCACAGATTAGACCCTAAACACAAACCATATCTCATATTCACATTGCGATTGCTTGGAACAAATACACTAATTATTCTGAAGTACAAAAAAAAAGGAAAATAGTGCCCTCACGACATCACAACCCCATAAACAAAGATTAAAAGGAGGCATACCTTCCAGAAACTCATCTTAGACGTTAGATCATTTTGAAAACTTGGATCCCAAGGTTGAATAATGATGGGTTCCAACCTTGAGATCCGTGAGTGTCATGGGGATTCAGTGGCTATAGCCTACATGATATTAGAGAATAGGATGATTGCCTCTGTACAAAGGGAACTCCACTTGAGAGATGTTTAGATCCTCGTATATTATGGGTAGCTTTTCTTTTGTTTTTCTATGTTTTCTATTTCTTATCGATTAAACTTGAGAGGAACTTAACCAAGGTATCAAAACTCACCCGATTTAGATATATATTGGAGATATGTATCGGTTTCACTTAACAAAGAGGTGATATTGCTAGTTGAATCTACTAATGGATGAGAAAAATTATAATTTTTTACATAATTACATGATGAAGAGTATAAATGGCCTAATGAAAACTCTCTGTGCATGAACTGCCAATTTTCCCTTTGAAAAAGGCATTATAAAAGTAAAGCTTTAAATTTCTAGTATCTTCCACATCTGTTTTTTCTTACTTAGTCAAGATGTTTTTGGTGGCTTCCGTAAGAATCTTTTAGCTTAGTAGGCAAGTCTTTATGTCTCCATATTTTATTTTAGGAAATAAAATAAAAATTGGATGTACTAGACCCTCTCTCACATTTGAAGAGGCTAGTAGGATGAAAAGGGAATTGGCTCACAAAATTAAGAGTCGAGAGGCAGAGAGAAAAATGGACAGCTATGATCCATTTAACAGCTGCCTAGTTAAAATGGATATCAAAAGCCAATTAAAAGTTGCCTAGTTAAAATGGAAGAGGTGAGGGATATCAAAAGCCAATTAATAGCTGCTTGGTTAAAATGGGGAGATACGGCTACGACTGAGCAATTACAACAAGAGAAGATGAAAAGAGAGGAAGATTTGAATCGATATATAGTTGCTATGAAATCTTGGGAAGCAGAGAAAAAGAAGTTTGAGGAAGAAAGTGACAATTTTGAAGAACTCCATATTCAGGCTGAAGTAAAGATTAAAGAGCTGTCAGTTGAGATAACCAGCATTGAGTGCTGCCCTTTCTGCAATCATGGAACCAGCATTGAGTGCTGCATGAAAGTATATATATATATATGTGTGTGTGTGTGTGTGTGTGTAGTTTACTTCTCCCTTTACATGCAGAGGTTGTAGAAGCCCATCTATTTGATCATCATCATTACCATGGTATGGAATTTGGATCCTTTTTTGTTTCAATTTAAAGATCTTAGCCTCATAAATTTCATCTAAGAATTGAATTGAAACTACAGGATTCAGATAAATTATATGGGCAATGAAATGGACAATCGGAATATATCCGGGTTGCAAGGTAAGTAGAATCTTGAATTATTTGTCTCCAAATTCACATATAAAACTATGGTATAGCGGTTCTTATTTCATCTATTTGTGCTGATTCAGAGCAAAATGAGATTGAAGATCTTGGCAGATCTTCTGAAGCCTTAGTGGGATTGAATGATTCAGATAGCATAAAAGAGGAAACCCATTTAGTTACATCATTGGACAGTGAAGATTCGCAAGACAACTGCGAGACGACGCCAACTTTTGTGAATCCATCGGGAGTTTTTGATCATCAAAATCAGATGAAGGCATTCGATGGAAGGGGTTAGTGGTTGCTTTTAACTGTAATTATTATCTTTTTGCTTTGATCATGCAATAAAATGCATTGCAATTTATTTATGTACCCAAGTGTCTCAATGTCTGTTTTTTGCGTTATCTGACGCAGAAACAATTCCAACTAGCAGGTATACAACTTTTGTTTCTCACGGTACGAAGGACACGAATCAGTGATCAGATTAGCAAGCTTCAGGAGCTTGTGCCCAATATGGACATGGTAAATCAATTTGTAGTTTTAGGCACATCTTATTCCATTGATGGTGTAAGATCATTTAAGCACCATTTTGGTGTTTAATTGACGATCAGGAGAGTCAGGTCCAAGTAAATTATAAGTAAAAAAACACATCATATTAGCTTTATTTTTGTTTTTGTTTTCTTCCTTTAACCAAAATTTCAAATTGATTATTTATTATTATTATTATTTTAAAATCAAATTCATGATGTAAAATTTGTTTCATATTGCTCTTTTCATTAGGTTACTGTAAACAAGTTACTGTAAATAGAATTTTTTTTGTCAGGTCGACCAATATTTGAAAATTGGTGATGATTTGCAAGCATACATATCTCCTCTATTCAATGGTAGAGATTATGGCTCCACAACTGATCAACATGTAGCCGCATCCTCATTGTCCGACTTGATGAGTGCCTAAGAGATAAAACTAAACAAGCAGAGTACCACAACACGCTACTCCAATACAATATCCAACTGCTAAGAGATGTGTATCCCTATGTTAATATCATGTATGCAGACAACTACAATGCAGCCATTCGTTTATTTAACAACCCTATTCAATATGATTGTCTCTGCTCTGATTTAGCTATTAAAGAGCATTCACTTTGCCTCTGCTCTGATTTAGCTACCTTTTTCAGACCCCAATGCTCTGCATTTTGGTCTTCCTATGTCCATACATTGAATCCTATTTCCCTTGTCACGGTGTCCCCGTTACTCGAATCTCCTACTTCCTCTCCCACACCTTAAATGTAATTAAAACTCCTCCTTAAATGTTTCCCATTCATTTTCTACAAATAGCTTTACCGAAATTTTTACATTTTTTGAGAGTTCTTCTTGCTCTCTAGATCTAGATCTCCCGCCTCTCTCTCCCTCTCTCTTGCTTCAGATCGTTGGCTTTTCCACTCATCTTCAGGAGGTATTTAATTGATTTTAATGTTATAAATTTCAATATCGATTTTAGCTTCTGATTTGATCTGTTCTCTCCTATTTTTGAGTCATTTTCTATTGTGCATAACGGAGAAACTTTTATTGTTGTTATTATTGCTTTTTTTTTTTTGAGGAAGTAGTGGAGAAAATTAATGAATAGTTAAGGGAAATAAGTTTCTTGATCTCATTTGCATGTTCTTTGTCAAATTTATGATTTATTTTTAATACAAATTGTTGATTCTTTAAGAAATGCTTGTTTATTGCATTGTATTTGTTCTGCAGATGATGGCATTTTGTTTGATCTTATGAACAAATTGGTTTTTATAAGCTCTTTCTTTACCAGGAGAACAATTTTAGGGATATTCTTCAAGGTTTGATAGGAAATTTGTTGTTTTATTCGGACAGCTAATCAATTGGTATATAAATGGGAAGTGTATGATATGAGCTTGAGATGCAGAGAATCGTACTTGAAGCTGCAGCGGCAATATTCGCAGTTAAGTTAGGGTTTTACGAAGGTAATGCATATGCTAGAGAACGGTACGGGGTTGAATCCGTGAAGGAGAAAATACTACAGAGGAATGGAATTGTTTCTTGTAGAGAAGAACAGGCATCTGCACTGTCTAGAAGCAGCTTCGATAGCCCTTTTGATGTTCTTGTGGTCGGAGGTGGCGCAACTGGTTCAGGTGTGGCACTAGATGCTGCAAGCCGCGGGCTGCATGTTGGGCTAGTGGAGAGAGACGATTTCGCATCTGGTACTTCATCTAGATCAACCAAGCTTCTTCATGGAGGTATGCTTTTTTTCTCCTTTTCTTGGTTATGCTCTTTAATAGCTTTTCTTGGTTATTTAACAACCCACTTTGCCTTTGCTCTGATTTAGCCATGCAATTGTCGGAAACATTCACTCCCGATGACGCATTCCTGTTTGATCTGAATCAATATACGACTTGGATCACATTCGAATGATTTCTCTTTCTAAAGAATCACTTTCTTTTGATGAGGTACCTTAATTATGTTCTTGGTATTCTGATTTATAATTTAGAAGCCAACTTTACAGCCAAAATGCTGCTAGCTTGCTTTGGTCATCATTCTATCTAGTTTCTGTTAGAATCCATTGCTGATGAAACATGTCGCATAGGTGATGAAACCACATGCAACATGCCCAAAAGTTGAGCCGTTGATTAGCGCTTGGTCTCTTTTAAATTTCAATGGGTACTTGTGAAAAGGGAGCTTCTTGGCTAACAAAGCGAAAGTGTCAATTTCAAGTGTGGTGTTCGAGGTTTGTAAAGACATTCAGGCATGGCCTGGTCGACACCTACTGGAAGGAGGAGCACAACATCGGTACTTTGGATTGAGAACAGCAGCACGCGGTGTCATCGAGTTTGAGTGCAGAAATCAGAGGAAATATGAAATGTGAACCCAGGGTGTCTCTAGATTACTCAGCATTGTCGCAGAGAAGAAACGCCTTAAGTGAACAAAAACTTATATCAATGGCTAATTACTAATAATCTCAGGGAGACCCAATTCAAATATGAGGCTACTTATTCACATCAAAGTCTTTTGTGGGTTCCATTAGCTAGTGTAAAAAAGTACATGAAACAAGCTTTCTTTACTTAGAATTTTGTTCT
Source organism: Chloranthus sessilifolius (assembly GCA_021018995.1). Taxonomy (NCBI): domain Eukaryota; kingdom Viridiplantae; phylum Streptophyta; class Magnoliopsida; order Chloranthales; family Chloranthaceae; genus Chloranthus; species Chloranthus sessilifolius. The sequence goes on from CM037593.1 coordinate 92,575,904, forward strand.
AAAGTGCATATAATAGATCAGTCAGTGAGTCAGCAGTTACCATGTTTAGCTATTGTCTACCTTTCTGTAAAGAAGGAATCTTTAACTGTTGTTGCAGTATAAAAGGAAAAGCCCAATGCGAAAGAAGATATAATGTGGGTTGCTGTCCTCCCCTGTTTGCTTCTTTATGTTGTCACTATGCAGAAGAGATAATCTGATTTGTCAAATTCCTCTTTTTGTTTTGAACGAGCTTCAGAATTGGAATTTAAAATAAAAGGTTGGAAGCAGGCTAGAAACTGTGCATATTTGATGACGTTGGCATTTTATGTTAGAAGTTAAAATACAAAATAAGAGATTCGTCCTGTCCAATGTTTAAAAAACCTTTGTTTTGTCGTCCTTGCAGATGATCACTTAAACTTAAACCTTATTGGTTTTGTTTTCGATTTCGAGCATGACCCCGAAAATTTGACCTTAATTTTTGGCCAAAAAAGCATAAAAAAAATTGCATAAAAAATCATCGAGGTAATTTTGTTTTTTTTTTTAAAAAGTATATTTTTCAAAACAAATTTGCATAAATAAACCACTTTTCAATGCAGTGGTGTTTTTTTCTATGACTGTTAAGAGCAGTCGTTGTTGAAGTTCATAAACCACTGTTTTGTATAGTGGTAAAAAAAAACCACTCCTTTTTTTACAACTGTTTAGGGCAATGGTTTTTTGAAAACACCACTGTTTAAGGCAGTGGTTTTTTTGGCTTTTTCACATAGTGATTGGATTACACGCGGTTTCATAAGCGCATAATCCAAATGTCACAAGGTCACTATGCGGGCGACCTTTCGGATTGTGCGTTGTAAGTGGGTCATGTGATAGGATTGCACGGTCTATAGTAGGCGTGTGACCAGAGAGTCGTGCCGTCTGCATGGGCGATGGTTTTATTGTGTGCTTTGGTTAGAGCGTGTGATTTAACTTGCGCGCGGTATGCTTCGCGCGTGACTAAGTCACGTGCACGTGTGCTGGCGCATGATTAAGGTCGTACTCCATATAAGCAAGGGAGTCTTCATTTATTTTTCATCCCTCAATTTAGTCTCGAGTTTTACTTTTTTTGAATCTTTTATGCTCTGAAATCCGTATTTCGGTGATATTGGGTGATCTAACCGTCTGGTTGAGATGTCGTTTCTTCCTATATTTGTGATTCTGCGTGATCTTCAACTTTAGGTGATGCTCGGGGACGGGATTATTCTGGGAATGGGCGGTGTTGGGAAAGAGGAGGCAAGTCTTCACATCGATCCTTTTTAGGGAGCAGTGAAGGCAACATTGAGGAGGCGGTGGCGGAGGATGTGAAGATAGCGAAAGAGAAGGCGTTACGAGTGGAGGGATGTATTCCCCAACCAATCCTTCATGAAGCCTCCGATTCGACGCTCCAAGTCAAGCGCTGCTCGGTCTGAAGCCTCCGATTGGACGCTCTACTCCTCGCTTGGTCTCCGTTTTAGGTTTCCAATTTTCATTTTGGGTTGTAAATTAGGTTCTATGTTTTCATTTAAGGTTGTAAGTTTAGGAGGTATGCCTCCAGTGATATTGTGTAAAAATATTTATTCAGTGAAGATGTTATTTTTATTTATGTGCCTGTTCGCCTTTTTATTGAATTAGTCAGGCCTATTTGATTTATTTGATTTAGTTTAGAACTTATTTTAGGATTTGACTTAACTTTAGGGTTTCAAATTCACTCTAGGTTTGGACAAGGTTTATTCTGGAATTAGTTTGTGTTATTGAGTTCCATTTAGAGGGTTGATTTTATTGGGTTCGTCGGAGGTATTTTTTTGTGGTCCAAACAAGTCAAGGTCTCATTTTAGAGAGTTTTTTTTTGGGTCTAGATTTTAGGATTTTTTTGTTTTGGTCTTAGGTTTGATTTGGGATGACCCCTATTAAAATGTGAGTTTTCAAAAGTTCTAGACGATTGTTGGGTGTTTTAGTCCTATTGGTTTATCTAGGCTTGGGGTGGATTTGTGTTTCCTAGGGATAAGTGTTGTGTGATTATTGGTTCATCTAGGTCTATCATGGATTGTGGTCTTTCACTGGGTATGTGTTTGATTTAGATTTACTGAGATTGGCAGGATTTTAAAATGTGACAATTGTCACTTTGTGGTTTAGGAGGTGCAGTTTTTATATGGGTTAGCCAAAGGCTTTGAACTTTTGTTTTGAAATTTATTTCAAGCTTATGATTAAATGTTTTGGGGCATTTTTTATGATCTAGGACATTTTTTTGGTTCATTAATGTCTTTTCTTCCTTTTTATTTTGTATCCCGGGCATTGAACTCGAAGAGTTATGATTATTGAATGAATTATTGGGAATGGACGGGATTGGAAATTCAGGGTGCTGCTAGGGTTGGTGCTATCAATCCAACTCAAAGTGTCACCCCATTGGGAGATGAGATGGAAGAGAAGAAGGTGATAGAAAGGAAACCCAAGGATAAGGCGGGGTCAGAGTTCTCATGACCGACACCTATTTTTCCTCTGTAGGCTTTGCGGATTCAGTGTTAGTCGCTCCTCCTTGTTATGCTTTCCAAGGTGAGCTTCCATGGGTGAATCCCGCAAGTCTTTGGTGGCTTTCCGTGAGCCATTCGTTCTTTTCTGCAGGCTCGGGGTGGGGAAAGGTTGTCATTGCCAGGATTTGTTCAGGGGTGCGTTCCCTCTTTTATCTATTTATAAAGTGATTATATTTTTTAATTCCATTTGTGGTTATTTAGTAAATTTTTGGTTTGGTTTATTTTGTAGCTTACATTATTTGTTTTGAGTGTGATGTTTATCCATTGTATATTTTTTTTGAGTTTGGTTTGATTCGGTTTATTTATTATTTTATTTTGGGGTGTGTTGGGGACATTTTTGGTTTAGCGTAGTTTGGTCTAAGCTCAAGTGTGTAAGTGATGTTGGCGACATTTTTGGTTTAGCATAGTTTGGTCTAAGTTCAAGTGTGTAAGTGATGTTGGGGGGCATTTTTTTGATTTTTTTGTTTAGAGTACATTTTCTAAGTTAGGAGTGTTTTTTGATTGGCCTCAGCAAGGGCGTAATTTGGGTTGGTAATTAGTATCGAAAATCTCTTAATTTTAGCCTTTGGGCCTGTTGTTCTAGGCATATATTTTCTTTTATGGGGAATTACATGCCTCATTCCATGCACATAACCAAATTGCACGCCGGAATGGGTGCGCGTGTTTTAAGGGTTCGAAGAATTATTACGCGTCAGTGCTATACCATTTAACCAAATTAAACACGTGGTATGGGTTGCAGGATTAGGGCGGCGCCTGGTCACTGTGCGGGTGACCTTTGACATTTATGCGTCGTGGTGTAGGCGCTCAGGATGATTACGCGCCTAGTAAGCAGCGCGCAACCGGGGCGTCAGGTTAGTTTGAGCGGGCGATGATCTATTTATGTGTTGAAGGTTGAGTGTGTAATCCCAATTAAGCACGGGAATTACGGTGCACAATTTTATTGAGCGCTTTATTTTATGGGCACGATTTGGCTGCACTCTATATATACTTCAAAATTCTTCATTCTTCCCGTGCTATCCATTTTTGTCTTTGATTCTTCGTTTCCTTGTTTCCTTGCGCTCTAGTTTTCATGTTTTCGCGATATCTTGCGAATTTGGTTGTCCGTTTTAGTCGTCATTTCTTCTGTTCTTTCTAGTTTTTCGAGCTCTTTCTTCTAGGATGGAGTCTGAGGGTAGTAGTAGATACGACCTTACTGCCTCTGAGTTGGAGGGGCTAATGATGGGGGAGATAGGTGAGACCTCTGAAGCTCGGGTCGGTGCTGTTGTTGTGGAGGAGGATGTCAGAGAGATAGTTAGAGAGGAGGTACCAGAGGGTGACCAGGTGGTGGTTAGGGAGGAGGTACCCTAGATTGATTAGGGTGTGCTTGAGGGTGATGGTGAGAAGCACCAGGGCGAGGAGCGTCGGGTTCGCACACACTTTCCACTGGAGGATTTCTTCACTCGAGACCAGGAAGGTACCCATGAGCAAGAGTTCCTTCACTTTCTTAGGCATTCAGGTCATGACATAGGTTTATTAGGATCTGAAAACCCTTTTAATTTATGTCGAACCTGCATCGATTACTGATTGTGTGCTCACTCATGCATCATGACTGTGTTTAAGGATATGTTATGTTTCTATTTTGTTGTTCTTATCATGTTTTGTGTGCTTCTTATGAATTGTCTTATGTGTCTTAATATACTTCATTTGCTATTAGCTCTAGGTCTACTTGTCTTTTGTTGTAGATATGTGTGTTAGTCTTATTTTTTTACTTGTGTTTCGTTCGGTAGGAGCCCCTGCAGCTGGCTATCAGCTCGGCATGTATTGAGTCTCACACTTGGTATCGTGTCTTATCGGAGTTCCAGAGAGTGTGGTTGGTGCTTTCGACTTTGGGCCGATCCTGGAGTTGGAGCCCTTTCAGGTCGATTGTGGTTTGATTGTGGTGATTCTAGAGAGGTGGAGGGAGGAGCATCAGGTGCTTCTCTTTTTGGTTGGTATGTTGCTGCCGACTCCAGAGGACTAGGTTCACATCATTGGTCTCCATTTTGAGGGTGAGCAAATCACGGGGCAGATGGCGGGAGATTATCTGTAGGTCCGTGAGGAGATTTTAGGTGTCCAGTATAGATCTATTGGATCGTGGCCATGGGTAGTTTGGGTCACTTGATTCTTTGATACATTTACCAGTGGTTTCATCCCTCTGAGGCGTCATTGGAAGCTGAGGATGTCCTACGAGGCGCGTTGTGTGGCAATGGCGGGTCGGGAGCCCGTGGTCGAGCCGGGGTTGGCTGTAGATAGGGTGCTTCGAGAGTTCTTGATGCATTTTCTTAGTGCGCTACTCTTTTCTTCTTTGACTCAGGGATGCGTCACCGGGTTATTTTTTATAGCTCTCAGGGACTTGGATCGGGCCCCTACCTATGCTTGGGGAGCGGTTGCATTGGCGCACCTCTATGAGAAGCTTTATCATCGGGGGCAAGGCGTCGTGACGATCAGAGGTTTCCTTCCCTTCCTCCAGGTGAGTTTTAGTTAATTGGTGTCATAGTGTCTTTAGTTTTTCTTTTCACTTATTTTGGTCGTAGCAGCTATTTAACATTTCTTTTTTGTGTTTTCTAATTTTAGGCGTATGATCACTTTGCCTTTCTTCTCCCATGGGTTTCGTAAGAGGTTACGTTCATGTTTCCGCGGGTACATGTGTGGAGGATAGCGCTGAAGGGTCACCGTTGGTCCTCGAATCTTCAGACCGCACGTGGTCTTTTCGAGGACATGCATGAGGGGGAGGTATATATCATCATGTACATATTTTGTCTTATTTTGTTTTGGGCTTTTAGGCTCTAAGGCTTCACTGATGGGTTGGCTTGCTTACTTGGTTGTAGGTGATTTGGAGGCCATATGCGGTCGAGGAGGATGTCGGTGTGCCAATGATTCAGTCTGGCCAGCCTTTCTTCGATGTGGACATATGGGTCCATTGTTTTGAGAAGGTGGAGAGTATCTATCTATCTCGAGTGGTGTGCCAGCGGGAACTTGCTCAGGGAGTCCCTCCAGAGATTCGCCACAGGGTGGCGAAGAGGATGACCGACCCCCCTGGCCAGAACTTTGTAGAGTGAATGGCGCTTAAGATGGCTGATTTTAGAGCTGGGGGGACAAGGGTGACAGGGTTGCGTGATGAGGCAGATGTGCGAGAGTTTGTGAGATGGTTCGGGGCATTGGGTGGTGGGACCCTCTTCCCACGTCCTTTCCATGGGAGTGGCTCTTTTGCAGTCGGCAGGCCATAGTTGGCATGAGGATTGAGGGAGAGATTGGCAGCGTTAGAGCAAGGCCATCTCATGGCGGGTGTACGGGGAACATTGGATTCCCTTCATTGGGCGATGGAGTAGACAGGGTGCACTACTCGTCCTGATGAGGAGATGTTATGCACCTTTGCTTCCTCGGTTGCTCAGGCTAGGGGAGCGGCGGATGAGGTGATGGTTCAGCTTGCAGAGACTCGACGGCTCCTGGTAAGTTAGTTCATTGGTCTAGTTGTTAACGTATTATGTTGACTTAATTTTACGGTCGCTCTGATATAGTCGTGGTGTCTTATTTTATTTTGGTCAGTCCAAGAGGGAGGCCGAGGTTGCTAGTCATGCGACGATGGTTGACTTATTACACGGTCAGCACCAGGCCGGTCAGGAGGTGGAGGCCAGTCTGTGATCTGAGATTGATCAATTAGTAAAGTATCTTCCTTGGTTTATTAATTGTTAGTATTTTATGGATTTTGATTAGTTCTGATGCATTTGTCGATGTTTGGTAGAGGGCAAAGCTTTCCGTCGCAGGGGCTTCTGCTTAGGCATTCAATCCCTCCTCAGTTGCTGCTTCTAGTCGGGGGATCCAGCGATGCCTTAGCTCCGAGCCAAGCTAGGGCACTAGGCGAGTTTCTTCAATCTTTTGCCTCGTTCGTATGATTGTAGTAGTTCATTGGGTGTTATTGTCTCGCTTTTCATAATAGTTTACTAACATCACGTGGTATTTCAGCGTCAGGTTGTCGAGGATTTTCAGACGAGGGACGCGACTGCTACCTCTCTACGCCCCGAGAGTCAGGTATAGTTTCTGGTTTGGTGTAATTCAGTTTAAGTTATTTCATCTTATTTTGTTTTCTAACATATCTTGTGTTGGCTTGTTTGTTTTTTTTTGTGCAGGCTATTCCAGACTCTGCTCCTGAGGATCCCCCTCAGGGGTCTGCCCCTATTCCATCTCAGGTATGTTTTAGTCGATGCATTTATAGTTTATTTGTCATTGTAGAGTTATCTGATATATATATTGGTTTGTTCTCATTACAGCCGCCCACGTTTGCTATTCCTTTCATGCCGCTTGCTAATCCAGTGATCACTATGACGGTCGAGCACCTTCTTGGGGAGAGGGTTGATCTGGTATGATTCTTTCCTTTTTAAGTTTTTTTTTTTATTTTATAGATGTTAGTATATATATATATATTGGTCTTCTTTGACTCGGCGTGGTAACACAGGTATGTGAGATCGAGGAGGCACATCTAGAGGCGGCACGAGCGTGTGCCACTCCTGAGGCGAGACGGATCCTTGGGGACATGTAGAGTAGTGAGGATCTATTCATCGAGATGATGGTTGCAAGAGGACTCAGACTGACGTGGGATGGTTAGTCAGATTGCTGGATCGGAGGCGAGGGCTACGGGTTCCTCGGTCGGGCAGCCTCGTCATACGACACGTGATCATGTCAGGGATTATGTTCACGAGAATTCGGTTATTCAGGAGTTTCTTGTTGGGTATCCTCCTCATTTACGATCGAGGCGGTCTGTTAGTCAGGCAAGTGAGGGGGATTCAGTAGCGGGGCCTCGTCGTCTAGAAGTTCTGCAAACTCCAGGTGCTGGGATTGTGTTTTTGGAGGATCAGGCTATGGATCTTCGAGCTGATGATACTGGGATAGTAGTGCTTGACCATCCCAGTGGCAACACAGGGAGTAGGGGTGCATGTGTATTTTTTTTGTGTTCATTATGTGTGTTCATTATATATGCAGGGGGTATGCCCCTGGTGACAGATGTAAAAAAGAAAATTTTGATATATACAAAGACTTTTGGTTTAGATGTACCTGATTGACTCCTTTTCTTTTAGTTACCTCTTACATCTGCCTTTTTCTTTTAGTGTCGTCAGTCATCATCGAGACTTGGATGCTTCCTGAGCTGGCTCGGTGGTGGTTGGAGGTCGCTTTGAATCTACACATGTAAAGGCAAGGCTATCAATAACTTTTGTTCTCCCCCTTGCTAATTATCAAGGGGGGTAAGTATCTCAGACTGAGGTCTGGTAGTAAAAGATGGATATATGCTCTTTTTTTCCTCTTTTTTTCTTTTCTTTTTTTCTCATTTTTTTTTCCTTTTTTTTTAAGGAAATGAAAATAATGCAACAGGGAAAGCAAATAGATAAATAACTAAAAAAATGCCCCAGTGTAGGAGCATGATAGGATCAGCAGTATAGTGTCCGCAGAAACATTCTCTAAATGGTGACTTCGTTATTCCACATCTTCTTTATGGACGAGTTGGCGCTTTTAAGGTGATTCTCCTTCTGACAAAAAAAAAAAGCCCCATTGTCTAGATGCAATGGAGTTTTTCTGAGTTTTGGATGAGCACTTTGGGTCTAGACGAAGCCATGGGTATTTTGTGAGCTAGTTTTGGAGAAAAGTTCATTAGTACTGTCATCGAATCAGGGGAGGTTTCTTTGATTATGTCAGTTGTATACCGGGGTCTACCTTTGAGTGGTGGTCATCCTATTCCATGGTTATCAGGGAGAAGTATGGTAGGTATAGTAGGTGCTTGCATCAATCATCATTCATCGGTTTGTAGTTTCATTCCAAGGAGTATCCTAAAGGGTTTCCAATTTAGCATCCGAAAAATAAAAAAAGTGGAAGAAGGGTAAGGCTCAGTGATGTGGGGAATAGTTTATATCTAACGCTTTACAAAAGGGATGAGTAACAATCCTTTTCTCAGAGGGTTATGGGATGCCATGATTGAGCTTTTCGTCATGTTTTGGTACCATCAAAATCTCACATTCTATGGTTGGCAGGAGCTTGTCCTTTTCCCGCCACTTACGATGATATCTAGTAGTATGGGGACATCAGGGATGCCCTCGCAGCTTGCTTATACATTTCTAGTAAAGTTAATAGAGATGTCCTCATGGCCTGCTTATGCTTCTCTGAGATCATTAACTTGTTCATTCGTCGTTATGCTCTCACTCAAATTTTTTTTTATATATAGATATATTTTTGAAAGCATCGTGCTAGCGTAAGAATAATGAGTTTTGATTGAACCTAGCATCTTCATTTTTTTACTCTAACGTCTCCTCTCATGGCGAGGAAGGTAAATGGGGATCTGATGTTACTTATGCTTTTGAAAGAGGTTAGGTATGTCACTATTCATTTAATCAGATTGCCCGAATAAGAAAGCGTGTGATGAATGAAAGGCCTTAAGGATATTCTGAGAATTGATGACGTACGACCAATGAATGGATCATGACAACTATAGGGGTGATAGGGTATAAGTATTTAACCACAGGATCTGATGATCACAGGGCTAAAGTAGTATTTTCTAAGGTACATGGCATTCCAAGGGCTAGGGAGTTCTTCCCTGTCCTGGTTCGCCAGTTTGTATACATTCCCAGGGTATGCAGCTATTATAACGTAAGGGCCTTTCCAGGTCGGTTTCAGTTTTTCTTTTGGATGGGCATGCTTGGAAGGCATGATTTTCATCAAGACTAATTCTCCATAATATGAAAGGTTTGTTTGAGGACTTTATTATCATAAGCCCTAGCCACTCTCCTCTGATATACCTGAGCGTGACTAGCTGCCCTTAGACGTGTTTCATCGAGCTGCTCTAGATGCATGAGTAGGGCAATTCTCCTCTCGTCTAAGGATAGCACATCATCGAGTTGAATCCGTAAGGATGGTACTTGTATCTCATATGGTAGGACTACCTTCATCTCATAGGTAAAGAGGTAGGGAATTTGATCAGTGGTTGTACGAATAGAGGTCCTATAGGCCCAGAGTGCTTCTGGTAGTCATTCAGGCCAGTTGGCTCCATTGCTCGTCTCTACTGGGCATTTCAAAATTCAAATTAGCATTTTATTTATAGCTTCTGCTTGTCCATTACCTTAAGGGTGATGAGTGGCATAGATCAATGTCGAACTTCTTGCATAACTTCTTCGTCGTCTCTGTGATAAACTGTGGTCCATTATTGGTGACAAACATCCTGGGTACTCCAAACCTGGTGATGATATTTTGAATGATAAACCTCACAAGTGTCGAAGTGGTGATTCTGACATAGGGTTCAGCTTCTGTCCATTTGGTGTAGTATTCGAATGCCGTGAGTATGAGCGCGTGCTTGTGAGTGTTCCCAACTTTGTCTATGAAAGGTCTGATGACATCCAAGGCTCACATCGAAAACGACCATGGTGAGGTAATAGTGTTCAATGCAACTGATGGAGCTTTGATGAGTGCGACATGTTCTTGGAATTGTTTACAGAATTAGACATAAAGGTGGCAATATCTTGTCATTGTCGACCAAAAGTAGCCATGTCGTATAATTTGGTCGGCGAGTCTCTGTCTACCGGTGTGGGCACCATAGGCACTGGTGTGTGCTTCTCGGATGATATATTATCCTTCGGTGGTTGTGATGCATCGTAGCAATACTCCTTTGATGAAGGCTTCTTTATATAATATTTCGCCGAGTTTACAGAATCGGGCGCACCGGTTCCTTATAGTCTTTTGTTGGATCTTTATGGTATATGGAGGAACGTGTTGATGCTTCAAAATGTTCCAGATGTCAAAATACCATGGCTATCCATCATTGGTTGGTGATCTTTCAAATCTGAACATAGCGACTTCGATTTCTGACTTGACGTGATTTTTCAGAGATTGCTTCATTTGGTCTTGTGCTCGTGGGGAGGATTGGTAATTCTCTCTTAATGGTCCACGCTACCTCATGGGCAAGTATGGTCACCTTTTCAATAAAGAAGGTCTTGGTACTTTGTCAGATGGGTATTTGGATGACTGAGGCTAGTGTGAGTAGGGAATTTGCGAGCTCATTTTCAAATCTAGGGATGTGCGTGAAAGAGATTCTTTCAAATTTCTTTACCAAATATTGAGCAATTTCTATATATGCCATCAGTCTCCTTTCCTTAGTTTTCCACTCTCCTATACCTTGTGAGATCACGAGCTTGGAATCACTAATAGTTTTCAACTGTTTAATGCCTAATTGTCGTGCTGCTCGTAGTCCAGCTATGAAAGCTTCATATTCTGTGACATTATTAGTGACAAGGAAATCTAGTTGAAAAGTCTTAGGTATGACGACTCCATTTAGGGTTAGGAGGACTATCTTGATGCCTTTCCCTTTGTAATTTAGAGCATCGTCGAAATAAAGGGTCCATGACGTCTTATCGGGCTCTTCGTTATGAATTGTGAGTAGGTCTTCATCGGAGAAATCCACGTGTATGGGCTCATTGCTCGGGAGTGGGAGATTTGTGAGGTAATCGGTGATTGCTTGTCCTTTGATCGACTTCTGCATGATGTAAGTGATGTCAAATTCTTGCAAGAGCATATGCCAACGAGCGATCTTTCCTGATATTGTGGGCTTTTCAAATACGTACTTCAGAGGGTCCATTCGAGATAGTACTAGTATCTTATGTGCTCCGAAGTAGTGCCATAATTTAGTTGAGGACCATACCAATGTGAGGCAGGTCTTCTCCATTGAAGTATATTTTTGTTCATACTCGACCATCGTCCTACTAAGGTAGTAGATAGTCTTCTCTCTCTTGTCGCCTTCTTCATATTATCCCATAATTACTCTCATTATTTTATCGTTCACTGAGAGATAGAGGATTAGGGATCTTTCGAGAACTGGTGGTGATAGTATTGGCAGGTTAAGGAGATACTTTTTGATATTGTCGAAGGCTTGCTGACACTGGTCATCCCATTTGTATTCAGTTCCTCTATTAAGTAGCCTGTAGAAAGGATTGCATCTGTCTGAATGCAAGGAGATAAATCTCCTGATAAATTGCAATCTTCCTATCAAGCCTCATAATTCTTTGATGTTGCTGGGAGGTGGCATATCAAGGATGGCTTTGACTTTTACAGGGTCGACTTCGATCCCTCGCTTGCTGACTATGAAACTGAGTAATTTCCCGGAAGTGACTCCAAAGACACATTTCTTTGGGTTAATTTTTAGCTGGTACTTCTTAGCTCTTTGTAGCACCAGTCGAAGTACTTCAACATGTCCTGCTCGCGTGTGGGACTTTACTAATATGTCATCGATGTAGACATCTACATATTTATGCATCATGTCGTGCAAAATAGCCATTATGGCACGTTGATACGTGGCTCCTGCATTCTTGAGCCCAAAAGGCATGACGATGTAGCAGTGAGTTCCCCATGGTATGGTGAAAGAAGTCTTCTCTTTGTCAGACTCTGCTAACTTGATCTGATTATACCCAGAGAAACCATCCATAAAGGATAGCATCTCATGTCCAGCGGTATTTTCGACTAGAGTGTCAATGTGCAGAAGTGGGAAGTCGTCTTTTGGACATGCCTTGTTGAGGTTTTGAAAGTCAATGCAAACCCGTACTCTGCCATCTTTCTTAGCGACAGATACTATGTTGCCGACCCATTTCGGGTAGAGGACGACTCGAATGAATTTGGCCTTGTGTAACTTATCATTTAACTTGGAGGGTTGTTTGTGGGTGCATCCTTCGGAGTTTCTACTTAATAGGTTTTGCATCGGGTTCTAAGACAAGATGATGTTCTACTAAACTTGGGTCTAAACCAGACATATCTTCATAGGGCCATACAAAGAAATCAAGGTGTTCTTATAGGACTTGTAAGATTTGTTGACATTCCTTAGAATTAAGCGTTGTGCTAATTAGTAGCTTCTTGGGTTTCTCTTCAGTGCCAAAGTTGATTTCTTCTGTAGATTCTGCGGTAGCTTAGGTTTGCTCGTTGAAATGCTTGATGACCCGTTGGAAGTCCTACGCCTCCTCGAGGACTGGCATTCCTTCTTCATCCTTGGCAAGTTCGTATACTGCAAAATTGCTACACTAGGGATTTGATTTTGCGAAAGGTAACCCTTTATTGGCGCAATTTATGACTAAGAGATCTTTGGTAAAGTGAAAGTCAAGGCTATTGATCCTTTTCTCAAAGTTGCAAAATATCTCATCTGGTATGATCACTTGCTTGTTGTTTAGCTTGGATGCCTTGCGTCTTCGTGTGGGAGAGGGGACGAAAGTCTTAGGAGAAAAGTCTCCTTGTTAGTCCCAAAATTGATTAGGGACGAAGGGCTCCCTTTCTTTTATGAGGTTTTCTGGTTTTTTGGATTTTGTATTTCTAAATTTTTATGGTTTTCTACTTTTTCTATTTTTTATATTTTTGGTAGTAAATATGGTACAGGGCTGGTCACCTCAAAAGGCGCCGAGAGAGTTGCTGCCTCTAATTGAGAAAGCGAGACGACTATTGAAGCCGTTCGAGTAATTCTTCGAGAAATGTGGACTTGTTCTGAATTTGGTGTTTTTTTTTTTTTTTTGAGTCCCCATCTGATGTGATCTTTTAAATAAACAATGTCGGTGACAACGGTATCGACGTTCGGATTTCCTCTATCACATTGATTGCTTCATCCTCAAAGAGGCTCTAGAGATCGAAATCGGTCGAACTATCATCCTCTGAGTTATAACACGGTTGGTCTTCCTGTCGAGGGTGACCTCCTAAGGGATCCTTAGGGGTAGTGAGTTCTTTACCTTGAACTTCATAATATGTTAGGATTAGCATGCACATTTGGCAGCGAGGCTGACAATGATGAGAAATGTAGGGAGATTCCTAAGGGCATTCCCATCCTTCTGAGCCAGAGTCAAAGCTGGTATCGAACTCATCTTCTTGATTTGAAAATGCCTGAAATCCTTGGCTGGCCCGCTCTATGGGGAAGCACAGATTTATTCTTTCTTTTTTAAAATGATTTTCTCTCTCTTTTCTTTGAATAGACCTGACGTCAGTGGTGAGATGCTTCATCTGATTTGTCCATCGCTGAGAAGTTGCCTGCTTCTAGGCTTTGGACCGTGTGATGTTCCTGCATATTGTCGAGAAAAGGTCAGTCCCTTTTTTGTTTATACATATAAAGAAAATGCATCCTAAACAACCGAAGGAAAAGTAGATTTCTACCTACATTTTTTCATTTTCAATATATTTTTTTGGAATTTTGTTTTCAGAGATTTTTTATTATTTTTCTTCATTTTTTGAGATTGAAATATGATGCTAAAAATATGAGTAGAAATATATGCACATTTTTTGGTATTTGGATTTTTCTTGATTTTTTGTTTTTTTCTTTATCTCTTTTTTTTTTTGATGCCTTGACAATGAGATGGAGTAACGGGTCCCATTTTGAGCATAGTCAAACTCTTTCATGCAGTCGGACCTGAGTGAGTTTTCGAATTTTACCAAGGCCGAAACGTTGATCCCTTTGGATTGAGTTAAACCTTTCTCCTTGCATCGGGTCATACGTTTGACGGTGTGGTTTCACAAAGATAATTCTAGTCGGGACCCGATTCGAACTAGCATGAGTAGCCCAGTCGGACAAGAGAGTACAGGAAGAGTAATAAAAGGGTTCCTCAAACATCAATCTTCTCAATCAGTCCAAACCTTTCTTTTTCAATTTTTTCTCTTTTCTCATTTTTTTTTAATTTATCTCCTTTTTTTTACCCGTGACGCCCTTTTGGGTTTTCACCACGTCCATGGGTTTAGCTCTCTTACCCCAAGCGCCCTTTCAGGTTTTCACTTGGTCTGCACAAACTCGCTATTTTTACTCATAGCGCCCTTTCGGGTTTTCACCACGCCCATCTTGCTTTGAGGTTGTATTTTTATTTTATTTTTACATATTTTTTTTTTCATTTCTATTTTTTTTGTTTTTTTTTAAAGCCACGACATAGATGTCAATTCCGTCATAGTTGGCCAAATGGGGTTTTGGTGTCGTCCCACAACTCGGCTTGTGTTGACTTAATAGATATTATAACTACTTGTAAGCCTAAAAGAGGGATTTCTTCAGGGTGTAGCTTGGCCATGGGTTAGGTTAGGATTTAAAGGTATGCTAGGCTAAAAGGGTTTCCTTGATACGGTTTCAATTTTCTCAACATACTTTCTCCCTTGGGGGTTTTTACTGTACATTTCCTCATGATTCTTCTACACATTTTTTGTTCTTTTTGCTTCATTTCAGGCAATCTCTTTTTGAGGTTTAGCTTTTTCAATTTTTTTGGATTTTGATGGTAACTTTAATTCCCCTTTTTTTGTATATATACACACACATTTTTTTTGGGGGAAGGGGTTTATTGAAAGAAAGGCCTAGGCTCAAATGGGGTAGCAAAGGATATCATCATTTTTAGGGATACTTTTTGGCTACTGTGTTTGGAGTGATGGCCTCTTTTGAGTGGTTCTTAGGAAGTCACGTATCTATTTTACCAATACTTACCTTATTGCGATAGACTAAGAGTAGAACCATCGGACGTATCCAACATTCATGGGCTCAGGAAGATGATCTCTGTCCATGGTGGCAAGGCGAATGGCATATCCCGGTAGCACCTCTCGAACAACATAAGGTCCTTCCTAGTTTGGCTTAAACTTTCCTCTCAGATCGATGTGGAGGGATGGGAAGATCTTCAGTATAGTGTCTCCTACCTTTAGATATTGACCGCGGACACGTTTATTGTAAGCGCGAGCGATTCACCCCTGGTAAACTTGAGTATGACACAAGGCTAGGACCCTTTTCTCATCCAGTAAGTTCAATTATTCAAAGCGAGATCTTTCTCTCTCCGGTTCGAGTAAGCCTTATTCCATGAGAATTCGGAGTGAGGGTACTTCAACCTCAACTAGTAGGACGGCCATGGTTCCATACATAAGGGAGAATGGTGTTGCCCCTGTAGTGTTACGAATCGATATTCTGTAGGCCCACAAAGCAAACAGTAGCATTTCGCTCCAATCTCGGTAGGTGATGACCATCTTCTCAGGGATGCGGATGATTATCTTGTTTGCAGCTTCCACGGCTCCATTAGTTTGAGGCCGATAAGGTGACAAGCGATGGTGTTTGATCTTGTATTGCTCACAGAAGGCTCGGATATGCTTATTTGCAAAATTTATACCATTGTCCATGATGATATCTTTGGATACTTCAAATCGGCACACAATATTATTCTTGAGAAACTTTTTGATGTGATTGGCTCTGATGTTGGCATATGATGCCACTTCTACCCACTTGGTGAAGTATTCAATGGCGACAAGGATAAATCGATGTCCATTTGATGCTTTCGGATGAATCATTCTGACAACGTCAAGGCACCACATGGCAAATGGCCAAGGAGTGGTCATGTAGTGTAGATCAATGGCAGGAGCGAGTATCAGACTGGAGTGTTTAGGACACTTGTAGCATTTTTGAACATGTTTGCAGCAATCTAATTCTATAGTGGTCCAAAAGTATCCCTGCTGCAGAATTTTCTTAGCAAGCATGTGACCGCTAACTTGGGCTCACATGCTCCCTCGTGGATATCCTTCATGATGTTGGTCACTTCGATTTCAGTAAGGCACTTGAGTAGAATGTTGTTATAGGATCACTTGTAAAGGCATTCCCCACAAATGGCATAGCCTGCTACTAGACGCTGGATGGTTCACCGGTCCGTCTTGGACGTACCCTCAGGGAAAGTTAGTGTCTTGAGGAAATTCTTGATATCTAAGAACCAAGGTGGCTCATCATTAGGTTTTATAGGTTCCTCAATCTGTAGGCAGAAGGCCGGCTCACTTCTCTGCTCGATCATGATCGGCCTCATCTCAACACCATACGGTATTTCTATCATTGACGCCAAAGTTGCTAGTGCATCGATAAAATAGTTCCTTATCCGGGGGACATATGAGAATGTCACATCTTAGAAGCAAGCTATCAGATCCTCGAGGTGTTCATGATAGGGAATCACCTTTCGTCTTTCAGTCACCATTCGTCTGGCATATGATTAATAATGAATCACCAAACACTCAAAGGTGAGTTATATTTAGATCGAGAGCCGTCTGCAGACTAGTGGCACAAGCTTCATATTCAGCTATGTTATTAGTGCAAGGGAAGTTGGGCTTGAAAGAGACTGGTACATAGGATCCTTTTGGAAAAATCAAAATGGCGCCAACTCCCTGGCCCTCGACATTTACGGCCCCGTCGAAGTCCATTACCCATGATTCTTCTACTTCCTCAGTATTGTCCTCCATCATGAACAAGATATCTTCATTTGGAAACTCAGTTCTCAAAGGTTCATAATTTGGCAAAGGATTGTCGGCAAGATGATTGGTGAGTGCCTGCCCTTTAATCAAATTCTGAGTGAGGTACGTGATGTTGAACTCAGATAATAAGAGCTGTCAGCGTGCAGTCTGCCCAGTGAGAGCGGCCTTCTCGAACAGGTATTTCAACGGATCCATGCGGGCCAAGAGTAGAACGGCTTGGGATAACAAGTAATGGCGAAGTCTCTGAGTAGCTCATACAAGATCTAGGCATGCTTTCTCCAGATGAGAATAGCATGTCTCATAATCAATAAATTTCTTGCTCAGATAGTAGATGGCCCGCTCTCTTTTTCCTATCTCGTCATGATGACCTAAGACACATCCCATCGAGACTTCCGTCGTGGAGAGATACATTGAGAGTGGTCTCCTTAGCTTGGGTGGTACCAACACAGGTGGGTTTAGGAGGTAGCTTTTGATTTTATCGAATGCTGCCTAACAATCATCGTTCCATTCAACGGGTGAGTTCTTCCTTAGTAGCTTGAAGATCGGCGTGCAGATTGGAGTTAGCTATGCAATGAGCCGACTGATATACTATATTCTGCCTAAGAACCCTCTAACCTCTTTCTCAATAGTTAGCAGTGGCATTTCAGTGATGGCTTTGACTTTGACTAGGTTGACCTCGATCCCTCTCCTGCTGACGGTGAATCCTAATAATTTTTTCGAACATAGCACCAAAAGCTCACTTCTGTGGGTTCAGACGTAACCTGTACTTCCTCAATCTCTCAAACAACTTCTGAAGGTTTACCAAGTGATCACCTCACTCCGATGGCTTGGCTATCATATCGTCAACATACACCTCAATCTCTCGGTGCATCCTGTCATGAAACAGTGCGGTCATAGGTCTCTTGTATGTTGCACTGGCATTCTTTAGGTCAAATGGCATGACTCGATTAGCAAAAGGTTCCCCATGGAGTAATGAATGCAGTCTTCTCTCGATCGGCCTCTGCCGTCTTTATCTAATTGTATCCTGAGAATCCATCCATAAATGAAAGCATCCTGTGCTTAGCAGTGTTATCAACCAAGATGTTGATGTGTGGCAGTGGGAAATCGTCCTTCGGGCTCGCCATATTCAAATTATAAAAATCGATGCACATGTGGACCTTTCCATTCTTCTTCGGCATCGACATAATATTGGCTAGCCACTGTGGGTTCTTGGATACCATGAGAAACTCCGCGTCATACTATTTGATGACTTAATCTTTGACTTTCAACATCCACTCGGGTCGGAGACGTCTCAGCTTCTGCTTAAACGGCTTCATATCGGGGTAGAGAGGCAATTCATGCTCAACCAAATCAGTGTCAAGACCAGGCTTGTCCTCGTACGACTAGGCAAAAACATCTTGGTATGATCGAAGGAAGTCGATCATGCTTTTCCTTTCTTAAGGGGACAGCGACATTTTGATTTTGGTTATTCTAGGAATCTCCTCAGTCCCAAAATTGATGTCATCAGTTTCCTCGATAATGGGGGAAGGGCCATGCTCAAAGTCGGCAAACCAGTCATGGAGCTCATTGGGGAGCTCCTCCAAAGGCCTATCCTCGTCCAAACTCATAACACCTACCTCTTCTTGTATTTCTATAGGGAAGGGGTCGATTTTATGTGGGACGAGTATTTCGATTAAGGCATCTTTTTGTGTGATTTTATCTGAAATCTTAAAAGACAATATTTTTGGGCTACGTATTTTTTCTATATTTTTGGGATTTTGTATTTTTTCAATATTTTTGAGGTTTTGTATTTCTTTGGAGACAGACACTTGGTAGCATGAGTCTGTGTATATACAAGGTATTGCCTGCCAAGGGCTTATCTCACTTTTTATGGATTGTTTGTTTTGGGAAACAGGTGCCAAACTTTAGGCCACTCCCTGCTTCCAGAGTTTGGGGCAAAGATGCCTAGTTGCGTACCTGAGGGGCCGCTCTTTTACTTGTTTAGATGGAGGGTATTGACTGATATGGCTCATTGAAGTCAGCCTCCATCATGTTGACCCCCATTTCGTCTGAGTTGATATCCTCAAACGTCAATACCATTTTGTGGTGATTTACCACAGGGGGTGTTTCTTCAAGAACTACCTGTCGTTCCTCGAAGAGCGATAATGCAGCCAAATCTATTTTCAGGCTGGGAAGGGAGATCTGGGAATTGGTGGGATGATTAGGGTTGTGGGTTTGTGTGTGGTCAAATGGGTTACCCCATTTCGATCGATCTTTACGACCCCAGCGCTGACAAAGGATTCCCTGATGTGTGACCTAGGGCGAGGTTTCTCTTCTATGTTGATTCCTCAAGCTCTTGCAGCCGTAGCGACCCTGGCTTTCTCTTTAGCCTCTCGGACCTCTTCCTCTGTGGGCTTGTAACCTAGCCCAAATCTTCTTCTACTCTCTGCCTCTCTGATAGCCCCATTTTTGGAGCATAGCCACCCCTGCTTCCATTCCGCCGTCGGTTGTGGGAGTGATGTTTCTCGAGGGTTCTGGGCCTACTGCTGACACCTCATACTCAGAACTGTGGAGGTCAGTGTCTTCCGCAGTATGTGGCACATCCACTACCTTAGGATTTTCAATGCTATGGGTGGCCTTGTCTTTGTCGTCATGTCCTTCACCAGTGATGGTGATCACCTTCTGCTCGGATATGAATTTTAGTTTTTGATGGAGGGTAGAAGGTATCCAGGGGCGTCCTATCAGCAAATTAAAAGAAGATTTGATATCCATCACTTGAAAGGGTATAGAGAAGGTCATGGGCCCAATTACTAATTATAGATCGACCTCTCCCATTATTTCTCTTCTTGTATTATCAAATCCCCGAGCGCTAGTCCTTGTCGGCCTTAGCATACAGGGGTCCACTCTGATCTTGGTGGCAGTCCTCAACGGGCACACATTCAGAGCTAACCCGTTATCAATTAGAACTAAGAGAATTATCATGTTCCTTGATTTGACAGTAATATTGAGGGATTTAGCATGACTATTTCCCTCTTTAGGAAGATCTACGTCCGAAAATGAAATGGCATTGGGTGCCATCACCTGTCTGATTATTTGCCCAACCTCGTCTGGGCTCACCTATTGGGACACATGGGCATTCTTTAACGCCCCCATTAGAGCTTGGAAATGGAGTGGGGACGTCATCAAAAGATCTCAGGCAGTGATATGGGCTGACATCCTTCTTAATTGAGTCTCAAGAATGTGCTCCTGACTCATCTTCTCAAATGGGTGGACTGCACTATCCTTCTTCCCTTCTAGCCATGTTGATGCTGGTGCTATTGTTGTTGCAGTTGCTACTATTATTGCCTCGTGCTGTTTCGAGATTCTCCCCGACCTAGTGATGAAGTCCACGGCCCCCTCCCTGCTCTGCCGTCGGCATTGACATCTGTTTCCTCGTAGCTTAGCGGGACCTGATGTGGATCATAGGTTAGTCCTGAGAGCTGGAAAGGTATGGCTTCCGGTATCTGAAGTGCATGTACCGATGGCTCTGGGATGATAGGTAAGACCTGGTTTACCTCGGTGATGGATGCGTGGATGGTAAAATTGGGCCAGGTAGGGGTGGTGAAGCTTAACGATGGTTGTACCGGGGGTAGTGAGGTGGGCATAAGCCATTGGTAGTTGATGGGTGCGGGCGGGGGATTGGGGGTTTGATGGGCCACTAGGGAATTGAAGGGGATGGTAGAATTTGTGGGTGGTTGAAATGGGGATAATGGAGTGGGTGTAGGCCATTGGTAATTGATGGGTGCGGGTGGAGAATTGGGGGACCAGATGGCTTATGGGGTAATTCAAGGGAGTGGTGTAATATGATTTATACGCATTTATTTATACGTAGTTGATTGGGGTGGGTGATGGAAAATAGGCCTTAAGATCTAGGGGTTCAACTACTGGTGTAGGGGTAGGAAATAATCTGCCAGATTCAGGGGCTCAATCACCTCAATTGTTCTCTCTTCTTGGTCTTGCTGCCAGGAGACCACAAAATTTTCTCTGTTACTGATATAATCAGAGGGGTCAAATTCATACTCTTCCTTAATTTCCTCTACCATCCCTATAGTGGGTCTGGGACCTGCTATTGCAATAGGGTGTCGTGGTAAAGGCACCTAGTGAATATTTGCATGTTGGTTTGCTTGGGTGGGTGTAGGGGGAATGATCTTCCCAGCATTGATTAAATCTTGGATCGCGTGCTTCAATGGGAAACAGCGATCAGTTGGGTGACCCAGGCCTTGGTGGAAATTACAATGAGTATTCGGGTCAAAGTTATATGGAATTGGATTGGGAGGTGGTCGTGGTTGGAGCGCAGTTACTAATTCCTTTTCAATTAATAAAGGTAAAAGTACACTTAAAGATTGCCCCAAGGGTGTAAAAACACAATCATAATGGGCTCTCCTTTTCGAGGTCATTTGCATTCCTTGCCCATTCCTGGCTCTCTGTACTGGCCTTGTCCTGACGGGAGTTGGTTGTGCTGCTTGAAATTGGAACGGGGTTACGTTATTATTGGGCCTAGTATTGGCAATGTTTTGAACATCGGCCCCTGTCCTCTTCTCAATTCTTTGTTCTAAAAATCTCCTAACCCCACTAGGTCTGCTCGAAATGTTCTTATTCAGATGGCCCTCCCTGATGGCATCCTCACATCGGTTAGCATTTCTCACCAGATCAGTAATGCTGGACTACTGCTGGTATACCAAAAAGTCTGAGATCACTAGTAGAGTATTCTTTGAGATCATCTCTATCTGCTCATCATCAGGTATTCTATTTCTGACCTGAGCTGCTAGTGCCCTCCACCGCCCTAGATATTTGTTGAAGGTTTTGTTTGGGTTCTGCCTCAGACAGCCTATATCTGACTTACGCGGCTCAATGTCTATGTTATAAACATATTGCTCTTGGAATAAGTGGGTCAGATCTTTCCACATCTTCATCATGGAGGGTTTAAGAGACGTGAACCACCTCAGGGTTGGACCGATCAAACTCTTTTGAAAGACTTTTATTAGTAGTCTCTCGTCCCCCCCGTACTGGCACAAGTCCCCACAATAGGACTTGAGGTGTGCAATCGGGTTTCCCATGCCATTGCACTTGTCGAATACTGGCATTTTAAATTTGGGGGGCAGGGGGACCTCGGTAAATAGACACAAATTCGTGAAACCTGTGGCATGGATTTCAGCACCACCCATCTTCAACAACTATTTTTGGATCTTGTCTAGTTGCTCCCTTAACTGTTCCGATTCTTTAGACATGAGGGCTACTTTTTCAAAAGCCGGTCGGGACTCGCTCTGTGCTATTGGGGGTGGGGTAGCTATCGGTGGAGGATTAATAGTGGTCACTGCCCCGACATAGGCACCACTATTTCTGATCTCGTCCTCCTCATACTGGTGATCTATGTAAGGTGCAGTGAGGACGAGATTCTTAAACTGTTGTTGCATGGACTGGATGGGATTAGATTGGATATGGGTTGGGTGAGCCGCTTGAATGTAAGGGAGGTGTTGTGGGGTGATGGGATGAGTAGTAGTTTGGTTTAGGGGTGGGGCCTGATGGGGCCAGTGGATATGGGGGAAGGTTTGGATATGGTCTTGGGGTATGTGGCCATGGGAAAATTGGGTCTAAGTTATGACATGGGTTTGACCCGGTTGTGAATGCTGGGGGTGAGTGAAGTTTTGGGGGTATTGTGGTGGGTATGAGTATGGGGCTTGGGCCATGGACCCGGGGTAGGTTTGGGCCACAAGGCCTTGATCAGGTTGGGTTTGGGAAAAGGGCATGGGATTTGGGGGATCTTGGCCTATTAGACCTTGATGGGTATGGCCCATTGGGCTTTGGAGGGATTGGGCCATGGGCCATTGGTGGGTATGGGCCTGGGCTAGATGGGTCTAGGCTGTGGGCCCTTGGGGTATGTGGGCCTGGCCCACTAGGTTTTGAGGGGTATGGGCCATGGGCCATTGGTGGGTATGGGCCATGGGACCTAGATGGGTTTGGGCCATGGGCCCTTGGGCAAGGGTTTGGGCAATGGTCCCTTCGGGTATGTGGGCCTGGACCACTGGGTTTTGAGTGGTATGGGCCATGGGCCATTGGTGGTTCGGGCAATTAGCCCTTGATGGGTTTGAGCCATGGGCCTTTGGGTATGGGTGATGGGGTGTTGGGCCATTGGGCCTTGGATATCATGGGTGATGTGGTGTTGGGCCATTGGGCTTTGGAGATCATGGGTGGTGGGGTTTTGGGCTAATGGGCCTTGGAGATTATGTGTGGTGGGGTTTTAGGCCAATGGGCCTTGGTGAATGGTGGGATTTTGGGCCAATGGGCATTGGGGCATGTGGGAGATGGGGCTTTGGATGGTGTGAATTATGGGGGGTTGATGGGGATCATGGTAGAGTGAAGCATGGAGATTGGCTAGGGTATGGGATGGGTCCATGGATGTGGGGTCTGGATAATGGGAGGTGTTTTGGGAAGCCTTCAATAAGGAGTAGGCTTGGAACATCTCCTCCATCATGGTGATGGAAGGAGGATCGGATGAGGGTGGTGGATTTAAGAGATGATTGGGTATAGATGGGGTGGATGTGGAGGGAAAATTGGGCATGGCCATGGTAAGTGATGAGATATGGGATGGATTGAAGGAGTGGGGTGGGGCATTGGCAAAGGGGGATGGGTTGGGGATGTTTAAAGGTGATGGCGGGTGAAGTGTGGGTGTTTGGGAAAAACCGGGCATGACCCTGGTAAAAATGGGAATGACCCGGGGAGATGGGGGGATTGGTGAGGGGTTGGATAGGGTGGAGGTGACATAGGTGAATGAGGGTGGATCGGGCCTATATGGGGAAGATGAAAAGTGGGGCATGGATGTGGATGGGGAAAATAGAGTTGGGTTTTGTATGGATGTAGATGGGGGATGTGTTGGATTTCGCATGGGCATGGGAGGAAAGGTAGCTTGGGAAAGAGATGGAAAATGGGGGGGGGGGTGATTTTGGATATTTTGGGAAGTGGTGGTTGGGAAAATGGGGGCGCCAAACGGGCCGGTAACGGTAAAAGGGGATAGGGTGATGGGGATGGATGTGAAGGCTTCTCCTGAATGGGAGTGGGTTGGAGAATGTGGCGGGGATGAGTAGGGATTGGCGTAAATCGGGTCCACTACCCATGACATCCTTTCGGAATGGGTTGGGTAAGGGTGCCTTGGATAAGGCCCACAAATCCTCCTCCTTCTTCCCCTACGGGATGGTGGAGGGCAAGATGATGTCGTTGTGCCGACACCACAAACTATATATATTTTTTATTTTGATTTGATTTTTACTCTTGTTTTTTTGTTTAATTTTTTTGAGAAAATTTTAGAAAACAAAGGTTTCGAAGCCTTAGAATTCCCTTCTCGGGTGCATCTTGAACCCTAATTCAAGACCCGCAACGACAATTCTGACACACTTCGAAAGAATCGAAGGAGGACCTCCGATCTATTGAAGGCATGAAAATCGATGCAAACAACCCGATGCCCCGGAATGAGTAAAAAAAAAGTTGCCTTCTTTTGACCGGCGGGGGCGTATTGGGTGTCAGAGATGGCGGGGCCCAAACAGAGGCATTAAGCACACTAATCGGGGGACTCGGGAGTTGAGAAAGCCTCAAATTTTGGGCTGCTACTGTCCAGGTAGACTTGGCGCAACTAACACATGCGCCAAGGTAGCAGGGCCTCTTTTTTACACTGGCGTAACTATTAGTTGCGCCAAGGTAAAAGTGGAGGATTTAAAGCTGGTGCAACTAATAGTTATTATAAAACTAATACTGCCAAGGTAAAATGGAGATTTAAAAGGCGCAACTAATAATTTAGATTATAAATTTCCAATTTTTGCACTGGCGCAACAAATACTTGCGCCAGGCAAAAATGATGCTCCAGATTTTAAAACAGCAAGGAACAACAACCTGAAGGTTGGTCTTTTTTTTTAGGTTTTGTGGAAGTTAGGCTTCCGGGAACTGAGCTATTTTTTTTGTGATCGGTTCTCTCCTCTTTGCACCTAAAGGGTTTGAGTCTGATATAACTCGCTAGTGTGCTCCACAAGGGTTTTAAGCTTTGGAATAGAAACTCACCCGATATACCTCCGGCGCAACCACCTTTTCAGATACTAGGTGGGCTGGGACTTTTCTGGATCATCACCACTAGGGGCTGCCGCCATACTAAGACTCCGGTGGTTGTATGTGTCCCTAAACCCAACCCTTTGAAAACCTACCCCGTAAAAACAAATTACTTAAGCTCCCTAACTTGGTTCAATTTTAAATTTTTTTAAAGCTTTTGTCTTTTTTTGGAAGTTTTCTTTAGTTCAAAGACCGGGGGTGATGATCCCGTGCCGCCATTACGGCCTGGCGTCCACTGTCAAAATATGTTTGCACAAGTAGGCCTGCCAGTCGGCTAAGGCACATTAAATGACGGAAAATTAAATGAATTAAAAGACAATACTCAAGTAGGCCCGTCGATCGGCTAAGGCACTTAAAATAACAGAAAAGTAAAGAAATTTAAAGACTATGCGCAAGTAGGCCTGCCAATTGGCTAAGGCACGTAAATGACGTAAAAGTAGGGATAAGTAAAGTGACTTAATCGGAGGGGTAAGTGAAAAAAATAGTAAAAATAAAATAAAAAAATAAAAAAATAGCAATAAAATGTTATAAAAATAAAAAAATAAAGAGCCTAGTTCAAGGGGAAGCTCTACTAGCTACTCCCTAGCAGAGTCGCCATCTGTGCAACCGTGGGATTTGTGACCATCCCGTAGCGGTAATGCGCTCGCTTGCGAAAAATATAGAGTCGCCACCCGGAGCTTTTGGTGTCCTGGGAAACCTAGCTCATTTTGATGAGCACCGAAGTGCTAAAAATATGACTCTGAATCTGATCCACACCAAAGGCTCTTGGGTAGAGGCTTCAGTTATCAATCGGGAAGGTGTTAGGCACCCGATCAACCCGCTTAACGCAGTCTCTACTTATGGCCAAAATAAAAAGGAATAACAAGAACAAAAGAGAGCTTCTCCTTGCCCAAAGGGGGTTAAAATCCTATTTGTGCCCCTCTGCTCCTACCGAAAAGTCGGCGGCGTAACGGCACAAATGCAAGGATGAGAAGAGCTAAAAAGAGATAGGAGAAGAAAGGGGAGAGCCAGAGCCCTCGGGCCCTTGTAGCACCATAGGAGAGACTTGCGTGGCTTGCTTTTGATGAGTTCTTGATGGCTTGTAAAGCTTGAGAATGGGTTCTAACTCTTTAAGAGAGATAGTTAAGAGGTAGAGGGAGGGTGCTAAGATAGAACACACACCTAACCTAGAGGTTTTTCATGAAAAACAAGGGTAGGGAAGAGGTTTGGAATTCTGGTTTTTGTATGGGAAGTGTGCACCAAAGGAAGAAAGATCTTCTCACTTTAAGCTCTTTCTCTCTTAGGTAGAAATTCTCAACCCTTAAACTATGGGGAGGGGGGCTCTATTTATAGGAAATGGGTGGATTAGGAAACCACTTAAGAGCTAAATGGGTTTAGCAATTAGGTAATCTCATATCCAAGGATTCTTAGGATTTTTAGTGCCTTGAGATGTGTGAGAAGGTCCTCCAATGGTGGATGATGGGGGTGAGGCCTTAAGCCACTTGAAGGGTTACAAATAGGCATTAAAAGGGTGCAACAGAACTAGTAAAACACACCCCAAAAGTCAAGGTGGTCAGCAAGTCAAACCCCAATCACAATTTTTGGGACAAAATACAGACATTACTATTCATATGTCTGGCACAACTAATAGTTGCGCTAGGCAAATGTACAATAATTAGTTGCGCCAGGTAAATATATAGTAAAACAGTTTTAAATAGTGCCTGGAAGTTAGTTCGCGAGGGTAGGCCCCACCTTTAATCTTGGCGCAACTAATAGTTGCACCAAGCTTAAAAATTAAGAGAATTGGCCTGGCATAACTAATAGTTGCGCTAGACAAAATTATAACTAGTGTAACTATTAGTTGCGCCAAATCCCTAGGGGCCCCACATGAATTTATACTTCTGCCCTTCGGGTTTGGTCTTTCATATCTTTTGATGTATACCTCCGATTGGGGCGATTCTTAGACCGTTGAAAAGTTGACGACCTCTATTTTTCAATGGTATGAGATTTGATCATAATAGAGAGCCGTAGCTGGTTTCGGTGCACCCCCTCCTCAACCATTTGCTTGATAAGCTTAGGTTTAGGTTCAGAGCGGGTTCTAAGGGTTGGGATTGATTTCTAAAGGTTCGGGTCATGTTCCTAAGGGATCTAGGGTGATTCCTAAGGGTTTGGAAAGGTTCCTAAGGGTTCTAGAGGGGTTCCTAAAGGTTCCATACATGTTATCAAAAGCTCAAAATTGCACCTCTCTCGAAAGGTGTTTCGATCGGGCCTTGGGCCAAATTTTGGTGTCTACAGTATGTTGACCTTATGGATCAATTGGGTGAATCTGGAATTGTATTTGGTGATTTTAGTGATAGGTTGGGGTATTTTAGGAGTATGATTGATGATTTCGACAATTGGTTGAGTTAGTTCAGGAAAGGGTGTGTCGATTTTGGTGATGGGTTGGTTCGGGGTGAGTTTGGTGATAGGTTGGGTTTTAAAGATTTTAGTGATTGGTTGAGTTAGGGTAGGCTTAGTGATAGGTTGGGTTTTAGTGTGAAAGGTGGCTCTGGGTTTGTTGGTGTGATAGGCAAGGTTAGTTGGCCGTGAGTAAATAGCATGGATGTTCTCTAAGGGAGGTTCAATCCTATGAATTAGGCTAGCTGTGTGGGATGGGGCTGAAGTGGTTGAAGGTGTAGAGTTTAATTGGAGGTTTGGTTGAGTTTGTTCAAATAACGAGTTATAGAAGGTGATGTGGGTTTCTATGGTGCTGGGATGCTGACCTTGATTCTGACTAGGATATAGAGGTCGGTTTTGATTTGGGCATGGATGTTGGTTAAAGATTGGTTTTGGACATAGTACATGGGTTGGTTTTGGTTAGGGTATTGATTCGTGCATTGATTTTGAGCTTGATAGTTTACCCGATTTTATTCTTGGCTCATGTTGATTTGTTCGGAGTCTAGAGTTTTTGTAAGGGTGTTTGTCATAGGGTTGTTGAAGGAGTGTCTTTCAGACGTTAGTATAGGGAGATTGAGGTTTCCATTTTTAATGCGGTGCTAGATGCGTGAAGCACGTAAGCAGATGCTAGTGAAGTTTGGGTAGTCGCTTAGTATGAGAGCACTCTGAAGAGGCTCTCGGATATTGTTGATCACAATGTCTACCACGTCACTTTCTTTTATTTGATTTCCTGTTTGAGCAGCAAGGTTTCTTCAACAACTAACGAAAGTTGTGAAGTCCTCCTCAGGTCTTGTTTGGTGGTCATAAGGTCACTGAGACTGATCTTTACATGGGTCATGTGCTTATATTGGTCTAGGAATCTGTTGGCCAGATCTTTAAATGTCTCGATTTCAACCAGAGGTAGAGCGGTAAATCAGTCGAGGGCTTCTCCTTCTAGAGATCTCTAAAAGTATTAGATCAGGAGTCCATTATTGGTGTGGATTGGTTGACAGTCGTTATAAAATAGTGCCAGGTGGTGGTTTGGATTTTTGGTACCGTTATATTTGTTAAACTTCGGAGGTTTAAAGCTAGCGGGTATAGTGAAGTCAATGTCTCGGCAAAATTTTTTTAATGCACAAGATTGGTAAGAGTGTTCTTTGTTAGCCATGTAATTGTCTAAAAATCAATGGAGGTCGTTAATATTTATGGCGGTGTCCTTTTTAGGTGTCCCAAGTTGTCTTCAGTGGTGGTTTTTGTAGGAGGTGTGAAGGGCATGTGTGTCAGGCGACTTTGGGGGCATTGGGGCATGTCGAGGAGACGGAGTCCTTCCTCCTTGTCTACTTCTCAGAGAAACTGGTCATTTGTCTATTAGCTCTTGATCCACTGCGGGTTTGTATAACTTGGCCATGAATTTTCAAGGGCATCGACTCCTTTCCCTCCTTTATTGAGTGCATTGACAAGGAGGTCTATGATTTGGCTAGTAGAGTAGTTCTGCTCAATGACACTTTCTCCGCTACTGCTGTCGCTATTATTAAGTGGAGTAAAAAGGGATCTTTCGCCGTCACTAACCATATTTATCCAAGCACGACGCTGGACTGTCCATAGAGATGGCCTAACATTATACTTGGGATCACTATGGGAGCCCCATGAGGGTGGGTCGATATCATTAAAGTTCAATTTTCTGATGCCTAACATTTTTTATGTTCTTGAAAAGCCGAAAATGGTTTCTAGAGGCCTAGCATGGGTGTAAGTGTGTGTAAAAAGTGAAAAAAGGTAAAAAATAAAATCCAAACTAATTGAACTGGGGTAACCATAGTAAAAAGTGTCCCATCGCAGTTGCCAGTCTGTTAGTATGCACTTTTTCTAGGATCCTTTCAAATCCTACAGTAAGTGGCACAATTCGGTCCACGTGGACTCTAGCGGAAGGCGATAGAATAATAATGAACTAAGAAATATAAAATGCTGAAAGGAAAGAGGCGAATTCTAAATAGAGAATACCTGGGTTGATGTGATCGACAGCTGCAGATATTGATCGACGCTGCAACACATCACTGATCACACTAGGGTGCGGGTTGACTCCTTTACTGAACGATGGCCAGCCAACTTCAGCAACTATGGGTTACCTAGGGTTTTGCTGGTTTGGTTTCTTATTTTTTATTGGGATCTATCTAAGAAGGGGCTGGTGGCCTGCTATGCTTGGGAGGATTGGCCCTATACTCGAGTACCCTCCGTAAGCTCCCTTGGGCAAATCAGGGTGGCTAAGGCTATTGTAGACACCCAAATTTCGCCCAAGGCTCGATCAACACATACTTCGAGCAAGGTGTACCCTTGAGCTTTTGAAATCATCTTTTAAACCCTTAGGACTCATCTCAAAAACCTTAGGTATCATCTCGAACCCATAGGAATCGATCCTATCCTTTCACGACCCATTAGAAACCTTCCCGGGCCTGATTCGAACCCTCCTGAGCAGTGGATAGAAAGAGGAGTACCAAAGTTTTCATATAACTCTACTGGAGTTGAGGCCTATGCCATTGGAAAGAGGATATTCCCAGCTTTCCAACAAGCCTAGAATTGCCTCAATCTGAGTGGTACATAAAAAATTATGGCAATTTGAAAATGGGGCAGAAATGAAAGAAACTACACTAGCGTGTATATTATACACGCTAGGCCAATTTTTGACTAAAATTGGCCTAGCATGCATATTATACACACAAGGCAAAATTGGCTTCTTCCTCCATAATTGAGCTCCAGAGCGGGCCCAAGACTTCCTTATTTTCTCAGGAAACACTATTCCCAAGCCTAGCATTTATAATATACAAACTAAGCTTAGGTATAGTGTTTTTTGGGAAAATGTCCAGATTTTGATTTTGGGGTTTGACTTGTTGACCACCCCAAAGTCCAGGGTGGGTTTCGTTAGGACTGTTGCACACCTATTAGTTTTATTTGCAACCCTTTAGCCATTTAAAGCCCCACCATATCATCTACCATTAAACCCATTTCCCACCTATCTAAGCTCCCATAAACCAAGAAAACCTTAGATCCCTATTACCTAATTGCTAGCCCAATTAGGCCTTTAACCCTTCACTAATCCCATCCTACTCTATAAATAGAGAGCCAACCCCCCTTACTTAAGGGCTTGAAAATTTTCAAAAAGAGAGAAAATCCTAGAGAGTTCCCTCTTCCCTTTTGAGCACTAAACCTCCAAAATTCAAGAACTGAGTTCACCCTTCTAGATCCTATTTTCCATTACCAAACCCTTAGATTTGGCTAGAACTAGGCCTTAGCCATCTTCTTCTACCTTCTAGCTTTCAAGCCTTAGAGGTTCAAAAACATTCCTCAACCTATTTGGTATTGGAAGCTCACCGGAAGTGCAATAACGCGAAGGTCCACAATGATGCTACAAGGGCCCGAGAGCTCCGGCTCTCTCCTCTATTCCTCTACCTTCTTTTGCTTTCCTTCCATCCTAGAATTTGAGTCATTACGTCGCCGAAATTTCGGTGATTGCGAGGGGCTCAAATAGGATCGTAGTGCCTTTGGTCACGGAGGAAGGCCGTTCATTTCGTTTCTTTTTTTTTGGCCATAAGTAATGACCAATTACGAGTGGGTTGATCAGGTGCCTAACACCTTCCTGATCAATAACCGAAGCCCCTACCCAAGAGCCTTAGGCAAAGACTTGTAAATTAGAGTCATATTTTTTCACTTCGGTACTTACATATTGATTTATGAGGTAACGAAGATCACAAAAAGTTCAGGGTGGTGACTCCATCAGTTTTGGAGAGTGTGCATCGTCACGACACACCCATAAGGCCCATGGTTGCATAGAGGGCGACTCCGCTGGGGATACTTTTAGAGCTTCTACTTGAAGTTGGCCACCCTGATTATGCATATTTTTACTTACCCCTATGATTATGCATATTTTTATTTACCCCTACTTTTCCGTTATTTACACGCCTTAGCCAATTGGCGGGCCTACTTGAGCTCTTTACTACCTTAGCTGATTGGCGAGTTACTAGATAGTTTAGTTTCATTTTTATTATTTAAACGCCCTAGCCATTTGGCAGGCCTACTTGAGCACTTACGTTTCTCGTCATCATTTTCCAACAATGGACGCCGGCCCATAGAGGCGGCACGGGATTCTCACCATTGTTGGGCTATTTTTTAAGTGCTTGCTACTGACTTTATTGAAGACAGTGATAAGAATGGGGTGAATGAAAATGAATGAAAGGTGGATTGAAAATGACAGAGCAACAAGCCTAAAATATGCACAATCCTGCAAGATACAGGGCCTGTTGTAGCAAGTTTTGATAAGTAAGAGTTTGTCCCACAGAGAAGTTGATCTTAAGCTCCAAGGGAGCCATCTTTAGTAGGCTCTCCAGATCTGACTACAGATCTGGCAATCCTAAATGGAAGGGGATTTAGGGTCACTAAAATCTAAATTCTAAGGTATCCTAATGTCTAAACTATAGAGAGGGTTAAGAAAGAAGATGGAGTGAGAAAATAAATATAAAAGGATGAGAAGTGTGCTATTAGGTTCAGATCTGATGGGTTTCATGACTCA
This sequence comes from Chloranthus sessilifolius, assembly GCA_021018995.1. Lineage (NCBI taxonomy): Eukaryota > Viridiplantae > Streptophyta > Magnoliopsida > Chloranthales > Chloranthaceae > Chloranthus > Chloranthus sessilifolius. Next base: position 92,607,737 of record CM037593.1, read on the forward strand.
AATTCAGATCTGCTGCTATAGAAGTCCTGTCCAATGGCTACATTATCACCACTGAGGAGAAAGAATTCAACTCATCTCTGTGCCATGATCCAATCCCTTTATGGCTATAACCTGTCCACTTAAATGGTCACAGACTATCCAATTAGGGAACCACAGTCCAGAGATGGGTCAGAACAAGTTTGTCATTGTAGGCACTACTTCATCCAGGCTACAAGCACAAGAATCCAGAGGGAACCTCAACCTCTAAAGTGCTATGTGTGGGGCTAGGCCTGTATGGGAGCATGTTAGCCGAGACACATAAAACCAGCAAGAGTTTGAGTGCAGCCTTAGATCCAGCTGTCCACTACTTTAGAGAGACTACAGTGATCCAGTCGTAAGCTTATAATCTCTATAACCAAACCAGATCTGCCATCTGATGGCGGGTCTATAAACATACAGGGGAGTTTGTCTCATCACAATCTCTCACAGGGGTACAAGCACAAGTGCAGAGAAGAATAATTCGTCTTGAGTCTGTGGGTTGGCTTCACCCTAAGGCTATAACTTGTCCACTTAAATGGTCACAGACTATCCCAGAGGCTATCCTCCTCACAAAGCTCAAGATAGAACAAGAAATATTGCTGCCACCACCATGTTCACAAGGCTACAAAAGCTCATTGCTCCCATGGGGACTTCAGATCTAGTGGGTCCTGTGGTGGGGCTAGGCCTGTATGGGAGCATGTTAGCCCAGACACACCGGTCACTTGGATCTGAGTAAACCATAAAATCAGTCCTCCATTGCTTTCAATACATCCTAGCAATGGAGGATCTCAAGATAGCAGCCTCGTACAGAACAACTCACAAACAGAAATCCCATAAATGTAAAACACCCTATCATAAAACTCCATTAATCTATTCCAAATAGTCATACAAAGGCATAGCCAGCAAGTGCTGGGCTATGGAGAGAAGAAAAAGTAAAAATAAATCTACCTAAACCTTACTACAGGTCTACAGCTACTGCAAGAAGAAGATAGACAAAATTCTATTCTAAGAGAGGTCTCCAAACCTAAACCAGGATTAGGTTTATATAGTAGTTAGTTTGGCAGCGCATCAGGGTTAGGAAACCCTAATTTTAATGATGCCACATGGCCTAATTCTGTTCCTTGGATGCCTCGAGGCACGTGCATGGAACTTGGAGCTTTGGAGTGCATGCCCTAATTGCTGAAAGTTTCCAGAATGTCCTCTGCAGAAATGAGGGTGAGTTAGAGTCCGGAGCCTCGCCAGGTAGCACTGGCTTCCAAGACTGTCGCGTGGTAATATGGTCTTCGCGAGATTAGATTAGCTTGAAATTCTAGCCATCGCGGGGTTATCTTAGTTGTAGCTGAAGTAGTCGCACGATAGAGCATTGAATCCTCGCTGGATTGCTCTGGTCTTTGCAGGATTTCACCTTTCCTTCTAAATGGCGCGGGAATTGCACGAGCAGTTTGTTTCTCAATGGATCTTCGTGAGGATCGTGATGTGCATTGGTCTCTGAACTGCGCGAGAGGTTTTTCTGAAGTTTTGCATCCCGTGGCCACTGCACGACAGCTGCGCGCAGAGATACTTGGAGCTCTCTCTCCTCAGCTGATCTGAGTGAACTATGCAAGGTTTGAGAGTTGGTTTCTTGAGCTACGCGAGACTACGCGATCATTTATATTTGAGCTTCGCGAGAGCTGCACGAACTATGTTGCAAGAGCTCTTCTGCCACTAAACTGCGTGAGAACAGCGCGGACAATTGGTATGATGTCATGGGAAACTCGCGAGGATTGCGCGGTGCAGGCATTCTGAGCCATGTGAACTCAGGCGGTACAGAGGCTCATTTTTCTTTCTTTGTTGTTTGCTTATGCCTTCATGCAACAGCTCTTTGTCTTCCATTCTTTTGGGAGACTTCTGGGGCAAAAGTGGGCTCCTTAGTAGGATTAAGGCCTTATTGCAGCTGCTGTTTATTACCTGCAGAACCGGCTTACAATACTTTTATTAAATGATTAAGGGTCCAACAAAGATTAAATTAAGGAGTGAAAAGTGGTACTTTTCAGGTCTTAACACACACCCAAACCTAATCTTTGCTTGGCCCTTAGCAAAGCTACACTAAAAATCTACATAAATTAAATGCCACTTTCGTAGGGAGCACGGATACATTTAGCATATGTACCAAGCCTTTTAAACCCCTAGGTCATCCCTAGTGCAGGAGTGAAGTCCCCTGAGGGTTTTCAGTGAAGATACCCACAAACTTCTCAATAAAATAATTAATAGTAGTGCAAGATTTTCAAGTTAGCAGTCACGAAACAGAGTATCAGTTTACCCTTGAATCGGTAAAAATATAGGAAATTTAAAATGCATTGTCTGCACAGATGTTTAAGTAACGTAAACTTCACATGATAGCACAACATTTCTAATCAGTTCACAACAAGGAAACTACGCATGTGTGTTAGCACTGAGCTCACCATTAAATTAAAAATTAGGTTGTTGGTCATGCCCAATACATTCAATATCAGACCCAAAACTCTCCAGGGCGTACTCTCATAAAGAACTTTTGCGGGTTTCATAGTCTCTGAAGCTTAAGAGCAGTTACATCTCCCAAATGGGTCTGTAAGCATGAGCATAGGCATAGCATTTAAGTTCTGGCATCATTGGTAGAGTTTTACCATAGATTGGACAACTCATTATCTCCACATGACAGCTCATTCAACTTTGGATCACAAGGGCTTTAACTGGGTTGTAATGTGGCTTATGGTATTGGGTTATAAAAAGAATTGGATGGTTGAAAAAGGGGTTCGAAATTTAGAAATAAATAGGTGCAGGAGGTGATTCATGGCTTCACCTTCTTTAATTCAACTCCTTTCATCTTCTTTGAAATCTTCAGATTTGAAGTGATAAGTTTCTCCTCTTGTTTCATTTTTTTCCAATGAATGTTTCCTCTTGATTCCTCTCTTACTCCTCTTCATTATTGTTTTCTTTTCTTTCTGGTGCAGTTTTATTTTTATTTTTATTTTTTTTATTTTTGCTTTGATGAATTGCCACCTTTTTCCTCAGTTGTTACACTGCTAGAACTTCAGATAATTCTTCTCCACTCATCCAATGTTGACCCTAGCTAGTCCATCTTTAACTCTTTCTCCTTTACCTTCTGACTTCTCAGAGTGAGGGTAAGGTTAAATCAGATCCATAGGTTCAGGTACAAGTACTTAGGTGTGTTTTGAAGAAAATTGGACTTTGAAGCTCAAAGAGTGTATGAACAAGGGCAGTTGCTTTAGGGTTTGGTCTGTTTAGGCTCAAACTGTCCAAGAGAAGGCCTTGATTCTTTCCTAAGTGTCATGAGTGCTATCAGTTGTTTCAACTTGGAGTTACCTAACTTTTAGTGAACACATTGACTCAGCCAATCCTTAAAGTTAGAAGAAATTTGCCTCAATTACTCCTCAAATAAAAAAAATTTTGTAGGCCCAATTCTCAGTAGTGATGGTCTTCCTTTGAACGTTTAAGTATGTCCTTACCTTTTTCTGTCTTCAATGATTCACTAAGTGCTGATACAGTGAGTTTTCTTGGTGTTCTCATCATGGAAATGTGAAAATTTAGAAATTTATAATGTCTAAAGATCTGTAAAAAGTTTTAAATTCCTTAATTATTATAATTCTTAAGTCAACACAGCTCCATTTCTATGTTACTCACATGATTCCGCTGCACTTTAAGTTAACTATGTTATTGGCAGACCTACCTGCCACACCCCCAAACCTAGAAGGAGCAGTGTCCTCACTGGTTCAGAGGTGAGAATAAATGGTAGAATCCAAGGAAACATACAAAAACAAACACAGAAGAAGAGAGAGAAATAAAAATGCAAAACAGTATGGAACTAAAAGAAAACTTTCATTGAAATAAAAAGAAAAAATGACAAAAAGATGGAAAAAAAAAAATGGGGGGGGTTAATGTGTAGCCGGGGGAGGGTTGGAGGAAGATGGAGGGGGAGATGCAGATGGTGCCATTTTTTTCTTCTTCTTCTTCTCTCACTTCTCTCTTTTTTTCTTTTTCTTTTCCTCCTTGGCCAGGATCCGCTGGACCTCGTCATACTCATCCCAGAGAAATTGCAAGGGGCCCGGCTCCTTAGGCAGTGGGGGATCTTCCCAGATGGGGTAAAATTTGATTAGAAAGCCAATGGGGCTGTCATCCGCCATTTGTGTGAGGAGGTATGGACTTCTATGGTTAGAAGAGGAGGGATGAGATGAAAAGGGACTGAGGGTTAGTTTAAAAGAGAGGGACGAGGGAACATGAATCGACAAAATTAAAATTGTGCCCCTTTTCACAGTTGGCAATAAATGAGTGTTGTGTGGGGAAAGAAGAAAATACACAACTGGCTCTTTGGAAAAGAGAAGTAGCATTAAATGAATGTCCAAAGAGAGGCATGGTATTTAAAGAGGTAAGTGTATCGCGCGGGGATCCTCACCAAAAGCAATCAGTGATGATTGCAGGACATGTCTCGTGCAGCTGAGCTGGGGATCTTCGCGACGTACACTTATCATGGCACATCAATTTGAAGAGGACGCCATTGCAATCCCTGAAGCAGCCTTTGCCTTAAGGGCAGCTCTGCCCTCTTTCTTCTTCTCATCCCTTGCCTTTTTCTTCTCGGCTGGTGTTTTCGCCGCAGTTGGAGCTTTAGGTGCCCTCACCTTCATTTTTGGTGTTTTGGGAGCTTTTGGTTCCGTGGGTTCTTGAGGGGCTTTTCCTTTGCGCTTAGCAAGGGGGGTGGCAGGGGATTTTCCTTTACCTTTAGCCTTGGGTTCCTCAGTGGGGACCACTGGTGACTTTCCAATTCCAGTGGACTCAGGTTTGGCCTGGGACTGTTCCTCTTCAGACTAGGCAGTAGGCTCTTTGCCAATTTTTAAAGGGATAGCTTTGGGAGCAAACCTCTTGGCTATGACTTTCCTCCGCTGAGGATAAGTATGTTCTTGTGGAGGTTCAACAGAGGCCGTGGTAGGGGTAGGTTGCTCAGTAGATGGAGGTTGCTCCTTAGGAGGTGAAGCATGAGCTTTGCCTTTGTCTATCTGGGGCTGAGGTGGTGCCTCCTCAGACAAGGCAGGTGGAGCTCGAGTAGTAGTAGGCGTAGGCACGTGAACAGAGATGGGAGTCGGATGGTAAGGTTCATTATGGGCAGCAGCCAAGGCGGATTCCAATGAGGCTATCTTGATTTGAAATTTGAGGGCGTCAGTCTCATGAATCTCCTTTTGAATTTTTTGGATTTCCTGGGCATTGTTAAGGCAATTTTCAGGCATTCTCGCCCGGGCAGTCGCTGCAACTACATTTGATTTCTCATACTCCCAATTGATCTGATGGTAAGTAGCTGTAGCCTTAGTCTTCTGATATTCCTCCAGGATATTTTGTCACTCCAAGGAGATGCCCAGTATTTGTTTTCTGTGGGCCTCCGTCATCTCATCAATCTTCTCCAGCAGGGGGGTCTTAATTGATTGGCGTAGCTTGGCCATGCCCCTCAGGACATCCTTCCTCAGGTAAGCATTATCCCGCATGTGGTGTAGGATGGTGAGGTAAGGAGGCCTGTAGAAATGATGTTTTGGTGCAATTGGCAGATAGGAGGTGGAAGGAGCGAAGTATGCTTGGTCCTGGGGGGGGAAGGGGGAATGATAGTAGGGAAGTCAAGTGGTGGGGGAATGGGGTTACGGTCTAGGTCTGTTTGCGTAGATATGTCGGGGAAGGTGGGTGGGGGTGGGAGAAGAGGGGGAATGGAGGGTATAGGGGGAAGGTGAAGGGTGTAGGCTCTACAGGAGTTGGGGGTGATGGGGGATGGAAAATTGGAATGGTGAAAGGGGGTAAAGGAAATGGGTGGGGAAGAGGTAATGGTGATGGTGGGAGGGGTAATGATTTAGGAAGGAAGTCCGTTTGGGTGGTCTTGTCAGTGAACAGGACCGGGGGGATTGAAGTGGATGGGGTAGGGATGGGTGGAGTGGATAAGGTGTGTAGGGTGGATTGGATGGAGGTGAGGTCAGCCTGCATCTGGTCCTATTTTTGGGTATTGGTGGATAATTGGGCCTGTATGTCTTGGATAAGGGGTATGATGAGGGAGAGTGTGTCAAAGTTAGGAGGTTGGGTTTGGGAAGAAGAGGGTACTGATTGGAAAGGGGAGGAGGGAGCATGATGGAAAGCGGAGGGAGGGGAAGAGTGGAATTCTGGGGAATGGTGCTATGAGGTAGTTGGGGAGTCTGGCAGAGGGGTGTAGTAGGTAGGCATGGTTTCAAGGAAGGTGGAGATGAAGGCTTGGAAGCCTATGGATGTGTTGAGGGTTAAGTCAATGTCTGGGAGAGGGGATGTAGTGGATATGGCTGGGGTGGTGGTTTCTTCAAGGTGGGGTGGGTGGGGATGGAAGGTATTGAGGGTGGTGTCTGGGAGATGGTTGGGATGGTCTGAGTAGGTTTTCGTTTCTTGTAGGAGATGAGTGGGGGGCTGGCAGGCTTAGTTGGAATTGTGGCAGTGTACTGAGGTAAGGTAGGGGATGGAGAGTCCTCCCATGGACCAAACACAGGTGAAGGGGGAGTGGGCATGGAGAATGGAATCAGAGGGGGTGAGAGATGGATGCAAGAGGGGTAGAGGATGCAGGAATAAAAGGTGGAGGGGGTGTGGCTGCTGCTGCAGGGATGGAAGTGATAATCTCTGGAGGCACCTCCTTTATAGCAGGGGTAGACCTTGATCCAACTGCCACTTCTGTTTGCTTGGGCAGGACTTGAGCCTCAGCTGTCTTCTTTTTCTGGCACCCCATCAAGCTCCTGCTAATTCTCCATTGCCTCTTGGCAAAGGTAGTAGGGGCAAGGGTGGTGGTTTGCTCGGTCCTTCCTATCTTGTAGCCCCCCTTGATCAGCTGCAAGGTGATGATTCGTACATAGGGTAGGGTGTGAGGCTTCTTGTTTGACCCTAATTTTGCCACTGTGTCTTTCATAGCCTCAAAAATTAGCCAGGCTGCATGGAAGCCATGGCCCATGTGATAGGAGTAGACAGCATCCGCAATGGGGGTTCTCCTCTCTTGCTGATGTCCTGAGCAATAGATGTTCTTTCGCAGGACTTGCTCAATGAACAACAGTTCAGGTTCTAGTTCCCTCCTTCTGATTGAGTCCCCAGTGGCTTTTAATCCTCTTATTAGGGTCCTTGCAATTGTGTCAATTGATGCACGCAGAGGGGGGCCATATCCACAGCTAGGATTGAATGCTGCTGGGATGCCCAATACTTCAGCAATCATCTTAGGGCTCACTAACAAATCAAAATTATCAATCATCACCAGCAAGCACTCTTGTCCATCGTTGTCCTTCTTGACCTTGATGTGCTGGTAAAACAGCTGCACTAGCCTTGGGTAGGCTAGTGCTGGAATTTCTCTCATCAATGGCATCAGGCCCGCTTTGCTTATGAACTGTACTGCAGGGGCAGAGAGAGGTTCTTTCTCAAAAAAGGGTACATCAAAGGCTGTTTCAGGCTCTAATGGGATTGACTCCATGAGCTCAGAAGGGGTAGAGAACTTAGTGGTTGGTACCGCCGCCTCCTCAACCACTTCCTTTCCTTTTTGGGGGAGTTTGAAGTCTTAGCCTTTTTAGGGGTGGTCTCTGTAGGGTCCTTGTCCTACCCCTTTCTCTTTTGTGCAATTTTGGGAGCCATTTCTAACTTTGTCCTCTAGTATGAGCAATGGAGACTGAGATCTAGGGTTTGGTTTGATTTGACGCACAGGGCACCTCAAGATCTCAGAGCAAAGGGCAATGGTTGGGGGTGATGATAGGAACAACTTTGTAGATTTTTGAAGTGAATGATGAGTTGTAGGAGTGATGCTCGACGGGAGAGGGGAGAGCGGCAGAAGCTAGGGTTTCGCTGAGGGAAGAAGGAAGCAGATAATGAAAAAGGGACAAAGCGCGGGGTTGAAATACTTATCGCGAAGCTCGGCATGCTTTGGAACATCTGGTCGCGGGGTTGGAAATAAACCTAGCGAGGGTGTTGATTACATCTGGATTGCGCGACAATCTCTAAAGTCATCCTTGGAGCGCGCGACAGAGTGAGATTAATTCATGTGAATTGCACGAGTGGTTCTTAAGGCGCTATTTGGATTGCGCGAAAAGCTCTAAGGTTCATTTTGAATCTCACGATAGACTTAGAATCTCACGACAATAAATGGAATATTTCTGTTGAATTGTGTGAGATTCTCCCAGTTTATCATGTGAACCTCGCGACAGCCTGATAATCTTGCGACAGGTAATGTATGGCTCTATATGAATTACGCGAGAGGCTCTTAGCTACACATGAATCTCGCGATAGCGAATAGAATGTGTCCAGGTGAACTGCGTGAACTTCTCCCATACTTCCTCCTTTAACCTCGCAAGAGCATATGAATCTCGCAATAGTCTCCCAGGCTTCCATTTTGGACCCAACGACAGTAAGGTATAAAACAGAGAGCATGTGCTCTCTGTTCTACCCTGTTGCATGTTTGCTGTGGTTGAATCCTGGGCATGACCCTCTCCTATGACTGTCTTTAGTCATATGTAAACTCAATCATACACTCAAGGACAACAAAAATGACCTCCCACATTAGGCATTCAACAAAAGCTATCAATTCGAAAATAGTAGGAAGCAAGCGAAGCATTAAAAGTTAAAAAACAGATAGGGCAAAAATTTAGATAAGGTCGCCAGCAAATCCTAGAGAATAGAAACTAAAGAGAGTAAGATAAATCAAACAAAAACTAAGTACATATGCTACAGTAATGACACACCTGTGGAATCAGTTTGAAGAAGGATCCCCTTTACAGTGAATGGTGTCCAAAAGGTCGGCAGGTTTTTCGAAACAAGGCTTAAGCCTTCGACCATTCACCTTCAACAGTCTCCCAGATTTAGGATCCTTGATTTCCACAGCACCAGATGGGGAAGCGTGCAAGACAATGTAAGGACCTCCCCATCTAGATTTCAATTTGCCTGGAAAAAATTTAAGTTTGGAGTTAAACAACCAAACCTTATCACCAGCATTGAAACTCTTTCTCAATAGCCCTTTGTCAAAGAAAGCTTTGGACCTTTCCTTATAGATCCTTGCATTGGCATACACATCCATCCTTAGTTCTTCTAATTCTGACAGCTGTAGTAACTAGTGATGACCAGCAGAAGTTAGATCTAAATTTAAATGTTTGATGGCCCAATAGGCCTTGTGTTCTAACTCCACTAGGAGATGGCAGGCCTTGCCATAGATCAGTCTGAAATGGGACATACCGATGGGGGTCTTATAGGCAGTCCTATAAGCCCACAATGCATCATTAAGCTTGTCAGCCCAATCCTTCCTATCAGTCCTCATAGTCTTCTCAAGGATATGCTTGATCACCCTATTTAAAATTTCAACTTGCCCACTGGTTTGTGGGTGGTAGGGAGTAGCAATCCTATGGGTGATAGAATATTTCTTGAGCAAGCTCTCGAAATTTTTGTTGCAGAAATGGCTCCCCCCATCACTGATAATGGCTCTAGGGGTACCAAATCTGGAAAAGATATTCTACTTTATGAACTTGAGGACCACCTGATTATCATTAGTTCTTATGGCAATGGCTTCTACCCATTTGGAAACATAGTCCACTACCACTAAGATAAAATGAAAACCATTTGAAGGAGGAAAGGGGCCCATAAAATCAATACCCCACACATCAAACAGTTCTACAACAAGGATGGGCTGTAACGGCATTGAATTTCATTTAGACAGCCCTCCTAGTTTCTGACATCTTTCACAGGCCTTGCAGTGTGTATGGGCATCTCTGAAAAGAGAAGGCCAATAGAAACCACACTACAACACTTTGTCAGCTATTTTTCTCCCACTAAAGTGACCCCCACAAGCATTTTCATGACACATGGCCAGAATACTGGGGATATCACTTTCGGGAACACATTTCCGAATAAGTTGGTCAGCACAATACTTGTACAAGCAAGGTTCCTCCTAGAAAAATAATTTGACCTGTGAGAAAAATAGGTCTTTATCCATTTTTGTCTAATGGGAAGGGATCTTGCCTATAACTAGATAATTGACAATATGTGCATACCAAGGAACTAAAGATTGGATGGCAAACAATTGCTCATCCCGGAATACATCATTTGTAGTGAGGTCATCAACACCTTTCTCCAACATAATTCTGGACAAGTGGTCAGCCACCACATTTTCTACACCTTTCTTGTCTTTGATTTCGATGTCAAACTCCTACAACAGGAGTATCCATCTAATCAATATGGGCTTTGCATCCTTCTTGGACAGTAGGTACTTTAATGCTGAGTGGTCAGTGAAGATGATAGTTTTAGACCCAAGTAGGTAAGGTCTAAACTTATCTACAACAAAAACCACTGCCACAAGCTCTTTCTCAGTGGTTGTGTAGTTCAGCTAAGCTTCAGCAAGTGATTTGCTAAGATAAGCAATGACCACAGGCAACTTAGCTTTTCTCTGGCCCAAGACAGCACCTATTGCCAAGTCAGATGCATCACACATTAACTCAAAGGGTAGGGTATAGTTAGGTGTTTGGAGTACAGGGGCAGAGGTGAGGCAAATTTTCAAAGTTTCAAAAGCCTTCAGGCATTCAGCAGAGAAGTCAAAGGGCACATCCTGGCAGAGTAGGTGGCACAATGGTTTAGCAATTTTGTTGAAGTCTTCGATAAACTTCCTGTAGAATCCAGCATGGCCAAGGAAGGATCTGATTTACTTGACTATTCTTGGAGGGGGTAGATTTTTAATGAGGTCAACTTTGGCCTTGTCTACCTCAATTCCATCTTTAGAGACTACGTGGCCTAACACAATTCCTTCTGTTACCATGAAGTGGCTCTTCTCCCAACTTAAGACCAAATTGGTCTCTTCACATCTTTGTAGGACTTGATGGAGGTGTTGTAGACATTGGTCAAAGCTATCCCCATAGACCGAAAAGTCATCCATGAAAATTTCTAAGAATTTGTCAATCATATCAGAAAAAATGGCATACATACACCTCTGAAAGGTGGCAGGGGCATTACACAGTCCAAAAGGCATCCTTCTGTAAGCAAAGGTGCCAAAAGGACAAGTAAATGTAGTTTTCTCTTGATCCAAAGGGTGCACAAGGATCTGGTTGTACCCTGAGTACCCATCAAGAAAATAGTAAAAAGCTTTCCCAGCCAACTTACCCAAAATTTGATCAATAAAAGGGAGAGGGCAGTGGTATTTTCTGGTCTTGGAGTTGAGTTTTTGATAATCGATGCAAACTCTCCAGCCAGTGGTCTTCCTGGCTGGTCTCAACTCTCTAGAGTTGGTTGTGATCACTGTGATGCCAGACTTCTTGGGTACCACCTGGATTGGTGCCACCCATTCAGAATCAGAGATGGGGAAAATTACCCCAGCATCCAGCAACATAATGATTTTTTTCAAAACCACCTCTTGCATGTGAGGATTAAGTTTCCTCTGCATTTCCCTGGAGGGTGATGAACCCTCCTCTAGATGAATCATATGCATGCAGATTGATGCATCAATTCCTCCTAGATCAGCAATGGTCCAGCCAATTGCTTTCTTGTGCTTCCTCAAAATTGTTAGCAACTCCTCCTCTTGCTCACTGGTAAGAGAAGAGGAGATAATCACAGGAAGTTTCTCTTCTTTCTCGAGGAAAGCATATTTTAATGTCTCTGGCAGCTTCTTGAGCTCCAAATCAAGGGCTTGTTGTATGGATGGCAGGATTGGTGTATTGTTGGTTGGAGGAAGGGGCAACAATGTAGGTTTCCAATTGGAATGCTGCACTAAGCCCACAAAAGACTTCACTAGGGGTATGTCTTCTGGCATCAAAGCTAGGCTTCCTTCCTCCACCAAGTTTCAAACTTCAGTTAAATCAGTGACAATGTTGCTCCACTCCAGCAGAGTGGGCATTTCTTCTTCAATAATTTCTTCTAGTACATCCACTGCAAAGCATTCCTCATTGTCTAGATGAGGGTACTTTGCACTGTTGTACACATTAAGCTCAACTTTCATATGTCTGAAAGTGACCTCCATGATTTCAGACCTGCATTGAATGCAGGCATTGGCAGTGGCTAAGAATGGTCTGTCCAAAATAACAGGTATCGGAGATGTACTCTTGTTGCAGCCCATGTCCTAGACAAGGAAGTCTGTAGGATAGAAGAACTTGTCTACCCCCACTAGGACATCCTCAACCACTCCCATGGGTTTCCTCTCGAACCTATCAGCCATCAATAGAACAATGGGGGTACGCTTGAGCTCCCCCAAACCTAGCTGCTGATACACACTGTATGGCAGCAGGTTAACACTGGCTCCAAGGTCCAAAAGGGCCCTTCCAATCGTGTGGTCACCAATAATACAGGGAATAGTGGGTATCCCTAGGTCTTGCAACTTCTCAGGCATTATCATGGGTATCTGAGAATTCCGCATGTCGATCATAAGACCTTCTTGGACAAATGGCCTCTGGCCTTCCTTTTCTGAGTACAGAGGTCTTTCAGAAACTTTGCATAGGCTGGGACCTGTCGAATTGCATCAAGCAGGGGTAAATTTATCTTGACCTGCTTAAAGGTCTCCATCATTTCCTCGATCTGTGCCTGACCCTTATCAAAAGGGGCAGGGCCACTCAAAGCTTGAGGAAATGGCAGCTGAGGTACTGCTGGTTCCTCAGCTGCAAGCCCATGGCTGAACTTTTATTTTTTTCTTTTTTCTATTTTTATCTCCTGCTGAGGCTCAACTACAACCTCTTTATTTTTCCCTCGTTGAAGGGCAGCAGGCAGTTCTTTACTCTGTGCCCTAACAAAATCCTTATCACTTTCACATGACATTTCCTTAGGATAGACCTCTCCTTGTTCCTTTCCCACCTGGTTGTCTACCATCCTACCAGACCTTAGGGCAGTTATGGCATTGGCCCCCTCAAAATTGGAGGAGCCTTCTCCGATGGAATACTGGCCCTTAGGGTTGGCAATTGGTTGGCTTGGCAACCTGCCCTCCTCTCTTTTAGCCAGAGCTTTGGCTATTTGGCCAAGCTGCTCTTCTATTTTCTTAATCCTTTGACTGTGAGAAGTCACAGTCTAATTCAAGGGTCCAAGGCTTTGTAATTGGGCTAACACCTGGTCCTCGAAGGAAGCACTTCGGGGCTGGGGTGGTGGAACTACCAATTGATTTTGTTGCTGAGGCTGCTGTTGTTAGAAATTCGACCTTTGGGCATAACCCTGGTTAAACTGTTGCTGTGGCCTTTGAGGTAAGGCCAACATCTGCTGTGGCTGCATATAATTGTCTTGCCTCCACCTCAAATTTGGGTGGTCTCTCCATTGTTAACCAGCATTTTAGTGCTGGTATCCATATGGTTGTTTATTGTAGCCACCAGATTGTTGCTGTCCAAAAGATTGGGCAGCAGCAGCCTGTTCTATTACAAACTCAGGGTATTACCCCACAGATGGACATTCTTCTACTGTGTGCTGTGGAGATTGGCATATCAGACATGCCTCCATCACTTGTGCAGCCATTCTGAGCTACACCACAGTTAAAAGTTTATGAAATCTTTCGTAAGATTGGCCATCTGCATTCTCAGATCATCATTTCCCTTAACTTCATACATTTTTCTTTTAGAAGTCTCAGCAAGTCCCAGCTTAGGAGAAGGTTCTTGAACAGTTCTAGAAGAGGACATCTTCTGGAAAGAATTTTTACTTATGACCTCGAACAAGTCCCATGCCTCATAAGCTATTTTATGTATGTACGTTCCACCACAAGAGGCATCTACCATGGCTCTGCTCTTCTCATCAATCGCATTGTAGAAGCTCTGGACAAGCTGTCAGTCAGGGATCTTGTGGTGGGGACATTGTTTGAGCATCTCTTTAAATCTATCCCAGCACTGGTTAAAATCTTCAGTTGGGGACTGGGCAAAAGAAAGTATGCCTTTCCTCAACTGGCTAGTCATGGTCTCTGGGAAAAATTTAGACAGAAATCTTGTCTGGAGGTCTTTCCAGGAAGTGATGCTGTTGTTTGGGAGGTAGATAACCAGTTCATGGCCCTGTCCTTTAGGGAGAAAGGAAAGAGCCTTAACCTAGTGGCTTCTGGTCCTAAACCAGCAATGGAGAATATCGTGCATAGGGCCAAGAACTGGTCAATGTGATTGTAAGGGTCTTCCTTGCTAAGCCCATGGAAAGAGGGAAGTATTTGGATGATGGAAGTTTTGATTTCGTAGTTTCCTTGAACATCAGAGAATTGGATGCTGAATGGAGAATTATAATCATCTGAAGCATTTAATTCCTTCAATGTTCGAGGTTGTTCTTCACCCATAACTGCTATCTCAATTTCAATAGGGGGCTCAATTGTGGTGTGTCTATGCCTTCTCGGTATTCTACCCCTTTCTATCTCAGGGTTAGTAGGCTCTAATGTAGGACTGAGGGATCTCCTTCCTAACATGCACACACACCAATAGCAGGGAAGACTATTTGCAGGCACATTGCACCTAATAAAAATTGCAACTATCCTAATCAACTGCTATGGAATCTTTAAATGAGAAATAGACTGAGTTTTGAGGGTTGGAGAAGTGAAAACAGAGGTAGCTAGACTCCCAGTGCAATTCTACTCTCCTTCTCTGCTACGGTCCAAATCTGCAAGAAAAATTTCAAATGTAAATCACCAGTATCAATTATTCACAAGTACAGCTACCAAAGAATAAAGAATAAAAAAATCTAGAGTCTACTAAAAGATCAATATCCCCGGCAACGGCGCTAAAAACTTGTTGGGCTATTTTTTAAGTGCTTGCTACTGACTTTATTGAAGACAGTGATAAGAATGGGGTGAATGAAAATGAATAAAAGGTGGATTGAAAATGACAGAGCAGCAATCCTAAAATATGTACAATCCTGCAAGATACAGGGCCTGTTGTAGCAAGTTTTGATAAGTAAGAGTTTGTCCCACAGGGAAGTTGATCTTAAGCCCCAAGGGAGCCATCTTTAGTAGGCCCTCTAGATCTGACTACAGATCTGGCAATCCTAAATGGAAGGGGATTTAGGGTCACTAAAATCTAAATTCTAAGGTATCCTAATGTCTAAACTATAGAGAGGGTTAAGAAAGAAGATGGAGTGAGAAAATAAATATAAAAGGGTGAGAAGTGTGCTATTAGGTTCAGATCTGATGGGTTTCATGACTCAAATTCAGATCTGCTGTTATAGAAGTCATGTCCAATGGCTACATTATCACCACTGAGGAGAAAGAATCCAACTCATCTCTGTGCCATGATCCAATCCCTTTATGGCTCTAACCTGTCCACTTAAATGGTCACAAACTATCCAATTGGGGAACCACAGTCCAGAGGTCAGAACAAGTTTATTATTATAGGCACTACTTCATCCAGGCTACAAGCACAAGAATGCATAGGGAACCTCAACCTCTAAAGTGCTATGTGTGGGGCTCGCATGTTAGCCCAGACACATAGAACCAGCAAGAGTTTGAGTGCAGCCTTAGATCCAGCTGTCCACTGCTTTAGAGAGACTGCAGTGATCCAGTGGCAAGCCTACAATCTCTATAACCAAACCAGATCTGCCATTTGATGGCGGGTTTATACACATACAGGAGAGTTTGTCTCAGCACAATCTCTCACAGGGGTACAATCACAAGTGCAGAGAAGAACAATCTGTCTTGAGTCTGTGGGTTGGCTTCACCTTAAGGCTATAACCTGTCCACTTAAATGGTCACAGACTATCCCAGAGGCTATCCTCCTCACAAAGCTCAAGATAGAACAAGAAACATTACTGCCACCACCATGTTCACTAGGCTACAAATGCTCATTGCTCCCATGGGGACTTCAGATCTAGTGGGTCCTGTGGTGGGGCTAGGCCTGTATGGGAGCATGTTAGCCCAGACACACCGGTCACTTGAATCTGAGTAAACCATAAAATCAGTCCTCCATTGCTTGCAATACATCCTAGCAATGGAGGATCTCAAGGTAGCAGCCTTGTACAGAACAACTTACAAACAGAAATTCCATAAATGTAAAACACCCTATCATAAAACTCCATTAATCTATTCCAAATGGTCATACAAAGGCATAGCCAGCAAGTGCTACGCTATGAAGAGAAGAAAAAGTAAAAAGAAATCTACCTAAACCTTACTAGAGATCTACAGCTACTGTAAGAAGAAGACAGACAAAATTCTCTTCTAAGAGAGGTCTCCAAACCTAAAGCAGGCTTAGGTTTATATAACATTTAGTTTGGCGGCGCATTAGGGTTAGGAAACCCTAATTTTTATGATGCCACATGGCCTAATACTGTTCCTTGGATGCCTCGGGGTGCGTGCACAGAACTTGGAGCGTTAGAGTGCGTGCCCTAATTGCTGGAAGTTCCCAGAATGTCCTCTGTAGAAATGAGGGCTAGTTAGAGTCCAAAGCCTCGCCAGGTAGCACTGGCTTCCAAGACTGTCGTGTGGTAGCACGGTCTTCGTGAGATTGGATTAGCTTGAAATTTTAGCCGTCGCGGGGTTGTCTTAGTTGTACCTGAAGCAGTCACGCGATAGAGCATTGAATCCTCGCTGGATTGCTCTCGTCTTTACGGGATTGCACCTTTCCTTCTGAATGGTGCGAGAATCGCGCGAGCAATTTATTTCTCAATGGATCTTCATGAGGATCCTCGCGAGGACGTGATGTGTATTGGTCTCTAAACTGCGCGAGAGATTTTTTTGAAGTTTTACATCCTGTGGCCACTGCGCGACAGCTGCGCGCAGAGATACCTGGAGCTCTCTCTCATCAGCGGATCTGAGTGAACTGCACGAGGTTTGAGAGCTACTTTTTTAAGCTGTGCGAGACTGCGTGATCATTTATATTTGAGCTTCGCGAGAGCTGCGCGAACTATGCTGCAAGAGCTCTTCTGTCACTAAATTGCGAGAGAACAGCGCGGACAATTGGTATGATGTCATGGGAAACTCGCGAGGATTGCGCGAGGTAAGCTTTTTGAGTCATGTGAACCTTGCAACAGCTGCGCGAGGCTCATTTCTTTCTTTGCTGCTATTGTGCTCTGCCTTCATGCAGTCAGGCTCTCTGTCTTCCATTCTTCTGGGAGACTTCTGGGGCAAAGGTGGGCTCCTTAGTAGGATTAAGGCCTTATTGCAGCTGCTGTTTATTTCCTGCAGAACAGGCTTACAATACTTTTATTAAATGATTAAGGGTCCAACAAAGATTAAGTTAAGGTGTGAAAGGTGGTACTTTTCAGGTCTTAACAACCACCCATTTTTGAACTTAAGTAAACTCCCTTAAAATTGAACATTAAAAATTGTACCAAGGAGACTTAATTCATTTGTATGTGGGTAATTTTAAAAAGGAGAGAAATAGGTAGTGATACACCCATCCTGGTTCCTGGTAGAGCGGCAACCCTAGTGGTGATGATCTTGAAAGGAACCACCCCATCCAGTATCTGAGCACCAGAGGCATCTCGGGTGGGTGATCAAGCTGTTATTAAGCCTTAAAACCCATGGGAGAGCGCATTAGTTGAAATGAACCGGCCTTGTATCCCTAAGTATGGTGAGGAGGGACCAGAAAGAACAAGAAAAACAGTCCTCGATAGCACCGTTTCCAGAAAACCCAAAAAAAAGGCCAACTCGAGTCTGCTATTACTGTCCAAAAAATATATATATATACTTTGTATCCTAGCGTGTATAATATACACGCTAAGCCAAAAATTCCCAGATTTAGCCTTGCATGTATAATATACACGCCTAGCCAAAAATTCTAGAATTTTTTGCCTTGCGTGTATAATATACACGCTAGACCAAATCTCCAAAAATTTAGCCTAGCGTATATAATATATACGCTAGCCTGTTGTAGCTCGAGCAACCCGAACCTGAGGCCTTTTTCACCATTCTCGAGCCCCCCAGTTAGCGATTTTAATACCCTCAATAATTCCCACACCATCAACAGCAAAAATTCCCTCGCCGGTCTAGTGGTGCATGCTTTTTTCTGGGTTCCTCTCGGTCCCTTGAAAGAGTGGCCAAATTCGATCCAAGTGGACTCTGGCAAAGGCGATGATGGACTGATAAATTAGAAAATATTAAATTGCTAAAATTAAAGGTGAATATTAAAGGGAGAATACCTGAGAAGATGCGATCGCTAGCTACAAATATTTATTGATGTTGCAACATGTTAGTGATCACGCTTTAAGGGGGAGAGGAGGCTTGCAGGTTGAACTCCTTTACTGAATCGCCGGCTGGCCGACGCCAGCAGCTATGGGTTACCTTTAGAGTAACTAGTTTGGTTTTCTATTCCTGTTAGGATTCTATTTAACTTGGTCTCCTAGTCCTACTAGGAGTCAGATTAAAAAGGTCTCCTAATTCTATTAGGAGTCTAACTAGAGAAAAAAGAAGCCTTCTAATTCTACTAGGAGTCTAATTTGAAAAAGGTCTCCTAATTCTACTTGGAGCCTAATTGATTTAAATATCCTAATCTTATTTGAAATCTAATTAATTAAGTCTCCTAATCCTACTAGGAGTCTAATTAATTTGAATATCTTAATTTTAATTAGAAATTGAATTAATTAAAAAAAAGGGTTTAGGCCCGTTATGCTAAGGAGGATTGGCCCCGTTCCCGGTTACCCTCTGTAAGCTCCCTTGGGCAAATTAGGTGGCTAAGGATTGAAAAACTGATTTTAAATTTAGGAATTGCAGGTTTAAAGATTAAAATCATAAATTTTAAAGCATTAGAAATTGGGAATTAAGGATTACGGAATAAAAAAATCTGGAATTAAGAATCTATGATTTTAGGACTGAAACTGAAACTAAGATCTAGAACCTAGAAATTAAGATTGAAGATCAAAACCTAAGTTTTAGAAATTAAGAAGAAAATTAAGATCAAAACTATGAATTAAAATCTAAGATCTGAAAGAGAAATAAAAAAGCTAAAGCAAAGGACTGGTTCTAGTAACTAAGAGCTAGAACTAGCGATTAAAAGGTAAAAATTAAGAATTGAAAGAAATCTAGAATCTAGAGCTAGAACCTAAGATCTAGAACTAAGAACTAGAAACTAAATGGTTACCTAAAGTCGGACCTTGAAGAGAGAATCTCGAAATCCCTAAGCTTGGAAGAGAAGAAAAAATTATGTGTTTTTGGTCGAGGTAGGGAGGTCTATTTATAGGTATTCGGACAATTACGCGCCCTGTGGGGTGCGCTTAATTAGCCGCTCAAACCCCATTATGCCCCTGTCTGGTGCGCTTAATTGGATTATGCGTCCTGTTTCAGGCATTTAATCGAATCTTTATGTCGATTAACTGGCGCTTATTCGTTTTGAGTCGGTCATCGACTCAGTGAGTGACCGACTGACTGGCTCAGCCAGGTTTCCTAGTTCTAATCATATTAGGACTAATTTTGTGCTTAATGTGGAGTGCACAATCTGATTAAGCGCTTTAGATATGATACTTAATCATAGAGTTTTGGCAGTCAAGGACTGGGAGACTAGGCCGGGCATAGGCCAATTGCGCGCCTATGATGGGGCGCTCAATTTGATCACGCATGTCATGTGGAGTGCGTAATCGAGTCTCGAGGTGGTCTAGAGAAAGGAGGTTTGGTCTAGAAGGGACTTATTGCATGCCTGTGATGTGGCGCGTAATAGGATTGCACGCTTGGCTTTAGGCACGTAATCCGGGGTGTGTCCGAGTCTGGGTCAGGTCTGAGACACAAGATTATTGTTTTAGCCTGTATGTTGACTAAATACTATTGTTTCAATATATAGTTTCCCTATGTTGGGACCTGAGCCACAGAGCTATTGTTTCATCTTGTGTTCAGCCATATACTATTGTTTTAGTACATGGTCCCCACGTTAGGGATAGGGGCCTGAGCCACAGAGCTATTATTTCAGCCTATGTTCAGCCACATACTATTGTTTCAGTATATGGTTCCCACATTAGGGTGTGGGGGTTTGAGCCACAGAGCTATTATTTTAGCCTATGTTTAACCATGTACTATTGTTTCAGTGCATGGTCTCCCACATTAGGGTTGTGGAATTTTCAGAGAAGGTAAGTACTTTCCGAAGAGTCCCAAGCAAGGTCAAAGGTTGATCGAATGACTTTGTACATTCCTAGAGGGTAAAATGGGGGTGTCTACAGATGCCCCTCTTCGTCACGCTCTTGCGAAGTAAGAACGCATCGAAGAAGTAGACACCCCTCATTCGAGGTGTCTTCTCGTTTCTCTTGGGAAATCACAAATGTGAACTGGGGATGTTGACATGACATGCTTCGCTTTCTTATCTATCAGCATAAGCTAAAATGGAGCATTCGGGGGCCCAGTGGTAGCTATCGAAAGGCGTATTCCATGTCGTGGATGCGAGTGATCCCGTAGCGTATCGTGACCCGTTGTCATAGACAGTCAAAGGGGGAAGTCAGTGTATCCTATTCCGTGAGTGCAAGGGGCATCCCTTCGCATGGCACAACCTACTGCGAGTGACAGTCAAACGGAAAGGAGAATCACCATATCCGAATCTGTGGGTGCAAGGGGCATCCCACCGAGTGTCGAGACTTGCTGCAAGGGACAGTCAAATAGAGGGATATGATGTAGTCGAGGTACTAGGGGGCGCCATACAAATGTCCATAAACAAGGTCTAGAGATCGATAATAAGATAAAGTATCATATAATATCGAAGGCTTTTGCAAGTCATGTCAGACCGAGCGCGTCATTGCTCACACCAATGCGCGTCAGGCGTTCCTTTTCCAGTAGGCATTTATATGTTCTTAGATTAAATATACTCGTTGTTCGGCTTCCCAAGGGAATGGCCGGTTTGGGTAAGTGGTGGGTGAGATGAATTTGGATAGGTAAGGGGTCTCCTTATTCATTATTATTTTTATTTCTTTTTTATATCTTTTTTTTTTTTCGTTTTGGAAGTGAGGGGTTTTGAAAATTCAGGAATTTAACTTAAGATCAATTCGATGGTAAATTTTCAAAAAATGTGGCTTCCGAGATGTCGCTGAGCAGATCCATCGGTACAGGATTTGTGGATCCGACCGTTTATATGGTTGTCAAGAGGACACTTGGCGTGTCAGATACTACGTCTATCTTTCTCGATCAATACTGATGATTATCTCTTATGGGAGGACTACAATGATTCGCGAGTCGAGAGAGATGGGTTTTGAAAATATTTTGACTTAATCATAACTAACTATATTTTAAAAAGTAATATCGAGTAAAAGAGAGGGTGATACTTACCTGAAATGGTGATGCTTATCTGTGTAGCCCGCGATGGGACTAGTCGGTTGTCGTGATGGAATGTTTGGAGGGCTTTCTTTCTTTTCTTCATTTTTGCTGTGGCAGGGACTTGGTGGCCATTGCCGTGATGCAATGTCTTAGGGAAGTGAGTGTTGCGATTGGACATGGTGGTCTTTCCTATTGTGGTTGCATGCTAGGATGAGTCCCGGTGGTTGCAGGCGCGATGGGATGCGAGAAAGTCCTTTCTCTTCCTTCCTGTCATAGCGGATCATAGACGTGATGGGACCTTAGGGGTCTGTGTTAAGATGTTTGGGGATTACTGGTCGTAGGTTTGATGGGGGCATTTGGATCCTGGTGGGATTTTTACACTGAGATGCTATGGGACGTGGGAGGAGTCCCTCTTCTTCTGTTGGAGTCTAGCGACTGCTGCGTAGCTAGGGATTTGAAAGGTACACTCTCTGCTTTTGTGATGGGACATTGGTTGGGCATAGTTAGCGATGGGACTTTTAAGAGGTTTGACTCTATGCATGGTTTCATGATGAGGATTTCGGGGAGGTGTGATTGGTGTCAAGACTTTAAGACAAGGTTAAATTACAACTGTGTCGTGATGGGACATGTGTGATGCAATTGAGTGACAGGGTTCGATAGCTATTGCATGCGGGGTGTTCTGATTGCTTGGTGAGATATGTCGTTGAGGTGTTGACGGTTGATAGATGTAATTGCTACGTTTCTTTCATTGGTAGATCTTGGGCTATATGAGACCACGTCACGGTTACGTCGTGATGGGGCTCGACTTTGGCTTTAGTGGCATGGTCGGGTTTTCGAAAGGTTTGCTTCTTTTTTTTGTGATGTTTTGTGGTGAGGTTAGCTGATTTAGGTCAATGAGCTTGGATATTGGGATGGCATTGCATGTGTGCATCCTATCACGATGGGGCTCATGACGAGGTTATGCGATGGGATTCTCCCTTTCCGGTCGGGTCGTGATGAGATGAGGGAAAGTGACGGTGTCATGATAAGGCATGTATGTCTTGTTGCAATGGGACCAGGGGTGCGGTTGATGTTTCCTGTAAGGCTACGCGATGGGAGAAGGGTTCTAATCAAACCGGGGATAAAAGGTATGAGGGCACCTTATTTTGGGGATTATGCGCCTATTTTCTTGTGCTTAATATGATTACGCACCTGTTGAGGGGCTCATAATTGGCTGCTCAAAGGGTTCTATGACACGTTCTGGTATGTGTGTGTAATTTGATTACGCACTCTGACCATGGCTCATGATTGGAATGTCGCCAGGTCACTGTGCGGGTAACTCTTCGAATTTCGTGCGACTGTCTGGGCGTATAATCTGATTAAGCGTTGTTAGTAGGGCGCACAATTAGAGCGTCGGATCTTATGAGTGGACAAAAGTTAAATTGCGCGCCCACTTGGGTGCGCGTGATTGGGATTCTGCGTATGTGTATAGCCACATAATTTAATTGCGTGCGGTGTGTCAGCTGCTTAATTAAGTGAGTTCCTATATATATTCGATTTTCTTTCATTTTTGTTTATTTGGTCTTATTTTACTTTAATTATCACATTTTAGTGATATCTTATGATCTAATTGTCCTATTGTAATGTCGTTTCTTCCAACGTTTGTTGTTTCATGTGATCTTCACCCTGAGGTGATGTTCGGTGATGAAGATGTGACTTTGAGGATGGGCAATATTGGGAAGGAGGTGTCCAATCCATCCTTCATTATTATTAGAAGGTTAAGATGGCTGAAGGGAAGTCCTCCAAATGGATGGAAAGGGTGTTCCCTAACCAATCCTCCCCTTCGCCTTTCTGTTACTTCTGATTGGATGTTCCGCGCATCGTTATTTTAGGTTGTATGTTAGGATTTTAGGTTTTGGGTTGTAAATTTAGGATGTATGCCTTTGATGATAACTATATAAATTTTATTAAATAAATAAATAGGTGTTTTTGTTTATTGTGTTTGTTTCATTAATGTTTTTTGTATTTATTTTTGTGTGTTTCATTTATGTTTGTTTATGTTTATTGTTGTGTGTTTGTTGGGTTACGTTGGAGGGAGAATGGGTAGTGTTAGAGTGTGGTGTTTATTTTTTGGGTATATCTCTGTTGTTCTATTTCAGGTGTTCATTTTGGGGGTTCCATGGTAGAAAAGTAAGAACTAAACTAAAGATTTTAAAAAAATGCCCCAGTTTGGGGTATCCGAGGTGGAAAAGCAATAACTAGATTGAAAAAAATAATTCCCCAATTTGGTGTATCGGTCTTGTGACTTGAGTATCGCTACTAAGGTGCTAGCGCTCTTTAAAAATAAATGCCCTAGTGTCATGTGACAATGGGACTTTTATCTACCTCACAGATGTCCTGGAGTGTATTGGTAATGATCCTATGTCGAGAAGTAGTTTGATTATTTCAGCCACATTCCGAGCTTGATTTTGTAAGTGATGAAGGACCACAATATATCATAGTTTTCAACAAGGATTAAGGTGAAATGGTAGATAAAAAGTGATTGCATCTCTTATCATTCAAGAGTTTTTAGTTTTATTCTCGAGGAGATTTTGAAAATTATTTGACTCATTGTCCAAAAAGAAAATAAAGGTTGAAGGAGAGGCAAGGTTTATTGATTTGAGGGTAGCTTCTTATTCAACCAAATTTTAAAATAGTAGTCAACTACTTTCTTCTTGGGTGGATGATGCGGTGCCAGAATTGAGCTCTCCGTCATGGTCCAGCACCATCAAATCATCAAATTCAATGATTAGCAGGAGTTTTGTCCTCCTCCCGCCACCGTACGACGACATCTAGTAGTGTAAAGATGTCAGGGATGCCCTCATGATATTGCTTATGCCTCCTTAGTGGGGAATACTTAGGGTGCCCTCACAGTTTTGCTTATGCTTCCCTGAATTCGTTGACTGTTCATTCGTTGTATTGTTCTCTCTCAGTTGTGTTTCTTTTCTATGTGTATATTGAAACAACCTGCTAACGCAAGAATTATGAGGTTTGATGGAACCTTACATTTTCATTTTTTGTGCTCTAATATCGACTCCAATGGCTGAAGGGGGTGTATGAGAATCCAAAGTTTTCTATATTTCAGAAGAGTTTTGATCAACTCGCTCGAATAGGAAGGTGGTCAATGAATCAGATGATTCCCAAAATGGTTTCGAAAATAATGGCCTATGACTAGCGAATGCCTTGTGATGACTGCGAGGATGATAAGTATATAAGTATGCCTATTTCGACTATGAGGCATGATGGTCATTGAGTTATGATTCCAAGGTTAAAAAGTCCTCCTGTGGCTACTTCCTGGGCATGTTGTCGAGATAATATAAGTACTTCTCATATGGGTTTATTTTCCTCCAGGCGAGGCAATTGTAGTCATTTTTTCCTTAGCACTAGCTCCCTGACTTCGAGTTCTCGGTCGAGTATAAGTTCGAAGCGTTTGGGGCAGAAAAGAGTATTTATGTTTTGAGCATTTATACTTTTAGGTTTTTTTGTGACATATATATATATATTGTATTTTTGTTTTGCTCTTATTATTTTTGTGTTAGAGTATAGCGTTAGTTCCTTAAGCAAGGGACTGACTCAGGAAATCCGCTTGGGGCGACATGTTGGATGGTCGAAGTGACCGTTCGATTAGATAATATTATTTCAGGGTCCTCGATCCCTTTCGATCTGATTGATCTGGAATGAGAGAAAAGATGCATTTATGTTTGTGTTTGTAATTTGGATGATATGCGGTTTGTCAAAATAGGTGTGGCATCATTTGATTTCTTCCTTTGATAGGTCTTTTGTGTCCGGGGGCTCCTTATCGGGAGGGACCTTCTTTTATTTTTCGACGGAGTGAGGCATCTCGTAGAGATGAAGCATAGAGTTGTTAAAAAGTTCTTCGGGGTTGTTTACGGGTGGTTGGAAAGCTGTTTGCGAGTGAAGTTGGAGTGGAAACTGTTGAGAGGGATGGTAGTGTTGTAATGGTAGTGATAAGATAAGGCAGAGGTAGAGTAGGAAGAGGAGACGCGAGGGCGTAGTCCAAGATTGACCTTTCCTACATGTGGGGCAGTCCAGTTTTGTTTGATTATGCTTGTTTGGTTTGATTCACACTTTCTATTTATCGTGAGGTTGTTTTAAAGTTTTGTTTATAATTTTTCGAGGAGGTTTGATGTAATAGTTTTGTCGCTGATTGGAGTTCGGTGAAGGTTTTGATTGTGAGGTCCACAGAGATTTGGATCTGAAGATCAGAATAGATTTTAGTTGTGATGTTGATTTTGTGTTTTGATGGGATTTGAGGTATGTTGATTTGGATGGTGATTGGCGCCGTAAGATTTGAGTTTGGTTTGATTTCAAAAGTGGGAGCGATGATCGACTCCTTGATAGGTTTTACGGTAGGCTCAAAGGTGAGTGGAGTTGGCGTTGTAGGAATAGGTTCGATTTTAGTATCGGGTTCGTGTTCGATAACAGGCTCAAGTGCAATGATGGGCTTGGATTTTTTGATAGTTTGAGGTTTGATTTCAAGTTTGTGTTCGGTGATTGGTTTGATGACAAGTTTTTTTGATAGTTTAGGTTTGATGACAAGTTTGGGGTTCAGTTTCGTGGTTAATGAAGTGATAAGTCCGTTGGTGAGTTCAAGTTTTGAGGTGGGTGTAGAGACCGATTTGTGAGTTAGTTTTGAGATCGGTTCAATGGTTGATTCTGGAGTGAGTGAAGATGGTTCGGAGATATGTTTAGTGATAGATTTGGGTTCAAGATTTTGTTTTGAAGTTGGTGAGGTGATGAGTTCGGTAGTGAGTTTAGGTTCTGAGGCGGGCGTAGAAGTTGATTCGTGAGTTTATTCTGAAGTTAGTGGGGTGATGTGTTTGTTATTGAGTTCAATTTTTAAAGTAGGTATAGGGATTGATTTAGGGATTGATTTTGAGATTGATGGGGTAATATATTTGTCAATGTGTTCGAGTTCGGAGGCTAATTTTAGAGTTGATTTGGAAGTGAGAGGGCTAGTGATTTCAGGGGTAGATTTGATTATTGGTTTGGGTTCAGAGTTTAGTTTTGTGATCGGTTTAAGTATGAATGGCGTCACATAATACCGATTGATTGGTTCAAAAATTACTTCTAAAATCAGCCCATGAACCTGTTTGGGGGTAGTTTGTGTCATTGGTTTAGGCAGCTGTTCAAGAGGTGTGGGGGTTGATTCATTTATTGGTAGGTTATCGGATTCAAGGGTAGGCTGAGTTGGTTTGGAGATAAGTGCATTGAACTTGGCGATGAGTTTGGTGACTAGTTGAGTTAGTTTAGGGGTGGATTCAGTGATAGTTTGAATTTTAGTAGTCTTGGTGACTAGTTCCGTGCGAAAGGTAATTTCGTGTTTATAGGTATGTGGGTAGGGTTGGTTGGTTGTAAGTGAATAGTATGGACATGGTTTGAAGGAGGTTCAATTCTGCGAATCAGGCTAGCTGGGTGGAATGGGCGGGGGTGAATGAGTGTACAGCCTCGTATGTGAGTTGAGTTTGATCAAACAATGGGTTACAATGGGTGGTTTTACTTTGCATGTCGTTGGGGTACTAGTTTTTGTCATAGTATGGGTTCGTGTATTGGTTAGGGTAGTGGTTTGTGTATAGATCTTGAGCTTGGTCATATAGGTGGTATGGTTGAGAGTTTGTTTGGTTTTGTTCTTGGTTCGTGTTGATTTGTTTGGGGTTCAAAGTTTCATTTAGGATGTTTGTCTTAGGGTCATTGGAGGAGGGTTCATTGGATGTTAAGGTAGAGAGGTTAAGATCTCTGTTCTTCAATCGATGTTCAATGTGAAAAGCGCTCTCTCGGAGGCTAGAGAAATCGAAGTAGTCGCCTAGGATGAGAATACTCCGGAGAGGCTCTCGAGTATTGTTAATCAAGATTTCTATCGCATCACTTTCTTTTATTTGATTCCCCGTTCGGGTGGTGAGCCTTCTCCAGCGGTTGGCGAATCTCGTGAAGTCTTTATCATCCTCTTGTCTTGTGTGTATCAAGTCAACAAGACTGACCTGCTCGTAAATTAAGTATTGATACTGGTCTAAAAATCTATTGGCTAAGTCTTCGAAGGTCTCAATTTCGGCTAGAGGTAAGGCAGCAAACTAGTCAAAGGCTTCTCCTTCTAGGGATCGTGGGAAGTAGTGGATGAGGAGTCCCTGATTAGTACAGATTGGTCGATAGTCCTTACAGAATAGGGCTAAGTGGGGCTTTGGATTTCCCGTACTGTTATATTTGTTGAATTTGGGTGGTTTGATCCCGGCGGGTACATTGAAGTCGAGATCTCGACAGAATTTGTCGAATCTGAAAGATTGTGTTTAGAGTTCCTCCTTATCCATGTAGTCGTCTAGAAATCGGTGGAGGTCATTTGTGTTTATGGTGGTATCATTTTTAGAAGTCTCGTGAGGGGATTGTCTTCGGTAGTTGTTGTTGTAGGGGATGTGAGAGATGTGTGTGTTATCTGTCGAGAGAGTTGGAGTATGCGAAAGAGTTTGCGTCTTTTCCTCTTGTCAAATTCTTGAGGTAACTCGTCGCTCATCCCTCAGCTTTCGATCCATGTCGGCTTCGAATTTCTCGGCTAGAGCTTCTTGCAGGGCATCAACTTCTTCTCCACCATTAGCTTTTGGGTCGTGAGGTCCATAATCTGGCTAGCGGTGTATCTTGGCTCCTTGTCACTCGCGCTGCTACTGTTGCTGTGATTTGTGTTTTGTGGAGCGAAAGGGTATTTTTCGCTCTCACTAACCATGTTTACCCGAGCACGACGCTGGGCTATCCATGGAGATGGCCTAACATTATACTCAAGGTCGCCATGGGATCCCCATATGGGTGGGTCACTATGATTAATGTTTAATTTTCTAATACTTGACATTCTAAAAAAAATTTCTTCTCTTTTTTTTGTTTGTAAAATTGAGTATGCAGGGGAGTGTGTGTTAAAAGTGATAAAGTAAAGAGAAGAAAATAAAAACCAAATTAAATAAAGCAAGAAAAATAGAAAACCAAATTAATTAAATCAGGGGCAACCTTAGCGAAAAAGAGTCTCATCGCGATTGCCAGTCAGTTGGTGCGCACTCCTTTTTGGGTTCCT
This sequence comes from Chloranthus sessilifolius, assembly GCA_021018995.1. Classification (NCBI taxonomy): domain Eukaryota; kingdom Viridiplantae; phylum Streptophyta; class Magnoliopsida; order Chloranthales; family Chloranthaceae; genus Chloranthus; species Chloranthus sessilifolius. The sequence goes on from CM037593.1 coordinate 92,635,963, forward strand.
CTTGGTCCCCTAAAAGAGTGGCCCAATTTGGTCCAAGTGGATACCTGATTAGATGATGGAGTGATAAATTAGGAAATATTAAATTACTAAAATTAAAGACGAATATTAAATGGAGAATACCTGATTAGATGTGATCGCCAGCTACAGATATTTATCGATGCTGCAACACGTCACTGATCACACTTTAAGGGGGAGTGGAGGCTTGTAGGTTGAACCCCTTTATTGAATCGTCGGTCGGCCGATGTCAGCAACTGTGGGTTGCCTTTTGAGTAACTAGTTTGGTTTCCCATTCCTGCTGGGATTCTATTTAACTTGGTCTCCTAATTCTACTAGGAGTCTAACTAGAGAAAAAAGAAGTCTCCTAATTCTACAAGGAGTCTAATTTAAAAAAGGTCTCCTAATTCTACTAGGAGTCAAATTGATTTAAATATCCTAATGTTATTAGAAATCTAATTAATTAAGTCTCCTAATCCTACTAGGAGTCTAATTAATTTGAATATCTTAATTTTAATTAGAAATCGAATTAATTAAAAAAAAGGGTTTAGGCCAGTTATGGTAAGGAGGATTGGCCCCGTTCCCGGGTACCCTCCATAAGCTCCCTTGGGCAAATCGGGTGGCTAAGGATTGAAATTTTGATTTTAAATTTAGGAATTATAGGTTTAAAGATCAAAATCATAAATTTTAAAGGATTAGAAATTGGGAATTAAGGATTACGGGTTAAAAATATCTGGAATTAAGAATCTATGATTTTAAGACTAAAACTAAAACTAAGATCTAGAGCCTAGAAATTATGATTGAAGATCGAAACCTAAGTTTTAGACATTAAGAAGAAAATTAAGATCAAAACTATGAATTAAAATCTAAGATTTGAAAGTGAAATAAAAAAGCTAAAGCTAAGGACTGGTTGTAGTAATTAAGAGCTTGAACCAACGATTAAATGGTAAAAATTAAGAATTGAAAGAAATCTAGAATCTAGAACTAGAACCTAAGATCTAGAACTAAGAACTAGAAACTAAAAGGTTACCCAAAGTCGGACGCCAAAGAGAGAATCTCAAAATCCCTATGCTTGGAAGAGAAGAAAAAATTGTGTGTTTTTGGTTGAGGTAGGGAGGTCTATTTATAGGTATTCAGGTAATTACCGACCCTGTGGGGTGCCCTTAATTAACCGGTCAAACCTAATTATGCACCTCTGCGGTGCATTAATTGATTCTGCGCATACTGTTTTAGGCGTTTAATTAATTCGATTAAATCATCGACTTAGTGAGTGACCAGTTGATAAGCTCAGCCGGGTTTCCTAGTTCTAATCACATTAGGACTAATTTTGCGCTTAATTTAGAGTGCGCAATCCGATTAAGCGTTTCAGATGTGATGCTTAATCGTAGAGTTTTGGCGGTCAAGGACTGGTAGACTAGACCGGGCATAGGCCAATTGCACGCCTGTGATGGGGCACTCAATCCGATCATGCCTGCCATGTGGAGCACATAATTGAGTATCAAGCCAGTCTAGAGAAAGGAGGTTTGGTCTAGAAGGGACTTATTGCGCGCCTGTGATGTGGGGCGTAATAGGATTCCGCGTGTTGTTTTAGGCACGTAATTCTGGGTGTGTCCGAGTTCGGGTCGGGTCTGAAACGCAAGATAATTATTTCAATCTGCATTTCGAATATATGCTATTACTTCAGTATATAGTTTCCCTATGTTGGGACCTGAGCCACAGAGCTATTGTTTTAACCTGTGTTCAGCCATGCACTATTGTTTTAGTACATGGTCCCCATGTTAGGGTTAGGGGGTCTGAGCCACAGAGCTATTGTTTCAGCCTATGTTCAGCCATATACTATTGTTTCAGTATATGGTTCCAACATTAGGGTTAGGGGATCTGAGCCGCAGAGCTATTGTTTCAGCCTGTGTTCAGCCATGTACTATTGTTTCAGTGCATGGCCCCCCACATTAGGGTTGTGGAATTTTCAGAGAACGTAAGTCCTTTATGAAGAGTCCCAGGTAAGGGCAAATGTTGATCGAATGAATTTGTATATTTCGAGAGGGCAAAATGGGGGTGTCTACACGGTCAAGAGGCGCCCTTTTATTAACTCTTCCGAGGGATCGGGTCGTTGCGTGGATTTTTGTTCCCTTACATAGATCAATGGTCTTCCTTTAATTTTTCCAAGGTGCATCAAAATCCTGCCGCGGGAGGCATTAAGGGTATAAATACCGCCTAAAAAGGGAGTTCTAAGGCCTCGAAAAAAATGCCATATTGACCCAAGGGAGAGGAAAATTTTATTTGTCATATACAAAATCCAAAAATAAACCAACAAATCAAAAAAAAAAAAAAAGAAGAGAGCTTGTGGTGCCAAAATAATGGCATCACCTTACACTCCATCATCCTCTAGGGGAAGGAGGAAGAAAGTGTTCAGGCCTCACCCAAGGAACCCATACTCGACCTACTGCCAAACCATGTCTTGGGCTGTCAATCCAACTTACCCCAACCTCGATTCATCCCCACTGCATTCCCCAACACATTCCCATATCGAGGAGATACCCATCTCTGATTCCCTCGATCATGATTTAACATTACCGAACTATACGGTGCACCCATTTTTCCATCCACCACTACTCAAAATCCACCCCATTTTCCTTCCACATTTCCACCCCATTTCCGCTCCCCCTCTACTCAAAATCTACCCCATTTTCCCTCCACATTTCCACCCCATTTTCCTCCCACATCAAATCAAAATCCACCCCATTTTCCCCACACATCCACCCAAACTATGTCCCATTTTCTCTCCACTTCCAATCAAACTATGCCCAATTCTCCCCATTCTCCCACATTCACCCATCATACACCCACTTTTCCCCCATCCACATCCAATCCAACGCCCAATTTTCCCCATCCGCTTCACATACACCTCAGTTTCCCTCCACATCCAATCCAAATCCACTATATTTTCACCCATCTACACAGGTCATGCCCAATTTTCCCCACACATCCACCCAAGTCATACGAAATTTTTCCTATACACCCCCTTCATTGGGAGGGCCACCCACATCCACCCCATAACCATCCCAATAGCCATGATGGAAGACATGGTTAAAGCCTTCCTCCCCAAATCCATCACAAACCCTTAAAAATCTCCACACCCCATTCCCCCAAAATCTCAATCAACCGCCCATAGTCCATACCACCCAAAACACCCAACATCAGCCATGGGACCATGCAAGTGGGCCTCAAAGGCCTCATACCCAATCCCAAGCCCATTAAGGCCCAATTCCAAGGGTCACATTCTCAAACCCTCCACAAATTTCCAAATTTCCCACTTACATTCATCCCCAACAAACCCCCATTCCCCCTCAAACAATAAACTCTTCTCATCCCATCCTTGAAATAGGCACGAGCCCCATTTATCCACATCCCTCACACCCAATATGGGGATCCATCCCATACCATCAACCATCCCCAATTCACCCATCCTGTTACCTCCTAACCCAATCAGTAAACCCCCACTAAGCACAATGGCCTCACCAGGCACCGATCCAAAACCCTCGGTTTACCCATGAATTTACCCCCCAAATCACCCAGTAAGTCTTCCCCCAATCACAATGACCTCACCAAGCTATTGCCCAAACCTTCCAAAATCCAATCAATCCCATTCCTCCCCTAGTTATTCATGTAAGCAGCCAATATGAGGAGGATGAAACCCAGAACAGTGGAGCCTACATAGGGGCATTTACCAATTTCATCCCCTCACGACCGTATTGACCAACCCACAAGCCGTCCAAAGTGAATGGAGATAGCCTATTGAGGGATCAGCCCAACCATCCAGAGAGTCAAAGCTACTAAAAGAACAGGTCGACAAGATCCAAAAGCAACTGAAGAAGGTGGGTGGAGCCAAAATCCATGCACTAATTTTTTTGGCCTATTCTTATTTACAGAGGTACCTTTACCCCCAAAATTCAAGATGCCAACATTTGACAAGTACAATGGCATGAGTACCCCTATTGCACACCTCAAGTCCTACTGCAGAGATGAATGACTCCTCATAAAAGTGTTCCAGAAGAGCCTCACGGGCCCAGCTTTGAGATGGTTCACTTCCCTTGAACCATCTATGATTAATACTTGGAAAGATCTGACCCACCTGTTCCAGGAACAGTATGTCTGCAACATAGACATTGAACCCCACAAATATGATCTAGCTCGGCTAAAGTAGAAGCCTGATGAAACATTCAGTGACTACTTGGGGAGATGGAGAGCCTTAGCAGCCCAAGAAATAAACTGAATACCCGACAATGAGAAAATCGAGATGGTCTCAAAAAGCACTCTACTAGTCATCTTGGATTTCACGATATACCAGCAGCAATCCAGCTTTGCTGACTTGGTAAGGAAACTCAATCATTGCGAGGAGGCAATAAAAGGGGTGGTTAAACAAAATCGTAACCAGCGGGGTCCGCAAGTTCACAGTGCAGAGGAATGATAGAAGAATCGGGGCAGATGCACAGATAATCATAAATACACAACCTAGCACCAGTATAGCCCCATTCCAGTTCAAGGCAGCACAACCAGCCCCAACATGAGTTGAACCAGTACAGATAACAGGCAATGGGTAGGGAGCATTGATTACCCGAGAACAAAGAAGGGCCCAGTTCAATCAAGTTTTTATGCCATTGGGGCAATCCTTGAATATCCTTGTACTGTTGTTGGTTGAAAAATGCCTTGTTACACCCTTCTAATCGTGCCCACCGCCAAACTCAATCCCAAGAAATTATGATCCCAATACTCATTGCAATTTCTACCAAGGGATAGGTCACTCGACTGATCAATGCTTTCCTTTGATGCATGCAATACAGGAGTAATGGAAGCCAAGAAAATTATCCCTCCGACTCTTTCCCCGACAAACCAATAGGCAAACATCCATCAGGTTTCCCTGCCACTGCATCCATCAGGAGGAACGGGCCCAAGGCACGTTATCAACATGATAGAAGAAGACAGGAAAGAGTTTGATCCTTCAAAATATATTAGTGTCGGCGAGAACTTGATAGCACCAAAGTAAGGAAATCGAGGGGATGGGAACATAAGAGTAATCGTGCCTTTAAACTTGGTTGATTACTTCCCCATTCCAGCACCCCAAGAAGAGCCCTTAAATCAAAGGATGTATTTCCCAGTACCAACTCTCATCAATTATGTCCAATCCAACTTATCTCCATATCAACCATATACAACACCAACTCCCTCCAATTACTTGATGCCCGGTATTTCCCCATTACCCCCTCCAGTGTCGACTAGATACCATTGGCTTCACTCCACCACATCACCACCAATGTAGTCATCCACGATTCCCGTAGACCCCATTTGACCCACTTTTGTCACTCCTCCAACCTATCCACCTCTAACAAAAGTTAAACATCTCTTATCCAGTTATTCAGCACCACTAATCTAGGAGCCTCTGATACCCTTGTCTAAATCGTTTCAGATCCCAGGGCCGACCTATGACCCCCACCAAATCCCTCTCAATTACAATCAGACAGACATCAATGCAAGTAGTAGCTGAGAGGGGGCAGTTGATTTTATTACACAATCTAGGAGGATCTCTAAGCAACTCGAGGTACCAATACCAGCCCAACAGGAAGAGAGAAAGGAACCCCCAGTAGTGCACCCATTTGAAAAAATGAGCCGGGGATATGCATTAGAAACATAATTTAAAAGAATGCCGACTCACATCACCATCTAGGATCTACTAATGACATCTCCGCTCCACTACCAAGCTCTAATGGGAGCATTGAAAGACGCACATGTATCCACCAAAGTGTCCCCAGATGAGGTAGGGCAGATAATGGGACAGGTATTGGCTCTTAACGCTATCTCATTTTTAGACTCCGATTTTCCAGATGAGGGAAACAATCATTCCAAGCCCCTTAACACCCCAATAGAAGGAAGAGACTTGGTGATCCCGTTAGTACTGATAGACAATGGATCGACATTAAATGTGTGACCCCTAAGAACTGTAACTAAAATAAGTGGTTGATCCCTCCACATTCAGGCCAGCCAGAACAAGCCTAAGAGGATTCGATAACACAAGGAGGGAAATAATATGAGAAGTCGATCTTGAGCTCACTGTTGGGCCAATGACCTTCTCCATCTCGTTCCAAGTTATGGACATCAAATCTACCTTCAATCTACTGCTGGGACGCCCATGGCAGCCAAAAATTGAGGCAATAGCTTAAACCTTGTACCAAAAGCTCATATTCATATTAGATCAGAAGGTCATCACCATTCTAGGTGAAGGACAGGAGGAAGGAGAAAAGGTCACACACAACATTGAGAACCTTAAGGTATTGGATGTGCCACACTCAACTGAAGACACAAATCTTCACAATTTTCAATATGATGTCACATCTGTGGCACCTGAATCCCTCGAAAGAGTCTCCTTGAGAATAGGAGATGGAATGATTGCAGCAGTTACGATGCTGTAGAAATGGGGCTATCAGAAAGGAAGGGGTTTAGGTCCTCACCTGTAAGGAAGAAGAGACCCAGTCAGGGCCAAGGGCGGACAGTAGATCAGATTCGGCTTAGGCTACAAGCTTATCAAAGAGGAGGTCCATGAGGCCAAAGAGAAGGCCCACACTGCCATAGCAAAATCCAGGGGGTTAGACCTAGAAGATGAAACCCTTCTGAAACCTCACATCCAAAGCATCTTTGTAAGCATAGTGGTTATAAAAATTGATCATAATGAGGAAACACAACTAACCCCACACAAATCAGCAGCCACTGTCCACCTAACCAACTCACGAATCATCCCTCATGTTATGGACATAAACCTGGCCTCCCTATCCCTTTTTGAAGAGGAGGTACCCCCATCAATACCAACCTCAGGCATAAGCCACCACAAACCCTTATTAATGTTTGAGGACTGGGTCCCAGATGAACTAATGATAAATATGATGGAGGTTGACTCTCAAATGCCATTTCAATCAGCCTCCTCCACCAGACCAGCTAAAGGTGCGACACCGTAGGTAAGGAATTGGGTATTAATACCCTTGACTCTAGAAGCATCAAGTGGTCATAAATACGGTACCAACTTCCCCAAAAAATAACCTAAAAAGAGTGAGATTAGCCCTTGACAGACAATACCATGTGTATATAGAGACCCGCCTTGCCAAGGGCCCCATCTCCAAAGAAAAGGAAAACAATAAAAAAAATAGAAAAAATATTTAAAAAATCCAAAAATATTATCTTTTAAAATTCTCAAAACTTGCAAGAAAAATGATGCCTTAGTAGAAGAACCCGTCCAACGTGAAGTCGGCCTCTTTCCTACAGAATTGCAAGAATAGGTAGGAGCCACGGATCTAGATGGCGAGGGCTTGATCAAAGAGCTTCCCAATGAGCTCCTTGAACAATATGCCGATTTTGAGCATGACCCTACCCCGATCATTAAAGAAATTGAAGATGTTAATCTGGGTACCAAGGAGATTCCTTGAATCACTAAAATCGAAACGTCGTTGTCTCTCAAGGAAAGAAAAAGCGTGATTGATTTTCTTCTGTCATACTAAGACATATTTATATGGTCATAGGAGGATATGCCTAGTTTGGATACCGATTTGGTCGAGGATGAGCTGCCATTATATCTCGACGCTAAGCCAGTCAAGCAAAAATTGAGGTGACTCAGGCCATAATGGATGCTAAAAGTGAAGGATGAAGTCATAAAGTAATACGATGTGGGTTTCCTCATGGTCTCCAAATACCTACAGTGGCTAGCCAACATCGTCCTAATACTGAAGAAAGATGGAAAGGTTCACATGTGCATTGACTTCATAAATCTTAACAAGGCGAGCCCGAAAGACAACTTCCCTTTTCCACATCTTGGTCAATAATACAGTTAGGTATGAGATGCTCTCATTCATGGATGGATTCTCCAATTATAATCATATCAAAATGGCAGAGCAACCTATATACCCTCCAACACGAGAGAGAAAGATGGGATACCTTGCTCTAGGCTTTATTTACCGTGCATGAGAATAAATGGCTCAATGCATCTCGCGTTGCTTATGAGGGTATGATTTACACCTGTGACCAAATGCTAACCAGCATCCCAAAATTGTTGTGAGATTTGTGCGGACAGAATTTTATTGTAAAAATGAATGGTTAAAATATAACAGAAAATAAAAGGTGAATGAAGATGGATCAAAGTACAAACCACAGCCTGCAAGATATAGGGCCTGTTGTAGCAAGTTTTAAAAGTAAGAGTTTTTCCCACAGAAAGTAATGATCTAAAAATCTAGTAGACCTCCAGATTTGCTACAGATTTGGCAATTCTAACCTAATTTAAGAAAATAGAGAAAGAAAGAGAGTTTTTCGGGTGTCACAACTAAACTACATCTAAACTACAAAATAGAAATAAAAAGATAGATCTGAAAGAGGATGAAGGTGTATAGTAAAATAAAATATAAAATGGTGAGAAGTAGACAGCTGTGGACTATTTTTACTGTAAATCAGATTTAGAACAATGGATCAGCAGCTAGCCTTCACTTGGCTGCAAGCACAAGTTCAAGGGAGAAAAATTCAATTATAAACAAGAGACTTGAATTGATCTTAGGGGTATAATTTGTCCACTTAAATGGTCATAGTTTATCCTAGGGATCTCATCAAATCACAAGTCTAGAGCTGAAACGAAGAAAACTATTGTAGGCATTATGGATGCCAGGCTACAAGCACAAGTATCCATAGGAACAACAGATCTGTAAAATTCTAGTGAAAATCAAAAGAAAATCACAGCTCAACTGAGGCATTAAAGTCAGTTGGTCATTGCTTCAAACAACTGCAATGGCCTAGCTCTCAAGTCTATAATCTCTGCTAGACTCCAGATCAAAATGCTGAAATAGATCTAGAAATCAGAGCAAGAGTCAGATCTGCTACAATCTTTCACTTGGCTATAAGCTCAAGTGCAAAGAGGAAGAATCTAATTTGATGCTCAAATCTATATTAGTCCACAGGTTATGATCTATCCACTTGAATGGTCATAGATCATCCTATAGATTTACTCCTGCTATGGGGATAAAGATTGGAACATGAAAATTACTGTAGGCACTATAGTTGCAAGGCTACGAGCTTAGGCAACCATAGGTGCATCAAATCCCTAAAAACCTGAACCAATTGGATAGAAAATTGATAGATCTAATGAAACATTAAAAACAGCTCTTCATTGATTAAAAGACAGCTTACAATAAATCAGCCTCAAGCCCACAGCCTGTGCATGAATTCGGAGCTCTTCACAATGAATTTACAGATCTATTTACAATTCAAATCAGCCTTTGGCTGCTACACAAATCTAATCCAACTGGCTGGATTAGGGAAAGAAGAGGGAAAAGAGAAGGGGAAAAAATGAAACCTAAATCTAAATTGAGCTAAGGAGAACTTAGGCTATTCCTTTGTTCCTATCTTTCTTGCTGAAGAATTACAACAAAAAGTCTGCTATTTATAGCTTTGCATTGATCCATGTGATCTCTGTGTTGGCCAACCAGAAGAGAGGATTTTATTTCAATTTATGCTAATCCAAGTGATTAGTATCCTCGTCAATCAGAGAGAAGAGAAAGATCCATTCAGTTATGCCCAGCTGCAATATTTAGATTCCCACCAAAAAATGTTTCCATTCAGTTATAAAACAATTTACACATGGAATAGTTTGTTGAGATTCCAAAACTGCCCTTTAGCTTTGTTGGAATACTCAAAACAGCCCTCTCATATGTTGGTAATTGTTGTTGGAACCCAAAATAGTTCCCACACTTTACCGGCTACTGTTGGAGTTCCCAAAAAGTAACCTCACATCTATTGATGACTGCTGGGACCCTAGTTGGATAAGTTGGAAAAGTTTCTGAGCAGCTTGAGAAGATGAAGAGGGCTTCAGCAATCTGTTCGACAAGTTCAAGCCTTGACTACATTGCACTCTTCGAGAGGTTCAGCTGCTGCGGCTTAAATGTCGAGAAGTTCTTGGGCTTCCGCAAGGTACCATTCGAGAGGTTGGTTGAAATATGCTTGATCTACTCGAGACGATGGCTGAAGATTAAATGATATATTTGAATAGTTGACTGAACAACTCGACAGGTTGCTGAAGTTGTTCTTGAATTCCCAAGAGGTTTGAATATCAATTGTATGCACAACTCGACAGGATGAGTGGTTGCTGCATTGAAGATCTCGACAGGTTCAAGCTTCCAAAGAACAGCTTGATAGGTTCAACTGTTGTTCAACACTGCTCGATAGGTTGAAGCTCCAACAAGGTAGCACTGCTCGACAGGTACTAGCTTTAGCAGCAACTCAATTCGATAGGTGATAGCTTTAGCAGCAGTTGTATTACATAGGTTGGCTTTCAGCACATTTACATCACTCGACAGGTTGGTTAGCTATAAGTATGTACTCGAGAGGTTCTCTTCCAGCAAATGTACTACTCGAGTGGTTGCTGCTACAGCTTTCCAGCAAGAGTAATCGCATGGCAGCATAGTTTATAAGCTACTCAACTATATAAAGCTAGCAACAATAGCTGCTGTTTGAGTGCACAAATGGCTCTAGTTCTCCTGCTGCTCGAACACATATTATATATAGCTGTAGCTTTGCAGCTGCTCGACAGCAGCTGGTTCTTCATCACTTGCAGCTGCTGTTCCTCTTGATAGATTTTATGGCCTGCTTAAGTGTGCATCTACTGCAACGTGAATGTTCTCGAATGCATGCTTTTAAGGTTGCTTGAAAGAGTGGTGCATCAACTCTTCAAGGCTTATTTTGCAATAGCTGTATGTGTGCCATTGTAACTGCTGCACTGCTCAACATATAAAATGCTCAAGATGTTGTGTGCAGCTGTAATTTCCTCCACAGCAGCTCCATTTGGTACATTACAGCACCCCTCCATTGACCTTCACTTTTCATCTCTCTCTCTCTCTTAGCAAGCCTCCAAAGGTCCCATAACAAGCTCAATTTCCCCCAATGGTGTACACCATTATGGCAACTTCAAAGTGAACCTATCAGCTCCAAAAAATTCCTTCTTTTTGGTATTAAAAGGATGGATTTCTGTACTATGGCTGCAATTTATTCCTAGCTGCAAAACAAACTAAAAAACAATTATTAATTACTCTAAGTCCTAGCAATAGCCAGGTTTAAGGGTTAGAAAGTAGCAAAAACCATTGACTAACAAAAGCCCATGACTTTCATGCCTTACGCCCACATCATATCTCGACTTCTCGAGGGCGACGAGGACGATGAGAACGACGACCCATATGAGGTACCATCAGATGAGGAGAGAAGGACTGATAGTGTTAGGAATTACACAAAAATTAAATGGAATTTGACCCTCAAGAGATGCCAACTTAGTGTTAAAAATCGAAATCCGTAATAGCCGGTGGGGGTTGCACAACAAGAAAACCCTGGTCAGCCAGCACCTGGAGCCACACCCCAGATGCCAGCTTAACCCCAACAACCACCTATATCGCATGGTGAACTCCTCATGCTGACCGAGTTCACTAGGAAAATAGAAGTGCAACAATAGCAAACTTTTAGGCAATTGGAAATCTTGCACCAAGATAACTATCTGTTGGACAAAAGACTGGATTTCAACGATGAGATCCTCACTCAGCTGATGGAAAACGCCTACCCGACCAGCTCCACCCTGTACGGGGCTCATGCACGGGATTTTACCTTAGAGTATACAAGCAATGCGGCTGGTCCATCTGATTCTGTAGCTAGACATTGCGACAAGCAACCAGCGAAGCAGTCTGGTGAGCCCTCGGATCACTGATTGATCCAATTTTTGGTAATCAATTTATTTTTGCTTGTAACTGCAATTCCTATTTCTTGCTACTTACTAATAGATAATTTTGGCATAATCATACAACTCCTATATAATCTGCTACTTGCGCATTGTAGATATAAGTCACATTATTTAGTTACATCGATATTTGGATGTCTGTCATTAGTAGTAGGGTCACATTGGTGATCATTCCAAATTTTGGGTACACGTGCACTGATTTAAACCTTGTGAAAAAAATTTCCATACACACATTTGATCAATCTTTGTAGAACAAGCTTCGTAGATGTCTTTTAACGACATGATGGATATCGATTTAAGAATACGGTCTGGAGAACATCTCCCTTCCTCTACACTAGTCGTCAATTTTCGAGGACAAATTTTTCTTTATGGGGGGGGAGGATGTAACGCCCTGCAAATTCCCGAATACGATTACACAGGATATGTACTAGTACTGAAGACCCAAATCAATGTACGCTCGATAAGCAAGGTAAACAAAGCCATTAATAAGAACTGGGTACCTTTGGAATAAGACCAAATTATTAAGTCGTGAAACGAGTGTACCTCCACTTTGTGAGCACTCCTGGTGTGCTTCAGTTTTAGATTTGGTTAAGGACTAGTCCACTGAGAGGGGTGTACCAACAGTACATAGAATCAAGACCCATTAGTTAACAACCCAATAACTAGGACCATTACTTAATTAGCCTCGAGGTTTTAGACCCATTAGTTGAGGCCTTGAGACAAACCTGTACACCAATCCGTGTGTACCATTTATACACTGGATTAGACACCCCAATGTTTAAAGCCCAACTTCCCAACTCAAACTAATGGAGTTCGAGAGTTAGAGTTAGATGTTGAGAGTCTACCTTCCACTTCTCTTCCAATCTTGGAGAGCCCAGACCATCAGAATTCATGCAACCTCGTTCAAGAGAACCTATGCCCAAATCCTTCAACTAAGAAGAATCTCCGTTGTATCGATCATTACGGCGAAAATCTCTACATTGTGAATGTAAAGCTTTGCATGCAAAGAATCCGCAAAGGTGAATCTTTTCACGTCATCCTATAAACCTTAATTTCCTACAATTAGGGTCTATTTTACTCCTATCTGGGTCGCATGCAAAGAAATTTCTGAAGATCGAAAACGTGAGAGGCCTTCTTGCCGAATTCCTTTGATCATGATCTTAGCGGACATCGTATACACACGAGATTATGATATGAAGTCTTAGTGCACTCCATATCATGATAATTAGGTTAAATCAATGATGGGACAGCTGTGGTACTAAAAATTATAGAGTTTTGGACTTAGAAGAAAGGGACAAAAGAGTGGCGAGTTCGTCAGGCTCGCCATGGCGACCTTGAATCGTGCTACGGTGAGAAGTGACTTGAAGCGCTCACCACGGCTAGTTCTACACCTTTTTAAAGGCAAATGTTACACTATGAAACCTCACCGTAGTGAGGCCTATGTGCCACATGTCTTATTGTGCACCTCGCCGCGGCGACACTGTAGCTCACCGTAGCTAGGTATCCCTATTTTGTGAGCTTAGATTTTGAGTTCTTTCACGGTATTCGAGACCATGTACATGGCCAGTATGACTTGTTAACACATAAGCATGTATGGTATATGATCTAGGTTGAATGCGAGGAACATTTGAGGGGAAATTAGCCTTGATTCGTGTGATTTTGCATGCAAAGTTTTGACATTATGGTAGGGAAGAACATCTTGCCTGATTACTTGTTTTCTCAATTTCGTGCCACTAATGCAAGTATTAAATATGTATTATTTTCTAGAATTATTATACATGAAGTCTTGACATGCTTTGAAGTTTGAAATTCGATTTTCGTATATGATTTGCATGGCTTTTGTACCCCGCATCTTACTATATCATTGTATTTGACTCAATAAGTCTCGAATTATTAAATTTGAATCGTGTAATTACTATCTTTTTTGTGTACATGTTCAATTCTATATTTTTGTTATGTCTCTGTTCAAGTGACCCTGTTAATGTAGCTCAAGGGCATGACGTCTCAATTCAAGTGACCCTGTTAACTTAGCTCAGGGGCTTGATGTTTCGATTCAAGTGACCCTGTTAACATAGCTTAGGGGCTTGACTTCTCAGTTCAAGCGACCTTATTAACGTAGCTCAGGGGCTTGACTCTTCAGTTCAAGTGACCCTGTTAATGTAGCTCAAGGGCTTGATTCTTCGATTCAAGTGACCCAGTTAACGTAGCTCAGGGGCTTGATATATTGACACCATTTTGATTTCTTGTTATACGTTTCTTGTGATTTGCTCTCTTGAATTTGCTCCCAAGTTCTTGTTACGTTAAGCATGATTATTTGCATTCATGACATGATCTATTTTGACACTAGTTAAAGCCCTTGTTTCCTTAAAATTACTTTATTTATGCATCAAGATCATGAATAAGAATGCTAAAAAGGTAATTTAGCATTGTTTTTCCCTATTGAGCTTGGACTGTAGCTTATTCCTCGACTATACATTGTAGCTAGAGGGGTTGATCAAGAGAGGGATCCTGAATAGGAGGAGGATCCAAATTATAATCCCGAGGATGAGGAAGAACTGCTAGAAGAGTTCTTTCCTTAGCTATTTTTGGTTAAGAACTTGGATATTTTAAATTTTGAGAAACGGTGCAGTAACATGTTAATTGAATACATTGTATATTTTATTCCACTGTTTAGGTGAAGGTCGGCCTTCATCGGTGGATGTATAGTTTTGATATCTGTAGACTGATAGTGATCGTTTTGGGTTTATGTTGCCATTTTGCTTATATTTAGAGCTCTGCTTCCGTATTTGTGTGCACTTTGTTTCAGAAAATTTAGTAACTTACCAATGTCTGATGGCTCAGTCCTTCCAATCACCTAATTTTGGAAAGATCAAGCTGTTACGAAGTGAAGTAAGCACTTCGATACAAAACTAGCACTGTAATTCGGATCCCGTGTATGATCTGACGACACGGGTTGTGGTAAGGAAATTCGGGTTGTCACAATCCATCAGCTCAACTTCCCTTGCACCAACAATATGGCTGAGCACGAAGCCTGCGTAGCTGGCTTGTTGTTATTCACTAAAAAGTACCACTTTTCACCTCTTAACCTAGCCTTTGATGGACCTTAAAGCCCACAAATAATCATTTGTTAAGTATGTTTTACAGTTAGTAATAAAATGTGCAGCTTAATATAAAATCCTGGCTTTTTGACCCAAAGAGAGAGAATACAAGAAAAGATGACAGCTGAGTCAAAGCCTAATGAAACACCTTGGTAGTGCTCACCATGGTGACTCACTATTGTTGATCATCATTAACCTAAAGTTTAGTAGATTACTAAAGTCAGCTGAGAAGGAAGGATGTTGCAACAGCAGCAAGTGTAATGCAGTAGAGTGCCAAGAAACAGACCTTGCAGAGTTGAGAAGCCTCGTCGTAAAGCTAAAGTTGCAGTGGAAGAAGCTCTCACACAGATAGGTCGCGCAGTCAAGAGGAGAGCTATAAAGATGTCACGAAGATCTCGCAGTATGAAACCTTCATAATTCATGGTCGCGAAGCTCTCACGGAGATCAAGCCTCAAAGCAGCCGTTTGAGGAACCCAGCGAGCCCATATGCATAGAGAACAAAATGTCACCTCGCGGAGTTCTCACGTGGCCCTGGAAGAGAGAGATGCCTAGAATTCTCCTCGCACAGATCTCACACACTCTGGAGCCTTACAAGTTACTACGCGAGCACAGGAGCACACCTGCGCGAGTACTTAGCGAGAGAGAGAGCTCCTGAAGCTGTACTGTGCGAAGCACCCTGGCTCTCTAGATTATCTCTGCGATAGCACTGCGACACGAAGAAACTGTGTGATTCATTAAAGGTTTACTTCGCGAATGAGCCATTCCCATCAGCCAAAGGCAACTCTGTGAAAGCAAAGCCACTACACAAGTAAACTAAAATAGCTGCCAGCCTCGCGAAGTGCGGGCTCTCCACTTCTCAGTTTAACTCAGGGACCTTTTGGGAATTTTCGAAGGCTAGGGCACACTTCTCGAGGTGTAAATTTTAAAGCGCATATCTCGAGGCATTCAAGGGTTGTAACAGTGCCACGTATGCTAGAAAAATTATGGTTAATCTCTTTAGAGCCAAGGCCTTTTTGACAGAGTATATAAGTTGTACTTAGAGCTTATTATTATCATCTTTCCTTCATCCTCTGCCGGCTGAGAGCTCTAGCAGGCTAGGGTTAGGGTTTGATCACCTCTTTTTCCTCTTTCTCTTCTCTCTTAGCTCAGCACTTACTGGCTAATCCCCCTGTAAGCAGCTAGGTCTAGTTTTGTTTTAGTCTTGTAATAAATTTTTATATATATTGGGATCTTGGATGAGCAGTTGTTTATGGGCTGCAACCACGAGACAGTTCATTGTAAGTTTTGTTGTTATCAATGAACTGCTTTTTTAATGCTTAATCAAATCTATAGATCTTATGGTTTCATTAGATGTCTATAGGATCCATGTATTTGAGAGTAGCCCATTCAATTTCTAGTAGGTTTATTGTTTACCATCTTATTTCCCTTGGTTTGATAGACACATAGAAATCATTGTTGGATCTGTTGTGAGATCCAGGGGAGCTCGGATTCCTACAAACCATGGTGGTTGCAGTAGTTTTCATGTTCTTTCTCAGGCCTCTGTGGGATGGACAAACCAATGGGATACCCTTTGACCATTCAAGTGGACAGAGTATAGCCCTCAGGTTATGTCCATCCACATGTTTGAGAAGGATTCCTCTCTCCTACACATGAGCTTCTAGAGCCTTGTGAGGAGGTTTGTACAGTAACTGGCTCCCCTCTGTTCTACCTTATTGATATTAGATGTTAGATCTGATCACTTATAGTAATTTCAGCTTGAGGCTGAGTCATTGCAGGCTATTTGTAGCAATGACTAGCTAAGCTAAAGGCCTTATTAAACCTATTGCATGGTCCTTTTTGCGGGCACTAGTGAGCAGTAAGCCTTAGCATAGCACGTAGGATCATATGGGTTGGAATACCTATGAATGTCAGCCAGATCTGTGTGTAGATTTGGGGAGCTTGTAGCACTGGCATTACATAGTGCTGTAATAGTATTCATGGCTAGAGCTGGTCTAGTGGCTGTGGAAATGATCAGTCCACTCTTCTGGATTAGACTAGCGAATTTCTGGTTTAACTAATGGGATTTGACAGACTCTATCGGATACCCCATGACCATTATAATGGACAGAGTATAGCCCTCAGAGCACCCCAAATGGCATGTGTTAAACTAGGAGCTCTTACCTTGTTGAGGCTATTAATAGCATCTCAGCAAGGAGCACTGCAGAGACAGACTAAGTCTAAGTTACATTACTGTATCATTAACTCTAGCTCAACCAGCTTACTTTCCATAATTTTTGTATTTTATTTTGGCACACACTACCACCATCTTCTTCTAAACTCTTTCTTTAGGATAGGGCTATATTCTATTTTCTTATTTTTAGGATTAATTTAGTGTAGTCGTGACACCCAATTCCCTTTCTTTTGGATTGTCAGATCTGAAGCCAGATCTAGAGGCCTACTATTATATCTCATTTTGGGTTCTAGATCAATTTCTCTGTGGGACAAACTCTTACTTATCAAAACTTGCTACAATGGACCCTGTTTCTTGCAGGACTGTGTGTATTTTTAGACTTGTTATTTTGTGTTTTTCAATCCACCTTTGAATTATTTTTAGTAACACATTCTTATCACTGTTTTCAAATGAAGTTAGCAGCAAGCATCTTAAAATTAAATCCAACAAATTTTTGGCACTGCTGCCGGGGATAATGATCTTTTTAGTCGACTTGAGTTGTACTATAACTTAGACTAACAAATTCTTTGTAGTTGTGTTTAATGTAGAATTAAAGTACTATTGATTTTTTAGGAATTTTGCAGAAATGGACAGTAAAAGAAGGGAAAAGCTAGAGCTGCAAGTAGAGTGTAGTTAGCTCTGTTTGCACTTTCTTTCCCCTAAATCTTATGCCATTTATGTTGAATCCCCTGTTATTTTATTTCTTGTAAATCTGTGTAGTTATTACTTTATTTTGTTTGAAGTTCTTTATGTGTGCTTGTCAGCATTTTTATTACTGTTGGTGAGTGTATGCTCGGTAGAATGTCCTTAAACCCTGACTTGGAACCCCCCAAATCCAGAGGTGAAAAGGATCCTTAGACCTAGACACACCACCCAGGGCCCTGCTATTGAAACTGAACCAGCTACCATGGCTGAGAGGCAGAGGACATTGAAAGAATACAATGCACCTGGGGAGTACACCTCTCCCTTCTGCATTTAGTTTCCCTCTGTTGAGGGGAACTATGAAATTAAATCCTCCACCATCAATATGTTGCCTTCATTTCATGGGCTAAGTAAAGAAGATCCCTACAAGCATATTGACCAATTTTTAGCACTTTGCACTACCTTCAACATTGCTGGCTTGGTGTCTTAGGCCAACACATGGCTATCAAAGCTTCCAGTCAACAAGATTCAGCCATGGAGTGACCTTCAAACCAAGTTCCTTGCAAAGTTTTCCCTATGAACAAAACAAGGCAGATGAGGACAAAAAATTTGTCATTCACTCAGTCCTCGACTTAGATTTTTAATGAAGCTTGGGAAAGATTCCAGGAGATCTTTAAACAATGCCCCCACCACTAAATCCCAATGTGGCAGCTTGTCCAAGTGTTTTATCAAAGAATTAATGTCAAGAGTAGGGATATGGTGGATGCTTCCTGTGGTGGTAGCTACCTCTGCAAGACAGTTGAGGAAGCTTGGGAGCTGTTTAACATAATAGGGGAAAATTCCATGCAGCAGGAGTCCCTGTCATGCAATGACAGTTAGATTCAAGTTACGATGGTGAAAGAGGCCACCCCTAAAGGTGGAATATATGAAGTGAAGGTGCAAGGTGATCTGGAGAGGAAGGTGGATAACCTGAGCTTGAAGTTTGACAAATTGATGAATGTGATGCAGCCTCGGATGGTGGCACAGGTGGAGGAGGCATGCCTGATATGCCAATCCCTCACACATTCTATTCATGATTGTCATTCTGCCAACCAATTTTTGGATTTTGTTATGGAGCATGCCAATGCTGCTCAAACCTTTGGGCAGCAGCCTACTGGGTATTCTTGGAGGAACCACCCAAATCTGAGGTGGAGACAAGACTCATATCCTCAACCCTAGCAGCAACAGATGGTAGCTCCCTACAAACCCCAACACCAGGTTAATTAAGGTTACCCACCAAGGTAAAATTTCTTACTACCTGCCCCACAGTCTAACCAGTTGGCTCTGCCCACACAATAGTCCAGGTCCTCTTCATTTGAAGAGCAGATGCTGGCTTCAATGCAGAATTTGGGGAACTTAGTGCAGACTGTCAATTCTCATGGACAGAGCATAAAAAAGATTCAAGACCAACTTGGTCAGATCTGTAATGCTCTGAATAGTAGGGAGGAAGGAAAATATCCTAGTCAGCCCCTGACAAACTCGAAAGGACAGTTTATGATTGGTGATGCATCCTCCACTCAGGAGGAAGCTAGTGCCCAGTGAGCCAAATACTGGTAATAATTATATCATATGTACGAAAAATTTTGTGTTGAATTGTGTCCTTTAGAATTCTGTCATTTGTGTTTTGTGTGTTACGTTGGTTTGATTGTTTCACTTTGTCTGCGTTTTAATTGTTTGTGAATGAAAACATCTACCTTTGTATCATCTGAATCGGCTGTGTATTCGTAGATGAATGGCTGAGATATCCTGATCCTGTTTTGCTTGAAAAGGAGCTGAAAAACTACTTTTATAATTTTGCAATATTGATGAACAGTTGATTAAAAATGGATATAAGCTTTTCATGAGTGAAATGAAGCACCTGTCTGAGGCTTGGTGCTCATGCACAGTGGTTGGGTGCACAACAGCCTGAGGTACCAACTAATGTGTTGCACTGAGATTAAATGAGTGAAGGCTATGCAAGAAATACTATCTCGCTGAGTTGGAAGGCTTGAATTTAATGCATGAGCCATCTTTTGGCTTCCTCGTGCGCTAGAATAGCTAAGCACTTAGTGTGAAAGTGTCTCGCGGAGTTGCCTTCTACTCCTCAAGCTTAATTTGTGTGAAAAGGATGTCGTCTGGGTGATCTACGCGAGTGCTGCGTGAGGAAACTTCCTAAAGCATATCAAGGTCTCGCGCACTCCAGTCAAGGTCTTAGCTCTACGAAAGGCACTGTGAGGCAGTTTGTTTTGCTGAGCGACAGACCCTTTCACGGACTTAAAGGCCATCTGCACGACAATCCTACTCCGCCAGAACCTTAAGCCAACTCTGCGAACCGTGGGATTTGCTCTATAAACTCAGCGAAATAAGTCATTTGCTTCATTTTCTCTCTTTGCCCTTGTTCCCTCCACCCAAAAATGAGCCCCTTTTTCTCTGCTTTCCTCTCCACAGCTTGAGCCACATCATCTTAAGCATTTTCCTCTCACCATTTTGCTCCCCAGCTATTCCTGATTACTTTGAGCATGGTTTGGGGGGGATTTAAGCAACTGTGCACATTTCTACATGGAACCCCAGCTTGCATTGGGTAAGTTCTGTAACTCTCCCTCTGTGCTTTCATTGCTTTAGTAAATTAGAGAGAGACAAGATGAATTGTGATATTTTTTTATGCCTACTTAGAGTAATCTACATTCTCTGAGATCTGTGAGCCCTGTTTTGAGATTTGGAGCACCTATGGCCAAAAGTTCAAAATTCATTGATACATTGGCGGCTATGTTAAACCCTGCTTCTAGTGGCAGCCCTGTGGCCACTAGGAAATCTGCAAGGATTGCAGAGGCCTCCACGTTGGAGACCTCTGAGGTGCCCTTCCTTGGTACTAAACCCACAATCTCAAAGGAAAAGAAGAAATATGCCCCAAAGAAGAGGGCCAGAGAGCACCCACCTGCTGAGGGCCCTGAAAAATCAAATAAGAAGCAGAAAGAGGGCAAGGTTGTGACCCCGGTGGCCCCTGAGGTTGCGGAAGAAGAGAATACTGAATACCTCAGGGTCCCTTCTGAGTTTGTGTTGGTAATTCCGCTAGAGGTAGAAACTATTTTTTATAAAGACTACTTTGAGGAGCTACTAGAGACCTCTGCCTCCATTGAATATTTGAGTAAGGCAACGCTGCTGCCACTATTGAGACCCTCAATGCAGTTGGTGTTCCCAAGATTAGTCAGATTGTTTTATCAGAATATGAGGTTGAGGAATGGTGATGATGGGAACCCAACACTACTGGTACTGATTGATAATTTTGAAATGCTGTTTAACCAGACTGACATTGCAAGGGTACTAGGGATACCAGCTGGGTATGACCCTAAGTTTGGCTTGGGACCTCCCCTGACTGCCACTATTATAGAGATAGCCAGAGAACTAATTGGAGGAATCATGGCTTTAGGAGACTCAATCAGGAAAAGAGATCTACACCCCAACCTCAGATTCATGGATGGGGTGCTGAGGAAAAATGTGTTTTGCTCAGGTCCTAAGCAAGAAAGGAGGTCCCCCATAGTTGATGCCCTTCTCACATTTCACAGAAACCACTACTTGGATGCATCCAAGTTAGTTTTTGAAGGGATTAGAGACTTGTGTGAGAAAGTAAAGGTTAACAAGAAACCGCAAGCCCTTCCCTATTGTAGGTTGATTACTGCACTACTGAAAGATGGGAAATACCCCTTCAAAAGAGAAGAGGAGACTATGGCCTTGAACCCTAAAAATAGTGGAAAGAAATAATGGGGTATCAGTGGCACAATGATGAGAAAGAGGGAGAAAAAGAAGGAATTATTGAGAGAGGCAGCCCCCACCATCTAGGAAGTTACTGCTACTATTGCCACTGCTGAGGCAGCAGCCTCTGTTGGGCCAGCCAGCCGCCAACCTCTACACCCATTGCCCCACCACCTCCATCCTCATCCAAGCCCTCACAGCCCCACACATGTCCAATATCCTTACCCGAGCCACTCCAGCCCACATCAACCATGGCAGCAGCCTCTGTTATGTGATCTGACCTCTGGGCTCTCACCTCTACACCCATTGCCCCACCACCTCCATCCTCATCCAAGCCCTCACAGCCCCACACATGTCCAATATCCTTACCCGAGCCACTCCAGCCCACATCAACCATGGCCACCCATTTCCACACCTTTACCTATTTTTCCGGCCCATACCAGCCCACCTATAAAAGTTGCCTACACTAAGAAAAAAAAACTCACAAAAGGCACAACCCCCATAGCACCCCATCCCACCTATATTTCCCAAACCATTCCAATCCCTAATACCACCTTCATTCCAGACTCAATACCCACAACCTATGCACCACAACCCCATACCTTTGACACCCCCCAGTAGCCCAATGAGATTTCCCAACCTTTTGTACCTATCCCGAGTGAGCCTGTAGACCAATCCATTCCCTTATCCCATGATGGTGAGTCATTTTCAGGAGAGGAATTTTCCACTATAATGTCTACTATCCTAGGAGACATCAACCTTCAGTATACACCTCTCCCCAACTCACGTCCCCCACCACACTTTATCCCACCACACTTTACACCACCGCAAGCCACTACCTTCACTCATAGACCCACATCTCCCTTCCAGCTAATTTCACTCATCCAACCTACACCCAATACCATACCAGACTTCTTACCCCAAATCCTACACCTCCTACTGTCCCTCCAATCACAAATGTTGTCCAACACCCAAACCCAATCATCCATAGACACATATATTAATTCCATAACCTCCACCCTCCAAAACCAAACTTACATTGAAACCAGCCTACAAGCCATCCAATCCACCTTACACACTTTACCCCAACCATCACATTCACCAACTATCCCTACCTCCCAACCTTTACCTACTCCACCCCTTTCCACATTCACTGATGCCATTACCCAAACTGAGGATGAACCTATTTCATAAAGACCACCTGTTGTAGCTACCTCTGATGCTATGACTGATGTGGATGACCTAATACCCATCTCCTCCAAGTCAATCCAAACAGACCCTGATCTAGAGCTCCACCCCGAGCCTCCACACGCCATTCCCTAGCCCACCGACCTTTCATTCTTAGTTGGCCCTTCTTCAAGTGAGGACCTCCCCTTAATTCTTACCTCTTCTTTTCCCAGTTCTCCATACTCCACCCTCCTTCTTGCAATGCAGTCCCATCCTTACATCAAAAGGAATGTTATTAAAGGAACCACTCTTGTATCCTAGACATAAGGAAGAGAAAAATACAAAGAGAGTTTGAAGCTCAATCTTGAAAGGATCAAGGCCTTCTCTTGGATAGTTTGAGCTTAAGCAGACCAAATCTAATCAAGCGCCCTTGTGCACACACTAAGCCTTAATTTCAATTTTCTTCAAAATACACAGTACTTTTGAACCTATAGACCTAACTCAAACCTACCCTCACTTTGAGAATTCAGAAGGTAAAGGAGAAGGAGCTGAAGATGGACAAGATAGGGTCAACATTGGGTGAATGGAGAAGAGATACCTAAAGTTGAGTAGTGTAACAGTTGAGGAAAGAGGTGGCAAGTCACAAACACAAAAATAAAAATAAAAAAGAAAGAAAAATGCAAGAAAAGAAAGAAAAACAATAAATGTGAGGAGTGAGAGAGGAGTCAAGAGGAACAATTCATTGGAAAAATTATAATGAAGAGGAGAAGTTGGCCATTTCAAGTCTGAAAAATTTGAAAGAAAATGAAAGGGACAGAACTACAAAGAGGTGAAGTCATGAATCACCTCCTTCACTTACTGATTTCTCAACTTTGATTCCCTTTTCAACCTTACATTCTTTATAACCCAATTCATAAACCACATTATAACTCAGATAAAGACCTTATGATCCAAAGTTAAATGAGTTGTCATGAAGAGACAAGGTGTTGTCCAATCTATGGTGAGGACCTGCCAATGATGCCAGGACTTAGATGCTTTACCTATGCTCATGCTTGCAGACCCATTTGGGGGCTGTAACTCTCTTGAGCTTGAGAGAAAATGAATCCTCAAGGTCCCTTGTGAGAGTATGCCCTGGTGAGCATTGGGTCTGATGTTGAATGTATTAGGGATGGCCTATAACCTGATTTTTGAATTAATGATGAGCTCAGTACTAATATACATGTGTTGTCCCTCTTGTTGTGAGCTAATTGGAAATGTTGTGCACTCAGGTAGAGTTCGTGATGATTAAATGTCTGTGCTTTTCATGTCTAAATTCCTCATATTTTTATTGAATCAAAGGTGAACTGATGCTCTGTTTCTTGACAGCTGACCTGAGAATGTTGCACCTTTGTTAACTGTGTCATTGAGAAGTTTATGGGTATCTTCACTAAAAACCCTCAGGAGACTTCACTCCTCCACTAGGGATCACCTAGGAGTTTAAAAGGATTGGTATATATGCTAAATGTATCCGTGCTCCCTACGAAAGTGGCATTTCAATTCTTAGAGTAGTTGTTTTAATTTTTCCTTTGCTCAGGGACTAGCAAAGATTAGGTTAGGGGGTGTATTTTTTACTGAAAAGTATCACTTTTCATCTCTTAACCTAGCCTTTGATGGACCTTAAAGCCCACTAATAATCATTTATTAAGTATATTTCTTTTAGCCCAAAGAGAGAGATAATGGAGCAAGTAGTGCTCACCATGGTGACTCACTGTTGCTGATCATTATTGACCTAAAGTCTAGCAGATGATTGAAGTCAGCATAGAAGGAAGGATGTTGCAACAACAGCAAGTGTAGTGCAGCAGAGTGCTAAGAAACAGACCTCGCAGAGTTGAGAAGCCTCTTCGCGAAGCTAAAGTTGCAGTGGAAGAAGCTCTCGCGCAGATAGGCTGTGCAGTCAAGAGGAGAGCTATAAAGACATCACAAAGATCTCACAGTATGAAACCTTCAGAATTCATGGTCGTGAAGCTCTCACAAAGATCAAGCCTCAAAGCAGCCGTGCGAGGAACCCAGGGAGCCCATATGCATTGAGAATAAAAAGTCACCTCGCGGAGTTTTCGAGTGGCCCTGGAAGAGAGAGACGCTCAAAAATTTTCTCGCACAGATCTCGCACACTCTGGAGCCTTACAAGTTACTATGCGAGTGTAGCAGCCCACCTGCCCGAGTACTTAGCGAGAGAGAGAGCTCTTGAAGCTCTACTACGCGAAGCACCCTGGTTCTCCAGATTATCTCTGTGACAACATTGCGATGTGAAGCAAATGCGTGATTCATTAAAGGTTTACTATGTGAATGAGTCATTCCCATCAGCCAAAGGCAACTCTGCAAAAGCAAAGCAACTACGTGAGTAAACTAAAACAGCTGCCAGCCCCGCGAAGCGCGGGCTCTCCACTTCTTAGTTTAACTTAGGGACCTTCTAGGAATTTCCAAAGGCTAGGGCACACTTCCCAAGGTGCAAATTTTGAAGCACACATCTCGCGGCATTCAAGGGTTATAACAGTGCCACGTCTGCTAGAAAAATTAGGGTTAATCTCTTTAGAGCGAAGGCCATTTTGATAGAGTATATAAGCTATACTTAGAGCTTATTATTATCATCTTTCCTTCATCCTCTACCGGCTGACAGCTCTAGCAAGCTAGGGTTAAGGTTTGATCACTTCTTTTTCCTCTTTCTCTTCTCTCTTAGATCAACACTTGCTGGCTAATCCCCCTATAAGCAGTTAGGTCTAGTTTAGTTTTAGTCTTGTAATAGATTTTTATATACATTGGGATCTTAGTTGAGCAGTTGTGTATGGGCTACAGCTAGGAGACAGTTCATTGTAAGTTTTTCTATTATCAATGAACTGCTATGTTAATGCTTAATCAAATCTAAAGATCTTATGATTTTTTTAGATGTCTATAGGATCCATATATTTGGGACTAGCCCATTCAATTTCTAGTAGGTCTATTGTTTACCATCTGATTTCCCTTGGTTTGATAGACACATGGAAAGCAATGTTGGATCTATAGTGAGATCCAGGGAGCTCAAAGGCCTGCAAATCATGGTGGTTGCAGCAGTTTTCATGTTCTTTCATAGGCCTCTGTGGGATGGACAGACCAATGGGATGATCTGTGACCATTCAAGTGGACAAAGTATAGTTCTAAGGTTATGTCCATCCACATGTTTGAGAATGATTCTTTTCTCCTCCAAATGAGCTTCTAAAGCCTTGTGAGGAGTTTTGTACAGTAACTGGCTCTCCTCTGTTCTATCTAATCGATATTAGATGTTAGATCTGATCTCTTATAGTAATTACAACTTTGGGTTGAGTCATTGCAGGCTGTTTATAGCAATGACCAGCTGAGCTAGAGGCCTTATTGAACCTATTGCACGGTCCTTTTTGAGAGCACTAGTGAGCAGTAAGCCTTAGTAAAGCACTTAGGATCTTATGAGTTTGAATACCTATAGATGTCAGCTAGGTCTGTGCGCAGATCTGAGGAGCTTGTAGCACTAGCATTACATAGTGCTGCAATAGTATTCATGGCTAGAGCTGGTCTAGTGGCTGTGGAAATGATCAGTCCACTCTTCTGGATTAGACTAGCGAATTTCTAGTTTAACTAATGGGATTTGACAGACTCTATCGGATACCTTGTGACCATTATAGTGGACAGAGTATAGCCCTAAGAGCACCCCAAATGGCATGGGTTAAACTGGGAGCTCTTACCTTGTCGAGGCTATTAATAGTATCTCAGTAAGGAGTACTGCAGAGACAGACTAAGTCTGAGTTACATTACTGAATCATTAACTCTAGCTCAACCTGCTTACATCTCATAGTTTTTGTATTTTATTTTGGCACACACTATCACCATCTTCTTCTAAACCCTTTCTTTAGGATAGGGCTACATTATATTTCTCTATTTTTAGGATTAATTTAGTGTAGTCGTGACACCCAACTCCCTTTCTTTAGGATTGTCAGATCTGAAGCTAGATCTGGATGCCTACTATTATAGTTCATTTTGGGTTCTAGATCAATTTCTCTGTGGGACAAACTCTTACTTATCAAAACTTGCTACAAGGGACCCTGTATCTTGTAGGACTTTGTGTATTTTTAGACTTGCTATTTTGTGTTTTTCAATCGACCTTTAAATTATTTTTACTAACACATTCTTATCATTGTTTTCAGATGAAGTTAGCAGCAAGCATCTTAAAATAAAATCCAACACCTGCAAGCAACTCTAGACGTCAATATAACTCATCTCAGAGTATTCAGTGACTCACAACTGATCATATGCCAAACAAATAGAGACTAGAAAATGAGGGATGAGAAGTTTATCCTATACCATGAGCACCTTAAAAATCTAATCACGTGCTTCAACGATGTAACCTTCTCCTATGTCCCGTGTTAAGTAGTGAAAAATACCATTTTTCACCCCTAAACATGAGCCTTGAAAGACCCATGAGAAGACTAAATAAGTGCTTTAGTGTGCATTTTACAGCTAACCAATCAGACAGGTCTAAATCCGAAAAGCATCCCAAAAAGATCAAAAAGCTGACAGCTCATGTCAAGATTAAAGGAGTGAAGAAACAGCCTCAGCAATGGCTAAAGAGGGTCTAAAAGAGCAGACAAAGACCTGAAGCAAGAAAGAGAGCCATTCGCAAAGAAAAAATCAAGTTAAAAGTCAATTCGCAAAGAAGAATGGGAGCCTAGAGTTCAATTCGCAAAGAACTTCTACTATTCGCAAAGAACTTCTACTATTCGAGAAAGAACTACTATTCGCAAAGAAAGAACTTTGAACTTTTAAAAGAAGAAAACACTCATAAAAGAAGAGAAGTCCTCAAAAAGATTTCAAGGCAAAATGCTTTTATGAAAAGATCTCTGAAGCCAAAATGCTTTATGAAGAGAGCTCGAGCCAAACTACTTTTATGAAAAGCCCTTAAACTATGCGAAATGGCATTCGGGGATTTGGCTCGTCAAAGGGTATTTCAAGAAACTTTGCACGCCAATGCGCTTTTAAAACCCAAGGACATTCCAGGAAGATTACGAGCACGAACCAAAGGCATATTCCACCCCATGTGAACACCCAAAGATGAAATTACTTGGCGGGAACTTCTAGAAGCTCAAACAGATTTTTGAATTACATAATGTAATTGATACCTTTGTTTCGATTGGTGAACCAGATCAAGCATTTCGATTGGCGTAATGATCCGGATCCCGTGCTCAATTCTATTGGTTGATACAGAGATCTATCCAATTGATTGGTTGATACACATCCGAGCTTAGGGAAAACTATAAATAGACGAACCATTTGCCCAATTTGGGTATCCAGATTTTAGAGTTTTCATCTCTGCTTTCCCTCATTCCGTAAGATAGCTTATCCGAACCCTGTAATCCCTTCTTGTAGTTTACCTTTGAGAGCCATTGTGAGTGATTTGTACTTCCAAGTTCGGATTCAAGATCAGAACTGAGGGCTCTTCGAGAAGCTCAGATCAGAAGTCCGAGGGCTCTCTAAGAAGCCGTGGCTCAGAATTGTAATCTGGATTTTAAAAGGATGTCAGTAATTTGTGTCTTCTCCATTGGAGTCATGTCGAGGGTTCACGAATGTTCACCTTAGTGCATTAGACTTCTTTAGATTCACTTATCCGCATCCAACTTCCCTTAATTCATCATCCTGTGCGAATTAGCGCTAACCTAATTCAAAGATTTATGGATGTTCATGAACTAAAGAATAGGCCACAACTATTGGATGATCTGTGACCATTGGACGATCATAGCCATAAGTCTAAACCTATTCCTTAATTCGGATTTATTTCTCTTACATCCGGCCGGTAGCCGATGAAGATTGAATATGCTCTGTTGAACTCTGATTCTCCATTAAAATTCGAGGCTAAAGTACATGAAGCTATTATTTATGCATTTGTCTTATTTTAAACATCTCCCCAACTCGGATCTCGGATCATGTAGTTAATTCTTTCTTTATTTGCTTATAGTTAAATGTGACACAATCCAACACACTCTTTTATCTATTCTTTTATAGATAATTATAGAGCCAGCATCCGTAGCAGATCCGGAGGTTTATCTCGCTTTAGACAAACTTCTATGGACGATCTTGAAATACTTACTTTTAAAACTTGCTACAATTGGCCCCGATCTTGTGCCGATGTTAGCCCTAATGTGCTGATATCCCTTTCATAAGTTAACATCCATATAACCTAGCATTCTTTAATTCTTTAATTTTTGATTCATAATGCACACAATTATGGCACACTTGGAGCGACAACAAGTTTTTGGCGCCGTTGCTGGGGAAGTTTGTTCTAAAATAGATGGACCTAAGTTTTTCTATTTTGTAGATTTGATTTTATTTTAATTTTTGCTTTAAACTGCACTTTGCATTCCAAGTGCTTGATTAAATGTCTCTGAGCTTTTGTATAGAAACCCGTTTTATCGCAGCAGTAATTTTTATTTTTTTTATTTTTCCGAGTTTTTATTCTTTGCCTTCTAGTTATTTGAATAAATGCCGCCACTCTTTTGTCTTTTTTGTCAAATTTGGGCAAGAGTCGAGTTTTTCTTTTATTTTTGTCAATACTTGAATAAGGTATCACTAGCTTTTGGATGTTTGCAGATCGAGCCATCCAACAAGGAGCATCTGGACCAAAGCTGGAGCAGATCTGCTTGAGTTTGCATCCCCTTCTCCTTTGCATTCATTTTCTATTTTTAAATTCTTGAGAACCAGCAGTTCTGCTGTGTTTAATGTTTGTTTTGATTATAATTTCTGCTGTCTTTTAGGCATGCTGATTTTTTTTTTTTTTTACAAAACCAAATACAAAATAAAAGAAGCTGAAAACACAAATAGAAAATCTCTGAGTAAAGTGGATAATTTGACCACAAAATTTGATAGGCTGATGGACTCATTTAAAGCTCCAAATGGGTCAAGAGTAGAGGAGGCATGTCTGATATGCCAGTCCCCCACTCATTCCATTGATCAATGTCCTTCTGCATCACAATTTCCAGAACTCATAAATTCTACCATTTAGATCTGTAGTGAGCCTGCTATTTTCTTTGTTTTTCCCTTACAACAACAAGTGTGGACACGGTTCCTCACACGTTTCCCCCAATTTCCAGGTTGTTACGCACTTATTGGGGAATTAAATGCAGAAAGTTACTTTCTGCCGCCTCCCACACGCATGCGCCCAATGCTACTTAATGACCCACGCTGATTCCTGGGCCATGAGCATTCCCAATGCCCTCCCATTCAAGTCCCACCCTTTCGGCTTCCCCACCTTACCTATAAATAACCAACCTCTACCAAATTCCCCCACATCTTTCCCCACCCTTCCAAAATGGCTGACCAAGCCAATAAGCCACCACATTGCTTACCCCATGTGGTCGGACCCACCACCACCAAGAAGGTGCCAGATCCGCCCCTCCGGGACGAATTTGAAGAGGTCCTCATTTTTGGCCAAAGAAAAGGAGGCCCAACTCCAGCCTCCTAAAAAAACAAAAATCAACCTTCCTGCCACTTCCACCCTCCACCACCCCCCTCCCTAAAAACACTGTCCTATTCTGCCTTTATTTTATTTTATTTTTTTTATGTAAAATATTTCTAGTTAATAAACTTTACTTTCTCCCATTCTTCATGTCATTTTATTTGATTTTTTTTTTCTTCTTATTACCGCTTTGTTTCAATTTTTCCTAAGATAAAGTGACCATGCCACCTTTGAACCGTTGAGGACACTTCCCCATAGGTTTGGGGGTGCATAAGTCGGACAAGCCTAGGAATAGTTAACATAAGGGCAAAGAATCACCTAAGTAATTAGGAAATGTATTAATTTACTTAAGAATCATGAGAACTAGAAAATTTAAAATTCCTTCGCCACATTTAGACATTCTAAACCTTGCGATATTCTACATTTCCATGATGCTTACACCATCAAAACATACTGGTATCGACGTAGTAAGTCAAAAGGAAGAGAAAAGGTAAAGATATACTTAAAAGCTCAAGGAAAAACCATAACCGTGAGAATTGAGCCCATATATTTTCCATCTCCTTGAAGAGTGATCGAGGCAATTTTTACGATTCAAAGGATTGGCGGAGGCATTAGATCCGGTAGAAGGTAGGAAACTCCAAGTTGAAACAAGTAACAGTGGTCATGGAACTGAGGAAAAGAGCAAGGCCTTCTTTGGACAACTTGAACCTAACAGAACCAACCAAGAAAAATCGTTGCTTTGTACCCCATTTGAGTCAGAATCCTACAATTCTTCATCAAAATACTCAAAAGTACTTGCACTTTGAACCTATGGAACCAAATTCAGCCTTCCCTCACTCGAGAATTCAGGAGGTAAAGGAGAAAGAACTTAAGATGGACCATTTCGGGCAACATCAAGAAAATGAAGAGAAAATACCTCAAAAACAGGCAATATGGTGATCGAGAAAAGAAGAGACAAACAATGTAAAAAGTTGCAAGTAAAAAGGCAAAAAGGGACCTTATGTTGAAAAATGCAAGATCAAAGAAAGAACTGATCACGTGAATGTGAGAATCTCGAAAAGAAGAAGAAAGAAGCTAAACTCAAAAAGGTGGAGTCATGAACCATCTCCGCACTTCCCGAGTTCTCAAATTCAAACCTGCTCAAACCGCTTTCCTTGAAACTTCACTCCATAAGCCATTCATACAAACCTGGATTACAAGCCCTTGTGATCCTAAGTTGAGAGAGCTGACATGTGGAGATAAGAAGTGACCCAATCTATGGTGAGGAGATGACAATGATGTCATTGCCTAAGAATCATGCCTATGCTCATGCTTACAGATCCATTTGGGAGATGTAATCGCTCTTGAGCTTGAGTGGAAATGAACCCCTCAACAAAACGATGAGAGTATACCCAGTGAGTGTTTGGGTTGGAACTTGAGCACCTTAAGTATGACTTATAACCTAATTTTTATCCATAGGATGAGCTACCGCACATTTGTATGATTTTCTATGACTGCTCACGATTGGAAATATTGAAACATTCATGAGGTTTATAAATGTTTAAATTCTGCAAACAATAATCAAATTTTCTGTTTCATCATTGATTCAAGAGTAACTAACCCTGCTCCTTGATTGCTCATTTGATAATATTGCACTGATGTTAAGCTGTTTTTCATGGAGAAGTTTGTGGGTACCTTCATGAAAACCCTCGAGAGACTTCACTCCTCCTCTAGGGATCACCTAGGGGTTGAAAAGGCTTGTTGCATATGCTAAATGCACTGTGCTTCCTACAAAAGTGGCTCTTTACTTTGTTTTTATGTTTCTTTGCTCAGGGACTAGCAAAGCTTAGGTTTGGGGTGTGTTAAGTAGTGAAAAATACCATTTTTCACCCCTAAACATGAGCCTTGAAAGACCCTTGAGAAGACTAAATAAGTGCTTTAGTGTGCATTTACTAACCAATCGATGTGTCCAACCGAGCATCCCAAAAGATCAAAAGTCGACCATGTCAAGATTAAAGAAGGAGTGAAGAAATGCCTCAAGAATGGCTAAAGAGGGTCTAAAAGAGCGCATAAAAAGACCAAGCAAGAAAGAGAGCCATTCGCAAAGAAAAAATCAAGTTAAAAGTCAATTCGAAAGAAGAATGGGAGCCTAGAGTTCAATTCAAGAAGAACTTCAACTATTCAAGAAGAACTTCTACTATTCAGAAGAACTTTGAACTTTGCGAAAAGAAGAAAACACTGCTAAAAGAAGAGAAGTCCTCATAAAAGATCTCCAAGCCAAAATGTTTTTGCTAAAAGATCTCCTAAAATGCTTTGCTAAGAGAGCTCGAGCCAAACTACTTTTGCGAAAAAAGCCCTTAAACTATGCGAAATGGCATTCGGGATTTGCGTACCGTCCAAGGGTATTTCAAGAAACTTTGCACGCTACCAATGCGCTTTTAAAACCCAAGGACATTCCGAAGATTCTCGAGCACGAACCAAAGGCATATTCCACCCCATGTGAACACCCAAAGATGAAATTACTTGGGGAACTTCTAGAAGCTCAAACAGATTTTTGAATTACATAATGTAATTGATACCTCTGCCGCTCGATTGGTCAACCAGATCAAGCATTTCGATTGGCCGTAACAGATCCGATCCCGTGCTCGACTCCTATTGGTTGATACAGATCTATCCAATTCGATTGGTTGATACACATCCGAGCTTTAGGGAAAACTATAAATAGACGAACCATTTGCCCAATTTGGGTATCCAGATTTTAGAGTTTTCATCTCTGCTTTCTCATTCCAAGATAGCTTATCCGAACCCCGTAATCCCTTCTTGTAGTTTACCTTTGAGAGCCATTGTGAGTGATTTGTACTTCCAAGTTCGATTCAAGATCAGAACTGAGGGCTCTTCGAGAAGCTCAGATCAGAAGTCCGAGGGCTCTCTAAGAAGCCGTGTTCAGAATTGTAACGTGGATTTTAAAAGGTTGTCAGAATTTGTGTCTTCTCCATTGAGTCATGTCGAGGGTTCAATGTTCACCTTAGTGCATTAGACTTCTTTAGATTCACTTATCCGCATCCAACTTCCCTTAATTCATCATCCTCGTGCGTAATTAGCGTTGGTAACCTAATTCAAGCAAAGATTTACAAGGATGTTCATGTTCAACTAAAGAATAGGCCACAACTATTGGATGATCCGTGACCATTGGATGACGATCATAGCCATAAGTCTAAACCTATTCCTTAATTCGGATTTATTTCTCTTACATCCGTCCGGTAGCCGATGAAGATTGAATATGCCTGCTGAACTACAGATTCTCCATTAAAATTCGTAGGCTAAAGTACATGAAGCTATTATTTCGATTTGTCTTATTTTAAACATCTCCCCAACTCGGATCTCGGATCATGTAGTTAGTTCTTTTCTTTATTTGCTTATAGTTAAATGTGACACAATCCAACACTCTCTTTATCTATTCTTTTATAGATATTATAGAGCCGATCCGTAGCACAGATCTGGAGGTTTATCTCTCAGTTTAGACAAACTTCTCTATGGACGATCTTGAAATACTTACTTTTAAAACTTGCTACAATTGGCCCTGATCTTGCAGGCCAGTGTTAGCCCCAATGTGCTGATATCCCTTTCATAAGTTAACATCCATATAACCTAGCATTCTTTAATTCTTTAATTTTTGATTCATAATGCACACAATTATGGCACACTTGGAGCGACAACAAGTTTTTGGCGCCGTTGCCGGGGAAGTTTGTTCTAAAATAGATAGACCTAAGTTTTTCTATTTTGTAGATTTGATTTTTATTTTAATTTTTGCTTTAAACCTGCACTTTGCATTCCAAGTGC
Organism: Chloranthus sessilifolius; assembly: GCA_021018995.1. Classification (NCBI taxonomy): domain Eukaryota; kingdom Viridiplantae; phylum Streptophyta; class Magnoliopsida; order Chloranthales; family Chloranthaceae; genus Chloranthus; species Chloranthus sessilifolius. Next base: position 92,669,949 of record CM037593.1, read on the forward strand.
TTGATTAAATGTCTCTGACAGTTTTGTATAGAAAACTGTTTCTTCATGACAAATTTTTATTTTTTTTATTTTTAAAGTTTTTATTCTTTGCCTTCTAGTTATTTGAATAAATGCTGCTGCCACTCTTTGTCTTTTGTCAAATTTGGGCGAGTGCTTTGAGTTTTTCTTTTATTTTTGTCAATACTTGAATAAGGTCGCATAGCTTTTTGGATGTTTGCAGATCTCGAGCACCGTCAACAAGGAGCATCTGGACCAAAGCTGGAGCAGATCCGCTTGAGTTTGCATCCTTCTCCTTTGCATTCATTTTCTATTTTAAATTCTTGAGAACCAGCAGCTCATTCTGTGTGTTTAATGTTTGTTTTGATTATAATTTCTCTGTCTTTTAGGCATCTGATTTTTTTTTTTTTTACAAAACCAAATACAAAATAAAAGAAGCTGAAAACACAAATAGAAAATCTCTGAGTAAAGTGGATAATTTGACCACAAAATTTGATAGGCTGATGGACTCATTTAAAGCTCCAAATGGGTCAAGAGTAGAGGAGGCATGTCCGATATGCCGCCCCCACTCATTCCATTGATCAATGTCCTTGTCGCATCACAATTTTAACTCATAAATTCTACCATTTAGATCAGAGTGAGCTGCTTATTTTCTTTGTTTTCCTTACAACAAGTGTGGACACGGTTCCTCCTCACATCGCTTTCCCCAATTTCGTTGTTACGCACTTATTGGGGAATTAAATGCAGAAGTTACTCACGCCTCCCACACGCATGCGCCTAATGCTACTTAATGACCCACGCCATTCTCGGCCATGAGCATTCCCAATGCCCTCCCATTCAAGTCCCACCCTTCGGCTTCCCCACCTTACCTATAAATAACCAACCTCTACCAAATTCCCCACATCTTTCCCCACCCTTCCAAAATGGTCAGACCAAGGCAATAAGCCACCACACTGCTTTTACCTCATGTGGATGGACCCACCACCACCGAAGGTGCGAGATCCGCTCCAGCCCCTCTGGGCCGAATTTGAAGAGGTCCCCCCGGTATTGGTCAAAGAAAACGAGGCCCAACTCCAGCCCTGTCAGAAAAAACAAAGAAATCAACCTTGCCCTGCCACTTCCACCCCTGCACCACCCCCACCCCCCCTCCCGTAAAAACACCTGTGCTATTCTGTCTTTATTTTTTTTTTTTATGTTTTTTTATGTAAAATATTTCTAGTTAATAAACTTTACTTTCTCCCATTCTTCATTTTCTCGTTGATTTTTTTTTCTTCTTGTTATCGCCTTGTTTCAATTTTTCCAGATAAAGTGACCATGCCACCTTTGAACCAAAGGAGGACACTGTTCCCCATAGGTTTGGGGGTGTGGCGGACAAGTCCGCCTAGGGAATAGTTAACATAAGGCGCAGAATCACCTAAGTAATTAGGAAATGTATTAATTTACTTAAGAATCATGACAACTAGAAAATTTAAAATTCCTTTGCCAAATTTAGACATTCTAAACCTTGATATTCTACATTTCCATGATGATTACACCATAAAAACATACCGGTATCGACGTAGTAAGTCAAAAGGAAGAGAAAAGGTAAAGATATACTTAAAAGCTCAAGGAAAAACCATAACCGTGAGAATTGAGCCCATATATTTTCCATCTCTGAAGAGTGATCGAGGCAATTTTTTCCGATTCAAAGGATTGGCCGAGGCATTAGATCCACTAGAAGTTAGGAAACTCCAAATTAAAACAAGTAACAAGACTCATGAAACCGAGGAAAAGATCAAGGCCTTCTTTGGACAACTTGAACCTAATGAGAACCAACCAAGAAAAATCTGCCTTTGCTTGTACCCCATTTGAGTCAGAATCCTACAATTCTTCATCAAAATACTCAAAAGTACTTGCAAACCTATGGAACTAATTCAGCCTTCCTCACTCGAGAATTCAGAGGTAAAGGAGAAAGAACTTAAGATGGACCATTTCGGGCAACATCAAGAAAATGAAGAGAAAATACCTCAAAAAGTGCAATATGGTGACTGAGAAAAGAAGAGACAAACAATGTAAAAAGTTGCAAGTAAAAAGGCAAAAAGGACCTTATGTTGAAAAATGCAAGATCAAAGAAAGAACTGATCACCGTGAATGTGAGAATCTGAAAAGAAGAAGAAAGAAGCTAAACTCAAAAGGTGGAGTCATGAACCATCTCCGCACTTCCGAGTTCTCAAATTCAAACCTCTGCTCAAACGCCTTTCCTTGAAACTTCACCCATAAGCCATACAAACAAACCTAGATTAAAAGCCCTTGTGATCCAAAGTTGAGTGAGTGTCATGTGGAGATAAGAAGTGACCCAATCTATGGTGAGGAGATGTCAATGATGTCATTGCCTAAGAATCATGCCTATGCTCATGCTTACAGATCCATTTGGGAGATGTAATCGCTCTTGAGCTTGAGGAAATGAACCTCAACAAAACACCGATGAGAGTATACCCCGTGAGTGTTTGGGTTGGAACTTGAGCACCTTAAGTATGACTTATAACCTAATTTTTATCCATAGGATGAGCTTGGGCACATTTGTATGATTTTCTATGATGTTCACAGATTGGAAATATTGAAACATTCATGAGGTTTATAAATGTTTAAATTCTGCAAACAATAATCAAATTTTGTTTCATCATTGATTCAAGAGTAACTAACTCGCTCCTTGATTGCTTATTTGATAATATTAATATCCGATGTTAATCGTTTCATGGAGAAGTTTGTAGGGTACCTTCATCAAAAACCCTCAGAGACTTCACCTCCTCTAGGGATCACCTAGGGGTTGAAAAGGCTTGTTGCATATGCTAAATGCACTGTGTGCTTCCTACAAAAGTGGCTCTTTACTTTGTTTTTTATGTTTCTTTACTCAGGGACTAGCAAAGCTTAGGTTTGGGGGTGTGTTAAGTAGTGAAAAATACCATTTTTCACCCCTAAACATGAGCCTTGAAAGACCCTTGAGAAGACTAAATAAGTGCTTTAGTGTGCATTTTACAGCTAACCAATCAGACAGGTCCAAATCCGAAAAGCATCCCAAAAAGATCAAAAGTCGTGTCTCATGTCAAGATTAAAGAAGGAGTGAAGAAACACCTCAAAGAATGGCTAAAGAGGGTCTAAAAGAGCAGACAAAGACCTGAAGCAAGAAAGAGAGCCATTCGCAAAGAAAAAATCAAGTTAAAAGTCAATTCGCAAAGAAGAATGGGAGCCTAGAGTTCAATTCGCAAAGAACTTCAACTATTCGCAAAGAACTTCTACTATTCGTAAAGAACTTTGAACTTTGCGAAAAGAAGAAAACACTCTGCGAAAAGAAGAGAAGTCCTTTGCGAAAAGATCTCCTGAAGCCAAAATGCTTTGCGAAGAGAGCTTCTGGAGCCAAACTACTTTGCGAAAAAGCCCTTAAACTATGCGAAATGGCATTCTGGGGATTTGCAGCTCGTCCGAAGGGTATTTCAAGAAACTTTGCACGCGCCCCAATGCGTTTTAAAACCCAAGGACATTCCGGAAGATTCTGAGCACGAACCAAAGGCATATTCCACCCCATGTGAACACCCAAAGATGAAATTACTTGGCGGGAACTTCTAGAAGCTCAAACAGATTTTTGAATTACATAACAGAATTGATACCTCTGTTTCCTGATTGGCTGAACCAGATCAAGCATTTCTGATTGGCCGTAGCAGATCCGGATCCCGGTGCTCAATTCTATTGGTTGATACAGATCTATCCAATTGATTGGTTGATACACATCCGAGGCTTAGGGAAAACTATAAATAGACGAACCATTTGCCCAATTTGGGTATCCAGATTTTAGAGTTTTCATCTCTGCTTTCCCTCATTCGGTAAGATAGCTTATCTGAACCCCTGTAATCCCTTCTTGTAGTTTACCTTTGAGAGCCATTGTGAGTGATTTGTACTTCCAAGTTCGGATTCAAGATCAGAACTGAGGGTTTCGAGAAGCTCACCGTAAGTCCGAGGGCTCTCTAAGAAGCCGTGCTCGTAATTGTAACTGGATTTTAAAAGGATCTTGTAATTTGTGTCTTCTCCATTGGAGTCATGTCGAGGGTTCAATGTTCACCTTAGTGCATTAGACTTCTTTAGATTCACTTATCCGCATCCAACTTCCCTTAATTCATCATCCTCGCATGCGAATTAGCGTTGGTAACCTAATTCAAGCAAAGATTTACTGATGATGTTCATGTTTCGAACTAAAGAATAGGCCACAACTATTGGATGATCTGTGACCATTGGATGGATCATAGCCATAAGTCTAAACCTATTCCTTAATTCGGATTTATTTCTCTTACATCGTCTTTGGTAGCAGATGAAGATTGAATATGCTTTCTGTTGAACTCTGATTCTCTATTAAAATTCAGAGGCTAAAGTACATGAAGCTATTATTTCTGCATTTGTCTTATTTTAAACATCTCCCCAACTCGGATCTGGATCATGTAGTTAATTCTTTTCTTTATTTGCTTATAGTTAAATGTGACACAATCCAACACTCTCTTTTATCTATTCTTTTTTATAGATAATTATAGAGCCAGATCTGGTAGCACAGATCTGGAGGTTTATCTCTCAGTTTAGACAAACTTCTCTATGGACGATCTTGAAATACTTACTTTTAAAACTTGCTACAATTGGCCCTGATCTTGCAGGCCAGTGTTAGCCCCAATGTGCTGATATCCCTTTCATAAGTTAACATCCATATAACCTAGCATTCTTTAATTCTTTAATTTTTGATTCATAATGCACACAATTATGGCACACTTGGAGCGACAACAAGTTTTTGGCGCCGTTGCCGGGGAAGTTTGTTCTAAAATAGATAGACCTAAGTTTTTCTATTTTGTAGATTTGATTTTTATTTTAATTTTTGCTTTAAACCTGCACTTTGCATTCCAAGTGCTTGATTAAATGTCTACGTAGCTTTGTATAGAAAACCTGCTTTTTCCTGCAGAATTTTATTTTTTTTTTATTTTCCTAGTTTTATTCTTTGCCTTCTAGTTATTTGAATAAATGTCTGCCACTCTTTTGTCTTTTGTCAAATTTGGGCAAGAGTCTCGAGTTTTTCTTTTATTTTGTCAATACTTGAATAAGGTATCGCGTAGTTTTGGATGTTTGCAGATCCGAGCAGGCCTCCCAACAAGGAGCATCTGGACCAAAGTGGAGCAGATCTGCTTGAGTTTGCATCCCTTCTCCTTTGCATTCATTTTCTATTTTAAATTCTTGAGAACCAAAGATTCCTGTTTAATGTTTGTTTTGATTATAATTTCTGCTGTCTTTTAGGCATGCTGATTTTTTTTTTTTTGTTTTTACAAAACCAAATACAAAATAAAAGAAGCTGAAAACACAAATAGAAAATCTCTGAGTAAAGTGGATAATTTGACCACAAAATTTGATAGGCTGATGGACTCATTTAAAGCTCCAAATGGGTCAAGAGTAGAGGAGGCATGTCTGATATGCCAGTCCCCCACTCATTCCATTGATCAATGTCCTTCTGCATCACAATTTCCAGAACTCATAAATTCTACCATTTAGATCTGTAGTGAGCCTGCTATTTTCTTTGTTTTTCCCTTACAACAACAAGTGTGGACACGGTTCCTCACACGTTTCCCCCAATTTCCAGGTTGTTACGCACTTATTGGGGAATTAAATGCAGAAAGTTACTTTCTGCCGCCTCCCACACGCATGCGCCAATGCTACTTAATGACCCACGCCATTCTCGGGCCATGAGCATTCCCAATGCCCTCCCATTCAAGTCCCACCCTTCGCTTCCCCACCTTACCTATAAATAACCAACCTCTACCAAATTCCCCACATCTTTCCCCACCCTTCCAAAATGGCCGACACTCAAGCCAATAAGCCACCACACTTTTACCCCATGTGGTCGGACCCACCACCACCGAAGGTGCCAGATCCGCCAGCCCCTCCGGGACGAATTTGAAGAGGTCCTCGCGATTTTGGTTAAAGAAAAGGAGGCCCAACTCCAGCCTCCTCGTAAAAAACAAAAAATCAACCTTCCCCGCCACTTCCACCCTCCACCGCCCCCACCCTCCCTAAAAACACCGTCTCTTCCTATTCTCTTTATTTTATTTTTTTTTTTTAAAATATTTCTAGTTAATAAACTTTACTTTCTCCCATTCTTCATGTCATTTTCTGCTTTGATTTTTTTTCTTCTTATTATTCTTGCCTTGTTTCAATTTTTCCAGATAAAGTGACCATGCCACCTTTGAACCAATGAGGACACCTTTGTTCCCCATAGGTTTGGGGGTGTGGCGGACAAGTCTGCCTAGGAATAGTTAACATAAGGCGGCAGAATCACCTAAGTAATTAGGAAATGTATTAATTTACTTAAGAATCATGACAACCAGAAAATTAAAAATTCCTTTGCCAAATTTAGACATTCTAAACCTTGCGATATTCTACATTTCCATGATGATTACACCATAAAAACATACTGGTATCGGACGTAGTAAGTCAAAAGGAAGAGAAAAGGTAAAGATATACTTAAAAGCTCAAGGAAAAACCATAACCGTGAGAATTGAGCCCATATATTTTCCATCTCTGTTGAAGAGTGGATCGAGGCAATTTTTTCTCGATTCAAAGGATTGGTGAGGCATTAGATCCACTAGAAGTTAGGAAACTCCAAATTAAAACAAGTAACACTCATGAAACCGAGGAAAAGATCAAGGCCTTCTTTGGACAACTTGAACCTAACAAGAACCAACCAAGAAAAATCTGCCTGTTTGTACCCCATTTGAGTAGAATCCTACAATTCTTCATCAAAATACTCAAAAGTACTTGCACCGAACCTATGGAACCAATTCAGCCTTCCCTCACTCGAGAATTCAGGAGGTAAAGGAGAAAGAACTTAAGATGGACCATTTCGGGCAACATCAAGAAAATGAAGAGAAAATACCTCAAAAAGCAGGCAATATGGTGACCGAGAAAAGAAGAGACAAACAATGTAAAAAGTTGCAAGTAAAAAGGAAAGGGACCTTATGTTGAAAAATGCAAGATCAAAGAAAGAACTGATCACCGTGAATGTGAGAATCTCGAAAAGAAGAAGAAAGAAGCTAAACTCAAAAGGTGGAGTCATGAACCATCTCACGCACTTCCCGAGTTCTCAAATTCAAACCTCTGTTCAAACAAGCGCCTTTCCTTGAAACTTCACTCCATAAGCCATACAAACAAACCTAGATTAAAAGCCCTTGTGATCCAAAGTTGAGTGAGTCATGTGGAGATAAGAAGTGACCCAATCTATGGTGAGGAGATGTCAATGATGTCATTGCCTAAGAATCATGCCTATGCTCATGCTTACAGATCCATTTGGGAGATGTAATCGCTCTTGAGCTTGAGTGAAATGAACCCTCAACAAAAACATCGATGAGAGTATACCCGGTGAGTGTTTGGGTTGGAACTTGAGCACCTTAAGTATGACTTATAACCTAATTTTTATCCATAGGATGAGCTTACTGCTGGCTCATTTGTATGATTTTCTATCGCTGTTCTCACATTGGAAATATTGGAACATTCATGACGTTTATAAATGTTTAAATTCTGTGCAAACAATAATCAAATTTTCTGTTTCATCATTGATTCAAGAGTAACTAACCTGCTCCTTGATTGCTTATTTGATAATATTGCCTTGATGTTAAGCTGTTTCATGGAGAAGTTTGTGGGTACCTTCACTGAAACCGCTGAGGAGTCTTCACTCCTCCTCTAGGGATCACCTAGGGGTTGAAAAGGCTTGTTGCATATGCTAAATGCACCTGTGCTTCCTACAAAAGTGGCTCTTTACTTTGTTTTTTATGTTTCTTTACTCAGGGACTAGCAAAGCTTAGGTTTGGGGGTGTGTTAAGTAGTGAAAAATACCATTTTTCACCCCTAAACATGAGCCTTGAAAGACCCTTGAGAAGACTAAATAAGTGCTTTAGTGTGCATTTTATGACTAACCAATCAGACAGTCCAAATCAAAAGCATCCCAAAAGATCAAAAGTACTCATGTCAAGATTAAAGAAGGAGTGAAGAAACAACCTCAAAGAATGGCTAAAGAGGGTCTAAAAGAGCGCAAAGACACAAGCAAGAAAGAGAGCCATTCAGAAAGAAAAATCAAGTTAAAAGTCAATTCGCAAAGAAGAATGGGAGCCTAGAGTTCAATTCAAGAAGAACTTCAACTATTCAAAGAACTTCTACTATTCGTAAAGAACTTTGAACTTTTGCGAAAAGAAGAAAACACTCTGAAAAGAAGAGAAGTCCTTTTAAAAGATCTCTGAAGCCAAAATGCTTTGCGAAAAGATCTCTGAAGCCAAAATGCTTTTGCGAAGAGAGCTTCGAGCCAAACTACTTTTTGAAAAAGCCCTTAAACTATGCTAAATGGCATTACGGGATTTGCATTTCGTCCAAGGGTATTTCAAGAAACTTTGCACGCCCAATGCGTTTTAAAACCCAAGGACATTGGAAGATTCTCGAGCACGAACCAAAGGCATATTCCACCCATGTGAACACCCAAAGATGAAATTACTTGGCGGAAACTTCTAGAAGCTCAAACAGATTTTGAATTACATAGCAATTGATACCTGCTTCTCGATTGGTGAACCGGATCAAGCATTTCGATTGGCGAACAGATCCGGATCCCGTGCTCAATTCCTATTGGTTGATACGGATCTATCCAATTCGATTGGTTGATACACATCTCGAAATGGCTTAGGAAAACTATAAATAGATGAACCATTTGCCCAATTTGGGTATCCAGTTTAGAGTTTTCATCTCTGTTCCCTCATTCCGTAAGATAGCTTATCCGAACCCCTGTAATCCCTTCTTGTAGTTTACCTTTGAGAGCCATTGTGAGTGATTTGTACTTCCAAGTTCGGATTCAAGGATCAGAATCTGAGGGCTCTTCAGAAGCTCGTCAGTCCGAGGGCTCTCTAAAGCCGTGCTCAGAATTGTAACGTGGATTTTAAAAGGATCTTTGTAATTTGTGTCTTCTCCATTGGAGTCATGTCGAGGGTTCCAATGTTCACCTTAGTGCATTAGACTTCTTTAGATTCACTTATCCGCATCCAACTTCCCTTAATTCATCATCCTGTCTTAATTAAGCGTTGGTAACCTAATTCAAGCGGCATTTCTGATGATGTTCATGTTACGAACTAAAGAATAGGCCACAACTATTGGATGATCTGTGACCATTAGGGAGATCATAGCCATAAGTCTAAACCTATTCCTTAATTGGATTTATTTCTCTTACATCTGTCTTTGGTAGCGATGAAGATTGAATCTGCTCTGTTGAACTACTGATTCTCCATTAAAATTGAGGCTAAAGTACATGAAGCTATTATTTCTCCATTTGTCTTATTTTAAACATCTCCCCAACTCGGATCTGGATCATGTAGTTAATTCTTTTCTTTATTTGCTTATAGTTAAATGTAACTCAATCCAACACTCTCTTTTATCAATTTATTTATATAGATAATTATAGAGCATCCGTAGCACAGATCCGAGGTTTATCTCTCGGTTAGACAAACTTCTCTGAGACGATCTTGAAATACTTACTTTTAAAACTTGCTACAATTGGCCTGATCTTGCAGGCCGGTGTTAGCCCCAATGTCTTGATATCCCTTTCATAAGTTAACATCCATATAACCTAGCATTCTTTAATTCTTTAATTTTGATTCATAATGCACACAATTATGGCACACTTGGAGCGACAACAAGTTTTTGGCGCGCCGTTTAGGGAAGTTTGTTCTAAAATAGATAGACCTAAGTTTTCTATTTTGTAGATTTGATTTTATTTTAATTTTTGCTTTAAACTGCACTTTGCATTCCAAGTGCTTGATTAAATGTCTACAGATTTTGTATAGAAAACTTTTCTTTCTGCGAATTTTATTTTTTTTATTTTTACGAGTTTTTATTCTTTTGCCTTCTAGTTATTTGAATAAATGCGCCACTCTTTTGTCTTTTTGTCAAATTTGGAGCGTGCTTTGAGTTTTCTTTTATTTTGTCAATACTTGAATAAGGTCTTCTTTGCAGTTTTTGGATGTTTGCAGATCTGGAGCGGTAGTCAACAAGGAGCATCTGGACCAAAAGTGGAGCAGATCTGCTTGAGTTTGCATCCTTCTCCTTTGCATTCATTTTCTATTTTAAATTCTTGAGAACCATTAGCTTGTGTTTAATGTTTGTTTTGATTATAATTTCTCATTGCCTTTTAGGCATGCTGATTTTTTTTTTACAAAACCAAATACAAAATAAAAGAAGCTGAAAACACAAATAGAAAATCTGAGTAAAGTGGATAATTTGACCACAAAATTTGATAGGCTGATGGACTCATTTAAAGCTCCAAATGGGTCAAGAGTAGAGGAGGCATGTCTGATATGCCAGTCCCCCACTCATTCCATTGATCAATGTCCTTCTGCATCACAATTTCCAGAACTCATAAATTCTACCATTTAGATCTCAGAGTGAGCTGCTATTTTCTTTGTTTTTCCCTTACAACAACAAGTGTGGACACGGTTCCTCACACGCTTCCCCAATTTCCAGGTTGTTACGCACTTATTGGGGAATTAAATGCAGAAAGTTACTTTCTGCCGCCTCCCACACGCATGCGCCCAATGCTACTTAATGACCCACGCTCATTCCTGGGCCATGAGCATTCCCAATGCCCTCCCATTCAAGTCCCACCCTTTCGGCTTCCCCACCTTACCTATAAATAACCAACCTCTACCAAATTCCCCCACATCTTTCCCCACCCTTCCAAAATGGCCGACCAAGCCAATAAGCCACCACACGCTTTTACCCCATGTGGTGGACCCACCACCACCGAAGGTGCCAGATCCGCTCCTGACCTGGGAATTTGAAGAGGTCCTCGCGATTTTGGCCAAGAAAAGGAGGCCCAACTCCAGCCTCCTCGGAAAAACAAAAAATCAACCTTCCCCCACTTCCACCCCCTCCGCCCCCACCCCTCCCTAAAAACACATCCTATTCTAATTTTTTTTTTTTATTTTTATGTAAAATATTTCTAGTTAATAAACTTTTCTCCCATTCTTCATGTCATTTTCTGCATTGATTTGTTTTTTTTCTTCTTATTGTTGCCTTGTTTCAATTTTTCCTAGATAAAGTGACCATGCCACCTTTGAACCATGAGGACATGCTCCCATAGGTTTGGGGTGTGGCATAAGTCCCCGCTAGGAATAGTTAACATAAGGGCAGCAGAATCACCTAAGTAATTAGGAAATGTATTAATTTACTTAAGAATCATGACAACTAGAAAATTTAAAATTCCTTTGCCAAATTTAGACATTCTAAACCTTGCGATATTCTACATTTCCATGATGATTACACCATAAAAACATATCGGTATCAAAGACGTAGTAAGTCAAAAGGAAGAGAAAAAGGTAAAGATATACTTAAAAGCTCAAGGAAAAACCATAACCGTGAGAATTGAGCCCATATATTTTCCATCTCTTGAAGAGTGATCAGGCAATTTTTTCCGATTCAAAGGATTGGTGAGGCATTAGATCCACTAGAAGTTAGGAAACTCCAAATTAAAACAAGTAAGACTCATGAAACCGAGGAAAGATCAAGGCCTTCTTTGGACAAATTTTGAACCTAACAGAACCAACCAAGAAAAATCTGCTGTTTGTACCCCATTTGAGTCAGAATCCTACAATTCTTCATCAAAATACTCAAAAGTACTTGCACCAACCTATGGAACTAATTCAGCCTTCCCTCACTCGAGAATTAGAGGTAAAGGAGAAAGAACTTAAGATGGACCATTTGGGCAACATCAAGAAAATGAAGAGAAAATACCTCAAAAACAGGGCAATATGGTGACTGAGAAAGAAGAGACAAACAATGTAAAAAGTTGCAAGCAAAAAGGCAAAAAAGGGACCTTATGTTGAAAAATGCAAGATCAAAGAAAGAACTGATCCGTGAATGTGAGAATCTCGAAAAGAAGAAGAAAGAAGCTAAACTCAAAAGGTGGAGTCATGAACCATCTCCGCACTTCTGAGTTCTCAAATTCAAACCTCTGTTCAAACCGCCTTTCCTTGAAACTTCACTCCATAAGCCATACAAACAAACCTAGATTAAAAGCCCTTGTGATCCAAAGTTGTGTGAGCTGTCATGTGGAGATGATAAGTGACCCAATCTATGGTGAGGAGATGTCAATGATGCCATTGCCTAAGAATCATGCCTATGCTCATGCTTACAGATCCATTTGGGAGATGTAATCGCTCTTGAGCTTGAGTGGAAATGAACCCCTCAACAAAACAACGATGAGAGTATACTACGTGAGTGTTTGGGTTGGAACTTGAGCACCTTAAGTATGACTTATAACCTAATTTTTATCCATAGGATGAGCTTATCTTGGCACATTTGTATGATTTTCTATGACTGCTCACAGATTGGAAATATTGAAACATTCATGAGGTTTATAAATGTTTAAAATCCTGTGCAAACAATAATCAAATTTTCTGTTTCATCATTGATTCAAGAGTAACTAACCCTGCTCCTTGATTGCTTATTTGATAATATTGCACTGATGTCAACAGTTTCATGGAGAAGTTTGTGGGTAACTTCACTGAAAACCCTCAGAGACTTCACTCCTCCTCTAGGGATCACCTAGGTTGAAAAGGCTTGTTGCATATGCTAAATGCACCTGTGCTTCCTACAAAAGTGGCTCTTTACTTTGTTTTTTATGTTTCTTTACTCGGGACTAGCAAAGCTTAGGTTTGGGGTGTGTTAAGTAGTGAAAATACCATTTTCACCCCTAAACATGAGCCTTGAAAGACCCTTGAGAAGACTAAATAAGTGCTTTAGTGTGCATTTCTGTTAACCAATCAGACAGTCCAAATCCGAAAAGCATCCCAAAAGATCAAAAAGTCGATACTCATGTCAAGATTAAAGAAGGAGTGAAGAAAGCTTGACCTCGCAATGGCTAAAGAGGGTCTAAAAGAGCGAGACAAAGACTGAAGCAAGAAAGAGAGCCATTCATGAAAAAATCAAGTTAAAAGTCAATTGCAAAGAAGAATGGGAGCCTAGAGTTCAATTCAGCAAAGAACTTCTACTATTAAAGAACTTCTACTATTAGCAAGAACTTCTACTATTGCAAAGAACTTTGAACTTTGCGAAAAGAAAAACACCTGTGAAAGAAGAAAGTCCCGAAAAGATCTCTGAAGCCAAAATGCTTTGCGAAAAGATCTCCTGAAGCCAAAATGCTTTCTGAAGAGAGCTTAGCCAAACTACTTTGCGAAAAAGCCCTTAAACTATGCGAAATGGCATTACGGGGATTTCTCGTCCAAGGGTATTTCAAGAAACTTTGCAGCGCCCCAATGCATTTAAAACCCAAGGACATTCGGAAGATTACGAAAGAACCAAAGGCATATTCCACCCATGTGAACACCCAAAGATGAAATTACTTGGCGGGAACTTCTAGAAGCTCAAACAGATTTTTGAATTACATAGCAATTGATACCTCTCTTTCTGATTGGTGAACCAGATCAAGCATTTCGATTGGCGAGCAGATCTGATCACGGTGCTCGACTCCTATTGGTTGATACAGATCTATCCAATTACGATTGGTTGATACACATCCGAGTGGCTTAGGGAAAACTATAAATAGACGAACCATTTGCCCAATTTGGGTATCCAGATTTTAGAGTTTTCATCTCTGTTTCCCTCATTTCGGAGATAGCTTATCCTGAACCCCCGTAATCCCTTCTTGTAGTTTACCTTTGAGAGCCATTGTGAGTGATTTGTACTTCCAAGTTCGGATTCAAGATCAGAACTGAGGGCTCTCTCGAGAAGCTCGATCATAAGTCCGAGGGCTCTCTAAGAAGCCGTGCTCTGTAATTGTAATTGGATTTTAAAAGGATCTTGTAATTTGTGTCTTCTCCATTGGAGTCATGTCGAGGGTTACGAATGTTCACCTTAGTGCATTAGACTTCTTTAGATTCACTTATCCGCATCCAACTTCCCTTAATTCATCATCCCCGCGAATTAGCTTGGTAACCTAATTCAAGCATTTACTGATGTTCATGTTACGAACTAAAGAATAGGCCACAACTATTGGATGATCTGTGACCATTAGATGATCATAGCCATAAGTCTAAACCTATTCCTTAATTCGGATTTATTTCTCTTACATCTGTCTTTGGTAGCCGATGAAGATTGAATCTGCTGTTGAACTACTGATTCTCCATTAAAATTCGAGGCTAAAGTACATGAAGCTATTATTTCTACATTTGTCTTATTTTAAACATCTCCCAACTCGGATCTGGATCATGTAGTTAATTCTTTTCTTTATTTGCTTATAGTTAAATGTGACACAATCCAACACTCTCTTTTATCTATTCTTTTTATAGATAATTATAGAGCCAGATCTGGTAGCACAGATCTGGAGGTTTATCTCTCAGTTTAGACAAACTTCTCGTGGGCGATCTTGAAATACTTACTTTTAAAACTTGCTACAATTGGCCCTAATCTTGCGGGCCGTTGTTAGCCCCAATGTCTTGATATCCCTTTCATAAGTTAACATCCATATAACCTAGCATTCTTTAATTCTTTAATTTTTGATTCATAATGCACACAATTATGGCACACTTGGAGCGACAACAAGTTTTTGGGCGCGTTCTTGGGAAGTTTGTTCTAAAATAGATAGACCTAAGTTTTCTATTTTGTAGATTTGATTTTATTTTAATTTTGCTTTAAACCACTTTGCATTCCAAGTGCTTGATTAAATGTCTCTGAGCTTTGTATAGAAAACACTGTTTACTAGAATTTTTTTTTTTTTATTTTTCCGAGTTTTATTCTTTGCCTTCTAGTTATTTGAATAAATCTGCTGCCACTCTTTTGTCTTTTGTCAAATTTGGGCGTGCTTTGAGTTTTCTTTTATTTTGTCAATACTTGAATAAGTCTTGCTGCTTTTGGATGTTTGCAAATGGAGCAACCGTAGTCAACAAGGAGAACATCTGGACCAAAAGGAGCGAGATCTGCTTGAGTTTGCATCCTTCTCCTTTGCATTCATTTTCTATTTTAAATTCTTGAGAACCAGATTCTCATGTGTTTAATGTTTGTTTTGATTATAATTTCACTTTGTCTTTTAGGCATCTTTGATTTTTTTTTTTACAAAACCAAATACAAAATAAAAGAAGCTGAAAACACAAATAGAAAATCTCTGAGTAAAGTGGATAATTTGACCACAAAATTTGATAGGCTGATGGACTCATTTAAAGCTCCAAATGGGTCAAGAGTAGAGGAGGCATGTCTGATATGCCAGTCCCCCACTCATTCCATTGATCAATGTCCTTCTGCATCACAATTTCAAGAACTCATAAATTCTACCATTTAGATGCAGAGTGAGCCGCTATTTTCTTTTGTTTTTCCTTACAACAACAAGTGTGGACACGGTTCCTCACACGTTTCCCCCAATTTCCAGGTTGTTACGCACTTATTGGGGAATTAAATGCAGAAAGTTACTTTCTGCCGCCTCCCACACGCATGCGCCCAATGCTACTTAATGACCCACGCTCATTCCTGGGCC
The DNA here is from genome assembly GCA_021018995.1 of Chloranthus sessilifolius. Lineage (NCBI taxonomy): Eukaryota > Viridiplantae > Streptophyta > Magnoliopsida > Chloranthales > Chloranthaceae > Chloranthus > Chloranthus sessilifolius. The sequence continues at coordinate 92,685,499 of CM037593.1, forward strand.
ATGAGCATTCCCAATGCCCTCCCATTCAAGTCCCACCCTTTCGGCTTCCCCACCTTACCTATAAATAACCAACCTCTACCAAATTCCCCCACATCTTTCCCCACCCTTCCAAAATGGCCGACGACCAAGCCAATAAGCCACCACACCGCTTTTACCCCATGTGGGGACCCACCACCACCGAAGGTGCAGATCCGCTCCACCCCTGGGACTAATTTGAAGAGGTCCTCGCGATTTTGGCAAGAAAAGGAGGCCCAACTCCAGCCTCCTCGGAAAAACAAAAATCAACCTTCCCCTTCCACTTCCACCCTCCACCGCCCCCCCCTCCCTAAAAAACACATCCTATTCTCTTTATTTATTTTTTTTTTTTTTATGTAAAATATTTCTAGTTAATAAACTTTACTTTCTCCCATTCTTCATGTCATATTCTATTGATTTTTTTTTCTTCTTATTGTTCTTTGCCTTGTTTCAATTTTTTTTTCCGGTATAAAGTGACCATGCCACCTTTGAACCAGTGAGGACAACTGTTCCCCATAGGTTTGGGGGTGTGGCGGACAAGTCTGCCTAGGAATAGTTAACATAAGGGCGAGAATCACCTAAGTAATTAGGAAATGTATTAATTTACTTAAGAATCATGACAACTAGAAAATTTAAAATTCCTTTGCCAAATTTAGACATTCTAAACCTTGCGATATTCTACATTTCCATGATGATTACACCATAAAACATACTGGTATCAAACGTAGTAAGTCAAAAGGAAGAGAAAAAGGTAAAGATATACTTAAAAGCTCAAGGAAAAACCATAACCGGTGAGAATTGAGCCCATATATTTTCCATCTCTGTTGAAGAGTGGTGAGGCAATTTTTTACGATTCAAAGGATTGGTGAGGCATTAGATCCACTAGAAGTTAGGAAACTCCAAATTAAAACAAGTAACAGACACTCATGAGGCGAGGAAAAAGATCAAGGCCTTCTTTGGAATGACTTGAACCTATGAACCAACCAAGAAAAATCTGCCCTATTTGTACCCCATTTGGTATAAATCCTACAATTCTTCATCAAAATACTCAAAAGTACTTTTTGAACCTATGGAACTAATTCAGCCTTCCCTCACTCGAGAATTCGTGGAGGTAAAGGAGAAAGAACTTAAGATGGACCATTTCGGGCAACATCAAGAAAATGAAGAGAAAATACCTCAAAAAGGCAATATGGTGACCGAAAAGAAGAGACAAACAATGTAAAAAGTTGCAAGCAAAAGGCAAAAAAGGGACCTTATGTTGAAAATGCAAGATCAAAGAAAGAACCATCCTTTGTGAATGTGAGAATCTCAAAAGAAGAAGAAAGAAGCTAAACTCAAAAGGTGGAGTCATGAACCATCTCCGCACTTCTCGAGTTCTCAAATTCAAACCTCTGTTCAAAGCGCCTTTCCTTGAAACTTCACTCCATAAGCCATACAAACAAACCTAGATTAAAAGCCCTTGTGATCCAAAGTTGAGTGAGTCATGTGGAGATAAGAAGTGACCCAATCTATGGTGAGGAGATGTCAATGATGCCATTGCCTAAGAATCATGCCTATGCTCATGCTTACAGATCCATTTGGGAGATGTAAGCTCTTGAGCTTGAGTGGAAATGAACCTCAACAAAACACATTGATGAGAGTATACCACAGTGAGTGTTTGGGTTGGAACTTGAGCACCTTAAGTATGACTTATAACCTAATTTTTATCCATAGGATGAGCTTCTTCTTGGCACATTTGTATGATTTTCTATGTTGCTCACAGATTGGAAATATTGAAACATTCATGAGGTTTATAAATGTTTAAATTCTGCAAACAATAATCAAATTTTTCTGTTTCATCATTGATTCAAGAGTAACTAACCTGCTCCTTGATTGCTTATTTGATAATATTGCATGATGTTAACTGTTTCATGGAGAAGTTTGTGGGTACCTTCATCAAAACCCTCGGAGACTTCACTCCTCCTCTAGGGATCACCTAGGGGTTGAAAAGGCTTGTTGCATATGCTAAATGCACTGCTTCCTACAAAAGTGGCTCTTTACTTTGTTTTTATGTTTCTTTACTCGTGGACTAGCAAAGCTTAGGTTTGGGGGTGTGTTAAGTAGTGAAAATACCATTTTTCACCCCTAAACATGAGCCTTGAAAGACCCTTGAGAAGACTAAATAAGTGCTTTAGTGCATTTTTGACTAACCAATCGACAGTCCAAATCGAAAAGCATCCCAAAAAGATCAAAAAGTGACACTCATGTCAAGATTAAAGAAGGAGTGAAGAAACAACCCTGAATGGCTAAGAGGGTCTAAAAGAAGACAAAGACAAGCAAGAAAGAGAGCCATTCGCAAAGAAAAATCAAGTTAAAAGTCAATTCAAGAAAGAAGAATGGGAGCCTAGAGTTCAATTCAAGAAGAACTTCTACTATTGAAGAACTACTATTCGCAAAGAACTTTGAACTTTGCGAAAGAAGAAAACACTGCGAAGAAGAGAAGTCCTTTTGCGAAAAGATCTCTGAAGCCAAAATGCTTTTGAAAAGATCTCCTGAAGCCAAAATGCTTTTTGAAGAGAGCCAGCCAAACTACTTTCGAAAAAGCCCTTAAACTATGCGAAATGGCATTACAGATTTAACTCGTCCGAAGGGTATTTCAGAAACTTTGCAGCGCCCAATGCATTTTAAAACCCAAGGACATTCCGGAAGATTCTAAGCATGAACCAAAGGCATATTCCACCCCATGTGAACACCCAAAGATGAAATTACTTGGCGGGAACTTCTAGAAGCTCAAACAGATTTTTGAATTACATAATGTAATTGATACCTCTGTTTCTGATTGGAACCGGATCAAGCATTTCGATTGGCGAGCAGATCTGGATCCCTCAGTGCTCGACACCTATTGGTAGTGACAGATCTATCCAATTCTGATTGGTTGATACACATCTGAGCTGGCTTAGGGAAAACTATAAATAGACGAACCATTTGCCCAATTTGGGTATCCAGATTTTAGAGTTTTCATCTCTGTTTCCCTCATTCCGGTCAGATAGCTTATCTGAACCCCCTGTAATCCCTTCTTGTAGTTTACCTTTGAGAGCCATTGTGAGTGATTTGTACTTCCAAGTCCGGATCCAAGACTGTAAATCTGAGGGCTCCCTGAGAAGCCCAGACTGTAAGTCTGAGGGCTCTCTAAGAAGCCGTGCTCTGTAATTGTAACGGTGGATTTTAAAAGGTTGCTGTAATTTGTGTCTTCTCCATTGGAGTCATGTCGAGGGTTCTGAATGTTCACCTTAGTGCATTAGACTTCTTTAGATTCACTTATCCGCATCCAACTTCCCTTAATTCATCATCCCTGTGCGAATTAGCGTTGGTAACCTAATTCAAGCAGCATTTACAGTGATGTTCATGTTCTGAACTAAAGAATAGGCCACAACTATTGGATGATCTGTGACCATTGGACAGATCATAGCCATAAGTCTAAACCTATTCCTTAATTCGGATTTATTTCTCTTACATCTGTGCTGGTAGCCAGATGAAGATTGAATCTGCTCTGTTGAACTACAGATTCTCCATTAAAATTCAGAGGCTAAAGTACATGAAGCTATTATTTCTGCATTTGTCTTATTTTAAACATCTCCCCAACTCGGATCTGGATCATGTAGTTAATTCTTTTCTTTATTTGCTTATAGTTAAATGTGACACAATCCAACACTCTCTTTTATCTATTCTTTTTTATAGATAATTATAGAGCCAGATCTGGTAGCACAGATCTGGAGGTTTATCTCTCAGTTTAGACAAACTTCTCTGTGGACGATCTTGAAATACTTACTTTTAAAACTTGCTACAATTGGCCCTGATCTTGCAGGCCAGTGTTAGCTCCAATGTGCTGATATCCCTTTCATAAGTTAACATCCATATAACCTAGCATTCTTTAATTCTTTAATTTTTTATTCATAATGCACACAATTATGGCACACTTGGAGCGACAACAAGTTTTTGCTTCAGGAGATCTTTTCGCAAAGGACTTCTCTTCTTTTCGCAGAGTGTTTTCTTCTTTTCGCAAAGTTCCCGCGAGCAAGATATCGATTTTTCGATGCCTTAGCAACGTTGGCATCAATAGTCGAAATTCCCTATGGCATCGACATGAAGCCTATCATGATTGAGCAAAGAAATGAGCTAGCCTTCTGCCTCCAGATCGAGGGATCCACAAATACAGATGATGAGTCACCTTGGTTCTCAGATATCAAGAATTTCCTTGAAACACAAGCTTTCCCTAAATGTACGCCCATGATAGACAAGCGGACCATCCAACATTTAGCGGCGAACTATGTCATTTGTGGTTAATGCCTCTACAAGCGGTCATATAACAATATCCTGCTTAGATGCCTAACTGAAGGCGAGACAACTAACATCATGAAAAAGATCCCGAAGGGAGTATGCGGGGCCCACATCATTGGGCACATGCTGGCCAAGAAGATCCAATGGTATTGGTTTGTTTGTTAGTGTTCTTTTTTTATTATGAAATGAATGATTAAAATAGGATGGAAATAAAGGATGGTAAAATAAATCAAAAGGGAGTGAAAATATGATTTGAACACAAGCACAAAATAAATACAGAATCCTGCAAGATCCAGGGTTTTTGTAGCATGTTTTGATAAGTAAGAGTTTGCCCCGTAGGGAAATTTGATCTAAGAACCAAAAGTTGAATAGTAGATCTCTAGATTTGCTACAGATCTTGTAGCTCTAATCGAAACTAGGAAAGCAAAGGCAAAGTGGGGGTGTTTTTGGGTGTCACAAAAGCTAAACTAAAATAGAAATGAAAATAACGGATCTAAACTAAAAAAAAGGGGGTTTAGAGAAGGATGAAAATGGAGTTGGTAAAGAACCAGAAAATGGGTGAGAAGTAAATAGCTAGGGATTGATTTTTTTACTGAAGAAGTCATGGCAGAACAAAGCAAAGGTTAGATCTGCAGTTGTCCTTCATTTGGCTACAAGCACAAATGTAAGGAAGAAGAATCCAACCTAACCCTGAGATATGGACTAGTCCTAGGGCTATATCTTGTCCACTTGAATGGTCACAGGATATCCCAGAGATATACTCCAGTCATACGGGTTAAAAATTAGAACGACAAAACCACAGCAGCCACTATGGTTGCAAGGCTACAAGCTCATGCATCCATAGGTGTAGAAGACCTATAAGGATCTAAATGCAAAGCATAAGAAAATTACAAATTTAATGGAACAGTAAACAAAGCTTTCATTGCTTTAAAAGGTACTTACAATGAATCAACTCCCATGGCTGCACTACAAGCCTCCAACCCCTTTACAATGATCTCACACAATCCTTTTTACAGCTTTGAATCAATCCTATCTATTACAAAGAACTTAGTCAGCAAATGCTGAGCTAAGGGAGAATATCCTCACGGCTCCTCTTGCATTAGATGGATTTTTCTAACTTTTACCACAGCTTATATACAATCCATAATGTGCCCTTTTTACCTTGTCCAATCAGAGAAGAGGAGAATCAAGTTAGTTTTGCCCTGCTGATGTGGCCCATTTTCAGCCTAGTGTTGCCTCGAGATGTGGGGAATAGCTCAACACATTGGGACGTGTGCCCCATGTGCTATGGAATCCTAAAAATATCCCTAAAGTTCGAATGGAATAGTTGAAACTCGAGTGTCGAAAGGTTGAAGCTTCAGTATTTGGCCTTCTTGAGAGGTGCTCGATAGGTTAGAAGGTCTCCGAAGCTTGTTTGTGGAGTTCTAGAATGGATAGAGTCAGCTGCTCGATAGGATGTAGTGCTTCAACAAACACAACTCAATAGTTTCAGTGACTTCAGGCATTCAGCTCGACAGGATTGTTTTGAAGCTTTAAAATTGCTCGATAGGCTCTTTGGCTTCAACTATAAAGTTCTTGAGAACTGCTCGAGCTTGGAGTTCTGAGTGTGCATCTGCTTGAGAGGATAGAAAGCAGTTTCCTTTAACTGCTCGACATGTGATTGTTGAAGGCTGTGAACCACTCGAGACTGGTCGAGAACCACTCAAAATGAAGGTTTTGAAGCTGCTCTGGTTGAGAATTGCTCGAGCTATTGATTTGCTGCTACCCTAATGTGCTCGAGATCTTCTCAAGCTAAAAGTTTTGAAGCTCTATCTGATCGACAGGATTACTCTTGAAGACCCGGAGTTGCTCGACAACTGCTCAAGTTTGCTTTACTGAAGGTTTAATGTGCTCAAGAACCTCTCCAGCAGAGATTTTTGAGTGTCTGCTGCTATGCTCAGTCTGTTGTAGCTCTCCACACTTCTTGGGTCTAGTTTTCTTCTCACTGTTTAACTTCTAGGTGTCTGAGGCATACTAAATGGCTCCTATGGTGTGGTCCACCATGGTGCATTCTTTGTCTTTCCATCAGGTTTAAGGTTTGACTCCATTTCTCTCATCTTAGCATTCATTAGATAGACTGTTGCATTAATTTGCAGTTTATTTCTAACTATAAAACACACTCAAATGGAAATTATTAGACAAGTCTAAGGTCTATTAAAAGCTAGGTTAGGAGGTAGAAAGTGACATAATTCAGAGATTAATACACCTTCAAACATAATCTTTGCTAGTCCTTGAGCAAAGGGAAAATAAAACAGTTATTCTAAAAATTAAAATGCCACTTTCGTAGGGAGCACAGATGCATTTAGCTTATGCATCAAGCCTTTTAAACCCCTAGGTGATTCCTAGTGGTGGAGTGAAGGCTCCTGAGGGTTTTCAGTGAACGTACCCACAAACTTGCCAATTACAACAGTTAAGGCAAGTGCACATAGTGACAAGTTAGATATTAACAATTAAAGTTTCATTCCACACTTTCATCTTTCAATTTCAAAGGAGTTTAAAACAGGATTGTAAATAATTTAATACCTAAATCAGCATGTATGTTCATCACAACCAATCAGTTTACTTAAAGAGTGTAGTGTGTGCAAATCAGTATTAAGTTCACCATTAATTCAAAAATCAGGTTTAGACATTGCCCCAATGAATTTAATCTCAGATCCAGTCGTTACCAGGGCTATCTCTCAACAAATACATTGAAGGGTGTTCACTCTCTTTATAGATCAAGATTAGTTACAGACCTTTAATAGGCCTGTAATCATGAGCATAGGCATTTGCTACTAATTCCTGACATCTTCATGTACTTTTCACCATATATTAGACATCCCCTTGTCTCCACATAGCAGCTCACTTCATTTTGGATCAATAAGGACTTTTGTTGGGTTGTAATGTGGCTTAGGGTTGAGGTTTAAAAAGAATAAAAGGTGTAGGTTAAAAATTGATAAATCAATTAAGTGGTAGGAGGTGATTCATGACTTCACCTTCTTTATCACAGCACAAATTCATCTTCTTTGATGTTTTTCAGATATGAAGTGGCCAGCTTCTTCTCTTCTTTTCACTTTTTCAGATGAAGTACTTCTCTTGACTTCTCTTTCTTTTTCTCTTATTTATATATATATATATTGTATGATGAATTGCCACAACCATACAACTGATGCACTGCTGTTTATAGCTTTCTTCTCTTCTCCTTCCACCAAGTATTGAACTCCTCTCAACTATCTTCAACATCTTCTCCTTTACCTTCTGAAATCTCATAGTGAGGGTAAGGCTGAATCAGGTCATGAAGTTTAGGTTCAATTACTCTGGTGTTTGTTGAAGAAAAATGGATTTACAGGCTCAAAGAATGTATACCAAGGGCAGTTCAATAGGTATGAATTTTAGGCTCATACTGTCCAAATGATGGCCTCAAATCATCTCCTTAATGTCATGAGTTCTGCCAAACAGTTTCAATTTGGGGGGCCTAACTTCTAGTGAAAAAGTATTGAAGCAGTCATTCCTTAGAGCACAAAAAATTGCCCAAAGACGCTCTTCGAAAGAAAAAATTTTATAGGCCAAAATCTCACTGGGTATGGTCTTCAATTAAACTCATGGGGTATGTCCTCACCTTTTTCTCTCGTATCTAGTTTACTAAGTACTGATTGTGAATAATTTTCTTGATGTTTACTTCATGGAAGTGTTACTTTCAAAAGATTTTAGTGTTAAAAAGTCTGCTATTGAGTTTTATTCTCCTTTTTCACAATTAGTTAGGTGGGAATTCACTCTATTTATTTCAATCTTACTAAGACTGTTGCACTCAGTTTAACCATTTTATTGGTCTACCCATCCATACCCCCAAGCCTAAGATAAAAAGAGTCCTCATTGTTTCAATAAGTTTGAATTCAGGGGCAGCATGGTACATAAAGGATTACAACATATAGCAGTAATGACTTGTAGCAGAAATTAAAAAGACAGGAAATTAAGCACAAAGCAAATTGGCAGACAAAAAAAAATTCATTAACAAAATTTGATACTATACAAGGGAGGAAATTTACACAAAAGGACAAGTATAATAGAAACACACTATTACAAACAATTTTACAAACAACAACTCAAGAAAACAACTACAAAATAACTACACTAACTCCTCAAGGGGGTTTGAATCAGAATCAACATTAATTGGGTCCCCTACAGACTTCTCCTTGCCCTTCTTGACATTTTCAACTTGTGCAGCACAAGCTTTTATTCTTATAGCAGTTGGCTTCTTTGGTTTGGTGTTGCTCTTCTCCTATGGAGGCTCATGGAGTTTGGTGCCATGAGCTACTGCCTGCTGTTGCACATCCGGAACTCCCATAGACATTAGAGAGGCTGATAAAGAATTAGCCAGCTGTTCAAGCCTTTAGGCCCTCTTCTAATATAATTTGTAGATGGATACAATAGTATCTAACCTTTGTTGCATTACTCTCATCTCCCTAATATGGTTAAGAATCACAACTTCTAAAGTCTTCTAGTAAAGAGGCTTCATTAGGTCAAGTTGTTCCTCACAAACCTGAAAGACATTGATGCTCACATAGTCCACCAGCTGGCACACATCCTTATCCAGATATGGATTGGTACTCATAAGGGCTGTGAAGGTAGGTGTTGGAGGTCTTGGAAGTGTGTAAGATGGGACAATGGCCCACTTGGAAGGATCATTAATAGAGGTGGAGATCACAACAAGCTCAGTACAAGTTTTGGTAGGTGGGGAGGGACTGGATGGTAGGGTAAGTGTCAGCTCCTCCTCAGAGGTTTCAACTTGGGCGAAGGTGGAGGCTGTGATACCATGAATCAAAGGTAGCTCTTCATAGTCAAATTCTATTTGTGTGTCAACATCAGCTATTGCCACTGATGTAGAAGGCTGCTGGCTTGGCGGAGGGGTAGGGACAAGTGTAGGTGTGGGTGGTTTGGGTGTAGGTATAAAATTGGGAAGTGTGGACTGAATGGAATGAAGGTTATTTTGGATGGTGGCTTCGTCTTCTGTGTTGGTATGAATTTGGGATTGGAGAGCAGCTAGGAGGGAGAAAATTCGAGTAAGAGGGTCTGGTAAGGCTGGGGTTACAGGTTGGGAACTGGTTTGGGTTGGAATTGGTTGAAGTGGGGAAGTGGGTGCATGGGTAAAGTGGTGGGGTTGTGGGGAGTCAAGGAGGGGTGTACTCATGCCTAATATCCTCCATAATGGATTCTATCAGGGCTGAGTAACCCTCTCTGGTTAAATATTCCATGGCAGGGGAAGGGGGGTTTGGGATAGGTGAGAATGGAGGGGTGTGGGTAAGAGAAGTAGTTGGGTTAATAGGTTCACTGGTGGTAGGTGGTCCAATATTAGTGGCCATTGGCTCACTGTCATCATAGGTAAAAGTGGAAGGTGGGTCAGGTGTGGGGCTTGGTATGTCAGTGGGTATAGGAATGGATGGGTTGGTTCTATGATTGGGTGATGAGATTTCTTCTTGTATGTTTTCTTGATAGGGGGTGTGGGAAGGCTGAATGGGAAAATGATAGGAGTTGGGGCTAACTGTGGAATGGAAGTGGTGGTAGAAACTGTTGGAGGTGGTGGAAATGGAATGGTTGGCATGGTTGGACTGGTCTGAAGGGTAGGAAGTGGAGATGGTACAAATGTAGAAAGGGAAGGTGGAACTGGTATGATTGGTGGTGGAATGGAAGGTGAAGGGTGTACTGAGCTGACTGCATGGGTATCCCCAAAAGTGGCTATAAGGGCTTTAGTAGGAATGGCTGCTGACTCTTTCTTCTTCTTGCTCATTAGTGTCATACTGATGCTCCATTGCTTCTTGCCAAATACCATAGGTGGTAATTTATTAGTGGCCTCCCCTATCTTCCATACATAACCACCCTTCTTGAGCTAGGCAGTGATGAGCCTACTGTAAGGAATACCTTAGAATTTTTACTTCTTTTGTACCTTCCCATGGATGTCCTTCATCCACTCAAAGATTAGCTGGGCATCATTAAAGAAGTGTCCCAAGGAGGAGTACAATGCATCCACTATGGGGTGCCTCCTTTCCTACTGATGCCCAGCTATAAAGATGTTCTTCCTCAAAACATTGTCCATAAAAAGTAAATTGGGGCTGAAGTTACTTTTCATTACTAAGTCCCCAGATGCCTTCTTCCCTTGAGTCAACTTCTGGGTAATCTCCTTTATGGAAGCACTGATTGGGGCACCCAAGTTGCATGATGGGTGATATGTTGCAGGGATGCCCAATACATGTGCAATGTCAGTTGTGTCTCCAACTGCCTCAAAATCATCAATCAAAATTACCATGACAGGACCCTCCCCATTTGGTCTTCCCCCAAGTTCCTTCATTCTGATGTTCTGGTACCAAAGCCTCACCAATCTAGGATATACAATCTCTTCGAGAGGCTTTAGCAATGAATCTAGAGAGGCTCTGGTAAAATATTTTATGGCTTCCATAGCTAGGTCTTCCTTAGTGAAGAAGACCTTATCAAACATTATCTCTGGCACCAAACTTAGTGTAGCCATAAAACCATTTGGGGTGGTGAATGGGTCAATTTCAGGGGCTGCTTCCTTTCCTTTCTTTTGTTTCTTAGATTTGGTAGCTTTAAATTTCTTGGATTTTTTCTTTGGGGCAGATGAGTCACCCGAAACTGCCTTCCTTTTAAGGTTGGCTATAGGAAGTTTTGGGGCTTCAGGGGCTGAGGATGAAGCTATCCTCTGGGATTTCCTAGTGGGTGTAGGAGGATGGGTTTGGGTAGGGATTAACAAATCTTGTAGGGTTTCTTCAAAATCAGAACTTTCAGCCATTGAAACCCTAGTCTCTGTCACACAACTCTTAATGAAATGCACGATATATTCCTCAACAACCACACAATCCACGGTATATTCCTCAACAAAAATGACTCAACTCAGTAATGAAATGCATATAGATGAACCGACAAAGAAGAACTTGTAAACTTACCACAAAGCTAGGGTTTTGTTGAGGATGACACACAATGGATCAAATCCAAAGCGTCCAGGTGCAAAATGATCGGCTTGTGCAGCTTAACAAATTGGCAAAGGCAGGGGGTGAATGGTTGAGCATATAGTGCTGTGAATAAGGAAGAAGAAGAATCCAGGCTAGGTGTCTGTGCTCGAGAGTTTTAACATACCATAGAATGGGAGAGTGGACTGCCCGAGAGGCTTTTAACTTGTTAACCCATGCTTTGACAAGTTGAGTGCTCAGAATACAGCTTGAGAGGCCCTCGAGCAAATGGAAAATATAGAAATTAGACAATCGAGCTGTGAATGGGAACTGCTCAGGTTTCAACACTGAGAATTCAAGTTTCGAGAGGCTGGGCCTCCAGATGTAACGGCTCGAGAGGGTTGCTTTTTAAACACAACAGCCAATTGAGGCACACATTTCCTTTAGGTAAACGGGCTCGAGAGGTTATTCAGTAGTGCTAGAACCTCTCAAGAAGGCCAAATAGTCATACCAATTGCCTCGAGAGGATGCCTGAACCTCACATGAACATCTCGAGAAGGTTAACAACAGCCTACTTCAGCCTTGTGCTAACAACTACACTTCCACACTAAACAAATGCACACACTCATATATTAAAATCACTGGTTTCCTATGCTAAACATAGGCATCCATACACAATAACAGATCATAAAAATGCACATAACATGATTCATGAGACAAACCACAAAATTTAGTATTAACAGAATTTAAAAAAAAAAAAAAAAAGATAACAACTATGGTACACAGTGTACAAGGCTAGAGATCACTCATCATTGGGAGGCTCTTAGAAGTGCATGATTTTAAAGGGCTCCACAATATTTTCCACATAAAGTTTGAGCCTCTAACCATTTACTTTCATGACCCTTCCAGAAGTGGGGTCCATAATCTCTACAACACCAGATGGAATGCATGAATTATAGCATATGGTCCATCCCATCTAGATCTTAATTTTCAAGGAAAGAACTTGAGCTTTGAGTTAAAAAGTCATACCTTGTCTCCAACAGCATAGTCCTTCCTTAGAAGGTTCTTGTCAAAGAAGGCTTTGGCTTTTTATTTGTAAATTCTAGCATTAGAATAAGCATCCAGCCTCAGTTCTTCTAGCTCAGGCAACTGCAATTTCCTGTTTAAGTTAGCAGAAGTTAGATTCATATTTAAACTTTTAATGGCCCAATAGGCCTTGTGCTCTAACTCCACTGGGAGATGACATGCTTTGCCATAAACCAGCCTAAATGGGGACATTCCAATGGGAGTCTTATAAGCTCTCCTATAAGCCCACAAAGCATCATTTAAGTTTTGGGACCAGTCCTTACTATTTTCTCCAGGATATGTTTGATTTCTCTATTAGAAATCTCCACTTTCCCACTGGTCTGTGGGTGGTATGGAGTAGCAATCCTATGTATAACAACATACTTTTTGAGCAATCTCTCAAAGTGTCTATTAAAGAAATGGCTTCCCCCATCACTGAAGATGGCTCCAGGGGTCCCAAATCTTGAAAATATATTTTCTTTTACAAACTGGAGGACAACTATGTGATCATTTGTCCTAGTAGCAGTAGCTTCCACCCATTTGGAAACATAGTCAATAGCCACTATAATGAAATTAAAGCCTATAGGAGGAAAAGGGCCCATGAAGTCTATCCCCTAAACATCAAATGGCTCAACTATAAGGATGGGTTGCAATGGCATTGAATCTTTTTTTGATATGCCATCCATCCTTTGACATGCCAAACAAGTTTTGTAGTGTTCAAAATCATCCTTAGACAAGGATGGCCAGTAGAAACCAAACTAATGCACCTTGGCTGCTGTCTTTTTCCCTCCAAAGAGACCCCCACAGGCGTTTTCATGACACATGGTTAGAATAGTGTGGATTTTACTTTTAGGGACACATTTTATAATCACCTACTCTGCACAATATTTATAGAGGTAAAGATCCTCCCAGAAAAAGCATTTGACTTGTGAGAAGAATAAGCATTTGTCCATCTTAGACCAATGAGAAGGGATCCTACCTACAGTAAGTTAATTTGTAATATTGGCAAACTAGGGCACAGTATACTTGATGACAAAAAATTGCTCCTCAGGGAAGGAGTCTTTTAGTGGTGTTGCAGCATATTCTTCACTCAGGATCCTTGACAAATGGTCAGCAACCACATTTTCTACCCCTTTCTTGTCTTTGATTTTAAGATCAAACTCCTGCAGGAGTAGGATCCATCTAATCAATCTTGGCTTTGCATCCATCTTTGCCAGCAGATATTTCAGGGCAGAGTGGTCAGTAAAAATTATAATTTTAGACCGTAATAAATAAGGTCTAAACTTGTCCAAAGCAAACGCAATAGCCAGAAGCTCTTTCTCAGTGGTTGTATACTTCAGCCGAACTTCTGTTTGTGTTCTGCTAGCATAGTTAACTACATAGGGTAGTTTCTCTCTTCTCTGTCCTAACACAGCTCCAACAGCAAAATTAGATGCATCACACATCAGTTCAAAGGGTAGGGCATAATCAGGTGCTTGGATCACAGGGGCAGAGGTTAAACATTTCTTCAATATCTCAAATGTATCTAGACATTCAACATCAAACACAAATGGCACATTTTGACAAAGCAAGTGGCACAGTGGCTTGGAGATATTGTTGAAGTCTTTAATAAACCTTCTATAGAACCAAACATGTCCTAAAAAAAATCTGACTTGCTTGATTATTTTTGGTGGGGGCAAGTGTGAAATCAGGTCAATTTGTGCCTTGTCAACCTCTATGCCTTTTTGGGATACCACATGGCCAAGCACAATGCCTTGGGTGACCATGAAATGGCTTTTCTCCCAACTCAAAATCGAGTTGGTTTCTTCATACCTTTGAAGTACAAGGCTGAGGTGATGCAAACATTGACTAAAATCATCCCCATAGACAGAAAAGTTATCCATGAAGATTTTCAAAAATTTATCAATCATATCAGAAAAATTGCATACGTGCACCTTTAGAAAGTGACAGGAGCATTATACAGTCAAAATGGCATTCTTCTATAGGCAAAGGTGCCAAATGGACAAGTGAAAGTGGTCTTTTCCTGGTCTTGTGGATACACTAGTATCTGATTATAACTAGAATATCCATCAAGAAAGGAGTAATATGCTATGTCGGTCGGCTTGTCCAAAATCTAATCAATGAAAGGAAATGAGAAGTGGTCCTTTCTGGTCTTGGAGTTCAGTTTTCTACAATCTATGCACACTCTCCAACCAGTGGTCTATCTGATTAGCATCAACTCGCCAGACTCAATTGCTGTAGCTGTGATGCCAGACTTCCCCCCTGGATAGGTGATACCCACTCAGAATTAGAAATGGGGTAAATGACCCCAACATCCAGCAATTTAATCATTTCTTTCATGACTACTTCCTGCATGTGAGGGTTTAGCTTTCTCTGTATTTCCCTAGAGGGTTTGGAACCCTCTTCCAAATAAATTTTATGCATGCAAATAGATGGTCTATTCCTCCCAGATCAGCAATGGTCCATCCAATGGCTTTCCTATGCTTCCTAAGGACACAAAGTAATTGCTCTTCCTGCTCCACAATGAGAAAGGAAGAAATAATTATTGGTAGCTTTTCATTCTGCTCCAGGAAAGCACATTTCAAAGATTTTGGCAGCTGCTTGAGCTCCAGATCTGGTGGACTTTCCACAGAAGGCAACAAAGGTGCCTTGGAGGGTTAAGGGAGGGGCAGCAATATAGGTCTCCATGTAGAGTGCTGCACTGGGCCCACTGAAGAATTCAATGTGTTTCATTCTTCAGCAACTCATGTTGTGGCCTCCTACTCAACATCCTCAGTCCATACTTTCTCAAAATCATCACGCATCTTATCCCATCTAGCAAATTGGATAAGTTCTCTTCCACTAATTCATCTAGTATATCTACTGCAAAGCAATCCTCATTGTCAAGTTGAGGTTATTTGGCAGCATTGTACACATTAATATCACTTTCATATTTTTAAAAGTGACTTCCATCACCCTAGAGCTGCATTAAATACAAGCATTGGCAGTAGCCAGAAATGACCTGCCCAGAATAATAGGAATTGGAGTACTACATTTGGTAGGTTCCATGCCTAAAACTAAAAAGTTAGCAGGATAGAAAAATTTATCTACCCCCACCAACACATCTTCCACTATCCCCATAGGTTTTCTCATAGACTTGTCAGCCAACTGGAGGACCACAGGTGTTGGCTTTAGTTCCCCCAAGCCCACCCATCTTTCCATACACTGAGCATGGCAGCAGGTTAACACTAGCTCCCAAGTCGAAGAGAGCTCTTCCTATAGTGGGGTCACCTATAATGCAGGGGATGGTAGGTACCCCTGGGTCTTGAAGCTTAGCTGATGTAGTTATAGACAAAATAGATATAACTTTCTCAACTACAAAGACTTTCTTAGACAAATGGATCCTTGCCTTTCTCTTTTGGGTACACAAGTCCTTAAGGAATTTAGCATCGGTTATGACCTGTTTAGTGGCATCAAGCAAAGATAAATTGATTTTCACCTGCTTGAAGGTCTCCATCATCTCCTCCATTCTTGCATTCACCTTATCAAAAGAGGAAGGCCATTTGAAAGCTTAAGGAAATGGCAGCTGAGGTACTGCTGGTACCTCAGCTACTAGCCTAGCATCCACATCAACAATTTTTTTCTTTATGTTGGGGCTCAACAGCAGCCCCATTATTGTCTTCCTACTATTGAGCAACAGAAAATG
The DNA here is from genome assembly GCA_021018995.1 of Chloranthus sessilifolius. Classification (NCBI taxonomy): domain Eukaryota; kingdom Viridiplantae; phylum Streptophyta; class Magnoliopsida; order Chloranthales; family Chloranthaceae; genus Chloranthus; species Chloranthus sessilifolius. The sequence goes on from CM037593.1 coordinate 92,701,558, forward strand.
AATTCTCTTCCTCTGCACTCTTCTTCTCATCAATGCCTACTTGATTGTCTACCACCTTACCACTCCTCAGGGTTATGATTGCCTTAGCTTCCTCATGAGTTGAGGAAGCTTCTCCAATCATATACTGTCCCTTGGGGTTGGTCATAGTCTGGCTTGGGGGCCTACCCTCTTCTCTCTTAGTCAGAGTTTTGGAAATTTGACCAAGCTGATCTTCAATCTTTTTAATGCTCTGACTGTGGGAGTTCATAATCTGTGACAAGGAGCTAAGGTTTTGTAGTGAGGACAATACTTGCTCCTCAAATGAGGGTGCTCTGGGCTATGATGGGGTGGGTATGCAGATCGATAGAATTGTTGTCTTGGGACATGGATTATGGTCTATAGAGGGCTTGCTTTGTCAGATTAGCGGCTGATAATTATCCTATCTCCACCTCAGATTAGGGTGGTTCCTCCAAGGATACCCATCAGGTTGCTGCCCATATGATTGGGCAGCATTAGCATCTTCCATAACCAGCTCAGGATATTGACCAATAGCTGGATAGTCTAACAGTGAGTGTGTGGGTGATTAGCATATCAGACATGCCTCTTCAACCTTTGCAATAGTTTGGGGCTGCAATGCACTCAGAACTTTATCAAACTTTTGGGACAAACTGTCCACTTTCTTTGCCAGGTCATTGTACACATTTACTTAATACAACTTTCCTTTTGAAGTGGGCTCTTTGGCAGCTCTTGTAGCAGGCTCAATGTCACCTCTTGATAGAGACTCTTGTTGCATAGAGTTTTCACTAATTATATCGAACAGATCCCAAGCTTCTTCATCAGTCTTTCTGAGGTAAGTTCCACCACATGAAGCATCCACCATATCTCTACTTTTAGGATCAATCCCCTAGTAGAAGCTTTGCACAAGCTGCCACTTAGGGATTTGGTGGTGTGGACACTATCTCAGCATCTCTTTAAACCGTTCCCATGCTTCATGGAAATCTTCAGTTGGAAATTGAGCAAAGGAAATGATGCCCTTTCTCAACTGGCTGGTTCTACTCATGGGAAAAAATTTAGTCAAAAATTGACATTGTAGGGCATTCCATGCTACTATGCTGTTTGGTGGGAGCATGTTAAGCCAATTTATGGTTTTGTCCTCTAATGAAAAAGGAAAAAACCTCATTTTGGTGGCTTCATCTCCTAGCTTGATAATTTTAAATGTGGTGCACAAGGAAAGAAACTCATCAATATGCTTGTAAGGGCCCTCCTTACTTAACCCATGAAATGATGGAAGCATTTGGATGGTTTGAGGCTTTATTTCATAATTGCCCTCAATAGTGGGGAACTGAATACAAAAGGAGGATGCATATGTCCCTGGTGCATCATACTCGCTCAATGGTCTTGGTAGCTCTCCCATCTCAAATGGATCTAAATTATCAGTAGGGGTATGTGTAGTTTTCCAAGGTCTAAGGACTCTTTCTATCTCAGGATTGAAAGGTTCTAACTCAGGATTAAGTGACCTTTCACAAAGCATACAACAGACAACAAGTAAGCAGGCAACTTACAACAAAAGTGAAAAAAGAAATGCTAAAAACTACTACTGAAATTAAAGACAACATATATCAAACTATAGCAAAGGAGAAAGAGATGCAAACTAAGGCAAATAATGCTCCAGCTGCAACTATCAGCTCCCTTCTTTGCTGTTACTCTAGATCTGCAGGAAACAAAAAAAATATTCAGCAGTACTTTATTCAAACACAACAACTACAATAAATAGATCTAAATAAAAATATAAAGAAAAACTCAGATTTACTATTTAGATCAAATATCCCTGGCAGCGGCGCTAAAAACTTATTGGTTTGTTTGTTAGAGTTCTTTTTTTATTATAAAATGAATGATTAAAATAAGATGGAAATAAAGAATGGTAAAATAAATCAAAAGGGAGTGAAAATATGATTTGAACACAAGTACAAAACAAATACACAATCCTCCAAGCTCCAGGGCTGTTGTAGCAAGTTTTGATAAGTAAGAGTTTACCCCACAGGAAAATTTGAACTGAGAACTAATAGTTGAATAGTAGATCTCCAGATTTGCTTCAGATCTAGTAGCTCTAAGCTAAACTAGGAAAGCAAAGGTAAAGAGGGGGCATTTTTGGGTGTCACAAAAACTAAACTAAAACAGAAATGAAAATAACAGATCTAAACTAAAAGAATGGGGGTGTAGAGAAGGATGGAAATGAATTTGGCAAAGAAACAGAAAATGGGTGAGAGGTAAATAGCAAGGGATTGATTTTTTTACTGAAGAAGTTATGGCAGAACAGATCAAAGGTTGGATCTATAGCTGTTCTTCATTTGGCTACAAGCACAAATGCAAGGAAGAAGAATCCAGCCTAACCCTGAGACATGGACTAGTCCTAGGGCTATATCCCGTCCACTTGAATGGTCACAGGATAACCCAGAGATATACTCCAGTCATGGGGGTTAAAAATCAGAACAATAAAATAATAGTAGCCACTATGGTTGCAAGGCTACAAGCTCATGCATCCATAGGTGCAAAAAATCTATAAGGATCTAAATGCAAAGCACAAGAAAATTACAAATTTAATGGAACAGTAAACATATCTTTCATTGCTTAAAAAAGTACTTACAATGAATTAGCTCTCAAGGCTGCAGTCCCTGCAAGCCTCCAACCCCTTTACAATGATCTCACACAATCCTTTTTACAGCTTTTGTGACAGCCCGGGTTTCGCTACCTCGAAACCCGTGCCATCGGCACAACCCTTGAGGCCGTGCCCCAAGATTTAATGCGGAACACTTGGTACATCCATCACAAAAGAAACCATAGAAAGATAAAATGCGAAAGCAAATCTCCATTTCTACTATTTGTTAACTCACAACACAAAATCCAAAAGATAGTTCTCAACTCATGCCGCAATATGAACAAGAGAACCAACCCGAACCATTAGTGCCGTAACTACGGACACCTCAACGGTTCGACAAAATGCTATTACATGTATCTTTAAATTTTTTTTTTTACAAAAATTTGTGGCTGGACGTACCAAGCCGAAAGCACTTTCTCACCAAAAACTCTCAAAATACGCAGCAAATCTTCTAGAAGAATTTCTCTGAAGGGGGCTCAGACTCCTCCCAGTCGTACTCCGGTTCTCGGATCCAACACGTCGGTCGCCACGCCTAAATCATCATCTGTGACATATAGTCAAGGGTGAGCTACATCCTAGCTCAGTAGGGCAATATCACAACGAGTATATCCATCTTACAAACATACATTTAATGACAGAAATAAAACATGAACCAACAATACTCTTTTCTGGAAATGTAAATTGAAAATGCGATAAAACACTTGACTACAATTATTACTTTACTCATTTAATTTCAAGATGAGGTTCACCTCCTTTTAGTTGCAACCAGGCTGAGACTACACTTAAATCTTAACTTAAATAATCCTCGAGCAATATAGCATCGAGCCCCGATGAAATACCCTCCATGCGTCTAATCGGACTATTTTTCATTTCACCGCCCACGTCCCTATCTCGTAGGTGGCGACTATCTATATCGCTACTATACATCCATTTGATTCATTGCCGTGCAGGTCCACGGATATCTGCGTCAGTCAGGGTATACCGCCGTCGGTTGGGTATTCTTTGAACCTTAAATCAATCGCAATACATATAGTTGTTCACCGTGAATTTGTGCTAATAGATATTAAAACCCAGCCCGTGCATTCTTAATTTCTGTTTGTTTCTTAACGTGGATCCTTACATCCACAACACATCCCTGGGATGTCACTTTTTCTGTGGCACCTCTGCGATGCCTTTGTATTTCTTACATCCCTGGGATGATTGCTTCTTACTTAAGAATTTCCTTATGATTTGCGTGACCATACACCATTAACTTTTAAAGAGACATGCATCAACACTATTCTTTACATCTAGCCATAGATCAAACAACTTTTAAAGAGACATGCATCATAAACTATCACTACGTATGTGCTCGTAATACAGTGTACTAGTTTAGGTATTCCCCTACCTCACATGTGTCAAAAACCTTTTGATCCATTACTCGCTTCGACCAAGAGATTCGATGATCCGCGACCACCTAGGCATGATCAACGCATGAAGATCATCATCACCATGAATAAACCTTGGGCCAACAAGTTTAGGCTCAAACACAATGTTATTTCATGCCCAAATAGGCCCCAAGCCTAAAACCAGCCCCTTTCGAATGAACGAAATCGAAATCGTTCGAACGAAATTCAATTTCGTTCATACGAAAACTTCCTTTTTCCCTTATTGCATCATCAGCCCATTTCGTTCAAACGAAATCTCATTTCGTTCGAACGAAATTCCCTCATCTCAGGTGAGGATCGAGTTCATCTCTCCATGAACTCATTAACTCCATCACCATCCTCAACAACCCCATTTCTCATTTTTCTAAAACAATAAGCACTATGTATTTGCTAAAAATTCAGTGTGCAAAGCCTCAAGCATACCTCTTTCGATCCGATTCTTTCGATCCTAGTCTTTAACTCCTTAGGGTTTCACAAACCCCAAATCAAACTTCTTCTTGATCCCTAGCTCGATCCGTTGGACCTCGTGAGCCAAGATCGACGATCTACATTTAATATTCTCCTCTTTTGATTAAATCACCCGATTTCATAGCCCTTACTCCCTCTCTCTCTCTCTCTCTTTCTCTCTCCCTCTTTACTTCTCTCAACAACCTCAAAACAAACAGAGCATACCCATTTCCTTCCTTTTCTTCTATTATTTTATATTTTAGCTTTTAGAATCGGGTGTAAAGCACATACACTGATTAAGTGCACGTACACATACAACCACCATTCAACCTTGCCTTGACTACATCGCTTTTACCCGTCCGATTACGTCAACCGGGTCAATGTTGACTCGGTCAAACGCTTGACCAGGCGGTCCGCTTCTCGAGGTGCACAATAAAAGCACAAAATTTTCCGGGACATTACATTCTCCCCTCCTTGGGAATTTTCGTCCCCGAAAATTATTCCCAAGTTCTCCCCCACACCACAGCATGGGGGCCGCACACACAAGTGGGTGCACGAGCACGCGTGACCAGCCGCACAAAGATATTGAAATCATTCACATACAGAGACATCAAAGAGAAGCAAGAGTACACGTATCAAGAACTGGCACACTTACTAATGAAATATCCACACCCATACATAGATACGATAAAAGAAAACAAAGCGTGTGAAGCTTAGGGTGGCAGCCATGCCACAATCGTTCGGAGGAAACGCGTCCTCATGTACCTGTTTTAAAATTTACATTGTCCCAAAATTTACAATGCCAAAAGTAAATAAACCAAAACATCCACCATCAAACAAAAGACCATATAAAAACAATCAAGACGCCCCGCCGCCCGGCGGAATGCTCCCGTGATCACCCTGCCCGCCCGCACCCGAAGTCGATGCACCCGAAGACCAAGCCTGCACTGCCGCCATGCGCTGAAGATAATCATCAGGATACATAAAACGCATCTGCTCGGCATGGAGTGCGTCATGATAGTCTAACCGGCAGTGCAGGAGGCGGTTGTTCTCGGCAATTTGACGCGTACTGGCCTCCAATAGGGCATAGATATCGGTCAAAGTTGGGGTAGGCATGTCCCCATGTGGCGGTGCGTAATGGAACAGCAGGTGTTGCGGTGGAGCTGAGCGATGAGGGTCATCATATACGGGGTCTCATGTCTTTGGGTGGTCTGAGCGAGGAGTTCGGTGTGGTGGTTCTTGACTATCGGTGTCTTAACCAATTTAACATAGGTCCTATTCCAATCGACCATGGTGAATTGAAGGGCGTTCCAGATTAATTTAAATTCACTTGGGGAGAGGGTATATGTGATCACCCGCATAGTCCTCGACCATTAGGGAAATAAGTCGGCATACCGGCATGTCGGTAGATCTTTTCACGTTGGGCAACATCTTCTTTCGTGCATATTTTAATCCTTCCAAGACCATCTTTGGGGCATTAAACCATCAGCCCTTAAATGCCGCAAACAATGCCATTTGAACTTCACCGACCCGCTCGGTTCGATGGCGTAAGGGATAGAGGTTGCATTGGATGATTGAATCGAGCATCCAAAGATCACGGGGTAAATGGGCGCGACTAATTGAGCGACCCGAACCAGTTCGGCCATGGGTCATTTGAGCGGCCACATATTTGTAGTCCAATGTGTTCGGAAAAGGCTCGGCGAGGGCGATATCCTCGTGGTTGTAGGTACGAAAACACTCCAAAGCGTCGGCCACATCATCAAAAGTGAATGTGTATGGCCGACCGTCAATCTTTGTTTTTAAAATTGTCGGGTCGTCAATGAGTTCCATATTTTGATAGAATAGACGCACTATTCGAGGGTAGTAACTGTCCTTGCATGGGCGAAGGATACCGGTCAAGCCCGCGGTAGAGACGTATTCAAAGGCCCAATGTGTTTCATCACGATCGGCAAAAGTTTTAGGATCGATGATCCATTCGGGTTCAAAATCTTTATCTGACCACCACTCATTTGGGCGCTCACGTACGGATGGTGGGGGTGGCGCCAGTGCTCGTGGTGCCGATGAAGAACCCGTGGGCGGTTTCTTCGGTGCCGCGCTAGCCGTAGCTTGGCGGGTCTTAGGTGGCATGATGAGAAAATTTCAATTTGGGGATTAAGGGTTTGCCCCCAAAAGGAAGAAGATCTAAGCAAATGGTGATGTAATACAAAATAGAGGTTGGAGATTACCTCTAGACGACCCAAACGGTTGAGGTTAAGTGGTTCCAAGGTTGAAGATGACCGGAATCGGCGAAAACCGGCGAATCCGTTGAACCCTTGCAAGCTAGGAAGGAGGAAAAGGGAGGAAGGGGAAGAGTTTCGTTCGCACGAAATGGGTTGGAACCAACCCTCTATAGCATAAATAGGGGAATTCGTTCGAACGAAATGGTTTCGTTCGAACGAAAAGTGTGGCCGGGGCGTCGGGTTCAAAAATCGTTCGAACGAACTGATTTTTGTTCGTTCGAATCTCCTTGGCACACATTTGTGCCCACTGCCATACAGAAATCGTTCGAACGAAATTATTTCGTTTGAACGATTTCTGGCTACACCAGAAGCCAACCATTCGGCCCCTCCATGGAGTAGCCATCCTTGACCTCAATGACGCGCTCCAACTACAACGTGAACGATCACCGTTCACCTACGTGCAGATCGATCGCATAGATCGGTGCATTTAATTAATGAATTGATCATACCCCACAGAATCCCGAATCACACACGCAAGCCATAACGAAGTGTGTGTGCTAGGTGCAATAATAAAATAAAATAAAATAAAAAATATTAAAATATAGATGAAAGAGTTCAAAAGTTGTAATTCCGCATAGTATATAAAAAAAAAAATTTACAAGGATCATTCGCGCTTTCCCAATACTAACCTTGTGTACCCATTTCATAGGGATACGGTGGAAACGCAAAAAAACTCGGCACAAAATAACAATTCCACAATTAGTTCCATTTTAACCAAGCACACAGTCAATCACTCAAACAAATGGGGATACAAGTCTCGAATTTCCGTTTCTCTCTCCCAAGTTGCTTCCTCAACAGGGTGGTTTCCCCACTTGACTAGCACTAATGGGATGACCCTAGTGCGCAGGATTTGCTCCTTTCGGTCGAGAATTTGAGTGGCGTTTTCAATCGTAGTCAAGTCCTCTTGAAGTTGCACCGGTTGATCAGTCAAAATATGAGTAGGGTCCCTTACGTATTTTCGGAGCATAGAAATATGGAAAACATTGTGTATCCTATCAAACAACGGAGGCAACCCGATGCGATAGGCTACCTCGCCAACTCGACCCAAGACTTCGAAGGGCCCGATATAACGAGGACTTAACTTTCCCTTCCTTCCGAACCGCATCACACCCTTCATGGGTGACACTTTCACAAACACATGATCGCCAACGGCGAAATCTAGGCTCGTTCGCTTGACATCGGCATAGCTCTTTTGTCTGCTTTGTGCCGATCGGAGTCGTTCCCTTATCATACGTACCAACTTGGCATTTTCTTCAAGAACTTCCGGACCAAGCACAAATTTTTCTCCTGTTTCTTCCCAGTTGATGGGCGATCTACATCGCCTACGGTAGAGAGCTTCATACGGCGCCATTCCGATGCTTGCCTGAAAACTATTGTTGTATGCAAATTCGATCAAAGGAAGGTGTTGATCCCATGATCCCTGTAGTTCGAGCATACACGCCCTGAGCATATCTTCAATTACTTGGTTCACCCGTTCTGTCTGTCCATCGGTTTGTGGATGGAACGCCGAACTGAAATCTAATCGAGTACCCATACCCTCTTGAAATTTCTGCCAAAACTTTGAAGTGTACAATGGGTCGCGATCAGATACAATACTGCTTGGAATGCCATGCAAGCGCACTATCTCTTTCATATAGAGCTCCGCGAGTTTGCCTGCGCTATACATAGAGTTGTAGGGCAAGAAGTGAGCAGACTTCGTCAGTCTATCCACAACTACCCAGATAGCGTTGTGCCTCTTCGCCGTTCGCGGCAACCCGACAACGAAATCCATGGAGATAGAGTCCCATTTCCATTCCGGTATAGGTAGAGGTTGTAGTAAGCCAGCAGGGTGTCGATGGTCCACCTTCACTTGTTGACATGTTAAACATTTTGACACATACTCAGCTACGTCGTGTTTGAGACCTCTCCACCAGTAGCGCTTACACATATCTTGATACATCTTAGTGCTACTGGATGGATTGCATACATAGATTTGTGCGATTCATCTAAAATAGTTTGCCCCAGACCGGCATCGTCAGGAATACAAAGACGACCTCGGAATAGCTAGGAACCGTCCTCCCTTATCGAAAAATCCGGTCTAGTACCTTCCACTACCTCTTTCCGAATCTTTACCAGTTCGAGGTCTTTCATCTGCAGCTCATGTATGTGTTCGAAAATGATCGGCCTCACTGAGATATTAGCCAACAGAGCCCCAGAAGCTTGTACTTCGATCCTAGCATCATACATTGACAGGTCTTCAAACAATTTCCACCTGTACATTCCCATCACAAGGTTCGCTAACTGAGCCGGGTTCTTACGACTTAAAGCATCTGCAACAACATTGGCCTTGCCTGGGTGGTATTGAATGGAGCAGTCATAATCTTTGAGAAACTCCATCCACCTTCGCTGCCTCATGTTCAGTTCCTTCTGTGTAAATAAGTATCGGAGGCTTTTATGGTCAGTGAAGATCTCGAAGGTCTCCCCATATAAATAATGTCTCCATATCTTCAATGCGAAGATGACCGCTGCGAGCTCGAGGTCATGCGTTGGGTAATTTTTCTCGTGGTCCTTCAATTGTCTTGACCCATAAGCAATGACCTTTTTATGTTGGTTTAGCACACAGCCTAAACCATTATGAGAAGCGTCGCTATACACTGCAAAACCTCCACTGCCTGAAGGAATTGCAAGTACCGGGGCAGAAGTAAGCCGCTTCTTAAGTTCTTGAAAGCTTGCTTCACATGCATCGGTCCATTCGAATCGCACATCTTTGCGTGTAAGTCTAGTCAGTGGCCCCGATAATTTGGAAAACCCTTCCACAAAACATCTATAATACCCAGCTAACCCAAGGAAACTGCGTACTTCGGTGACCGTCTTTGGTTGTTCCCATTGCACGACAGCCTTAATCTTAGTAGGATCTACTGTGACACCATCCTTTGAGACGACATGTCCCAAAAAGCTAACTTCTTCTAACCAGAACTCGCATTTATTGAGCTTGGCGTATAGTTGGTGTTCACGCAACGTTTGTAAGGCTATTCTCAAGTGTTCTTCATGCGCTTGCTTTGACTTAGAATAAATGAGGATATCATCGACAAATGCAACGACAAAAGAGTCCAGGTGTGGCTTAAATACCCGATTCATGAGATCCATAAACGACGCCGGAGCATTCGTCAACCCGAACGGCATCACTAAAACTATCAAAAGGCGGTCTTGAATATCTTCTGCTTTAACTCTGAGTTGGTGATATCCAGATCGTAGATCGATCTTAGAAAAGTATCTCGCCCCCTGTAATTGGTCAAACAAGTCATCTATTCTTGGCAACGGGTACTTGTTCTTTATAGTGAGTTTGTTTAGTTGACGGTAGTCAATGCACCCCTCGACCGCCCTTTTTCTTAACAAATAAAACCGGCGCACCCCAAGGAGATACACTCGGTCTCACAAAGCCCTTGTTGAGGAGTTCTTGCAGTTGCTCTTTTAACTCTTTCAACTCGGCCGGAGCCATCCTATATGGTGCTTTAGATATCGGATCCGTCCCAGGTGCCAAATCGATAGCAAACTCCACTTCTCGATCCAGAGGTAATCCTGGCAACTCCTCTGGAAAAACATCGTCAAACTCACATACCACTGCAATCTCAGTAATAACATTCTTTTCTTTCTTGTCATCCTTCAGGAAGGCCAAGTAACCACTGCATCCATTTCGAATTAGGCGTTCGGCCTTGATGGCGGACACATGTGGTAGAAACTTTGTCCTCACTCCCTTGAATCGGAATGATCTGCTTGAAGTCGGCCTAAAGATGACGATTTTGTTTTTGCAATCGACCGTTGCACAGTGTTGTGACAACCAGTCCATGCCAAGGATCACGTCGAATCCCTGCATGTCTAAAAGAATTAAATTCGCGGACAATTCATACACCTCCCCATCTTCAATGGCTATAGTCAATTTCTGCGTCAATCGCTTTCGTCCCGTTGGGATAGTCACCGCTAGAATGAAATCTAATGCATTTGGCTTGACTTTCATTCTCTTTACGAACCGAGGTGTAACAAATGAATGCGTAGACCCTGGGTCTATTAGTGCCCTAGCCTCACACGCCCCATGACTCTCTTTCCCATACACGTACGACCTATAGTGGATGCACATTTTAGTATTCCACTAGTGTCTCGGACTTATTCATGATTTCATATAATTCAACAAAAAATCAAAGCAATTATTTAACCTACACAGATGCAACTTCTCTACTAAATGCATTTCAAAATATTCTAGTCAATATCATAAGCAATTTCAATCTTAATGAAGACTCACCCTGTATGATATCGGAGGAATTGCGAGCATCCTCCACCGTGACGGCATAAACCCTTCCTTGTACAATCGGCTTCTTAGCTTGAAACGGCCTTGGTGTAGAAACAGAAGCCGTCCGTCCCTTGTTCGTTTCCGGACAGTCTTTGATGACGTGTCCCAACTTTCCACATTGATAGCAGCCTTGCATTCCCCGCCTACAATCAACCGTTCTGTGAGGCTTGCCGCATTTTGCATAGGTTTCCCTTGGTGTAACAGAGGGTGCTCGTGAGGAGGCTTGACTAGCGGACACCCCCGTAGTTGCGGTGGAGTTCTCATACCGTATCGGTTTTGCCATTGTGGATGTAGGTGGCCTCGAGGAATTTGAATACGTGATTTGTCTAGGGGGTGGAGCTGGCGTAGTAAACCTCGGCTTTTTGTTTCCCGAGTCATACTCACTTGTTCCCCCTTGAATTGTTCGGTTTCCATCATGTTGATCCCGTCTTTTATAAACTCCATAAATATCTCTATCGGCCACTAATGCTTTTCCCATTACGTCCGCATAACGTTCAAGTTCAAAGATTGATACTGCTCATGGATGTTTGGTCTCAACCCTTCTTCAAACTTATCTCGCCTTCATGCTCTCAAGAGCCACCAACTCGATGCGCGACGAGATAATCGTAAATTCCACACCGTATTCTCGCACCGACATGCCCCTTTGTTGTAAGTTTGCAAAATCCCTTCTCATTTGGACTCGCATCTGCTTTGGAAAATACTCCCGATTAAACTCACTCACAAACTCCGCCCAAGTCCACGGACGGTGAGGGTCCTCAACTTCCCTTTTTCTTAGCACTGACTTCCACCAAGGATCGGCATCTCCCTCTAACTGAAAGGAGGCCCATCCGACCTTCTCATTTTCTGTACTCTGTAATCGGTCTAGGAGCTTCTTGATTTGATTTAACCATCTCCGCCCATAGAAGCTTAGAGCCTTCTCCCCTAAAGTCGACAAATGACGAGGGTAATAAAGTCTTGGAGGGGTGGTGGTGGCGGCTGATGACTATTGGGATTGTAAGTCGCCATCAACGCTGCTTCGGCCAAAATTGCATCATGCATCTAATATAGCAGGGGCCATAGCCTCCATGAGCTCGCAATGCGATCGATCGCATCACCCTTCTTCCATCTCTTTCATTAAGGTCTTCTCTGTCTCTCTTGGACTCTGACGAATCTCTTCTTCACCTTTGACTTCTACTCGACTACCCCTAGGTGGCCCTTCTTCCAAGACATCGCGTTACGCATGAAATCAAAGTCTCATTAGCGAAGGTCCTTCACTCGACAAAAGCCAAGACATGTCGGACATTCAAAAGAAACGGCTCACGATATTAATCGGCCGGGTTTTGCTACCTCGAAACCCGTGCCATCGGCACAGCCCTTGAGGCCGTGCCCCAAGATTTAATGCGGAACACTTGGTACATCCATCACAAAAGAAACCATAGAAAGATAAAATGCGAAAGCAAATCTCCATTTCTACTATTTGTTAACTCACAACACAAAATCCAAAAGATAGTTCTCAACTCATGCCGCAACATGAACAAGAGAACCAACCCGAACCATTAGTGCTGAATTCACGGACACCTCAACGGTTCGACAAAATGCTATTACATGTATCTTTAATTTTTTTTTTTACAAAAATTTGTGGCTGGACGTACCAAGCCGAAAGCACTTTCTCACCAAAAACTCTCAAAATACGCAGCAAATCTTCTAGAAGAATTTCTCTGAAGGGGGCTCAGACTCCTCCCCCGGTACGTACTCCGGGTCCTCGGGATCCAACACGTCGGTCGCCACGCCTAAATCATCATCTGTGACATATAGTCAAGGGTGAGCTACATCCTAGCTCAGTAGGGCAATATCACAACGAGTATATCCATCTTACAAACATACATTTAATGACAGAAATAAAACATGAACCAACAATACTCTTTTCTGGAAATGTAAACTGAAAATGCGATAAAACACTTGACTACAATTATTACTTTACTCATTTAATTTCAAGATGAGGTTCACCTCCTTTTAGTTGCAACCAGGCTGAGACTACACTTAAATCTTAACTTAAATAATCCTCGAGCAATATAGCATCGAGCCCGATGGAATACCTCCATCGCCGCCTAATCGCAATCGACTATTTTTCATTTCACCGCCCACGCCCCTATCTCGTAGGTGACGATTCTATATCGCTACTATACATCCTCGATGTCCGCGCTAGTGTCTGGATTCGCCGCCATCGGTCACGGATATCTCCGGCGTCGATCCACGGGTATACCGCCGCTTGTCGGTTGGGTATTCTTTGAACCTTAAATCAATCATGCAATACATATAGTTGTTCACCGTGAATTTGTGCTAATAGATATTAAAACCCAGCCGTGCATTCTTAATTTCTGTTTGTTTCTTAACGTGGATCCTTACATCCACAACACATCCTCGATGTCACTTTTTCGTGGCACCTCTGCGATGCCTTTGTATTTCTTACATCCCTGGGATGATCGCTTCTTACTTAAGAATTTCCTTATGATTTGCGTGACCATACACCATTAACTTTTAAAGAGACATGCATCAACACTATTCTTTACATCTAGCCATAGATCAAACAACTTTTAAAGAGACATGCATTATAAACTATCACTACGTATGTGCTCGTAATACAGTGTACTAGTTTAGATGTTCCCCTACCTCACTTGCGTCTAAAAACCTTTTGATCCATTACTCGTTCCGACCAAGAGATTCGATGATCCGCGACCACCTAGGCATGATCAACGCATGAAGATCATCATCACCATGAATAAACCTTGAGCCAACAAGTTTAGGCTCAAACACAATGTTATTTCATGCCCAAATAGGCCCCAAGCCTAAAACCAGCCCCTTTCGAATGAACGAAATTGAAATCGTTCGAACGAAATTCAATTTCATTCATACGAAAACTTCCTTTTTCCCTTATTGCATCATCAGCCCATTTCGTTCAAACGAAATCTCATTTCGTTCGAACGAAATTCCCTCATCTCAGGTGAGGATCGAATTCATCTCTCCATGAACTCATTAACTCCATCACCATCCTCAACAGCCCCATTTCTCATTTTTCTAAAACAATAAGCACTATGTATTTGCTAAAAATTCAGTGTGCAAAGCCTCAAGCATACCTCTTTCGATCCGATTCTTTCGATCCTAGTCTTTAACTCCTTAGGGTTTCACAAACCCCAAATCAAACTTCTTCTTGATCCCTAGCTCGATCCGTTGGACCTCGTGAGCCAAGATCGACGATCTATATTTAATATTCTCCTCTTTTTATTAAATCACCCGATTTCATAGCCCTTACTCCCTCTCTCTCTCTCTCTCTTTCTCTCTCCCTCTTTACTTCTCTCAACAACCTCAAAACAAACAGAGCATACCCATTTCCTTCCTTTTCTTCTATTATTTTATATTTTAGCTTTTAGAATCGGGTGTAAAGCACATACACTGATTAAGTGCACGTACACATACAACCACCATTCAACCTTGCCTTGACTACATCGCTTTTACCCGTCCGATTACGTCAACCGGGTCAATGTTGACTCGGTCAAATGCTTGACCAGGCGGTCCGCTTCTCGAGGTGCACAATAAAAGCACAAAATTTTCCGGGACATTACAGCTTTGAATCAATCCTATCCCTTATAAAGAACTTAGCCAATAAATGCTGAGCTAAGGGTAGAAGAAAATAAAAAGATGACCTAACCCTAAAAATGACATAAGACAAGAATATCCTCATGGCTCCTCTTGCATCAGATGAATTTTTCTAACTTTTTACACAACTTATATACAATTCATAATGCACCCTTTTTTCCTTGGCCAATCCGAGAAGAGGACAATCAAGTTAGTTATGCCCTGCTGACGTGGCCTATTTTCGGCCTAGTGTTGCCTCGGGATGTGGGGAACAGCTCAGCACATTAGGTCCTGAGCGTCGATAGGTTGAAGCTTCAGTATTTGGCCTTCTCGAGAGGTGCTCGATAGGTTAGAAGGTCACTGAAGCTTGTCTGTGGAGTTCTCGAGTGGATAGGGTCATCTACTCGATAGGAGGTAGTGCTTCAACAAACACAACTCGACAGGCTCAGTAGCTTTAGGCCTTCAGCTCGATAGGATTGTTTTGAAGCTTTAAAACTGCTTGACAGGCTCTTTGGATTCAACTATAAAGTGCTCGAGAACTGCTCAAGCTTGGAGTTCTGAGTGTGCATCTGCTCGAGATGCTCGAGAGGATAAAAGGCAGTTTCCTTTAACTGCTCGACATGTGATTGCTGAAGCCTGTGAACCACTCAAGAACCACTCAAAATGAAGGTTCTAAAGCTATTCTGCTCGAGAACTGCTCGAGCTATTGATTTGCTACTATTCTGATGTGCTCGAGATCTTCTCGAGCTGGAAGTGCTGAAGCTCTATCTGCTCAAGCTGCTCGACAGCTACTCGAGTTTGCTTTGCTGGAGGTATAATGTGCTTGAGAGCTTCTGGAGCTGAGATTTCTGAGTGTCTGTTGCTATGCTCAGTCTGCTGCAGCACTCCACACTGCTTAGGTCCACTTTTCTTCTCACTACTGCACTTTTAGGTGTCCGAGGCATGCTAAATGGCTCCTATGGTGTAGTCCACTATGGTGCATTCTCTGTCTTTCCATCAGGTTCAAGGTTTGACTCCCATTTCTCTCTTCTTGGCATTCATTAGATGGATCATTGCATTAGGCTGCAGTTTATTTCTAACTACAAAAACATACTCAAATGGCAATTATTAGATAACTCTAAGGTCTATTAAAGGCTAGGTTAAGAGGTGAAAAGTGGCTTAATTCAGAGATTAACATACGACAAGGGTATTTTTGGACCACCTTGGAAGCTGACAATTGCAAGCACATTCAAAAGTGGTACAAATGCCAAGAAAACTCCAGTTTGATACATGCTCCTGCCATAGATCTGCACAACATGACTACTCCATGGCCATTCACTACATGGGGCCTTGACATCGTTGAAAAGGTCAATCCAAAAGCTTCTAACAGGCATCAGTTCATCCTCATCGCCATTGAATACTTTACCAAATGGGTAGAGGTAGCATCCTATATGAACAACACGGCCAGTCACGTTGAGATGTTTATCAAGAATAACATTGTTTTTCGACTTGGCATGCCCAAGGATATCATCACAGTCAATGCCACCATCTTTGTGAACAAGCACATCAAAACCTTATGCGAGCAATACAAGATCAAACATCATCGTTCGTCACCATATCAGTCACAAACCAATGGAGCCGTAGGAGCGACTAACAAAACAGTTGTCCGAATCCTTGAGAAGATGGTTGTCACAACCGAGATTGGAGTGAAATGTTACCACTCACATTATGGGTCGACCGAAAGTCAATTCGTACCGCTACAGGCGCAACAGCATTTTCTCTTATGTAGGAAACCAAGGTCGTGCTACCAGTTGAGGTCAAAGTATCCTCCCTCTGTATCCTCATCGAGACCGTTCTGCCAAAAGTCGAGAGAGAGAAAGATCTTGTTTCGAGCAATTGAACCTCCTTGATGAGAAAAGGCTCCTAGCCTTGTGTCACACCCAGGTCTATCAGAGGATAATCGTACGTGCGTACACCAAACGTGTTCACGTTCGAGATTTAAAAGTGGGTGACACCATACTCAAGAAGAACTTCCCTTCTCTCCACACCAATCTGAGAGGGAAATTCAAGTCCAACTAGGAAGGGCCCTTTCTCATTAGAGAAGTACTCCCAGGGAATGCGCTTCATTTTCCCGAGCCCATCAATGTTGGATATGTACGAGGATTCTACTTTTAAGTCTCCCACAGCAAGGTAAGTTACGATAAAATGGATACGAGACTTCTTAAGGACCCCATAAAAGAGGCCATCATTTCATAGCCATAGCCAAAAAGCATCCCTAAATGCTCATACCCTTTGCTACCCCATTAGAGACAATGGCCTTTCCTTCATTAAGCCCTCCCAAAAAAAGGAAAAAGTGTATATACCAAATAAAAAAATGAGAAAAAGAGTTACCATCAAAACCTAAAAAAGTAAAAACCCTAAAAGAGGATGTTTGAAAAAAAAAATTAACAACAAAAAAATGTAAAAATGGAAAAATCATGGGGTATGTACAATAGAAGTCCCCCAAGGAAGAAGTGTATTATGGCAACTGAAACCCAATCAAGAAAAACCTTTTGAAACTCGAGAATACCTTCAAAATTCCTAACCTATCCCATGACCATGATACATCCCTGAAGAAAGCCCTCTTTAAGGCCCATGAGCAGTCACGATATCCGTTGAGTCAGCGCGAGCCAAGCTGAGAGACAACAAAGAACTCCATCTAGCCGGCAATGATGGAATCGACGTCCATATTGTGGTCTTTGAAAAAATGAATGAAAAGAAAAGAAAATAAATATATATATATATATACAAGCTCAAAGCAAAAAGGATGCGATAAAAATCTAAAAGGGCGTCGCGAATAAAAAGAGCAAGCTTGTGAGGACCAGGTGAAAACCTGAAAAGGCACCTGGGGTAAAAGTGCATACCCACGGACGTAGTGGAAACCTGAAAGGGCGCTGCGAGTAAAAAAGAAGGCGATGACGGGCATGGTGAAAACCCATCTTGGGGACTGTGAGTAAAAAGGTGAAAAGAAAAAGAAAAAAAAAAGAAAATCAGTTACTCCCTTGGTTACATTTTTGGGTTATCTGGTCGCCAACGGGGCCGCTCATGTTAGTTCAAATTAGGTCTTGATCAGGTAGATCTTTAGACTACACCGTCAAGTGCATGGCCCGAGGTAAGGATAAAAGGTTGATTCAATCCAAAGGGATGGACATTTCGACCTTGGTAAAGATTCTGAGCCTCACTCAGGTCCAACCACATGAACGGATTTGACTATGCTCAAAATGGGACCCGTCACCTCATCTCGTTGTTAAGACATCAAAAAAGAAGAAGATAATACTTATATAAGATAATAAATTTCCCTTTTCCATTTTCATGCCCATATTTTGCTTGCACCACATCTCAAAAAGATAATCAGTGTGACACCCTATTTCTCCCTTTACAAGTTTGAAAGGAGAAGCAACAATAAAAAATCAAAAGAGAACAAGATAATAAATTTCCCTTTCCCATTTTCATGTCTATACTTTGCTTGCACCACATCTCAAAAAGATAATCGGTGTGACACCTGATTTCCCCCTTTACAAATTTGAAAAAGAAATAAAAACATAAAAAAATATAGATATACTAAAAAGATATCTATCAGGGGTTCTTATGCCCCTTCCTATGGTGTTTGATCTATGCAAAAAGTATGTGCAAGACCAGGTCAACGACCCAACTTGTGCTTAAGGACACGGATCTGTGCACACAAAGCATCCTCCCGAGCATTCTAGTCAGTCATCCACTGACCATGGATATCGCTTCCAGGAACAATCAGTAGCACCAAGAGCATCACTTAGAACTCCTTCTAGGCGAAGGACCTCGCACTCTGCAACTTCGGCTTTTGATTCGACAACATCACTTCTACCTTGCTCTTTCTCTAAACGCTCGTGTAGGAACCGCTTCTCATCTACCAACAACTCAATCCGTGTTCGAAGTGCTAACTCTTTCCTCAGCCAAGGTCTCTCTGAATCACTGCTCTCTACCTGATTCAATCAACGAGCAGAAGGTCTCTTAGATAGCAGCCAAGCCTCATACTCTGGAGAAGTCAAAAGGAAAGTTCCTTGCTCCAAATCGCACATATGCGTCGACTGACATGTTTCCCAAAGAGAGGCTATCCTATCCAAGTCCTTGGAAGACCCCCGAGAGAAAATTAGACTACACAGGGGAGGTCTCACCGCACAAGGCACATGCTAAGTATAGCTGAATTGGCGTAGCACCAGAGATGGGAAGTAATGAGTACCGCCAGTCAAACCTAGAAGGGTGATACCCTCATAATCTCTAGATCAAACTATCGGGAAGGTACCGTCAAGCCATGGAAGCCTTAATACTAGCTCAGGCTCAGTCAGCCAAAGACGCATCTCGCGTGTAATCCCCTGAGGCTACTTAGAGCATCGACCCAAAAAACAATGAGCTACCTCTTCCTAAACCACATAAAAGTCAGGCATGGATCCCAAAATAGTAAGATGCTCCCAAAGACAGACCTGAAGAAGAGCAGGGCATCCCCTAAAGCACTCCACCTTGCTCGAGATAAAAGCATCAAGACCACGGTAAAGCATGGCCAGCACAAAATGCATCACAAAGCAGCTCCTTTCAAGATCTGCCAGTACATCGCAGAGTGCAAGGGAGAAACTCTCTCCTCTTGTGAAAAAGAGGACCTCCGAGAAAAGGCAAAGGACGAAAGCGTTTACATTATGAATATTTTTGATCGACAATTTTTGTAAACTTTCATTATCAAAAAGTTCTCACAGGAATTTCACTGAACGCTTGGTGGGCCCGCTAGCAAAGCTCTTCTTATACTCACTTTTCTTCAGGCCCAAAGTCACATGGACAATCTTGGCATAACCCGGTTTTGGTACCACCTAAGCGAGATCGCAATGTAACCTCAAACCTGACAAAATAGAGAGTTCTTCAAATGTTTGAGTCAACTCACAGGTCCCAAAGTCGAAGACACTGCAACCCAATGAGAAGCTGCCGCATGGATAAGATCCCAAAAGATGGGAACATCAAGGAAAGAAGAGAGACAAGCAAGCCCGAGTCAATCCACACCCACGTGATCACTCTCGTTCATACTACCAAGCTAATATTTCATAAATTTGGGCCCTACACCCAAGGAGGAAAGTATAAAAATCTTAGCCCCCCTCGAAGGGGCAGGGACGTGAAGTAGGTCCATGGTCATACAAAGCCGTTTAAGGAATCACGATTCGATGTAGGGCAATGGACCCACCCTCAGGAAGAAAAGGCAAAAAAATTGGGGCAAAATTCAAAACCCAACTTAAAATGAAGAAAAAGGAGTGCATTCTTAGGTCTTATAGGCACACCACTGTCTAAAAAACACTTAGTGTGTATATAATACACGCTCGTTCCAAAATACCCAAAAAATTCCTAGCATGTATAATATACACGCTAGACCAAAAAATGCCGAGTGTGTATAATATACACATTAGACCAAAAAATCTAAAAAAATAAAAGAAGAGAGAGAACAATGAGAGAGAAATAAAGGTTGTTTTTCCCCGTCCTTTGGACCAGTCCACCTACACACTATATACATTCTTTTTTCTTTATAGATAACACCCCTAGATCTTGAGCTGGAAAAGTGAAGTTCACCACTTAACCTATTTTATAGTTTGTTTTTTTACAGGTACCATACTCACAACAAATGAAGGAGGAATACATGAAACTTGCCCATTTCAGCCAATGCACAACCTGGGGGGTCAGTTCCCCATTTTCCAAACTCATAGCCCCTCCTCCAAAAGAGTACATATCATGATTATAGCTTCACACCAATCTAGCCTATTTTTTAAGACAAACATACCACATCCAAAGTGGGAGATAACAAATAGAAAGGAAAATTAAATACATCCATTCCACGAATTATCCAAAGATGTCAATCAATCATTATTATTACATTGCTTCCAAAAATACTTAAAAGTTCGAATGTTCATAAAAGGAGAAATGAAAGTTGCTCCAGGTCTTCAAGAGTCCCTCCTCTGCCGGTGCGAAGTCCTCTAATACGTCTGGACATCCCCACCCACGACCATGCCTGAGAAAGTCGGCTAAGAAGATAACGTGACTCCTCACTAGTGCGCTGAAAGCATTACACCAGAAAGATCAGTTAAGGGAAAGCATATGGCAATAAAGAAACAGACAAGACAAACCAATGTCATACTTAGTACTACAGCTCCCCGAAGGTCAACAATAACGATGGTAATACTCTACCTGGTGAACAGCTCACTCGTAAACCTACCAGGGTGGAGAAGTCAGCAACGCAGAAAAATAGATAAGACAAGCATGTCCCTAAAAAAAATTAAAACAAAAGAAATTTGGGGAAAAGAACTCACCCCTGGGATCAGCTCGGGGGGAGGTACTCTAACTGCCTCGGTAGAGAGGCGAGCATGTTCCGTCTTGTCGGCACATAAATCCAAGAAGATCCTATCGTGAAGAGGCCTAAAAGTCCCTTGAGTCCCTGCAGTAGATGTCCCTGAAGGCCCCACACCGGATGTCCCCGAGGGTCCGACACCTAGCACCTCTGAAGGACCTGCGTCAGCTCCCACGTCAGGATCCTCTCTCATCTTGAACTATGGAGAGGAAGAAATTTGGTCAGTAAAGCAAAAACATGGTAGCCAGAAAAGAAACCCACAAGCAAGGGAAGGAAAGAAGGAGGTACCTGGGATCATTGACCCTCGAATGCCAAAAGTTAGCACCAAGCACAAAATGTGGGAGGATGGATCAATAGGGGAGAGACTCATACAACAACTGATACACCCCATGCTCAAAAAGGGCATAAGCAAGAATCCCATGTCGGAGAAGCCTCCCTGTAAGCTCCTTGACTGTACCCTCTGGTGCCAGAACATCCTTAGGAGGACCCAACGACACGACGAAGTAATCTCGGTACTGATGCACTACCCTCTCCCCCGAATAGTAAGCTCAGACCCTAGAACCATAGAAGAATAAGACGTGACAATCGATAAACAGTTGTGACTGGCTAACAACGACGTTGTCTAAGAAGGGGGAGCTGACATAAGGATCAAATACAATCTACCCAAGAAAGGAGAATCCCATTAGTCAAATAATACATTCAAAACTTAAAAATTTAACCAACGAAGGGAGGGGGATGTCAAACCTACTTCTAAATCATCAAATCGAATTGGGACCTTAGACTCAGTCCCAAATGCTTCATCCCTAAGTCTCGGTGACAATCCTTATGCCAGCAACTCATAAGGGGGTATGTGTACTCATCAGGAAAGAGGAGGGTGCGGCCAGGTCGGAAGTGTAAATACCCCCAAACCTGAAAAGATGGATAAATAAGAAAATATGTCAAAGCAAAGATAAAAAGAGCCACAAATGATGAACCAAGAGGGATGAAAGAGAAAAACCAACGGGTTACCTCAATCACAGGCTAAAAGTCAAGGACAAAAGCAACCTCCCCAACTAAAGCTCTAGCCAAGTTGTCCATCAGCACCGCATACCCGACATCACCCCAATCGAAATGGTGCACATCATCCCAGTTCTCCATCAGGCACAGGAGGGACAACCTGATACGACCACCACTCTCATTGTCAAGGATCTTCATGCCCAGAATAAAAAGAAGCGTGATGTGAGCAAGCATCAGGGTGGTCAAGCTCGACGACGATATCCATATCGGGCTGATCCGAATCAACCAACTCATCAACCTCAAACAAATCCGCCAACCAAGACAACTTGACCTCAGAGCCGGTCATATGGTTGGATGGGGGTAGTCTCCAATCAATCAGATCACCTCCTCATGATCAGGAATGCGATGACAGACCACTAGCACCCCTCTTGTCACAATCCCTATGATCGTGGACCAGTAAATAGGAGTGATGGTCATATTCTGGAACAAGGTAGCACAAATGAAAGGAAGCAACCAAGAAATACATATTTTTTACCTGGCTGGCAATCGCAAAGTTGGAAATGTGGGTGTACTGCTGATGGAGAAACCCACAGTGGGACGCCTCACCTTGCATCTCGTACCAACATCGAGAGGAGCGCTGCACCTGAATGAGGCGCTCACCCCTGA
Organism: Chloranthus sessilifolius; assembly: GCA_021018995.1. Lineage (NCBI taxonomy): Eukaryota > Viridiplantae > Streptophyta > Magnoliopsida > Chloranthales > Chloranthaceae > Chloranthus > Chloranthus sessilifolius. The sequence goes on from CM037593.1 coordinate 92,724,314, forward strand.
TACCAAAGATCACGTTGGGGCTACCTTCCTAGTCTTGGTCCTCCTCACTTGAGTGACTACGTGACATCCTGAAAAGAGATATACAAACGACAAGTGTTAGGAGATGATAAGCAAAAGGAAATCAAGTGCTTTGCTAGAAAAATCGGACCAAAGGAAGGTAAGTATGCCTCATTTCTGCCAAAATATCCAAAGAAAAAATCAAAGGATACATCCCGTCGTTTAATTTCAACAAAAAAAATATATAAAAAAAATAAAGAAAAAATTAGGTTATTTACCTTTCAAAATCTTTGCCAAGAAAAATTAAGAAAATCTACGTACACAAAAAGAGGCTAAGGTTTTGGCAAAAAGCGCCCCCCCCCCCCGGCATTTCAAAAAAAAAATGCACATACATATTCATATTAAATTCAAAAAGAGGGGGGGTGTCAAATGGCAGTTTTAGGAAAAGCCCCACTTTTTTTTTGGTCATGAGGAAGGGCATTCAAATTTCAAATCTTAAAGCAAAAAATATCCTCGCATTTCCTTGACCAAAATCTTCATTAAAAGCATGCATACAAATCGAGAAAAGCATCCATAGGATCTTACATTAAAAAAAAATAATGATAAAAGATATCATTTTTGCAAAAAGCTCTAATTACACCAATGTAATAAATTAAGAAAATAAAAAATTGGCACAAATTGATCAAGGTTTCACCAAAGTCTATTCAAGTATACATACAAATTAATCAAATGGATTACAAATAGTTACATTTTTGCAAGAAAAACCATCATTCTGTCACCTAGAGACAAAAATCCTAACTATGTTGTGGAAAAAGCAACAAATTCAAGAAAAAAAGGGGTTAAAATGGTTACCTTGGTTGAAAAATAAAACCCTAGATCTGGCGTGGAATGAGCGATTGATTGGCAATGACAACACTGGTGCATTGTCGAGGTTTGAATCAAATCAATGGAACACAAGGAAGGGATCCCATTTTGGTTTGGAGAGAGGAAGGAGGAGGAATTTTAAAAAATAGCCTATTTTTTGGGTCGCAGTTCATACCTTGACCATATTAAACCATGAAGTGGCCTAGCGTGTATAAGATACACGCTAAGCTTATTTTTCCCAAATTTGGCCTAGCGTGTACAATATACACGCTAAGCATATTTTTCCCAGGAATTGGCCTAGCCTATACGATGTACTCGCAAGGCTTATGCTTTCCTCCAAGTGGTTGTTCTTTTTACCAAGGTTAAGCCTGGCAGGCATGTTGTGGATGCGAGACACCAGACTCTCGTATATATATAATAATATATAAACCCAAAAAAAAATAAAGAAATAAAAATATATATAAACAAAAAAAATAAATAAATAAAACAAAAACAAAGAAAAGAAGAAAAAAGAAAGAAAGAATGGTGACAAGTCGATGTCACAAAAGTGGCACACACTCCCAAAAAGCATTATGACATCAATATTCACTTCCCTCGGGTAGTTGTGCTAAATTATTTTCGAGATCGATGAATTCACTCAAAGATCTCAAACCATACTTCGCATAGGGGTTCTCGTAGCCGATCAAATGGGGCAATCAATGCCTTATGAGATTGGGCACAAACTATGGATCTTCGCGTCATTGCTTTACGTTAATCTTTAAGTATGGGTTGATCACCCTCCCACTCACAGGGAAGTCTTGTTCGAAATGATTCTCAAACATCGTATATTTTCAAATACACCATCACGGTTTTTCCCAATAATATTGCTAAGCGCATGGGGACCGGTAGCCTTGAGGAACAGACGTTTTCCCAAGTATTGGGCTTCCGCTACTCTTGAGTGATGCACATTTTCCCAAGTGTTGGGGTTACATCACCCTCCATTAAGTTGTTTTTCTCTTACTTTCTTGACCTTTGAGGTTCTCTTTGAATACAGTGGACTCGTGAACATTGCCTTGGGCCTCTTCGGATGTATCATTCTTTGGCATGCAATCACTAGTGATCGGATACCAAAGAGGGGCATCTGTAGACACCCAAATTTGGCCCAAGTCTCGATCGACACATACATCGAGCAAGGCATACCCTCGAGCTTCTGAAATCATCTCCCAAAACCCTTAGGAATCATCTTGAACAACCCTTGCCTTCCCTGACCCATTAGAAACCTTCCCGGGCCGAACTCGAACCCTCCTAAGCAGTAAATAGAAAGAGGAATGCCAAAGTTTTCATAGAGCTATGCTTAAGCTAAGGCCTATACCATTAGAAAGAGGTGTTACCAGCTTTCCAACGAGTCAAGAATCGCCTCAATCCGAATCGTATATAAAAAATTATGGCAATCTGAAAATAGCACAGAAATGCAGGAAATTACACTAGTGTGTATATTATACACACTAGGCCAATTTTTGACTGAAATTGGCCTAGCGTGCATATTGTACATGCTAGGAATGGCTTCTTCCTCTAGAATTGAGCTCTAGAGCGGGCCTCAGACTTCCATATTTTCTCAGGGAACACTGTTCCAAAGCCTAGCGTGTATAATATACATGCTATGATTAGGAATACTGTTTTTTGGAAAATGTCCAAAGATTGAATTTGGTGTTTGAATTATTGACCAACCCATAGACCGGGGTGGGTTTCTTAAGGACTGTTGCACCCCCATTAGTTCTATTTGCAACCCTTTAGCCATTTAATGCCCCACCTATCATCTACCATTAAAGCCATTTCCCACCTATCTAAGCTCCCAAAATCCTAGAAAACCTTAGATCCCTCTCACCTAATTGCTAACCCAATTAGTCCTTTAACCCTTTACTAATCCCATCCAACTCTACAAATAGAGAGTCAACCCCCGCTTGCTTAAGGGCTTGAAAAATCGAAAGCTCACCAGAAGCGCATTAACGCGAATGTCCACAGCGGTGCTACAAGGGCTCGAGAGCTCCGACTCTCCCCTCTATTCCTCTACCTTCTTTTGCTATCCTTTCATCCTAGAATTTGAGCTGTTATGTCACAGAAATTTTATTGATTGTGGGGGCCTCAAATAGGGTCGTAGTGCCTTCGGGCAAGGAGGAGTGTCGTTCATTTTGTTTCTTTTTTTTTGGCCATATGTAAAGACCACTTGTGAGCGGGCTGATCGGGTGCCTAACAATTTCCCGATCAATTACTAAAGCCCCTACCCAAGAACCTTTGGCAAAGACTGGTAAATCGAAATTATATTTTTACACTTCGGTGCTTACGTACTGATTTTTGAGGTATCTCGGGTCACCAAAAGCTCAGGGTGGCGACTCCATTTTTTAGAGAGTGTCCATCGATGCGATGGACTCGCAAGGTCCACAGTTACACAACTATGTTGGGAAAAAGGTTGGGGTCCTAATTGGTTCTAGGCTAAGAATTTGGGCAGGGGTTTCCTAAGGGATCTAAGGCTAAGCGCTTCTCCTATTAAACTCCTTCGAGAGTCAGGACTAGCTGGCCAATACCACTCGCCTGACTACCTGAGGCTTCTGGAGAAGAGTTTGCAGTTCTAGAAGTCTAGAATGCAGCCCAACCCCTTTTGTTGGAAACCTTAGAGAGAACCTCAAATTTTTTAAAAGAGAGAAGCTTCAGAAAGAGAAGAAACACTAGTGAATTGGTGAGTTTGGGCATGGAAGGGGGTCTTCTATAGGTATATGGATAATTGTGCACATAGGGATATATGCACAATTAACAAATTGCACGCATGGCATGGATACTGGTACGCAATTCAATTGCGTCCATGGAGCCATACATGCATTTCCCTAGAAGTCGATCACTAATTGGAGAAGGACCGGCCGACTGGCTCAGTAGGTGTCCTAGTTCCAGCTCACTTGGAACTAGTTACGTGCATGGATCTATGCACATAATCCAATTATGCGCATGGAGCCACACGCATAATCGAGGAGTTCAGGCGGTCATAGAAGTCAAATTCACGGTCCAACTTGGGCCAATTCCGCTTATGTGTCGACACATGCAATCGAATTGTGCGCCTGAGTATTTGCAGGCAAGTCGGGGCTACAGGTGGTGCACTGATCAGTCACATAATTTACCAATTTATCACCCTTAACTTAGTGATGCTAGACCATAGTTTGCTACTAATAAGTTGATATGCAGATATTAGAAGTAGCAAAATATAGCCAAATTGTTAATCTTTGTCAAAATGAACTTCTAAGCAGTAAGAAAGACGATCGAGCGTTAAATATTATTCGCTAAGTATTTAAGGACAGGAAATCGTAAAAGACGATTTTGCAGAACGCTGAAAGAAGACAAAAATGAGAAATCATAATTTACGATTCTCCATAAGACGTTCAAAGAAGTAAAAGTGATATAAGAAAAGCAACCAATCGTACTTGAAGAATCGTTATGAGAGTGAACACTATGAAAAGAAAGAAAATCATATTCTACGATTTTCCTTAGAAAGCTATACAAAACCGAAAGTCATGATTTACGATTCTACAAATTGAAGCCTCTCTCAGCAGCTGATCACGTGAAGATTTCTACCACTGTGCATATCTTTAGAAGAATTCTACAATTAGAAGTTCTACCAATTACGGATCTGAGAGATTGACGAAGAAGATCTTTTTAAAAGGGCTCTATTTCTGAAAATTGAAGAACAATCTAGAAGCATAAACTATTAAAAGAAAGGAAGAATAAAATTAGAAATTAGAGTTATATTAGGATACTTTTATTTTTAGTAGTTTCTTTTATTAGAATTAGAAATGTTGTAAATCGACCTCTTATGATCTATAAATAAGAGGGCTTGGTATAGGAATAGGCATCGAAAAGTTTCAGCATCAATTGACGATTGAGGTTGGATTTTCTTCTTATCAGTAGTGTAAAATAGTTAGAGTAGTTTAGATATCTGAGGTTTCTCAAGGGCAATTGATGCCTATGATTGGGAGCTAAAGATTAGAGTAGATATCTGTAGTTTCACATAAGCAATTGACGACTGCGGCTGAGGGTAAAAGATATAATTTTTATTGCTTCCTAGATTAGAATTTATTGCTTTGTAAACATCTTCAAGTTTTAATTTGAATTGACGACTCAGGTTGAAATTTGCAGATTAGTGTAACTGTTTTATTTTTCCATCTTCAATTTTCTGGAATTTGACTGATGCCCAAGTTTTAGGAGATTGTTGTTTAGATTAAATCTGTATTGATAGGATTTTAGTATTGATTGACGCCCAATGCTAAGAAACTTGATATATGGTGTAATGTACTATTTAATTTCATAAATATCTGATAACTAAAGATTGTGAATAACGACCATAATCTGAAGGAAGAGGATTAGGATTTATTTTATGCACTTAGATTTAAGAAAAATTCTTCATTCATATTTCTCCAGTAGTTTAGGAACTGAAAACATAAGTATAAGTTTTCAGAAAACTAGAATAAAAATAATATATACTGTCTTCGTGGGAACGATCCTATACTAGCTCTACAATTTCCATTGTGCGCTTGCAATAGGTTAAGACTTAAAGAGCGACACATAAAAGCCGCTAACATGCACGGAAGGTGTGCCCCTATCCATTGGGACTAATTGCGCACATGTTGTCATGCGCCTATCCATTAGGACTAATTGTGCACATGATGTCATGCGTGCAATTGAATTGCACGCTTGTGTTCAGGCACGTAATTTGGGATCCTCTCGGGTCGGGTCAGGTCCAAGTTTGTGAGTTGATATTTTAATCCAAAGCTCCCCATACACTAGCTATGTAGTGTATGAGTCCCGAATGTGGGGTTTTAAGACCTTTGGAAAGGATATGTTCCATTTTGAAAGTCGCGGGCAAGGTCAAGGGTTGACCGAATAGGTTTGTATACTCCGAGAGGGTGTCATAGGCTCTCAGAGAAAATCGCGCGACAAGGCTACTACTAGCCTACAATGACAAGAGATTTCCACCTTTGTGTCCAAAGTTGCAAGCAATGTCAAGTACACACCGTGCTTATCGAGGCCTCATCAATCACGCTAAATCGCATGGTCTCACCATGGCCGTTGACAATGTGGGCCTTCGATATAATCGGACCATTCACAAACATAGTCGGGAACACCCATAAACACACCTTCATCCTCACAACAATCGAATACTATACCAAATGGGTATAGGTTAAATCATACGTCAGCGTCACTACCTTGACTTTGGTGAAGTTCATCATCCAGACTATCATCACAAGCTTTGGAGTTCCTAGAATAATAGTCACCGACAATGGGCTGTAATTCATCGCTGAGAAGATTAAAAGATTGTGCAAGAAATACGACATTGACTTACAACACTCGTCACCCTTGTATCCTCAAGGGAACGGACAAGTCAAAGCCACGAATATGACTCTGATCCAAATATCAAAATGAATAGTGGAAATGAAAAACGATGTCGACTGGCCTGATCGGTTACCAGAGGCACTCTGGGCTTATAGGACGTCCATTTGCACAACTAGTGGTCAAACCCCTTATCTTCTTACATATAGGATGGAGGTAGTCCTACCTTATGAAATACAAGTGCCATCCTTATGGACCAACTCGATCATCAGTTATCCATAGATGAGAGGAGAGTCGCTCTGCTAACCCAGTTGGAGCAATTTGATGAGACATGCCTAAGGGTAATTGACCATGCATGAGTATATCAAAGGAGAGTGGTCAGGGCTTACAATAAGAAGCTCCTTATTGTTGATTCTTCGCTCTAGTGTGATGATTATTGTGTGGTGAGAACAAATTAAAATCAAAGTAAAATAAAAGAATAGATTCAACATAGCTAAAATAATCCTAAACCTGTAAGATACAGGGTCCATTGTAGCATGTTTTGATAAGAGTTTGTCCCACAGAGAAATTGATCTAGAACCCAAAATAGGCTATAATAGTAGGCTTCCAAATCTGGCTATAGATTTGACAATCTTAAAGAAAGGGAGTTGGGTGTCACGACTACACTAAATTAACCCTAACAAAAGAGAAATAAAATGTAGCCCTATCCTAAAGAAAGGGTTAAGAAGAAGATAGTGATGGTGTGTGCCAAAATAAAATATAAAAAATGGTGAGAAGTAAGCAGGTTAAACCAGAGTTGAAGCAGTCATGTAACTCAGATTTAGTCTGTCTCTACAATGTTCCTTGCTGAGAAACTATCAAAAGCCTCAACAAGGTAGAACTATCCAACTTAACCCATGCCATTTGGGGTGCTCTTAAAGCTATAGGCTATCCACTCGAATGTCCACAACCTATCCTTTAGAGTCTGTCAAATCCCATTGACAAAGCCAGAAATTGCTAATCTAATCCAAAGGAGTGGACTGATCATTTCCCCAACCACTGGACTAGATCAGGCTAAGAATATTATTGCAGCACTATGTAATGCCAGTGCTACAAGCTCCCCAGATCTGCACACAGATCTGACTGACATCCATAGGTATTCCAACCCATAAAATCTTAAGTGCTTTGCCAAGGCCAACGGCTCACTGTGCCCACAAAAAGGACCATGTAACAGGTTGAATAAGGCTCTAGATTCAGCTGGTCATTGCTACAAAAGGCCTGCAATGACTCAGCCTCAAGCTGTAATTACTGCAGAGGAATCAGATCTAACACCTGATATCGGTTAGGTAAAACAGAGGGGAGCTAGTTCCTGTATAAACCTCCTCACAAGGCTCTAGAAGCTCATGTGTAGGGGAGAAGAATCCTTCTCAAACATGTGGTTGGACACCACCTTAGGGCTATACTCTGTCCACTCAAATAGTCACAGGATATCCTATTGGTCTGTCGATACCACAGATGTCTGAGAAAGAACATGTAAACTGCTGCAACTACCATGGTCCACAGGTCTCCGAGCTTCTCAGATCTCACTACAGATCCAACATTGCTTTCCATGGGGCTATCAAACCATGGGAAATCAGATGATAAATAATAGATCTACTAAAAACTGAATGGGCTAGTCCTAAATACATGGATCCTATAGACATCTAAGGAAATCCTAAGATCTTTAGATTCAATTAGTCATTAAAATAGCCTATACACAACTGCTCATCAAAAATTCCAATGTATACAAAACCTATTACAAAACTGAAATAAAACTAAGCCTAGCTGCTTACAAGAGGATTAGCCAACAAATGTTGGACTAAGAGAGAAGAAAAATAAGAAAAAGAGATGATCGAACCTTGACCATAGCCCTAGCCTACTGGAGCTCTCAACCGACAGAGGATGAAGGAAGGATTGATGATTAATGCTAAACTCTAAGTGTAGCTTATATACTCTGTCTATAAGGCCTTGGCTCTGAAGAGATTAACCCTAATTTTTCTAGCAAATGTGGCACTGTTATGACCCTTGAATGCCTTGAGATGTACGCCTCGAGATTCATGCCTTGGGAAGTGTGTCCTAGCCTTAGGAAATTTCCAAAAGGTCCTTATGTTAAAACTGAGAAGTGGGGAGCCCATGCTTCGCGGGGCTGCCATATGCATTAATTCATTCGCTTAGCTGCAGATCCTTCACGAAGTAGCCTTTGGCTGGTGGGAAGTGCTCACTGGCACAATAAATCTTTAGTTAATCGCGCAGTTCCTTTGCACTATAATGCTATCGTGGAGATGATCTGAAGTGCTTAGACTTCTCACATAGTCGAGCTCCAGAAGCTCTCTCTCACTCAGTACTCACGCAATTATGCTCCTGCGCTCACGTAGTAACTGGTTTGGCTTCAGAGTGCATGAGATCTGCGCGAGGAGAATTCTGGGCGTCTCTCTCATCCAAGGCTATGCAAAAACTCTGTGAGGTGACATTTTGTTCAGTATACATATGGACTTGCTATGTTCTTCGCGCAGCTGCTTTAAGGCTTGATCTCTGTGAGAACTTCGCGATCATAAATTTTGAGGATTTTAAACCGCGAGATCTTCATGATGTCTTTACAGGTCTCCTCTTGACTGCGTGCCCCATCTGTGCAAGGGCATCTTCCACTGTATCCTTAGCTTCATAAGGAAGCTCCTCAACTCTACGAGATCTATCTTTTAATACTCTGATGCATTGCACTTACTGCTGTTGCAGTTTCTTCCATTCTTAGCTAACTTCATCCATCTGCTAGACTTTGGTCAATGATGACCAGCAAGTGAGTCACCATGGTGAGCACTACCAAGGTGTTCCATTAGGCTTTGCCTCAACAGTCATCTTTGCCTGTGTTCTCTCTCTTCTTTGGACCAAAAAGTAGGAATTTTATATTAAGCTGCATAGATTATTGCTAATTACAAAACACACTTAACATATAATTATTAGTGAGGTTTAAGGCCCAGCAAAGGCTAGGTTAAGAGGTAAAAAGTGGTACTTTTCAGTGAATAACAGTCCTCGAGCGAACCTTTGAAATCGGAGACTTACTCTTGAAGAAAATCATGCCATCTAAACACACTCATCCTAAGGGAAAACAGAAACCAAATTGGGAGGGACCATATGTTACAACATCCGCATACCCTAGAAACGCATACAAATTAGTGAACTAATATGGGGAGGAACTTCATAACCCGTGGAATGCAATGTAGCTAAGGGAATACTACCCTTAAGACAGTAATCGTCATGTCCTATAACTAGGTTTGAGTACTCATATTTATCACCTTTGTAGTCGTCATGAGTCATTCATTGGTCATACGCCCTTGTTTTTGAAAACGTTTTTGAAAATCTTCTGATCCATCGTCTACCTTCATATTTGAGCAATTTGATCAAAAGGATTAGTGAAATATAGAACCTCTTTTAAAAAATAGGAAACACCGGATTCTCACCCTCTATCTTGCCATTGGAGTTGATGTTAGAACATAGAAAATAAAGATGTTAGGTTCAATGAAAACTCACCATTCTTGCATTAGCAGGCTGCCTTTAAAATGTACACATACTTCAAGAGAGATAAAAAAGAGAGGCCAAAAAAAAAAGAGAAGAAGCATAACTGAGCAAGAGCATGCGGTGAATAAACAAGTCAAAGAGTTCAGGGAAGCATAAGTAAATTGTGAGGGCATCCTTGATAACTTCTTCAAAGAGGCATAACCAAATTGCGAGGGCATTACTGGTATCTTCACACTACTAGACGTCGTCGTATGGTGGTGGGAGGAGGACAAACTCCTACTAACCATAGAATTTGAGACTTTCATGGTGCCAAAACATGACGGAGAGCTCAACTATGGCACTACACAACACCCGAGAAAAGGTCATTGACTATCTCTTTCAAAAGTTGTCGAATAAGAAACTACCCACACATCATTGAGCCTTATCCCTTTCTCACCTCCCTTATTTAATTTTCTGGCGCTAAGTCAAATCATTCTCTAAGATCTTTTCAAAAATAAAACTAAAAGCTCGTGAATGATGAATGATATAATCAACTACTATCTATCGTTCACCCCACTCCTATTAAAACTACATCACATGATGGTTACTATCAAAAGGATAACACTGGTATACAGCTGAAATGGCAAAATGTCCCACTTGATATGGTGACATTACTAGAAGGAGAATTTTCTTCAATACTAACTCCCCAAGCACATGTATAGCTCTCCATAGCCCCAGATTAACTCTGGATACTTGTGAAACCCAGGAAAGCTCCATTACAACTTGACGCTGGGGCATTTTTTTTTATTTTGTTAAAAGAGTTAAATTGCTACACTCTGCAATGACATCGAGAGTTCCCTTTTGTTCAGTAGTTGGATGCAAAACAACAAAATCATCACTCAAGGAAGAGTACCAAGACTTCAAGCTGCCAAGCCTATAAAAGTCATTCACTGGGGCATTTTTCTTTTATTTTATTTTTAGTTATTTGCTTTCCCTGTTGCATCATTTTCTTTCCATATAATGAAAAAAAAAGATGATGATGTTTCTTTTCTTACCAAACTTCGGCTTGAGATGCCACCCCCTTGACAATTAGTAAGGGGGAAAATAAAATTACTATTAATTTTATTTCCCTATGCAGGTAAAGAATACTCCTCAACTACTACTAGGCCAGCTTAGAAGCATCCAAGTCCCAACAATAGTTGACGATGTCCAAAGAAGCAGACAAAATAAAAGATGAAGCAAAAGGAAAAGGGAGTAGAGCTAAAGAAAATGATATATATATATATATATATCTCAAAAAGTTTTGTACATGCGTCACCGGGGGCATACCCCCTGTATATACAATAAGAAGAAAAGAAAAGATGTACAAGCTGCCCTACTCCCTCAGCTGCCTCTGGGACGGGCGCTCGTTACTATCTCTAGTCTCATCTACTTGTGGATCAGGAATCTGATCCACTGAAGCCTCAACTAAATCCTAGGGGACAGCTAAAGGCCTCTTGGAAGAAGAAGGCCCAACAAAGGAACCTCCCTCTCTCCTAGCTGGTCATCTGCCTGCACTGTGAGAGCGAAGGATCATAAGAGAACAACTCACGTAGAGTCGCCTCCTCATGCACATAGTCCCTCTATAATAGCCCAAATTTTTTTACCCTAAAATCCATGCTGTCAGATCATAGTACACAATTTGATTACAGAATTCTCTCCGATATTGGGATACTCTATTACCATTGTGACAGCTTGATCTTCCCTTAAAGAGATAATTGGGAAGATCGGGTTATCAAGCATTCGGTACATTCACTTAAGTGCGGAAGCAAGGCAGTAAAAAAAATATATGGCATCATAACAAAAAGATTTCCCATCATTCCAAAATAAACAAAACTATACAGACCACCGGTGACGGCCGACCGTCACCTAAAAAGTCATTTAAAACAATGCCGAATATCCATAAGTCTAGTACAGAGAGCGTGTTGAGTACAAAAACACACAATGAACCACACTATACTGAATGTGGCAGTGAGGATCAGGGGAAGAACTCGTTAAGTGGCAGATCTTCTTCTTCCTCCAAAATATAGTCAGGATCCTCCGCCAACTCCGGATCTAACTCTGAATCTACACCTGCAACTGTGACGTATAGTCGAGGGATGAGCTACAATCCAAGCTCAATAGGGAGAAAAGACAATGCAAAATCACATTTATCATTTTATTTCATACACATGAGCAAAGATTTGAAATAATCTGAATAAAATTTCACGTCAAAAGCCTAGGGCAAAACATTCAATTTGAAGACTTAAATCTAAGCATGTCATGTCATGATGCAGTGTATGTGTGAAATAGATACAAATCAAAGCAAGGAAATCAAATCGGGCATAAAATTTATCAGGAAAGTGTATAAGACAACTGAACATGTTAAGGAGCAAATACATATCATCGAAATTCAAAGCATTAGTGCAAAGTATCCCATAGCGGGAACAGAGCATTCCGTAGCAGACGCAGGGTTTGAAAAACCCTGAGGACTCCACCCTCTCTTAGAGACTCCACCCCCCTTTACAACTAACTTGGAACCAAAACATCGAGCCAAAGTATCTCGTAGTGGGAACAGAGTAGTCCATAGCGGACACAAGGTTTGCAAAACCCAAGGGACTCCACCCCTATCTTGGAGGCTCCACTCCACTTTAGAACTTGATTTTTGAGTCAAATCAACCCAGGTCGATTTCAAAGGTCAAGATCAAATGATTCGAACAAATTGGCGTATGTAGATTCACGATGCAAATGATCATGTTCTTGCGCAAAAGAAAACAATTTGTCAATAGATGCAAGCGGTACTAAAATCACAAGTTCATGCAAAGACATCACTAGTGACCATGAAGAGAAGTAAATGTAACTTGCATTGGAAAAATTTTCCAACATTAATGTTGAGTTGTGCGGAATTCAAATGCATAATTCAAAGTGGAGTTCCCATAAATGGTCCCCCGCATTTATCCTAGATCATGACATGTTCATATACTAAGTCTTAGTGATGAGTATTTTGTATTAAACAGGGTCCTCTCAGCTTTTACAGACCAAAAATATACACTTTCAAGAAGAGGGCACCTCGCTATAGCTGGCTCCCAAAGTCGCTATAGCGAATTCTGCAGGGGTCAGGTGGCACATAGAACTCGCTACAGCAAGTTTTTCCTATGCTACATTAGCCTAAAATTTCAAGGTGCACTCACTACAGTGAGTGACTCAGAAAGGACCTCGATACAACGAGGTTGCCAAGCTATTGCAGTGAGTTCTTCAGAACTCGCATCGTCTTGGTTTCTTCTTCTAAATCCAAAATCCTAATTTCCTTACATAACTTCCATTTCAAGAATTTAATCTAATCTAGTTTCATGCTGTAAGATTAAACCGTGAATATCTACCTGAAAATCTTACGCATGCAACGTCCGAAATCATCGGAATCAAAGAAGATCAACATCTGCGCTTCTCACGCATCCGATCCTCGAAGAATTCCTTGCCTGAGATCTCGAACCGAATAATCAGGTTCTAAATTTTAAAAATCTAGGTTTATAAGATCGTCTTAATACATTTACCTGCTTAGATTCTTGGCATGCGAAGTCTCCAATCATTGGTATTTGAACTTTTATTTTTGCGAGCCCTCACGTGCGTCCGATGATTTAATTCTTATCCCCTTTTTTATCGTATGTAGTCGACGATCAAGTTTTCTTGGTTGAAGGGTCATACCAAAGGTCCCTTTGAATGAGATTGTGCTAGTTCGAATGGCTTGGAGTTCTTCAAAATAGGAACCAAGGAGGAGAAAATTTCTCTCTTTTGTCTCAACTAAATTGCATGCAGTTCACGTGTTGTAATGCCTCTTATGTTAAGAGTGCAGATTCAGTGTGAGGCCGGTACATCCAACATGATGTATGGGTCTAAAATAAAATAAAACAAAAACTAAGGTTTCAATGTACACAGCAGGCCTTGATCTCATGACCTTATGTATGCTAGCCAATTTCTTTACCAGGAGTTCTCTCAAGGAGCTTGTGTAGTAATTACACCATTTAATATTTAAGCCTCATTAAAAAGGTGCCCATTTTGAATTAATGACATGATCTATTTTAATTATAAGGCGCTGATTTCTCCCTGTCTCGAGCACGAGTACATAGGTAGCGTAACATACCTGGCATATTCGGGTTTGGAATTTGTAGTGTGTTACATCCTCCCTCCCTTAAAAGAGTTTTTGCCCTCAAAAATTGACAACGGGTATTGGGGACGGAAGACATATCATCGGGCAGTATCCTTACCAATGATTAGAATCATGCTGTTAAAATCTATCTATGAAGATTCACAACAAGGGTGTGTGTTTAGAGGTTCATACTAAAGTCGCGTAACGTGCAACCCTTAAGTACTCAGAAGTGACGAGAATGCAGATTTGTGGATAATTATTAGCAAGTACGATCGACTATTAAAGAATCATAGTTCATGTTATTAAGTTTGAACCTATAATTTCTACGGCATTCCAAATATCGTCACAATAAGGTTCAGACTTACAACGAGTTTACAATTGCCACAACATGCTACATAGTCTCTGAAAGATGGTAGTGTCAAAAATCAGAAATTTAACCGATTGACTAGTAGCATTAGACATGAATTTGAATAAATTAACTACCATGACCATCATAATTCAACGATGTCATTCACAATCAAAATTTAAAAGCATGAATGAATTAACTTTGTGCAAGCATCTAAAAACAAAAAATTCCACTGTTAACAACACTGATCTTTTCATAATTCAAAGCATTTCAATGTCGTAATACAAAATTCATAGTTTAACTAAAAGCTTGCAGTTCTTCACAACAATTTAACCCATTCATTCACCATCATCATCAAAACTAGAATTAACAATTTATACTTATCAGTTCACAATTGTTTATGGCTTCTCTGCTCCACAACAAAAAGAAATTTGATTACCGACTATTGGATCCATCATCGATCTGCATGCTCACCTGGTTTCTCTGCATCACGTCCTGCTCCATAACTAGATGCACCTCTTGTATACTCTGAGGTGTACTCCCTTTTCATGGCTATGTATGGGATGGATCTGGTCGGATACGATTTCTGCATCAGGTTTATCGGCATGGCCTCATGGAAGTCTAATCATTGGTTCATAGCGGTTAGCTATTATTGCAAAGCACTCATTTGCTTGCTGATTTCTGCGAAGGTGTGTATATTGCCTTGGGGGGCAGGTGGCTGCTAAGGTTGGCCTGACACTTGTTGTGGTGGGGGTATTTGGGATGCTGCCCAGGGTGCGGGTTGTGCTGGGTCTTCTTAGTGCACACCCTCTGCCAACTGCCGATGTCATAGGTTTTGAACACTACCTTGGCATCTTTGGTAGCTCATGCGCCACATTTTCTTGGTATAAATTTGAATGTTATCTGCCTTTCTTTCTTCGTTGGCTGGTATTTCATAAGGGTAATCATACTAGTCATCCTCGTGTCCCTCTAGAAGAAGGGAGGTAAGACGGGCATATGGGATAGAGGCTAATGGTTTGGCAGTGGTGTTCAACATTTGTTCGTGGGCATATCTAATGCCTTCCCAAATAGCTTGTGGGGCGTTGAACCATCAATTTTCATGCGCTGAGAATAAAGCTTGCAGGATGGTATCCCGCCTCTCTTGATTGTGTTGGAGAGGGTATAGGTTTTTCCGCAAGATGTCATCCCATGGCCACATCTTGGCCGGTAGTTGGGTCCTTCTTATCAATTTACAGAAGCCATGATTACCATCAGTCATTTTGGTGGCAATGCGATGGAATGGCATGTGCTTGGGGTGCAGTGGTAGGAGGCCCTAGTTTTCTATGAAATTTGTGAGACAAACCATGGCCTTGGTAATGTCTCGAACATCAAGATGGAAGGTTCGGCCATCTATTTGTGTGGTCATTTGCTGGCTATTTTCTCCCATTTTAATGTTTTGATAAAATAGTTTGACGAGGCAGGGGTAAAAGTGGGTGTGAAAGGGTGTAAGTAACACCTCCAATCGGCTTGTCTAAGGTAGTTTATCGACCATGCGGTCGTGGCGTCGTTGATAAACATGCCTGGGTCAAAAGACCATTCGGGTACGGGACTGATTGTTCCCAAATCGGTGGGGGATCGTCCTATGGTTGCTATGGTTGCTTTGATGATTTAGCCCTCACAGTCAGGAGTTTGGATGCGGTTTTCTTCTTAGAAGACATTGGAAAAGAACCTAAAAATTGAAACTGGAGAAAAATCTAGGGTTTACATCTATGCGAAGAACAAATCGTGAAACCCTCGTTGATGGAGATGCATGCATTCATCTTCGCAAAGATTTGTCAAAAGTAATGCACAACAATCATGTATTTGAAGAGAAAATGCACTTGTTTTTGCGGGAGAGGAAGAAAAAGAGACGGGCTTTAGGTTTGAAATCGCGAAAATAACAAAATTTGGGGGTTTCAACCCCCCTTTTAAAGCCCGTCTGTCGTTGTAGCGAGAATTAAGGGTCGCTGCAGTGAGCCTTGAAGCTCTAAGCTATTGCTACAATGAGTTTCAAACTCACTACAGTGAGTTGCTCAGACATTGTTGCGGTTCTAGCTGTCTTGTAGCGGTACTTCAAAATTTTTCACAACACCCTTACTCACATGTACAATCATTTTGAATGACAAATTTTTGAACCTACTATTACCCGTACATTGGTATCAGAGATATTCATTTACCAATTGAACTTAGTAGAGAAAATCGGTAAACCCTCTAAGGACTTTTGTTTGTTCCTTAGCCTACCAACACACTTACAATTTGCTGACCTCAGTAAAAAGATGCGGGTAATGGTCATGGATTTTTGCCTCACATCCCCAAGTGGCTTCAATGGTAGAGTGATTTTGCTGTCATACTAGCACCAGAGGAATCCACTGCGTCCTTAATAGTTGCTCCATGTGATCCAAAATTTGTATTGGTTCTTCTGTCACGGTTAGATCCTCTTGGATTTTGATCAGCTGATAATCTAACACATGTGTCAGGTCCCTCATGTATTTCCTCAACATTGATACATGGTACATGTTGTGCACACTGGATAGTTGTGGAGGTAAAGAACTTCGATATGCCACTTCACCAACCCGGCCTAATATTGCAAAAGATCCAATGTAGCGTGGACTTAACTTCCCACATTTTTTGAATCGCATCACGCCTTTGGTTGGCAAAATTTTAATGAAAATGTGTCTCCATTCTGAAAAGAATGTGGAAACATAAGACACCAATGTGAATCAAGTTTACCTGAAACTCGACATTTGTTCTCCTGAGGTCGGCATAGCTTTTCTACCGGCTCTGAGTGGCATTCAACCTTTCATGAATAATTTAGATGGTCTCATTTGTGCTTTCGAAGAATTTTAGGCCTAATAATACTCATTCTCCAACCTCTTCCCAGTTGAACGAAGATTTGCATCGGCGGCCATAAAGTTCCTCGAAAGGTGCCATCCTGATGCTCACTTGGTAATTGTTATTGTATGTGAGTTCGATTAATGGCAAGTGTTTATCTCATGATCCTTGAAAGTCCAGCATACAGGCCCTGAGCATGTCTTCAATCACCTGATTCACCCTTTTGGTTTGCCCATCTATCTGAGGGTGAAAAGTCGAGCTGAATTGTAACCTTAAACCCATTCCCTCTTGGAAGCGTTGCTAGAACTAGGATGTATACGGCGGGTCCCTATCTGACACTATTCTAGCAAGTATGCCATGTAACCTGACTATCTCTTTAAGGTACACTTTTGCAAGCTTGCTGGCTGGTAACCTGGTACTATAGGGTAGAGAATGGGTGGACATGGTTAATCAATTGATGATTATCCAAATGGCATTATATCTTTTATGTGTTCCTGGCAGTCCAAGGATAAAATCCATGGATATATGCTCCCATTTCCATTCAGGGATTGGTAACTGCTGTAATAGACTCGAAGGATGACAATGGTCAACTTTGACTTGCTGACAAACTAGACATTTCGCTACATACTCTGCGACTTCCTTCTTTAGTCCTTTCCACCAGCAACTCTTCTTAAGGTCTTTGTACATCTTGGTACTCCCAGGATGGATAGTGTACATTGATTTGTAAGCTTCATCTAATATCGCGTGTCGTAGGTCGGTGTTATTCGATATGCACACTCGGCCTCTGAATACTAATGATCCGCCTCCTTTGATGGAGAAATTAGGCCATTTTCCATCAACTGTTTCCCATTTGATGGTTATAAGTTCTTCATCGGTCCCTTGCAGCTCACGAATTTTATCGTAGAGTGTTCACCGAATAGAAATGTTGGCCATTAAGGCTCCAGAATCCTTCACATTGAATGTTGTGTAAATTAAGGTCATATCCTCATGTAGATGCCATCTGCGTATTCTTGTGATGAGGTGTGATAATTGGGCAGATAATTTTTGGCTCAACGTGTCTACCATCACATTTGCCTTTCCTGAATGGTACTAAATAGAGCAATCGTAATCCTTAAGAAACTCTACCCATCTCCTTTGCCTTAGATTTTGATTCCTTTTAGGTAAATAAATACTTAAGGCTTTCGATGAATATCTCAAATGTCTCATCGTAGAGGTAGTGCCTCCATATCTTCAAGGTAAGATTATAGCTGCCAGTTTGAGGTCATATGTGGGATAATTTTTCTCGTGATCCTTAAGCTATCGCAAACCATAGGCAATGACTCTCTCATTCTGGTTTAACATAGCCCAAACCATTGTGCGATGCTTCGTTGAACACTACAAATCCTCCACTGCCTATAGGTATGGCCAGTACGGAAGTGGAGGTTAATCCTCTTTTAAGCTCCTGGAAGCTTTACTCACACACTTCAGTCCACTCAAATTTGGCATTCTTTCTCATGAGCTGCGTGAGTGGTCTAGTAATTTTGGAGAATCCTTCAATAAATATCCTATAGTATCCAACTAATCCCAGAAAGCCGTGAATTTTGGTTACAGTCCTTGATTGCTCCCACTTCACGATCGCTTCTATCTTGGCTAGGTCCACTGTTATGCCTGCTTCTGAAATGCAATGCCCTAGAAAACTCACTTGCTCTAGCCATAATTCACATTTGCTTAGCTTCGCATATAATTAGTGCTCGCTATGTGTTTGTAGAGCTATGCACAAGTGTTGTTCATGTTCTTCTCTTGTCTTTGAATAGATGAGGATGTCATCTATGAAGACAACTACACACCGATCGAGGTGAGGCTTCAACACATTGTTCATAAGGTCCATAAAAGATGTTGGAGCATTTGTCAATCCGAATGGCATCACTACGAACTCATAGTTACCATATCTAATGCGGAAGCCTATTTTTCGAATGTCTTTAGCTTTCACCTTCAATTGGTGGTAACCCGACCATAAGTCTATCTTGGAGAAGAATCTTGCTCCCTGTAGCTGGTTGAAGAAATCGTCGATTCGTGGAAGTGGATATCGATTATTTATCATCAACTTATTTAATTGATGATACTCAATACAAAGGCGCATAGAACCATCCTTCCCCTTGACAAGCAGAATGGGTGCTCCCCATGGAGAAACACACGGTCTAATGAATCCCTTATCGAGAAGTTCCTGTAATTGCTCCTTAAGTTCCTTCAATTCGGCCGGTGCCATGTGATACGAAGCTTTCGACACTGGTTCTGTGCCTGGAGCTAAATCTATTGCGAAATCGACCTCTCTGTTCGGCGACAAACCCGGTAATTCTTCTGAAAACACGTTGAAAAATTCACACACATAGGAACATCAATAAGATTGACTTTCTCTTCCTTCCAATCTTGTAAGAACACCAGATACCCACGACATCAATTGTTTAGTAATTGTTTGGCTCGAATAGCGGATATCAAGGGTACGACAATTGGTTGGTTGCCGTAGAATTTGAATGATTTGCTCTTCCTAGGGCGAAGAGTGAGTATATTCCTAAGGCAATCAACATTAGCCTGCTTGGTGCATAACTATTCCATATCAAGGATTACATCGAATCCTTTCATATCTAATAAAATTAGATCAGTTGTGGCCTCATGATCTTCGATGGTGACGATGACTAATCGGCACACTGTTTCCGTACTCATAGAATTACCCATTGGAATGGACACTGCTAGGATAAAATCAAGAGTCTTAGGTATGACACCTAATTCTACTGTGAATTGAGGTATGAAAAAAGAGTGGGTAGACCCCGGGTCAATCAACACTCGTGCCTTGTGAGAACAGATATCACCTTTTTGGTACATTTGAATGATACCTAGGTACATACAAAAGTGTCATGGCATTCAAAACTGGCTAATTCATAGATCATTTTATTTTATGCACCTTATTCATTTAAAATAAAAGAAACTAAATTGATAACCCATAGGAAACCATACTTTGGATCACATCATTGTTAGTTTGGGCATCCTGTGTCGAAACAGCATAACCTCGGCCTTGTAGCGTAGGTCGTAAGTGTTGGTGCGCTCTTTTCTTGGGTTCCTTTTGGTCCCCGGAAAGAGTGGCCCAATTCGGTCCAAGTAGACTCTGACAAAGGCGATGACGGAGTAATAAATTAGGAAATATTAAATGCTAAAATTAAAAAGGCGAATTCTAAATGAAGAATACCTGAGAAGATGCGATCGCCAGCCGCAGATATTTATTAAACGCTGCAACACGTCACTGATCACGCTTTAAGGGGAGCGGGGGCTTGTAGGTTAAACTCCTTTACTAAATCATCAGCCGGCCAATGTCAGCAGCTGTGGGTTACCTTTTGTGTAACTAGTTTGATTTTCCTATTCCTGCTGGGATTTTAATTAACTTGGTCTCCTAATCCTACTAGGAGTCTGAGTAAAAAAGGTCTCCTAATTCTACTAGGAGTCTAATTTAAAAAAGTCTCCTAATTGTACTAGGAGTCTTATTGATTTAAATATCTTAATCTTACTATGAATTAATTAAATCTCCGAATCCTACTAGGGGTCTAATTTAAATATCTTAATCCTATTAAAAGTCTAATTAATTAAGTCTCCTAATCCTACTAGGAGTCTACTTAATTTAAATATCCTAATTATATTAGGAGTCTAACTAAGTATCCTTCTTCCATAAGTATCCTAATTCCACTAGAAGACTAATTAATATTAGTCTCCTAATTGTACTAGGAATGCGAATATCCTACTCTTTTAAAATTAGGGTTAGTTTCCTAATTCTATTAGGAATGCAAAATATGTTAATTATACTGAAACTAATTGGGAATATACTAATTCTATTGAAACTTTAATTAATTAAAATATACTAATTCTATTAAAATTCTAATTAAAGTAAATATACTAATGTTACTGAATATCTAAAAAAGAAAAAGGGTTTTGGCCCGCTATGCAAAGGAGGATCAGCCCTATTCTCTGGTACCTTCCGTAAGCTTCCTTGGGCAATTCGGTTGGCTAGGATTTACTTTTAAAATAGTATGGATTGAAAAACTGATTTTGAATTTATGAATTATGGACTTAGAGATCAAAAATTGAGGATTTTGAGAATCAAGTTAAAAATTAGAATTAAAATTTAGGAACTAGAACGTCAAAATTGATCTAAGAATAAGAACCTAAGATCTAAAACTAGAGATTTAGAACTAAAATTAAAATTCTAAAACTGAAATTAAGGACTGAAATTTAGGATTGAAATTAAGGGCTGAAATTAAGGATTGGTTCAAGAAGCTAAGAATTAAAAAAGGGAATGGTTCTAAAACCAAAGAACTAGAACCAGAGGTTAAAAAAAGTAAGATTAAAGAATTATAGAAGAATCTAAAATCTTGGACCTAAGAATTAAGAACCTAAGACCTAAGAATTAAGAAAATGAGAACTGGCTCTAGAACCTAAGAACTAGAACCAGAAAATTAAGAACTAAGGAATTACCTGAAGCCAAGCGCTGCAGAGGAGGAACTCAAAAATTCATTTGTTAGATGCTAAAATTGTGTGTAAGAATTGTGTAAATCGTGCAGAAGGAAATTGTATAGAAGAAAATTGTACAAAGGGAAATTGTATAGAGGAAGATTGTGTCTTGAATGGCTAGGGGGTAAAGGTCTATTTATAGGCTTTTATTAGAAATCCTAGCATAACTCTAATTCCTAGTTCTTCTAGAGTAATAAAGTAAAGTCTTGGAATGATAAGGAAAAATGAATCCTATTTTCTAAAATAAAATAATAAAGAGAATAATCCTAATTTAACTAGGAGTTCTGAAAAATGTCACTTTTTGAGCAGCTTACGAAAATTTACCATAACTTTTTTGTTACATGTCGGAATTGCATGTTTTGTAGCTCGTTGGAAAGCTACTTCGATAAGCTATGAAACGTTACCAATTTCGTACCAATCTGACTTTGTTTAATACTTCAAAATAGGTCAAATATAAAAGTGACGGGATTGACAATTGAGAAAAGGTTGGGGAGACCTAATGTACTCTAGACTCGGCGCTAAGGACTAAAATCTAAAACTTAAGAATTAAGAACTAGAATGAAAATTAAGAATTAGAACCTAGAAGCTTAGAACCTAAAAATTGAAAACTAGAAATTTAAGAACTAGAAACTAAAAGGTTACCTAAAGTCGGACGCCGAAGAGAGAATCTTGAAATCCCTAGGCTTGGAAGAGAGGAAGAAATTGTGTGTTTAGGGTCGAGGTAAGGAGGTCTATTTATAGGTATTTTGCTAATGACCACCCTGTGGGATGCGCTTAATTAGCTGGTCGGTTTCAATTACGTGCCCTGTGTGGTACGTTTAATTGAATTGTGTGTTAGGTTACAGGCGCTTAATCTCTTTGAGTCGGTCACGAACTCAGTGAGAGATTGGTTGACTGGTTCAGTCATGTTTCATAGTTCTAATCATGTTAGGACTAATCACGCACTCCGTTTGGTGTGCATAATCTGATTAAGCGTTTCAATACTAGCGCTTAATCGTGGAATTTTGGCAGTCATGGACTGGGAGACTAGGTCGGGGATAAACAAATTGCGCGCCTGTGATGGGGCACTTAATCCGATTCCGCGTGTCATGTGGAGCGTGCAATCTAGTTTCGAGGCAGTCTAAAAGAAAGGGGGTATGGTCTAAGAGGAATTTATTACGCGTTGGTGATGTGGCGCGTAATAGAATTTCGCGCATGGTTTGGTGCGTGTAATTTGGGGTATGTCCCAAGTTCGGGTTGGGTCTGAAACGCAAGACTATTGTTTCAGTCTGCATTTTGACTATATACTATTATTTCAGTATATAGTCCCCTACATTGAGATTTGAGCCACAGAGCTATTATTTTAGTCTGTGTTTAGCTATATACTATTATTTCAGTATATGGTCCCCACGTTAGGATTAGGAGTTTGAGCCACAGAGCTATTGTTTTAGCCTGTGCTCAGCCATATACTATTATTTCAGTATATGGTCCCCTCCTTAGGGTTAGAGAGGCTGAGCCACAAAGCTATTGTTTCAACCTGTGATCAGCCATATACTATTGTTTCATTATATGGTCCCCACATTAGGGTTGTGAAACTCTCAAAGTAGGTAAGTCCTTTTCGGACAAGGTCAAAGGTTGACAAAATAAATTTGTATATTCTAAGAGGGTAAAATGGGGGTGTCTACAGTAAGGATCTCTGAGTGGGTGTCATTGTTATAATATCCTTCTTTGCTTTTAGACAGTCCCTGATCATATGCCCCATCTTGCCGCATCAGAAATATGCTCCAGTCATCCTCCTACACTCAGTCTTATGAGGCTTCCCGCATTTTATATAGGATTCTTTAGGCGCTGATGAAGCGACTCGAGAAGTTTGTTGCGCCTTTGACACCCCGATCATCGTAGGGTTCGTGGGGCGAAAAGGACTCATGGGTGCAGAAGTCAGTGGTCTCGAAGATCCAATTTGAGCTGGCACAAAAGCTGGCTACATCAATAATTTGGGCCTTTTGCTGGCCTACTCCAAATTATATGATTCGGTCCAACTTCTTTTATTTTTGTTTTGTTCTCTCCTCTTATACATACTTTCAATATCCCTTTCGGCGATGAGGGTCAATCTTATAACTTGTGCATAGGTCGTTGCCTCAAACAAAGAAATCCTCTCCTAGATAACTGGCTTCAAGCCGAGTTCAAACTTTTGGGCCTTCATTAGTTCTGTGGCTACTAGCAATGGTGCGAACCTAGAGAGCCTGGTGAACTCGGCCTCATATTCACTTATTGTCATTTGTCCTTGCTCCAAAGCCGCGAACTTGACTTTCATTTGATACCGCTTAGGAGAGGGGATGTACTTCTCATTGAATACCTCGATGAATTCTGCCCATGTCCAGGGTGTCCCTGGTGCTCAAGTCTATTCGATAGATTTCCACCACGGATCCGCCTCTCCTTCGACTTGGAAGGAGGCCCAACTCACTTTCTCTTCTTCGGTGCAATGAATTCTCTAGAGGATCTTCTCTATTTAATTTAACCATTGCTCTGCTTCAGGAGGATCAGTCTGCCCATAAAAACTAGGAGGACCTTGTTTCATACAAAATCCTCTTCACTGACACTTAGTATATGAACATGTCATGATCTAGGATAAATGCGGGAGACCATTGATGGGAGCTCCACTTTGAATTATGCATTTGAATTCTACACAACTCAACATTAATGTAGGGAAATATTTCCAATGGAAGTTATGCTTAGTTCGATTCATGGTTACTGGTGATGTCTTTGCATGAACTTGTGATTTTAGTACCGCTTACATCTATTGATAAACTGATTTCTTTCACACACGAACCTGATCATTTTCATCTTGAATCTTGATACATCAATTTGTTTGAATCATTGGTTCCTGACCTCTGAAATTTGACCTGGGTTGATCTGACTCGGAAATCAAGTTCTAAAGGGGAGTGGAGTCTCCAAGAGAGGGGTGGAGTCCTCGGGGTTTTGCAAACCTTGTGTCTGCTATGGACTACTCTATTCCTACTACGGGATACTTTGGCTTGATGTTTTGGTTCCAAGTTAGTTGTAAACAGGAGTGGAGTCTCCAAGAGAGGGGTGGAGTCCCCGGGGTTTTTTAAACCTTGTGTCCACTACGGACTGCTCTGTTCCCGCTATAGGATACTTTGCACTAATGTTTTGAATTTCAATGACATGAATTGCTCTGATTTGTATTTGCTCCTTGACATGTTTTGTTGTCTTATACACTTTCCTGATATATTTTGTGCTTGATTTGATTTCCTTGCTTTGATTTGTATCTATTTCGCACATACACTGCATCATGACATAACATGCTTAGATTTATGTTTTCAAATTGAATGTTTTGCCCTAGGCTTTGACGTGAAATTTTACTCGAATTATTTCAAATCTTTTCTCAGTCTATGAAGTAGAATGATAAATGTGATTTTGCATTGTCTTTTCTCCCTACAGAGCTTAGATTGTAGCTCATCCCTCGACTATACATCACAGCTGCAGGTGTAAATCTAGGTGTAGATCCAGAGTTGGATCCGGAGTTGGCAGAGGATCGTGACTATATTCCGAAGGAAGAAGAAGATCTGCCACCTGACGAGTTTTTTCCCTGATCCTCACTGCCACATTCAGTATAGTGTGGTTCATTGTGTTTTGTACTCAATACATTCTCTGTACTAGACTTATAGATATTGGACATAGTTATATTCCACTATTTAGGTGACGGTCGACCGTCACTGGTGGTCTGTATAGTTTGGTTTATTTTGCAATGATTGGAAATCTTTTTGTTATGATGCCATATATTTTTTTTTTGCCTTGCTTCCGCACTTAAGTGGATGTACCGAATGCTTGATGGCCGGATCTTCCCAATTATCTATTTAGGAG
This sequence comes from Chloranthus sessilifolius, assembly GCA_021018995.1. Taxonomy (NCBI): domain Eukaryota; kingdom Viridiplantae; phylum Streptophyta; class Magnoliopsida; order Chloranthales; family Chloranthaceae; genus Chloranthus; species Chloranthus sessilifolius. Next base: position 92,749,789 of record CM037593.1, read on the forward strand.
TAGTTCGAGCTGTTACAATGGTAACAAAGTATCTCGATCTCAGACAGAATTATGTAATCAGATTGTGTCCTGTGATCTGATGCCACGGATTTTAGGGTAAAAAATTTTGGGCTATCACAGTTGGTATCAGAGCCTAGGCTGTAAGTCTCATGGGGATCTAGAGCTATGGCTTAGGTTTGGAGCATATGGCAACTGATTTCCATCGAACCTTGGAGTTTGATTTTCATGATCGTTTTGAGTAAACATCATGCTAATCGTGACAGGTCAGTATGCCTCCAAGAAGGGGAAGACAAAGGACCGTGCACACCAGAGGTACAACAAGTGGAGAAGGGGTAGCCACTGGTCCAAATGTGAGTCCTATAGGCAACAACAACAACAACAACAACAATGTCTTGGGAGTAGAGAGCAATGTCGGCAATGTCTCAGAAGTAGGGAACAATAATGGAAATGATCAACAGTTATTAGAAACCATGGTGAATACCATGGCACTGCTGACAAAAAGACGTCAACCGTCAGTAATCAAGTCCGAACGATCCACGAGTAAACTCCAACTCCACAGTGTGAGTCTGCTGCTAGACAATTAGATCGGTAAACAAGTCCTAGCGACTCCGCTTAGGATTATCTATAGCAGTGTACCTTGCCCCTTGGCAGGCGCGAGCACACTCAGCCTCAAGACGTGCCATCTCTAACTCACGGACCTACATAAAAGCATATATCTAGTATAGAAAACAAAGTATTTTTGTAAAAAAAGGAAGAAGAAGTTGCTCTAAAGTGAATAAAACATACCAGCTATGCTCGCTCGCATAACAGGCGATCAATTGTCTCCACAGTTAGCGGATCAGCAGGGGGAGTGGACAGAGGAGGTAACTTGGTCGTGGGCTATTACAAGAGAAACAAAGTGCATCATATGACGATACAAGCATGAAACAGAAAGGAAAGCTACACCAATTAAGCATACCTGGAAAGGAGGGGTGGACAAAACAAAACAAAAATACAAGCACACTACAACAAAACCACAAAACATATCCACGACACATACGTCCTACCTGACTCTCAAGGCGCAAGGAGGCGGTGACGGCCTCGGCTACCTGACGGTCCTCGGCAACCTTACACTAAAAACATTTCAGCACGATATAAAAAAAGATGAATAAAAAACAAATAAAATAAACAACAGAAAAAAGAAACAAACGTGAGGCTCACCCAATGAGCCAACTCAGCTCGGAGATGAGCCATCGCCGGGTTCTCTCGACTAGAGGAGCCAGCTGAAGATGGATCAAAGGCTGGAGTAGAAGCCCCAGTAGTGGCAAACTTCGCTCTTTGCAGACGTGATAAAAAAACTTGTTAGGAATGAAAAACACCAAAAAGTCAAACTTACACGAGAACATTGAGATCAAATACTCACTAGTCGATCAATCTCTGAGGCCATACTGGCCCTCATCTCCCCATGGCCTAGCCACTTCCTTTCCGAAATTTGGATCTACTTTGACTGGTGAGCAATCTCGCTCGCCGACGCTTCCCAAATAATGAAAAAAAACCAAACACATCAATAAACAAAAGAAAAATGATTAAACTAAATAAAATAAAAACCCAACCGATAACTCACTAGATCCCTGCAAGTGGGTTCTAGCTGGGTCACTGCCCGCTCCTCTGCCTCCCTGGCATTGGCTATGGAACAAGCCAGGGAGGTGAGCATAGCCTCATTTGGGTGGGGAACACTCTCCATCACCTTCAGAGCCCTCTAGAGGTTCTCAAGTGCTCCATGAACGCCAGGCCAGATCTGGCCTTGCTCTCTCTCAGCTAATCTCTCTCTCAATGCAGAAGTGAAATCAGGTCCACCTACACAGAAGAGGCAACTCCCCTAACAAGGGGCCTGCCGGAAGAGACAACTGCTGCCGACCTCATGCTACCACCTCACGAACTCCTGAGCTTCTGCCTCATCGAGTGCGCTCTCCACCACGATCCCTCCAGCCCCAAAATCATCGAGCTGAGCTCGCATGGTCTCACAAAAGTTTTGACCAGAGGAACCAGTCATCTTCTTCGCGACCCGCGGAAGAAGTTATAGGGCGACTCACTGGCAGAGCCCCAGCTGGCGTACGACCTAGACACATGGATCTGCTCCACTTTCTCAAAGCAATGAACCTATTAGTCATTGATTTATACCACATTCTACCCCTTAAACCTGGCTTTTGCTAGACTTAGAGTACTTAATAAATGGTTTTGAGTTTGTTTTGCAGCTAAGAAATAATATGCAGCCAATCAATGAATAAGTGCCAAAAAGAGGAGATTTAGAATCATTCATGAAGAGCTGACATAAGTGGGGTCCATAATTGGAAAGATAGCTGCTGATTTGAATAAACAGCAGAGCAAAACAACCTGAACTCCAACACATTCAGCTCCAAATTGTCAAATAGAAAAGATTTCAGCTATGTGTAACACAAGCAAAACAACTACAGTAGCTACACACATGATTGCTGCACACTGAAGCAAACAAGCAGCAATATATGGCTGATGGAAGATCTGGAGTTGTATAGTTGGGAATACAATGAGATGGCAGCAGTGTAGCTGCACATTAGATGGCTGTGTGTAAATCAAATAAACTACACATTTGAGGCAGCCCATCTACAGCAATAATATATGGGAACATCTGCAGCAGTTGCAGCCCAGCCATTTGGTTCACCATTTTTTAGATGCAGCAGCATTGCACCTTGAGCAAATTAGAGGTTTCAATGGCAGCAGAACTCTTTCAAGCTACATAGTTGGGACAGCAATGCTGCTATGCAGCAGCCATTAATTAAGTCTCTCAAATTGATTGTCATCACTAATGAGCAGCTGCAATTAATAGAGAATAAAGTTGTTGAAGTGCAACAGCATATCCTTGGATCTATCAAGCTGATGCAACCATCACATTGAAGACTTCGAGCAGCTAAGGAACCTCTCGAGTAAGAGTGCTGAAACTCCCAAGCAATTCGAGCAGTTCAGCCACCAAGTAAACCAATCGAGTGGTTTAAATGCTTGTTCATTGAACCTCACGAATAGTCCCTTGAACCTCTTGAAGGGTCTGATAAAATAAATGGTGTGAACCTGTTGAATTGAAGAAAAAGCAGCTGGAATTGAACCTCTCAAAGTGTTCAAAGCTTAATCGCTTCAACCTGTCGAAGTATCTTCAGCTTGCTCCTCAAACCTATCGAGTTCTACCTTCATTCTCTCGAGTTTGCTTCATGGCTTCAGCAACCTGTAGAGTAGATGCTTCCTAATAGTTCCAACGTCTTGAGATTTGTTGAGTTGCCTACCTTGGAATTATAAAAATGTTAAAAATAGTAAACTAAAAGAAAAATCACAGCAAAAGACACCAAGGTAAGGTGCAGGCCTGCGAGAATTCAGGGCTGCTACAGTAAGTTTTAAAAGGTAAGTAGGGCTATGCCCACAGGGAAATGTGTTGAAGAATGTAATAAATCTCCAAATGTATAACAGATCTGGCACTCTAACCTATTCTAATTTAACACAAAGCAAGAAAGGAAAGAGGGGAGGTTTTTGGGGTTGTCACTTTACTAAAACTACAGAAAATTAAATCTAAATGCTAATGATCCAGAGATGAGTAGAAAAAAAATTTGAAGAAATAGAGAAAAGGTTTTGGAGAATTAAAATCAAATGTGGAGAATAGCAGCTTGGGGTTTTGTCTCATTGAAAATTGGTTGGTTAAACAACAATGCAGGGGATTGATTTGCAGCAGTCCTTCATCTGGCTACAAGCACAATTGCAAGGTAGAAAAATCCAATCTAAACCAGAGGGTTGAATTGATCTCAAGGCTATGATCTGTCCACTTCAATGATCACAAATCATCCAAGGGATTTCCTTCAATCCAAAGGCCTCAATTAGAGCAGGATAACCACCACAGATATTGTAGATGCAAGGCTACAAGCTTAGGCATCCACAGAAGCATTATGTCTAGGAAGATCTATTGGAAATCAAGAGATCTACAGGTTAAATGAATGGGAATTCTCAAATACATAAATCCTATGGAGAATCTAATGGAACCAAAAGATCTATATAATTAAATGATCATTACAACTAACAATTCATTGATTCAAATACATCTTACAATAAATTGTCCTCAGATCTGCAGTCTCTGCATCATCCAATCCTCATACAAAGCTCTCAAATCTCTCAATTTTACAGATCTCCTCACCCTAGCTGCTACAAGAATTTAGCCAACCATAGTTGGGCTAAAGAGAGAATGGAGAAGAGGAAAGAAGGCTGGAATTTTTGGAGGGGAAAGGAGTTCGAAATTGATCTCTGAACTTCTCTCAATTTCTGGATGGTTCTTCTGTAATGCTTCTTCTCTATTTATACTCTTCCCCTTTGTCTTAGATCTATTTCAGCCAATCAGAACTCAAGAGAATAATTCTGTTATTTTGGGCTGCTAATGTGGCTGACTTTATTTCTAGAATCTCCCACAAATTGGTTCGAATTGGACAAGTACATATGGGAGAGTTAGAGAGTTTCCCATTCGTGTCCTTGGACTTTTAAAAATTCCCTCAAAGGTTATTAGCATGTCGCGGGACATGTGCAATAGAGCACTGAAATGATCTGCATTCTCAATTGCCACTAAGAAGTTCCAAAATTATGCTTCGAGAGGTTCAGAGAACCTCTCGATAGGTTCTGAGTGTGTTTCTTTGCTCCACTCGACATATTGAAACTAGCTTTCGACAGGTTCAAATGAACTGCTCAACAGGATGCATTCAATGCTTAATTGCTCCTCTAGCTTCAACCATGCTCTCAACAGGTTCATGCAACCTCGTGAGATTCAGTGTAGCTTCAGGTGACCTCTCGCTAGGTTGGTATTGTCTGTTTGACATGTTCATGAAACCCCTCAACAAGTTTAATTTCAGCATTCTACACTTCACGAGGATGGTTGCTTCAGGAGACCTCTCGACAGGTTTATTTGAACTAGTCGATAGGATCTTCTTTTTCAGTTTAAATCATTCGACAAGTTTAGAGAACTTCTCGACATTTTAATTTCTCATCAGCAGAACCTCTCGATATCTTAATTTTTCATCAGCAGAACCTCTCGATAGCTTCCATTCAGCACCCAGACCACTCGACAGCTTCATTTAACCACTCGATCGGTTGATTTCTTTGCTTCCACGGCTTGTACACAACTTGAGGGGTTGGTCTCATATGTCCAGCACTCAGTAGCCTTTGGGGGGTTCATTCTTCATCAAAAATAGTTGCTACTTTGCTCCCATGTGTACACAGTTGGACACATGCCATTCCCATAGAATTCTTAGGTTATGTGAATCTGCTTGATGACTAATTGCTTGGGCGATATGTGCAACTGTTGAATCTATTCTGTATTGATGCAACTCTCCAGCAGGACTCTTCTTGGCAATTTTAGATGGATGTCTGCTCTATGACTATAATTTATTACTAACTACAAAACATACTCAAGACACATTATTAGTCAACTCAAAGGTCTGTCAGAGGTCAAGTTAGGAGGTGAAAAATGGTATTTTTCACTGATTAACACACCCCCAAACCTAAGCTTTGCTAATCCTTGAGCAAAGGAAAAATTAAAACAAATATTAAAAACTTAAAATGCCACTTTTGTAGGGAGCACAGATGCATTTAGCATATGCATTCAGCCTTTTAAACCCCTAGGTGATCGCTAGTTGAGGAGTGAAGTCTCCTGAGGGTTTTAAGTGAAGTTACCCACAAACTTCCATATGAACATAATTAAATCAAATGCAAATAGTTACAAGTTAGATTCCAATAAATTTAGCTTTATTCCATACCTTATTACCCTTTTAAACTCAGAAGTTTTAAAATAGTAAATGTAAACAATTTAATACCTAAATTCTTTTTCAAACTCATGACTACCAATCTGAAATCATCAAGAGCCTAATATGTGCACAACAATATATACTTCATTAATTTCAGAATTAGGTTCAAATAATGCCTGAATAAGTCTAATCTTAGACCTAATTATCTCTCAGGCATACTCTCACAAAAGATTTCAAAGGTGTCCAATTTCACTCAAGCTTAAGAGTAGTCAAGCATAGGCAGTTGCTCTAATATCTGAAATCTTCTAGAAGTTCCACCATAGATTTGACAATTCCACCTCTCCACTTGACAACTCAATCAATCTCAGATAGGTAAGGTCTTTTATTGGGTTGTAATGTGGCTCATGGTTGAGGTTTATAAAAAATAAAAGGGTAAAGAGGATTCAAAATTTGATAAATTAGTAGGGTAAGGAGGTGGCATGCACACCTTCTTCATTTAAGCACAACTCCATTTTTCTTGATATTTTTTAGATTTGAAGTGACTTCTCTTTTCTTTTTCTTCTTGTTGTTTTTCTATTTTTTTTTTTTTTTTTAATATTTGACTGGAATGCCACAACTACACCACTGATACACTATTTAATTTAAATTATTTTTTTTTCCACCAATTATCAAACCTTGCTCCTCTATCCTAACTTCTCCCTCCACCTCCTGAACCTTTAGATTGAGGGTGAACTGAAACAGGTCAAGAGGTTCAGGTTCAAATTTTTTGGTCTCATTTTTTGTCAAAGAAAAATGGATTTTAGGCTCCAAGAGTGTATACAAAGGGCATTTGAATGGGTAGGGAGTTTTGGCTCAAACTTTCCAAGGGATGGCCTTACATCATGTCTTCAATGTCATGAGTGCTGTCAATTTGCTTCAATTTGGAGTGCCTAACTTCTGGTGAGAAGAACTAAATTCAAACAGTCCTTAGAGCATAATAAGATGCCAAAAACTTCTTCAAAAGAAATTTTTATAGGCCCAAGTCTCACTGGTTATGGTCTTCCATAGGATTCACAAGACATGTTCTTACTTTTTCCTCTCCTTAATAATTTACTACATACAAGTTATGACAAAAAATTTCTTGATGATCTCCTTCATGGAAGTGCTAAATTTTCAAAATATCTAGCATTAAACAGTCTACCATACATTTTAAATCTTCATTTTTTCAAAATTGCTCAGTTTGGAATTCTGCTAAATTTGTTTTGATCTTACACACACCATTGCACTTGGCTTAACTATTCTCATAATTTTTCAAAATTACCCTGTTATACCCCCAAACCTATGAGGAACAGTATCCTCACTGTTTCAGACATATAACAAATAGGAAACAACAGGGTAGGCAGAAAGAAAGGATTGATTAATAGGCATAAAGAACATACAAGAACAAATTTGTGCACAAAAGAAAATAACATGCACAGTTGGAAATGAAAAAGAGAAATTACATTGAACAAAAAGTACTTACAAAGAAACAGTAATATATACAACACAGAAAATACTAACTAACAATAATAAAATCCACTTACAAAGAAACAGTAATATATACAATACAAAAAATACTAATTAACATTAATAAAATCCTAAGTACATTCTACACCTAGTCAGAATCTGAGTCTATGAAAACCTCTGGGTCCCATCCATATTGTTCAGCAGTTTTCTTCAGCTGTTCAATTTTCTTAGCACTAGCCTTTGATCTTGAAACAATTTTTCTTATTTTGGTGCCGCCTTGCTGCTCTTGGGAGGGCTCTTTGATGGTTACTCCAGCTGATGATGGTGGTTGGGGGACATTGAAGGTTGATTGAAGGGTATCATTAAGCTTGGCCAACATCTCTGCCTTCTCCTTTTCAACTCGGAATAGCTGATAGGTTTGGATCACCATCTGCTCCAGCCTTTTCTTCTCCATTTTGTAGGCTAATTTCAACTTCTTGATTTGATTGAGAAAGGGCTGCCTGATAGTTGTTTGAATCTCAGCCACCCCTCTGACGACATCCCTCTTGATGTATGAATTTTCATCCATAGCTCTTTGAAGAGTGGAAAATGAGGGTGTAGGGTTTAAGTATCAAGGGAAGATGTCCCTCTCAGTAGGGTCATCAAATAGATGGTATGGAGTGGATGGAGAGGATGGGAGAGAAGGAGAAAGTGAGATGGTAGGTGTTAGCTCCTCCTCAGGGTCTGTTTCGGTAGAAGAGTTCAAGGTAGAAGGTACTGGGTCTATTTCTTCCACCTCAGCAGTAGTGGTAGTCACTACTACAGGGGACAACTGAGGAGATGGAGGTGGAGTGGTGTAGGAATGGTTGTAGGAGTGGTAGTGGTAAGATGGTGGTGATTGAGGTAGGTGGGATTAATGCGGATTGAATGGCATGCAAGCAGGTGGCCATGACAGATTGGGTTTCTGTGTTGGTGAGTAGCTAGGATTGGATGGATTGAAGAATCGAAAGGATTTGGGTAAAAGAGTCAGGTAGGGAATGGGTGTGGGTAACAGGTGGAGTAGGTAAAATGGGCTGAAATGGGAATGTAGACACATGATGGAAATGGGTAGGTTGTGGAGAATCAGGTAAATTGGAGTATTCATGCCCAATATCTTCCACAATGGAATCTATTAGGGATGAATACCCCTCGGTGGTGAAATGTTCCAGCTCCTGAGTATGGATAGGAGAACTGGAAGTAACAAGGTCAGTAGCAAAAGGTAGGGATGGTGAAGTGGCTGAAATGGATGTAATTGGGTCAAATGTAAGTGGTGCTGCTGGTTCAGTGCTTAAAGGTTCTGAGGTTAGCATGGGTGGGCTGGCTTTGGTGGTTGTGGATGTGGCTTGCTTGGTTTTTCTCTGGTAGGTGGTTTTTATGGTTGGTGAAGGCAAGTTTAGTATTGGGTCAGTGGTAGGAGGAGCTGACACAGGGGTAATTGTGGTGATGTTAGAGGGAATGGCTGTGCTGCTGAAAGGAATGGGGACAGATATGGATGCTATGGAAGGTGATGGGATGATACTGGTAGAACTGACAATGGAAGAGGTCACAACAGTGGGAATGACTGATGTAGATGTAGAGGTCAAAGGTGGAGGCACTGAACTATTAGCAGAGGTAGGCAAATGCACTGAGCTAGCTACTGGAGCTGTAGAGATCACAGGTGCAGCTGCTGAACTGGTCACCTGAGGTGCTTCCTTTTAAGAACTCTCAACTGGCTTCTTCTTGCTCTTCCCAATCAGAGTCATACTAGTGGACCAAGCTCTCCTCCCAAACTCTTTTGGACTCAAACCCTCAGTTGGCTCATCTTTTTTCATAACATATTTTCCTTGCCTTAGCAGAGCAATAATGAGTCTGCTGTAAGGTAACCCTGGAAAAATCTATCCCTTTTAGATTTTTTCATGCACATCCACCATTGCCTCAAATATCAGCTGAGGGCATTAAAGAATTGGCCCTTGGAGAAGAAATAAAGGACATCCACTATAGGGGTTCTTCTCTCCTTCTGATTTTCATTGACATAGACATTATTTCTCAAGACTATATCAATGAAAAATAAGCTGGGGTCTATCTCCTCTCCTCATTAAAGACTCCTCAGATCCAACTATGCCTAAGTTAAATGTCTAGCCATTTCTTGGAAGGACACACTATCAGGGGCTCCTAAACTGCCAACTAGGTCATATATGAATGGGACCCCTAACACCAATCTAATATCTTTGTAGTCCACAACTACCTCCCAGTTGTCAACCAAAACTACAAGCACAGGGGCAGTTGCCCTTGACTTCTTCTGCACTCTGATGTTTTGAAACCACAATTTGACCAATCTGGGATAAAGCTTCTCCTTCAAGGGGTAAACAAGGGTTGTAGGGATGCTTTTTCCAAATATGCCAAGGTCTCATGACACTCCTCTACCTTAGTAAAATAAGGTAGGTCAAAAACTATCTCAGGAATCAGACTTAAAGAGTCCACAAACTCATTAGGAGTTGTCAACTCCACAGGTAACTCAGTCTCGAGGTCAGGGTTAGGTTCAGGCATTTCCTCAGTAACCTCCTCAACAATTTTTTGCTTTCTTGGCTTTCTGGGCCTTCTTGGGCTCGACCACAACTAGTTTCCTCTTAGCAGGTGGGTGGACCTTAGGCTATGTGGCTAACCTACTAGACTTCCTATTGGATTTTGGGGTGGATTGGAGCAAATCGCTCAGGGATTCCTTAAATTTGGCCATTAGGATTCTAAATCCTCACAACACTTCTCAAACACCACAACAATCTACCTTTCCTTAATAAATTTACCACACACACTACAAATCCTCCAAAAATATAGAACTATAATGTTGAGAATTCACAAGAATGAAATTGAAGAAGAACTTACTCAAAAACTTAGGGCTTCTCAGAAATTACAACACATAGAACCAAATCTACAAAAACCAAGTGCAAAATGTTGGCCTTACATAGCTGATGCAACTAGAACCACGATAGAGTAATTGGAACTAGAACTAAGAAGATGGAGAAGAAAGAAGAAGTTGGAAACATGTGCATAGGAGGAACAAGGATTTCAGCTCAACGTGTTGAATGGATGGAGTGAACCTGTTGATAGGTTTAAAACAAGTAAAACACGATTTCAATAGCTTGCGAAGAAGAATTTGACAGGATGAAACAACCTGTCGAATAGTTAAAACCACTTGACTATGTAGGATTCTCAGGCTGAAGGTTTCAAGAGGTTGTTCAAACCTCTTGATAGGTATAGAAGCTTCAGAAATTTCAATTCGAGACGTTCATCCAACCTCTTGACAGGTTTAAATCTTTCAGAAAGTAAGGTTCCGAGAGGTTTCTCAACCTCTCGATAGGTACACAGAACCTGTCGAATTTTCAGCACAAACCTTTAGTACCTATCGAATTCATATTACATCCACTCGACAGGTCTTAGTACCTGTCAAATTTCATAAGAGGCACCTTCAATACCTATCGAAATTCACCTCTAACCTCTCAACAGGTTATTTTGTAATGCAAACTTACTTCTCATTAGTACATAGTCCACATCCAACACAGATTCATCAATCCTCCTAAGTTCCCATTTATATCTCATACATTATAGACCTTCCTGACCTCAGCACAACTGAGTTATTATTCTAAATGAAAAACTAAACAAAATTTGTAGAATATATACAATGACAAGCAGGATTAAAGACAACAACATCATTCTAACTAACAGCTATGATACATAATGAACATTGTTGAAACTCATTCACACTTTGGAGGTTCTTGAAGGTTAATGGTCACCACAAGCTCTACTACATTTTCAACACAGATTTTGAGTCTTTGACCATTGACTTTCATGATCCTACCATCCTTAGGATCCGTGATTTCAACATCTCCAGATGGGGATACATGCATCACAATGTAGGGTCCATCCCATCTAGATTTCAATTTGCCTGAGAAAAGTATTAACCTTGAATTAAACAGCCATACCTTGTTACCTGCAGCAAACTATTTTCTTAGTAAATGTTTATCATAAAAAGCTTTGGCCTTTTCTTTGTAAATCCTTGCATTGGAGTAGGCATCCAATCTCAGCTGTTCAAGTTCTGATAGCTACAACCTCCTGTGCAAACTGGCAGCGATTAGATCAAAATTCAATGTCATAATAGCCCAGTAAGCTTTATGTTCTAACTCCACTAGTAAATGGCATGCCTTGCCATACACCAACCTAAAGGGAGAGATCCCTATTGGGGTCTTATAGGCAGTTCTATAAGCCCAAAGAGCATCAGTCAACTTCAGGGACCAATCTTTCCTATCTCCTCTCATGATTTTCTCTAGAATGTGCTTAATCTCTCTGTTAGAAATTTCCACCTATCCACTAGTCTTTAGGTGGTATGGAGTGGAAACTCTGTGTGTCACAGAGTATTTTTTAAGCAGATTTTCAAAATGTCTATTGCAAAAATGGCTTCCTCCATCACTAATGATAGCTCTGCGGGTACTAAACCAAGAGAAAATATTTTGTTTTAAGAACTTGATGACAACTCTGTGATCATTGGTTCTTGTGGCTATGGCTTTAACCCACTTGGACACATAGTCCACAGTCATAAGAATAAAATTATACCCATAAGAAGGAGGGAAAGGACCCATGAAGTCAATCTCTTAATTGTCAAACAATTCAACTACAAGAATGGGCTGTAAAGGCATGAAATTTCTTTTAGAAATACTTCCCATTTTCTGGCATTTTTTACAGGATCTGCAGTGCTGCAATGCGTCTTTGAATATAATAGGCCAATAGAATCCACTTTGAAGTACTTTTGCAGCAGTCTTGTTTCCACTAAAATGGCCTCCATAAGCCGGTTCATGACACATTGTTAGTATGCTGTGGAATTCATTTTTAGGTACACACCTTCTCACAACTTCGTCTACACAGTTCTTGAAGAGGTATGAATCCTCCAACATATACTATCTGATTTGAGAGAAAAACAGATCCTTGTCTATTGTTAAGACCTGAAAAGTACCACTTTTCACCCCTTAACTTAACCTTTGATTAGACCCATAGCCACCTAATAAGTCCTTATTAAGTGTTTTATGTAGGTAGTACCCAGCAGTGAAATAAGGCCAGGAATCCTGCTAAAAAGCCTGTTTTGGCACCAGAAGTCCCTCAGAAGGATGAAGTCTGAATCCAGACCTGAAAATGAGCCTCGCGCAGTCCAGCTGAGCTTCCCTAGACTCTACAATAACTTCTAGTGTAGATGATTGACTGAGGAGCTTCAGAAACATAAACTCGCACAGCTGTCGCGCAGTCGCCGCGGGATGCAATTATCAGAAGAGAACTCCTCACACAGTTCTCATGCCATTTAAGAAGAAAGCGTCCTTACGAAGGAAAAGCCACCCTCGTGAAGATCAGTTAAGATATGGAACCTCACGCAGTTCAGAACTCATCAAAGCCTCACGAGGTAACTCGCAAAGCCCAGTGAAGATAAGTGCTCGCGAAGTTCTCGCGCAATTCAAATCTATCCTCGCGAAGATCAACCTCGCGACTGCTTAAGCTCCAACCCCGCGACATCTGAGGCTCTGATGTCCACTCAACCTCACGACTGCCTAAAGAGCAAACCAAGCCAACCTCGCGAAGGCAGAAGCTTTAATTTCAAATCATCCTAGCGAAGAACAAAAGCTACCACGCGACAAGTCTGGGAAATAATGGCTACCTAGCGAAGCTTTGAACCTCAAACTTCCATCTCTTCAGCTGAGGACTTTCTGGGAATTTCCAGTGATTAGGGCACACACTCCCACGCTCAAATCTCCGTGCACGTGCCCCAAGGCATCGGAGGATCACTATTCGACCACATGGAATAATTAAAATTAGGGTTTCCTAACCCTAATGCGCCGCCACACTACTGCTATAAATACCCACACTTAGCCTAGGTTTAGGAGCTTAGACTTTCTTTTCTTTCCACATCCTGAAATAGCTAGGAACCCATCTCATTTTTGGGAGACCTAATCTGAGATCGTTTAGTTTTTCTTTTTATAGTTGTAAGTAGTTTTCTTTTTCTTTTTCCTTCTCTCCATAGTCCAGCACTTGCTGGCTATGTCTTTATATGTATTTTGAACTAGATTAATGGAAGTTCTGTAATAGGATCTGTACTTTGTGGGATTTGGGTGTGTGTGTGAGATGCTCTATGCAAGGCTGCTGCCTTGTGATCCGCCATTGCTTTAGCTGTGTTTCAAGGCAATGGAGGACTAATTCTAAGGGCCACTCAGATCCAAGTGCCCTGTGTATCTGGGCTATCATGGTCCTATACAGCCTTAGCCCCACCACAGGACCCACTAGATATGAAATCCCCATGGGAGCTTGAGCTGGTAGCCTTGTGACTATGGTGGTAGCAGCGATATTCTTATTTTGTCTTGGGCTCCATGAGGAGGATAGCCTCTGGGATAGTCTGTGACCATTTAAGTGGACAGATTATAGCCTTAGGGTGATTCCAGTCCACCGATCCAAGATGGATCTTTCTTCTTTACACCTGAGCTTGTAGAAGCCTGGTGGGAGATTGTACAGAGGCAGACTCCCCTATATTTGTATAGATCCACCATCAGATATTGGATCTGATCTGGTTATAGAGATTGTAGGCTGGTGACTGGACCATTGTAGCCTCACTCAAGCAATGGACAGCTAGATCGAAGGTTGTACTCAATCTCTTGCTGGTTCTATGTGTCTGGGCTATCATGGTCCTATACAGCCTTAGCCCCACATATAAAGCTTTAGAGGTTGAGGTTCCCTATGGATTCTTGAGCTGGTAGCCTGGATGAAATAGTGCTTGTAATGATTTACTGGTTATGTTCTGACCCATCCTTGGATAGTGGTTCCCCTATGGGATAATCTGTGACCATTTGAGTGGACAGGTTATAGCCTTAAGGGTGGAATCATGGCAGAGTGATGGGTTGGATCCTTTCTCCTTAGTGGTGATAATGTAGCCACTGGACAGGATTTCTATAACATCATATCTGAATCTGAGTTACAAAACTCCTCTGATCTGGGCTCAATAACATACTTCTCACCCTTTTATATTTATTTTCCACACTCCATCCATCCTCTCAACCCTTTCTGTAGTTTAGACATTAGAATACTTAGAATAAGTGACCTTAAACTCTCCTCCTTTTAGGACTGCCAGATCTGTAGTCAGATCTGGAGGGACTACTAGAGATGGCTCATTTGGAGCTGTAGATCACCTTTCCCTGTAGGACAAACTCTTACTTATCAAAACTTGCTACAATGGATCCTGTATCTTACAGGTCTAGGATTTATTAGTTGTGTTGATTCCATCCCATCCCCTGTTTTACTCTTTCTTTGATTTTTAAATGACTTTCACCACCAACCAATAAAGTAAGCACACACCTAGAAGTCCGCCAACAAGTTTTTGGCGCCGTTGCCGGGTAAAGATGATCTAGTAGTAGACCCTTAGTTTTTGTATTCTTAGTATTCTTTGCACATGTGAATAATTAATACTGCTGACATAATTTTGAACCCTTCTTGCAGATCTAGACAGCAGCAGCGAAGGACAGTGGACTGCATTTGGAGCTTAGCTACCTCTGTTTGCAAACTCTCTGACTTTTAAAGCTCTGTCTATCTTTCTTAAAAAATTTTCTAGCAATATCTAGGATAGTTTTAAATGTATTCTTTGAATAGCTGTAAACTAGTTAGATAACTTTGTTAGTTGTACAATTATTCTTTTGCAATGTGCTTGCAAGAAGCTTTCCTTGCTATTGGTGTGCTTGTATGCTAGGGAGGAGATCCCTCAGCCCTGCTTTAAAGCCTCTTAACCCTGAGTTAGAAAGGGGAAGGAGACTTAGAAGAGACAGGCACACCACAGGAGAGCCCCCAAGTGAATCTGTGACAGCAATTATGGGTGAAGAACAACCCAGAACCCTCAAGGAGTTGAATGCTCCGGATGACTATAACTCCCCTTTTAGCATTCAATTCCCTGATGTTTAGGGGAACTATGAAATAAAAACTTCAATCATCCGAGATCTTGACTTTCCATAGGCTTAGCAAAGAGGACCCTTACAAGCATATTGACCAGTTCTTGGCCTTGTGCACCACTTTTAATATCACTGGTTTGGGACCTGAGGCTACTAGGCTCAAACTCTTTCCCTTCCCTCTGAAGGATAGGGCCAGTACCTGGCTGACCACTCTTCCCAACAATAGCATTGCTTCATGGAAAGACCTGCAGACCAAGTTCCTAACCAAGTTCTTCCCTGAGACCAAAACTAGCCAGTTGAGGAAAGAGATTCTTGCGTTTGCTCAATCCCCAACTGAGGATTTTAACCAGTCCTGGGATAGGTTTAAAGAGATGCTCAAACAATGCCCCCACCACAAGATCCCAGAGTGGCAGCTTGTACAAAGCTTCTACAATGGGATTGATGAGAAAAATAGAGATATGGTCGATGCCTCTTGTGGTGGATCCTACATGCACAAGACTGCTGAGGAGGCATGGGAATTGTTTGAGGTGATTAGTGAGAATGCTTTTCAAAAGCCATCCCTGGCAAGAACTAGTCAGGAATCTGAGTCAAAGGTGGGGCCTGCTGCTGGATCAAGAGGAAAAGTTTATGAGGTGTCTGAGAACAATGACCTGCAGCTGCAGATGGCAAACCTCTCTATGAAGTTTAACAAATAATTGACTGTGATGCAACCCAGAAGGGCTGCTCATGTGGTGGAGGCATGCCTGATATGCCAGTCCCCACAGCACACAGTGGAGGAATGTCCATCTGCAGGGCAATTTCCTGAATTGGTTTTGGAACATGCTATTGCTGCTCAATCTTATGGCCAGCAACAATCTGGGGGCTATAATAGGCAGCCATATGGATACCAGCACCAAAATGCTGGTTACCAATGGAGAGACCACCTGAATCTGAGGTGGAGGCAAGACAACAACATGCAGCCCCAGCAGATGTTGGCCTTACCACAAAGGCCACAGCAGCAGTTTAATCAAGGGAATGCCCCTAGATCTACCTTTCAGCACCACCAGCAGCCCCATCAGCAACAAAATCAGTTGGTCTTACCCCCTTCTCAACCTAGAAATACTTCTTTCGAGGACCAGGTCTTGACCTCACTTCAAAACCTGGGTACCTTGGCTCAGACTGTGAACTCTCATGGTCAGAGCATTAAGAAGATGGAAGAACAGATTGGACAACTAGTGAACACCTTAGCCAAAAGAGAAGAGGGAAGGTTGCCCAGTCAACCAGTGGTTAATCCCAAGGGCCAATTTTTGATTGGTGAAGGATCCTCAGACCCCGAAGGGTATCTTTCATTGAATTGATGATAAGAGCTGTGCACCTTTGTATAATATGTACTTTACAGTTTAGAGGAATTTGTAGCAATCTTGTTGGAATCTGAGTTTAGTGCTTTATGCCTACTTTTATTCCTGTTCATTTTTAATGGACTTTATTCTCTTATCATTGCTATTTTGCTTTGTATGTTGTGTGTTTGTTTCTTGTTCTGGTCTTTTATGCTGTAATAACTCTGCTGCACAGACACCTTTGAACCAGTGAGGACACTGCTTCTCATAGGTTTGGGGGTGTGCCAGGCAGACCCTACCAATGGAATAGCTAACATAAGTGCAGCTGACTCATCTAAGCAATATGGAAATGGACCTCTGTTCACTTAGGAATCATGAAAATAAGAAGTTTTAAATTTTTGTAAACTTTTGACATTATAAACTTTTAATACTCCACATTTCCATGATAATATCACTAAGGAAACTCACTTGTATCAGCACTCAGTGAATCAGTAGAGAGAGAAACAGGTGAGGACATACTTTAAAGTTCAAAGGAAGACCATAACCAGTGAGAATTTGGCCTATATAAAAAATTTTCCATCTTTTGAGGAGTAACCAAGGCAATCCCTTCTAGTTCTAAAGACTGACTGAGTCACTGTGCTCACTAGAAGTTAGGTAGTTCCAAGTTGAAACAACTGACAGAACTCATGAGACTGAGGAAAGGATCAAAGCCTTCTCTTGGACAGTTTGAGCCTAATAAGACCAACCCTTAAGTAACCGCCCTTGTCCATACCCCCTTTGAGCTTTAAATCCTAAATTTCTTCAAAATACACTTGAGTACTTGAACCTGAACCTATGAACCTGCTTCAGCCTACCCTCACTCTGAGAATTTAGAAGGTAAAGGAGAAAAAGTTGAAGATGGACTAGCTATGGTCAACAGTAGGTGAATGGAAAAGAAATACCTCAAATTTGGCAGTATGATCATTGGGAGCATGGTGGCATTTCTGAAAAGTAAAAACAAAAAAATAAAAAAAAAATCAGAAAATTCCACAAGATGGAAACAAAAATAACAATGAAGAGAAGTAAGGGAGGAGTTAAGAGGAACTTTCATTGGAAAATCAAAATCAAGAAGAGAAACTGATCACTTCAAATCTGAAAATCTCAAAGAAGATGAAAGGAGCTAAATTCAAGAAGGTGAAGTCATGAATCACCTCATCACCCACTCTTGATTTCTCAATTTTGAACCCCTTCTCAACCCTCCATTCTTTCAACCCCACTCCATAAAACCACACAGCCCAGTTAAAAGCCCTTGTGATCCAAAAGTTGAGTGAGTCATGTGAAGATAAAGAGTTATCCAATCTATGGTGAGGGCGCCAATGATGTCAGCACTTAAGAACTCTGCCTATGCTCATGCTTACAGACCCATTTGGGGGATGTAACTGCTCTTGAGCCTGTGAGAGAATGAACCCCTCAACAAAACCCTTATGAGAGTATGCCCTGCAAAATTTTTGGGTCTGAACTTGAATGCATTATGTATGACCTTAACCTAATTTTTGACCTAAGGATAAGCTAAGTGCTGGCACACACTAGTGCAATTTTCGGTGATTGTAAACTAATTGGAAATGCTATGCAATCATGAAGAGTTTATGCTGTTTAAGTTACTGTGCAACCAATGAATTAAATTTCTTTTATACTTAATGATGTAAGAGTAAACTAAGTCTGCCCCTTGATTGCTCATTGGATGATATTGCACTTTTGTTAACTGTTTCATTGAAGAAGTTTGTGGGTGTCTTCACTGAAAACCCTCAGGAGACTTCACTCCTCCACTAGAGATCACCTAGGGGTTTAAAAGGCTTGGTACATATGCTAAATGTATCCGTGCTCCCTATGGAAGTGGCATTTAACTTTTATATTAGGTTTAATGTAGCTTTGCTAAGGGACTAGCAAAGATTAGGTTTGGCGGTGTGTTAAGACCTGAAAAGTATAACTTTTCACTCCTTAACTTACCCTTTGATTAGACCCATAGCCACCTAATAAGTCTTTATTAAGTGTTTTATGTAGGTAGTACCCAGCAGCGAAATAAGGTCAGGAATCCTACTAAAAAGCCTGTTCTGGCACCAAAAGTCCCTCAGAAGGATGAAGTCTGAATCCAGACCTGAAAATGAGCCTCGCACAGTCCAGCTGAGCTTTCCAAGACTCTACAACAACTTCTCGCGCAGATGATTGACTGAGGAGCTTCAGAAACATAAACGTGCACAACTATCGCACAGTCGCCGCGGGATGCAATTATCAAAAAAGAACTCCTCGTGCAGTTCTCGCGCCATTCAAGAAGAAAGTGTCCTTGCGAAGGAAAAGCCACCCTCGCGAAGATCAGTTAAGATATGGAACCTCGCGTAGTTCAGAACTCATCAAAGCCTCACGAGGTAACTCGCGAAGACCAGTGAAGATAAGTGCTCGCGAAGTTCTCGCGCTATTCAAATCTATCCTTGCGAAGATCAACCACGCGACTGCTTAAGCTCCAACCTCTCGACATCTGAGGCTCTGATGTCCACTCAACCTCGCGACTGCCTGAAGAGCAAACCATGCCAACCTCACGAAGGAGGAAGCTTCAATTTCAAATCATCCTAGCGAAGAACAAAAGTTATCACGCGACAAGTCTGAGAAACAATGGCTACCTAGTGAAGCTCTGAACCTCAAACTTCCATCTCTTCAACTGAGGACTTTCTGGGAATTTCCAGCGATTAGGGCATGCACTCCCACACTTAAATCTCCATGACGCGCCCCAAGGCATCAGAGGATCACTATTCGGCCACGTGGGATCGTTAAAATGAGGGTTTCCTAACCCTAATGCACTGCCACACCACTGCTATAAATACCCACACTTAGCCTAGGTTTAGGAGCTTAGACTTTCTTTTCTTTCTACATCCTGGAATAGCTAGGAACCCATCTCATTTCTGGGAGACCTGATCTGAGATCGTTTAGTTTTTCTTTTTGTAGTTATAAGTAGTTTTCTTTTTCTTTTTCCTTCTCTTCATAGTTCAGCACTTGCTGGCTATGTCTTTGTATGTATTTTGAACTAGATTAATGGAAGTTCTGTAATAGGATCTGTACTTTGTGGGATTTGTGTTTATGTGTGAGATGCTCTTTGCAAGGCTGCTGCCTTGTGATCCGCCATTGCTTTAGCTGTGTTTCAAGGCAATGGAGGACTGATTCTAAGGGCCACTCAGATCCAAGTGCCCTATGTGTCTGGGCTATCATGGTCCTATACAGCCTTAGCCCCACCACAGGACCCACTAGATCTGAAATCCCCATGGGAGCTTGAGCTGGTAGCCTTGTGACTATGGTGGTAGCAGCGATATTCTTATTTTATCTTGGGCTCCGTGAGGAGGATAGCCTCTGGGATAGTCTGTGACCATTTAAGTGGACAGATTATAGCCTTAGGGTGATTCCAGTCCACCGATCCAAGATGGATCTTTCTTCTTTACACCTTAGCTTGTAGAAGCCTGGTGGGAGATTGTACAGAGGCAGACTCCCCTATATTTGTATAGATCCACCATCAGATATTGGATATGATCTGGTTATAGAGATTGTAGGCTGGTGACTGGACCATTGTAGCCTCACTCAAGCAATGGACAGCTAGATCGTAGGTTGTACTCAATCTCTTACTGGTTCTATGTGTCTGGGCTATCATGGTCCTATACAGTCTTAGCCCCACATATAAAGCTTTAGAGGTTGAGGTTCCCTATGAATTCTTGAGCTGGTAGCCTGGATGAAATAGTGCCTGCAATAATTTACTGGTTATGTTTTGACCCATCCCTGGATAGTGGTTCCCCTATGGGATAATCTGTGACCATTTGAGTGGACAGGTTATAGCCTTAAGGGTGGAATCATGGCAGAGTGATGGGTTGGATCCTTTTTCCTCAGTGGTGATAATGTAGCCACTGGACAGGATTTCTATAATATCAGATCTGAATCTGAGTTACAAAACTCCTCTGATCTGGGCTCAATAACATACTTCTCACCCTTTTATATTTATTTTCCACACTCCATCCATCCTCTCAACCCTTTTTGTAGTTTAGACATTAGAATACTTTGAATAAGTGACCTTAAACTCCCCTTCTTTTAGGAGTGCCAGATTTGTAGTCAGATCTGGAGGGACTACTAGAGATGGCTCCTTTAGAGCTGTAGATCACCTTTCCCTGTGGGACAAACTCTTACTTATCAAAACTTGCTACAATGGAACCTGTATCTTGCAGGTCTAGGATTTCTTAGTTGTGTTGATTCCATCCCATCCCCTGTTTTACTCTTTGATTTTTAAATGACTTTCACCACCAACCAATAAAGTAAGCACACACCTAGAAGTCCGCCAACATCTATTTATTCAAATGTGGGGGAATCCTACCCACTGCCAAATAATTAACTATGTTTGCAAACCAAGGTGCACTCATATTAGCAGCAAAAAGTTGCTCATCTGAAACTGAATCATTAACAGGCAGTCTATCAAACTCAATAACAAACTCCTGTAATAGGAGGATCCATCTGATTAATCTTGGTTTGGCTTCCATTTTAGACAAAAAGTATTTTAAGGCTGAATGGTCGGTAAGCACCACAATCCTAGATCCAAACACATAAGACCTGAACTTTTCCAAAGCAAAGACAATTACTAATAGTTCCTTCTCAGTTGTGGTGTAGTCTAATTGAGCATCAGTCATTGTCTTGCTTGTATAGACAACCACACTAGGTAACTTATCCTTTCTCTGCCCAAAAATTACACCAATTGCAAAACCTGATGCATCACACATCAGTTCAAAGGAAAAAGAATAATCAGAGGCTTGAAGGATAGGTGCATAGGTTAGACATCTTTTCAGAAACTCGAAATTAGTGAGATATTCATCATTGAATACAAAGGAACCTCTTGGCACAGCAGGTGACAAAGAAGTTTTGAAATTTTACTAAAATCTTTAATGAATCTCATGTCAAAACCAACATTCCCCAAAAAGGACCTGACCTATTTGACAGTTTTAGGTGGGGGAAGATGTGCAGTCAAATCAATTTTAGCCTGGTCTACCTCTATGCCTCTGTGGAAAACAACATGACCAAGAACAATGCCTTAGTTGACCAAAAAATGACTCTTTTCCCAACTTAAGACCAAGTTGGTCTCTTCACATCTCTGCAGCACTAGGCTGAGGTGATGTAGGCACTGGCTAAAACTATCCCAAAAGATAGAAAAATCATCCATGAATATCTCTAAAAATTGGTGAATCATATCCGAGAAGATGGTATACATACATGCTGTAGATATTTCAGGTGCTGATTATTATGTGTGGTGAAAGCAAATTAAAATCAATGTAAAATAGAAGATGGATTCAACACATCTAAATATCTTAGGCCTGCAAGATACAAGGTCTATTTGTTGCAAATTTTAACAAGAGTTTATTTCATAGGGAGTAGTGATCTAAAACCTAGAAGGTGTATAGTAGACCTCTAGATCATGCTACAGATCTGGAAATTCTAGCCTAGAAAACAGGGAAGAGAAGGAGAGTCTTTCGGGTGTCACTAGATTTAATTTATAAAACTGAAATATAAAACTAAATATAAAAGATTGAGGGAGATGGATGGTAAAATAAACTATAAAATGATGAGAAATAGGCAGCTAGGGACTGGTTCTTATTGCTAATAAGATCAAGACATGTGAATTTGCAGCTATCCTTCACTTGGCTACAAGCTCAAGTGCAAGGTAGAAGAATTCAAACCAAACCAAAGGCTTGAACTGTTCTTAAGAGTATGGACTGTCCACTTAAATGGTCACATATCAGCCTATAGACTTCATCCAATCCCACGGTTCAAATTGAAACATAAAAATCATTGCAGCCACTATGCTTGTAAGGCTACAAGCACTTACAACCATAGGATCAAATAATCTATGTAGATCTGGTGAGAATCACTAGAAATCAGTGATTATTTGGGATCTAAACTCAGCTGGTCATTTCTTCAAACAGCTGCAATGCCCAAGCTCTCAAGGTTGTAATCTCTACATAATTCCAGATCTCTTCACTGAAAATAGATCTGGAAATCAGAGCAAGAGTCAGATCTACTTCAATCTTTCACTTGGCTACAAGCACAAGTGCAAAGAGGAAGGAGCCAAGCTCACCTTCACTTCTGGATTGGTCCTAAGGGTATGATCTGTCGACTTGAATGGTCACAGATCATCCTAGAGATTTATTCTAGTAGTGAGGATGAAGATTAAAACATGAAAATTATTGCAAGCACTATGGTTGCAAGGCTACAAGCTGAGGCAACCATAGGTGCATCAGATCTGAAAAAATCTAAAGCAATTGAATAGAAAAATTACAGATCTAATGAGACCTTAAAAATAGCATTTCATTGACCAAACAAACTTACAATGATCTGCCTCAAGCCTATAGTATGTGCATGATCTAGAGCTCTTCACAATGAATTTATAGGCTTATTTACAATTAGAAATCAGATCTGAGCTGCTATATAGATCTAATCCAAAAGGTTGGATTAGGGAGAAAAGGGGCAAGAGAAAAATAGAAAAATAAAATTAAAACTAAACCTAAATGAGTTAAGGAACTAAAGCTAATCTTTGGTTTCGTTGCTGAGAAATTACAATAACAAGAAGCCTTATTTATGCAGTGATCCATATGCTTTGGATTGCAACCAATCAGAGGAGAGAATCTGATTTCAGTGTATGCTTAATCCCTGTTTTAGCATTCCAACCAATCAGAGAGAAGAGGGAGAGATCTAGTTTTGTTATGCATCTGAAGTAGTTTGCTTCCTGCCAGGAATTTCCTCACTTAATTTGCAAAACAGTTTGCCCATGTGCAGAGACTTATTATGCCTTGGAGTTCCCAATTTTTCCCCTGCTAACCAAAAATAACTCCAGCTGCAGCCCTTCATAATTTCTGCATATATTTGAGGCTTGATGGAGTCTTCAAAAGTGCCCCCAATTGATGGCTACAACTAA
Source organism: Chloranthus sessilifolius (assembly GCA_021018995.1). Lineage (NCBI taxonomy): Eukaryota > Viridiplantae > Streptophyta > Magnoliopsida > Chloranthales > Chloranthaceae > Chloranthus > Chloranthus sessilifolius. The sequence continues at coordinate 92,773,295 of CM037593.1, forward strand.
TGGAGTTCACAAGATGGTCTTTTGGATCCATTAATGAAGGCTGGCAGCTGATGGAGTCTAGGTGGAAGTCGAATCTCGATAGGTATAGCTCCATGATTGATCATTTCGAGAGGTTGCTGAATTTAGGTGTTGGAACCAATCGATAGGTTGGCTGAATAGTCTCACATTGTAGCAGCTTCAGGTGTATTTCGTGAGGATGAGAGTTGGATTCAAGAGGATGGATGATGGTTTAAGAAGTTTGTTTGAGAGGTTATTGGAGGTTCTGAAGCTGCGATGTGTAACTCGACAGGTTGTGGTAATTGCAGTCGAGAGGATAGTTGAATGGGGTATGAAGACTGCAGCTTCAGGTAAGGTTTCGTGAGGATGGTAAGTGAATCCCGACAGGTTGTGCGGGGTTGTCTTTGCTAATCGACAGGTGCAATGGGTGGATGGATTTAGAGCTGAACCAGTCGACAGGTTGAATGTTTGGGAGTTGCAAATGTCGAGAGGTTGCTGGTTGCAGCAAGTTAAAGAGCTAGACAGAATTGCAATGCTGAAACTCGACAGGATCAATACCTCTTTAGCTCGACAGGATGGCTGGGAGGTCCAAGTGCATTTCGAGAGGTTGGCCAGCTGGAGTTCAAAGCTCAATAGGATTGGTTTGAGTTGCTGAAGAAGGTGTCGATAGGTTCTAACGCTCTAACTTATCCATTTGACAGGTGTCGTAGGAGCTATTGGGCAACCATTCGATGGGTTCAAGGAACTGCTGCACTAATCCTCTCAACAGGTTGGATGGCTACAACACATGATTATTTTGAGAGGTTCAAGGGACTGCTGTAGTGTGCATCCAATTGAGAGCATTTGTATAACGAAATTGAATGCAAAAGGGACATGTGTATGCTCCTGGTGCATTGAATTCCTTCAAGGTCTTTATTTGATCACCCATTACAAATGGCTAACAATTATATACAGCAGTAAAACAGATTTCAGCAAACACAAAGTAAAAACAAAGATACCGCAGAAAATAAGAACAAAAAAAAATAGAAAACACAGCAGAACAGCTGGTTTTAAAGAATTAAAAATTAGAAAATGAACACAAAGGAGAAGGGAATGCAAACTCAAGCAGATCTGCTCCAACAACAATCCATAATCTCCTCTTGTAGCCACTACTCCAGATCTGCAAAAATGTAAAATCTGTAGTAGTAATTTATTCAAACAGCTAAAAGGCAATGAAAAATTTCAGAAAAATAAGACATACTGTAGAATTAAAACAGTTTCTCTATACAAAAACTACAACAGACCTTTATTCAAATAGGTGGAATGCACTATACAGATTTAAAATAAAAGAAAATTAAAAACTAAAAAAATCGGATCTACAAAAAAAATGAAAAACTCAGATCTACTAACTAGATCAAAATTCTCCAGCAATGGCGCCAAAAACTTGTTGCGGATATTTCAGGTGCTGATTATTATGTGTGGTGAAAGAAAATTAAAATCAATGAAAAATAGAGGATGGATTCAGCACATCTAAATATCTCAGGCCTGCAAGATACAAAATCCATTTGTAGCAAGTTTTAATAAGTAAGTGTTTGTCCCACAGGGAGTAGTGATCTAAAACCTAGAAGGTGTATAGTAGACCTCCAGATGTGGCTACAGATTTGACAATTCTAGCCTAGAAAATAGGGAAAAGAAAGAGAGTCTTTCAGGTCACTAGATCTAACTTACAAAACTGAAAAATAAAACATGTAAAAGATTGAGGGAGATTGATGGTAAAATAAACTATAAAATGGCAGCTAGGGACTAGTTCTTATTGCAAATCAGATCAACACAAGTGAATTTGCAACTATCCTTCACTTGGCTACAAGCTCAAGTGCAAGGTAGAAGAATTCAAACCAAACCAAAGGCATGAACTGATCTTAAGGGTATGGACTGTCCACTTAAATGATCACATATCATCTTACATACTTCATTCAATCCCAAGGTTCAAATTGAAACATAAAAATCATTATAGCCACTATGCATGTAAGGCTACAAGCACTTACAACCATAGGATCAAATAATCTATGTAGATCTGGTGAGAATCACTAGAAATTGGGGATTATTTGGGGATCTAAACTCAGCTGGTCATTGCTTTAAACAGCTGCAATGCCCAAGCTCTCAAGGCTGCAATCTCTGCATAATTCCAGATCTCTTAACTAAAAATAGATCTGAAAATCAGAGCAAGAGTCGGAACTGCTACAATCTTTCACTTGGCTACAAGCACAAGTGCAAAGAGGAAGGATCCAAGCTCACCTTCACTTCTGGATTGGTCCTAAGGGTATGATGTGTCCACTTGAATGGTCACAGATCATTCTAGAGATTTATTTCAGTAGTGAGGACGAAGATTAGAACAAGAAAATTACTGCAAGTACTATGGTTGCAAGGCTACAAGCTCAGTCGACCATAGGTGCATCAGATCTGGAAAAATCTAAACCAATTGAATAGAAAAATTACAGATCTAATGAGACTTTAAAAATAACATTTCATTGACCAAACAAAACTTACAATGATCTGCTTCAAGCCTACAGTCTATACATGATCTGGAGCTCTTTATAATGAATTTACAGACTTATTTACAATTAGAAATCAGATTTGAGCTGCTATATAGATCTAATCCAACATGCTGGATTAGGGAGAGAAGGGGGAAGATAAAAATAGAAAAATAAAGCTAAAACTAAACCTAAATGAGTCAAGGAACTAAAGCTAATCTCTAGTTTCCTTACTGAGAAATTATAGTAGCAAGGAGCCTTATTTATGCACTGATTCATGTGCTTTGGATTGCAGCTAATCATAAGAGAGAATCTGATTTCATTTTATGCTTAATCCTTGTTTTAGCATTCTAACCAATCAGGGAGAAGAGGGAGAGATCTAGTTCTGTTATATAGCTCAAGTAGTTTGCTTCCCGCCAGGAATTTCCTCACTTAATTTGAAAAACAGTTTGCCCATGTGCAGAGTCTTCTTGTGCCTTTGAGTTCCCAATTTTGCCCCTGCTAACCAAAAATAACTCCAGCTGCAGCCCTTCATAATTTTTGCATATATTTGAGGCTTGATGGAGTCTTCAAAAGTGCCCCTGATTGATAGCTACAATTGATGGACTTCACAAGATGGTGTTTTGAATCAATTAATGAAGGCTAGCAGCTGATGGAGTCTAGGTAGAAATCGAATCTTGATAGGTACAACTCCATGATTGATCATTTTGAGAGGTTGCTGAATTCAGGTGCTGGAACCAATCGATAGGTTGGCTGAATAGTCTCACATAGCAGCAGCTTCAGGTGTATTTCGTGAGGATGAGAGTTGGATTCAAAAGGATGGCTGATGGTTGAAGGGGTCTGTTCGAGAGGTTATGGCAGGTTTTGAAGCTGCAATGTGTAACTCGACAGTTTCTGGTAATTGCAGTCGAGAGGATGGCTGAATGGGGTATGAAGACTGTAGCTTCAGGTAAGGTTTCATGAGGTTTCTAAGTGAATCTTGACAAGTTGTTGGGGGTTTGCTTGCTGGTCGACAGGTGCAATGGGAGGTTGGCTTTGGAGCTCAACCAGTTGAAAGGCTGGGAGCTACAGATGTCGAGAGGTTGCTGGTTGCTGCAAGTTAAAGAGCTCGACAGGATTGCAATGCTGAAACTCGATAGGATCAATACCTCTTTAGCTCGACAGGATGGCTGGGTGGTCCAAGTGCATTTCGAGAGGTTTAAACTCTAGCTGGTTGCCAGCTAGAGTTTAAAGCTCGACAGGATTGGTTTGAGTTGCTGAAGAAGGTATCGACAGGTTCTGAAGCTCTAACTTATCCATTCGACAGGTGCTATAAGAGCTATTGGGCAACCATTTGATGGGTTCAATGAACTGCTGCACTAATCCTCTCAACAGGTTGGATGGCTCCAGCACATGATTATTTTGAGAGGTTCAAGGGACTGCTGGAGTGTTCATCAGATTGAGCATATATACATATATAGCTGCAGTTCTGAAATTCTGCAGCTGCTGGCTTCCAATGTTCAAGTATTGCTGCAGCATTTGGCATGTTTGAAGGGCTGGTTGCTTAGTAGCTTTAGCAATTCCTCTGCACTCTATTGACCTTTGAGATTCACCCCTCATTTTCAGCAAGACCTCTAAGGTTCCTAGCACATTAACTTGCTCAAAGATGTTAACCATTATCTCATGGCTGTATGGCTTGTGTGCCCAAACTGAAAGTGTAGCTATTCTTATAGACCAAAAGATGAATTTCTGAGCATGCTTAGACCTGGGCTGCTTTGCTCTGTCATTTCTTTGAAAGAGTGCAACAGCTGATGTAAATTGAAGTACTTGGTTGCTCTAATCTCCTCTTCTTAGCACATAAACATGGATAGTTGCAGATTTATTCCTAAATTGCAAAACAATATTAAAAGCAATTATAAACAACTCAAGGTTTTAACAAAAGCCATGTTTTAATGGGTAGAAAATGGTAAAAACCAGTGACTAACACACCCCCAAACCTAACCTTTGCTAGTCCTTGAGCAAAGTGAAATTTAAAATAATTAAGCTACAAAGCTAAATGCCACTATCGTAGGGAACACGGGTGCATTTAGCATATTCACCAAGCCTTTTAAACTCCTAGGTGACCCCTAGTGGAGGAGTGCAGTCTCCTGAGGGTTTTCAGTGAAGGTACCTACAAAGGTCTCCAATAAAATGGGTAATAGTAATGCAATATGTTAGAACAAAGGTCAAACAAAAATAAAGTTCATTCCACACCTTACTCATTCCACTTCTTAGAGGATTCTCAGCAGCAAAACAACAATTTAAATCTGAAATTTTATTGTAATTCCTTCACTATCAATCAGCTTATGTCAAGGCATTGTGCATGAAAATTAATGCAGAGCTCACCTTTCATTTGAGAATTCTGTTTTGATATTGCCCCAAGCAAATTGGATTTCAAATCCAAGTCTTACCAGGGCTGTCACTCACAATAAGCATGAAGGGTGCATCATTTCTCATTGCTCAAGAGCAGTTGCAGCCCTCAAATAGGACTACAAGCATGAGCATAGGCATTACTTCTAATTTATGAAATTTTCTAACTTTTTTCACCATAGATCACACAAATCCTCATCTTCACATGACAACTGCATCAATTTCAGATCAGTAGGGTCTTTTTATTAGATTGTAATGCGGCTTATGGGTGAGGTTTACAAAGAATAAAGGGGAATAAAAGGATTCAAAATTGAGAAATCAGTAAGGTAAGGAGGTGATTTGCAACTTCACAACCTTCATTTCAGCACAACTCCATCTTCTTTTTGAATTTTCAGAACCAAAGTGGCCAGCTTCTGCTCTTCTTTTTTAATCTCCAATGAAATGACATCTCTTTCTCATTCTTTTGTTTTAATTTTCTATTTTTCTTTTTCTTTTTCTTTTTGTATGCCTTCCTTTTATATTTTTCTCATCAATTTTTTTTTTTATATGGGTTGGAATGCCACAACTGCCAACAAATGTGTTTTCTTTTCTTTCAACCAACTGTCAAACTAGCTCTACCTTCTTCAATTCCTTCACCTTTACCTTCTGAAATCTCAGGGTGCGGGTCAGGCTGCATCAGGTCACTGAGTTTTGGGTTCAAATTTTCTGATTTCTAAGAAAAAACTTAGATTTTTAAGGCTCAAATGGTGTGTATCAAGGGTAGTTCAAAGGTGAGGATTTTTTAAGCTCCAACTGTCCAAAGGATGGCCTTACTTCATGTCCTCAATGTCATGAATGTTGTTAAGGTATTTTAAGTTGGATTTGCCTAACTTCTAGTGAGCAAGTCTAGATTCAATCAGTCCTTAGAGCTGAAAAATTGCCAAGGCACTCTTCAAAGAAAATATTTTAGGCCCAAATCTCACTGGGTATGACCCTCCATCAAATTCCTGGGGTATATCTTTTCAATTTTCTCTCTTTTCAAGTTCACTAAGCATCAATTTTTTAAAAAAAATTCTTGACATTTACTTTATGAAAAATGTTAGAACTACAACACATTTCAGTTTTAAAAAGTTTTTAATTTCCTCATTTTCAAAAATCAGGTGGGAAATCACTTTATTTTCAAAACTTTTATTCAACATTGTTGCACTGACATTAACTACTGCATTGGCACACCTGCCATACCCCCAAACCTATGATGAACATTGTCCTCAAAGTTTATACACTGAGTAACCAGGGGAAACAGGTCAAAACTAGAAAGAATAATAAGCAGGAAAATAACAACTATATGCAGTAAAAAAGAAAAAAAATGCAAAACTGAATGTATGGACAGAAAAAAATGATATGCAAATGAAAGAAATTACAACAAAAATAGAAAATCAGATACAAAATCAGGAAAACAAAGTTAGAAACATGAAGAAAAATAGTAAAGCTAATACACATATTAACCTAAGAAAGAAAAAATCAGCAACTAAAAATAGAATTTAACTAAATTCCTAAAACAGAAAATCCTAAGACACTATCCTAGAGTCATCAGTGATTAAGGTAAGGTCCCCTGTGCTGTTGTAAGTTCCCTGTGCTATGTGTGTGTTGTGGATGTGTACGAATCAATAAGAATTTCAAAGTGATGTAAACATGAATACACACAGTTAAAAGCAGTATTCATACACAGTTGAGACCCATTTATGGTGAAAGATCTTGAAAGTAAATAAAATCAGAGGCTCCATCGAATTTTCAATGCAAAAATATGATCCACTGCTCATTAACCTTCATGATTCAAAATTTAAAAAAACATGAACTCAACAATTCCTGATGGGGGTTTATGAATGAAGGCAAAGGAAAACAGCCCATCTGAGAAATTTTGATGTTTTACAATTTTTTGTATTTTTTTTAGTTGTTTTTTATCAGGTGGGGCTCCACAATAACCTTTCTTTTCAAACAATAATGAAAAACAATAATGAATTGTTTTTTTTTATTTTGTGTTTACATTGTCTTTTATATTGTTTTTTATGTGTTTTTACAAAAAACTCAGCATGCTGAAATCTGAAAACTGCAGTAAGGACCTTGTTGCCTTGACCTTCTGCACCTCTTTTTGGTTCAAAAACAGCCTTGTGATCTGTCATCTTCTATGGAAGAAGATTTACCCATCATGTATAATCCCCTAAGATTATTGATTGGTTTGTTGGGGAGTCTACCCTCTTCCCTTTTAGTCAGAGCATTGGAGAGATGACCAATTTTTGATGCTTTGGTTGTGGGACTGCACAGTTTGTGCTATGGAGCTGAGGTTCTTTAATGAAGATAGAACCTGCTCCTCAAAGGTGGGTGTACTGGATTGGGGTGCTGGCTATTGGGACTGAGAAGTTGAGGAAAAAATGTGTGGGTACTGCTGGAATTTATGGGGTAAGGCCTGCTGTTGGTGGGTTTGGGAGTGATTCTCTTGGTTCCACCTCAGATTGGGGTGGTTCCTCCATGGATATCAAGTAGATTGTTGTTGTTGCTGCCCATAGGATTGGGCTGCATTGGCATTCTCAATGACCAAAGAAGGGTAAAGACTAGCAGATGAACAGTCATGAATGGAGTGTGTGGGGGACTGGCATATCAAACATGCCTCCTGCACTTGTGCAGCCATTGGGGGCTGCAATATACTCATCAATTTATCAAACCAAAGTGCCAAACTGTTACCTTCCTTTACAAATCAGTAGACACATTAACTTCATACATCTTACCACTAGGAGTGCCCTCTTTTACTGATTTAACATGAGTCTCAATGTCTTGAGACAAAGTCTCCTGCTGCATTGAATTCTCACTTATGTCCTCTAAAAGTTCTCAAGCCTCATCAGCTGTCTTGTGGAGGTATGTACCACCACATGAAGCATCAACCACATCCCTGCTCTTGGGAACAATTCCCTGATAAAAGCTTTGAACAAGCTACTATTCAAGAATTTGGTGATGGAGACATTACTTTAAAAGCTCCTTAAATCTTTCCCAGGCTTGATGAAAATCTTCAGTTAGGGATTGAGCAAAGGAAATTATGCTCTTCCTCAGGTGGCTTGTTTTGGACATGGGGAAAAATATGGCCAAAAATTGACATTGAAGATCCTTTCATGACTGGATACTATTGTTTGAGAGCATAGAAAGCTAGGTTCGGGTTCTATCCTTTAGTGAAAAAGGAAAGAGCCTCAGCCTTATTGCTTCCTCCCCCAAACCTAAAATGTTGAAAGTGGTGCACAGTCTAAGAAATTTATCAATGTGCTTGTAAGGGTCCTCTTTACTCCGTCCATGATATGAGGGTAGCATTTGTATAATGGATGATTTGATCCCATAAATCCCTTGAATAGTAGGGAATTAAATGCAAAAGGGAGATGTGTATGCCCTTGGTGTATTGAATTCCTTCATGGTCTTTAGTTGATCACCCATTACAAATGGCTAACAATTATATACAGCAGTACAACAGATTTCAGCAAACACAAAATAAAAGTAAAAATATAGCATAAAATAAGAACAAAAACAAATAAAAAACACAACAGAACTACTGGTTTTAAAGAATTAAAATTAGAAAATGAACGCAAAGGAGAAGGGAATGCAAACTCAAGCAGATCTGCTCCAACTGCAATCCATAAGCTCCTCTTGTAGCCACTGCTTCAGATCTACGAAAATGTAAAAACTGTAGCAGTAATTTATTCAAATAGCTAAAATGCAATGAAAAATTTTAGAAAAATCAGACATACTGTAGAATTAAAACAATTTTTCTATACAAAACCAACAGCAGACCTGTAGACACCAAAATTTGGCCCAAGACCTGATCGAAACACCTTTCGAGAGAGGTGCAATTCTGAGCTTTTGATGGCATGTATGGAACCCTTAGGAATCACTCCAAACCCTTAGGAATCACCCTAGATCTCTTTGGAACCTATCCCAAACCTTTAGAAACCAATCTCAACCCTTAGCACCAATTTCAAACCCTAAACCTAACCATCCAAGGCAATGGATAAATAATGGTGCACCAGGACTAGCTGACATCATATAATGATATCAAATCACCTACCATTGGAAAGAGGACTTCTCCAGCTTTCCAACGAGCCAAGAATCACCTCAATCGGACTTGTATATCAAACGTTATGACTATTTGAAAATCAAGCTTTTTTGGTGGGATTTTTGCCTGACGCAACCATTTTCCCCCTGGATTTGCCTGGCGCAACTATTAGTTGCGCCAGGTCTTTTTCCCCCAGAAATGGCCTGGCACAACTAATAGTTGCACCAGGTATAAACGGGTCCCCCCACCGCGAAGCCAACTTCCAGGCTACTGTTCGTTACTATTTTATAGTTGCGCCAGACATATGAACAGTGACTGTTGGATTTTGCCCCGAATTTCATGTTTGCGGTTTGACTTGTTGACCACCATGACCTTTGGAGTGTGTTTTGCTAGTTCTGTTGCACCCTTTTGAAGCCTATTTGCACCCCTTTTAGTGGCTTAAGGCCTCACCACATCATCCACCATTGGAGGACCTTCTCACACATTTTAAGGCTCCAAAAATCCTAGGAAACCTTAGATGTTAGATTACCTAATTCTTAACCATGCTTAGCATCTAAACACCCTCCTAATCCACCCATTTCCTATAAATAGAGCCCCCCTCCCCTTGGTTTATGGTTTGAGAATTTTGGCCTAAGAGAGAAAGAGCTTAAAGTGAGAAGATCTTTCTCTCTTTGGTGCACACTTTTCATAAAAATTCCAGAATTCTAAAACCTCCTTTGAGTGATATTTTTCACCTTAGATCCCTTACTTTAGGTATATGCTACCCTTTCACCTTCCCTCTCTACCTCTTAGTTAGAAAAACTTAGAGGTTAGAACCCCACTTTCCACCATACAAAGCCTTCAAGAGCTCATCAAAGGAAGCCACACAAGGCTCTCCTACGGTGCTACAAGGGCCCGAGGGCTCCGGCTCTCCCCTTTCTTCTTCTATCTCTTTCTAGCTCCCTCCATCCTCCCATTTGTGCCGTTACGCCGCTGATTTTTCGGTAGGAACGGAGGGGCACAAATAGGATTCGAAGCACTTTTGGGCAAGAGGAAGCTATTTTTTTTTCTTTTATTTCATTTTATTTTTGGCCATTAGTAGAGACTGCGTTAAGTAAGTTGATTGGGTTTCTAACACCTTCCCGATCGATAACCGAAGCCCCTACCCAAGAGCGTTTGGTGTGGACCGGATTCAGAGTCATATTTTTAGCACTTAAGTGCTCATAAAAATAAACTAGGTATCCCGGGACACCGAAAGCTCTGGGTGGCGACTCTATATTTTTCGTTAGAGAGCGCATCGTCGCAACGAGATCGTCCCGATTCCCACAGTTGCACAGATGGCAACTCTACTGGGACTTTTAGCTAGTAGAGCTTCCCCTTGAACTAGGCCTTTTTATTTTTTTAATTTTTCTAACATTTATTGCTATTTTTTTTGTCTTATTTTTGCTGTTTTTTTAACTCACCCCTCCGATTAAGTCATTTTTCTCACCCCTACTTTTCCGTCATTTACATGCCTTAGCCAATTGGCGGGCCTACATATGCATTGTCTTTTAAAATTTCTTACTTTTCTGTCATTTTTAGTGCCTTAGCCGATTGGCGGGCCTACTTGTGCATTGTCTTTTAATTTCCTTAAAATTTTCGTTATTTAAAGTGCCTTAGCCGATTGGCGGGCCTACTTGCGCACTCATGTCCCAATAGTGGACGTCGGCCTGTAGTGGCGGCACAGGGTAATCACCCCCGGTCTTTGAACTAAAGAAAACTTCCAAAAAACAAGAGAAAAAAGCTTTGAAAAAATTAAAATTGAACCAAGTTAGCGAGCTTAATTAATTTGTTTCGCGGGTTAGATTTTCAAAGAGGTTGGGATGAGGCAAACACATAAACTCCCGGGTCTTAGTATGGCAGCCGCCCCTAGTGGTGATGATCCAGAAAAGTCCCAGCCCACCTAGTATCTGAGAAGGCGCTTGCGTCGGAGGTATATCGGGTGGGTTCCCATTTCGAAGTTTAAAACCCTTGGGGAGCGCATTAGCAGGTTATACCGGACTCAAACCCTTTAGGTGCGGTGAGGAGAGAATCGATCACCAAAAAATGGCTCAGTTCTCGGAAGCCTAGCTTCCATAATAAACCAAAAAAGAGACTCATTTCGGGTGTTGGTGGCTGCTGTCAAACATTCTGGAGCAGCAGATTTTGCCTGGCGCATGTATTAGTTACGTCAGTGTAAAAAACTAAAAATTATAACAGGCGCAACTATTGCTTTAAAAGTCACCTTTTTACCTTGGCGCAACTAATAGTTGCGTCAGTGTAAAAATACTGCCCTGCAACTTGGGCGCAAGTATTAGTTGCTCCATGTCTGTTTAATAGCACCTCAACCCTAATCCTTGGCCCTTTTCACATCTCGAGTTTCCCGATCAGTGTGCTTAGTGCCTTCTTTGGGCCCTGCCATCTCCAACACCCAATATGCCCCTGCCGGTCAAAAGAGGGCAACTTCTTTTTGATTCATTCTGGGGGATCGGGTTATTTGCCTTGATTTCTGTGCCTTCAATAGATCGAAGGTTCTCCTTCAATTCTTCCGAAGTGCCTCAGAATCGTATCCGCGGGTCTTGAATTAAGGTACGAGAGCCACCCAAAAAGGGAATTCCAGGGCCTCGGAACCTTTGTTTTTCAAAACTCTTTCAAAAAAAATAATAATTCAAAAACTAATAAATAATTAAAACCTAAAAGAAATAGATAGTTTGTGGTGCCGGCACAACGGCATCATCTTGCCCTCTGTCGTCCCGTAGGGGAAGGAGGAGGATTTTTGGGCAAGGCACCCTTACCCGACCCGCTCCCAAAGATTGTCGTGGGTAGTGGACCCGGCTTACGCCAATCCTGACACATCTCCACCACATTCTCCAACCCACTCCCATTCGGGAGAAGTCTTTTCCACCATCCCCCTCACCCAACCCCCTTTTACTGTTCCGGCCCATTTGGCACTCCCATTTTTCCAACCGATACCCCTCAAAATATCCTAAGTCCTACCCCCCATTCTCCATCTTTTGTCCAAACCATGCCCATGCCAAACCCATTTTCCCAATCCACATCCATGCCCCAATTCCCATCATCCCCCTATAGACCCGATCCACCCACATTCACATACACCACTTCCGCCCTATCCGCCCCTCCGCAAAATCCCCCATCCATCCGGGTCATGCCCATTTTTACTAGGGCCATGCCCAACTTTCCTCATCCCTCCTCATCATGCCCCCCATCATCCCCAAATATACCCAATACATCCCCTCATCCACCCCATACCCCCCCACCTACTGTGGCCATGCCCAATTATACCGGGGCCATGCCTAATTTTTCCACCACCTCCATCCCATCTATACCCCATCACCCCTTAAATCTCCCATCTCCATCCAACCCTTCCTCCATGACCATGATGGACGAGATGTTCCAAGCCTATTCCATGTGGAAGGCTTCTCAAAACACCTCCTCTCCTCCACACCCCACTGTTGTGAATCCCAGTGTGCTTAGTTTATTTGTTGGTGGTAAAAGCAATTTAAAATCAAAGTAAAACAGGGGATGGAATCAGCACAACTGAGAAATCCTAGACCTGCAAGATGCAGGGTTCATTTGTAGCAAGTTTTGATAAGTAAGAGTTTGTCCCATAGGGAAAAGTCATCTACGGCTCCAAGGGAGCCATCTCTAGTAGTCCCTCCAGATCTGACTATAGATCTGGCAGTCCTAAAAGGAAAGGAGTTTAGGGTCACATATTCTAAATATCCTAAGGTAGCCTAATGAATTAACTACAGAAAGGGTTGAGAAGATGGATGGAGTGTGGGAAAATAAATATAAAAGGGTGAGAAGTATGCTATTGGGTCTAGATCAGAGGAGTTTTGTAACTCAGATTCAGATATGATGTTATAGAAATCCTGTCCAATGGCTACCTATCACCACTGAGGAGAAAGAATCCAACCCATCTCTGTGCCATGATCCAATCCCTTAAGGCTATAACCTGTCCACTCAAATGGTCACAGACAATCCCATAGGGGAACCATAGTCCAGAGATGGGTTAAAATAAGTTAATCATTGTAGGCACTACTTCATCTAGGCTACAAGCTCAAGAATCCATAGGGAACCTCAACCTCTAAAGCTCTATGTGTGGGGCTAGGGCTGTATAGGACCATGTTAGCCCAGACACATAGAACAAGCAAGGGATTGAGTACAACCTTCGATCTAGCTGTCCATTGCTTGAGTGGGACTACAATGGTCCAGTCACAAGCCTACAATCTCCATAACCAGATCAGATCTAACATCTGATGGCGGGTCCATACAAATATAGGGGAGTCTGCCTCTGTACAATCTCCCACAAGGCTACAAGCACATGTGCAGAGAAGAAGAATCCATCTTGGATCCTACGGATTGGCTTCACCCTAAGGCTATAGCCTGTCCACTTGAATGGTCCCAGACTATCCCAGAGGCTATCCTCCTCATAGAGTCCAAAATAGAATAGTAATATTCCTGCCACCACCATGGTCACAAGGCTACCAGCTTAGGCTCCCATGGGGATTTCAGATCTAGTGGGTCCTGTGGTGGGGCTAAGGCTGTATTGGACCATGATAGCTCAGACACACAGGTCACTTGGATCTGAATGGATCCTTAGAATCAGTCCTCCATTGCTTTGAATCACAGCCAAAGCAATGGCGGATCACAAGGGAGCAGCCTTGCACAGAGCAACTCTCATTCGCACACATCCCATAAAAGTACATATCCTATTACAAAACATCCATTAAACTAGTTTAAAAATACATAGAAAGGCATAGCCAGCAAGTGCTGGACTATGGAGAGAGAGAAAAAGAAAAAGGAAAACTACTTACAACTACAGGAGAACATAAAAGAAAATGATCTCAGATCCCGTCTCAGTGATAAAGTCTGAGCTCCTAAACCTAAACCAAATTTGGGTTTATATAGCAGTAGTGTGGGGGTGCATTAGGGTTAGGAAACCCTAATTTTAATGATGCCATGTGCCGAATACTATTCCATGGATGCCTCGGGGCACGTGCACAAAGATTTAAGCATGGGAGTGTGTGCCCTAATCCTTGGAAATTCCCAGAAAGTCGTCTACTGAAGCGATGGAAGGTTAAAGTTCAAAGCTTCGCTAGGTAGCCATCGTTTCCCAGACTCGTCGCATGGTATCTCTGTTCTTCGCGTGGTTGAGTTTAACTCTGAAGCTTCAGCTGTCGCGAGGTTGGTGCACTCTCGCTGGATTGAGCTTCGCGAGGATCCTCGTGAGGCTTTAATAGTTTCTGAGCTGCGCGAGAGTCCATTTCTTGATAGATCTTTGTGAGGATCCTTGTGATAGCTTTGAGGCTTTTCTGAACTGCGCGACAGCTCCTTTGATGCTTTGTATCTCGCGGCAACTGGGCGGCAGCTGCGCGACAACTTTCCTGAAGCTCTCTGTCCTCAGCTGTTCTGAGCGAACTGTGCGAGGGTGAGAGGGGTCTTCTTGAACTGCGCGAGACTGCGCGACCTTTAACTTTTGAACTTTGCGAGAGCTGCATGACTCAGGGCTTATGAAGCTCTTTTGTCATTCCACTGTGCGAGAACTTCTCATGAAGTCTTGGGGAACGTAGCGAGGACTGCGTAAAGCCTAAATTCCTGAATCCTTTAGGGCTTTGTCAGTTGTGTGAGGCTTACCTCAGGTCTGGATTCATGGCTCATTCTTCTGAGGGACTTCTGGGGTCAAAATAGGCTCCTTAGCATGATTTATGGCCTTATTGCACTGATGTTTATTACCTATAAAAATAGCTTAACAAACATTTATTAAAGGGCTAAGGTTCTAATCACAGGTTAAGTTAAGGGGTGAAAAGTGGTACTTTTTAGGTCTTAACACACCCCCAAACCTAATCTTTGCTAGTCCCTAAGCAAAGCTACACTAAAATAACTATAGAAATTAAATGCCACTTTCGTATGGAGCACGGATACATTTAGCACATGTACCTAGCCTTTTAAACCCCTAGGTGATCCCTAGTGGAGGAGTGAAGTCTCCTGAGGGTTTTCAGTGAAGACACCCACAAACTTCTCAATGAGACAATTAACAAAAGTGCATTATTATCAAGTGAGCAGTCAAGAAACAGAGTTAGTTCACCCTTGAATCAGTAAAAATATAAGAAATTCAAACACATTGGTTGCACAAAAATTTGAACAGCATCAGCATCTCATGAAAGCACATCATTTCCAATCAGTTTACACCAGAGACACTACACAGGTGTGTCAACATTGAGCTCATCACTGGATCAAAAATTAGGTTATAGGTCACACCTAATGCATTCAAGATCAGACCCAAAACTCTCCAGGGCATACTCTTATAAAGAACTGTTGAGGGTTTCATTTTCTCTCAAGCTCAAGAGCAGTTACATCCCCCAAATGTGTCTGTAAGCATGAGCATAGGCAAAGCTCTTAAGTGCTGGCATCATTGACAGATCCTCACCATAGATTGGATAACTCTTTATCTCCACATGATAGCTCATTCAACTCTGGATCTCAAGGGCTTTTAATTGGGTTGTAATGTGGTTTATGGTATGGGTTATAAATAGAATGGAAGGTTGAAAAGGGGTACAAAATTGAGAAATCAGTAGGTGAAGGAGGTGATTCATGACTTCACCTTCTTTAATTCAGCTCTTTTCATCTTCTTTGAGGTTTTCAGATTTGAAGTGATCAGTTTCTCTTCTTGATTTCGATTTTCCCAATGAAAGTTCCCTCTTAACTCCTCTCTTACTCCACTTCATTATTGTTTTTGTTTCTTTTTGATGCATTTTTCTTCTTTTTATTTTGTTTTTGCTTTTCTGAAATGCCACCATTTTCTCAGTTACCATACTACCAGAATTTTGAGATACTTTTTCTCCATTCACCTAGTGTTGACCATAGCTAGTCCATCTTCAACTCTTTCTCCTTTACCTTCTGAATTCTTAGAGTGAGGGTAGGCTGAATCAGGTTCATAGGTTCAGGTACAAGCACTCAGGTGCATTTTGAAGAAATTTAGGATTTAAAGCTCAAAGGGGGTATGGATAAGGGCAGTTGCTTAAGGTTGGTCTATTTAGGCTCAAACTGTCCAAGAGAAGGCCTTGATCCTTTCCTAAGTATCATGAGTACTGTCAGTTGTTTCAATTTGGAGTTGCCTAACTTCTAGTGAGCACAAGTTGACTCAAATCTTAGAGCTAGAAGAATTTTGCCTTAGTCACTCCTCAAGGAAAAAAATTTTGTATAGGCCCAAATCTCACTGGTTATGGTCTTCCTTTGAATTCTTAAGTATGTCCATACCTTTTTCTCTCTCTAATGATTCACTAAGTGCTGATACAAGTGAGTTTCCTTGCTGATCTCATCATAGAAATGTGAAATTTTAAAAGTTTATACTGTCTAATGTTCTGGCAAAAGTTTAAATTCCTTATTTTTCATGATTCTTAGATGAACATGGTTCCATTTCCATATTACTCACAAGATTCTGCTGCACTTAGGTTAACTATTCTATTGGCAGGATCTGCCTGACACACCCCCAAACCTATGAGGAGCAGTGTCCCCACTGATTCAATGGTGGGTGTGCAGCAGATTTATTAATGGCAAAATAAAAGAAAATAACATGGAGCAAAACAGACACAAGACAAAGAAAAATAGCAATGACAAAAGAAGATCTATTATAAAAGAGAAATGTACAAAATGAAAAACAACAGGAGAAAAAGAAAATGCAGAAACAGAAAAATCCTGGGTACAAGCTAATCGGAGCCTGAATCAATCCTAGTCCCAACCCATCTTCTTGGCATGCTCTCGAAGGAGAGCCTCTTCCTCTTTTTTCTTTCGTTCCCTCTCTTCCTTTTTTTGGGCTGCAGTTTTGGGCATGGGTAGAAAAGAAAATGAAGTGGGGTCACTGAAGGTGGGTGGTGTTGGGTAAGGGTAAAATGGAATGGTGAAGGGTCTGAATGGTAATGGTGGGATTAAAAATGTGTGGGGGTTAATGGGAAAGGAGGATGAGAAGGGAATGGGGTCTGTTTGGGTGGAAGTGTTGGTAAATTGTGGTGGAGGTAATATGAGTGGGGGAAGGATAGGTAGAGTGGGGAAGGAGTGGTGGGGTATGGTGTCTTGGAGGGTGAGGGTTGTAGTTAAGTCAATGGGGGGAAGATCTGGTTGCACTGTGGAGTCAGAGGTGGAAGGGGACTGGATTTGTGGGGTAGGAGGTGGTTGTGCAGAGATGGGTGGTTTTGTCAATGTTTGAAGGGTGGATTTGATGTTGGTGATGTCAGTCTGCATTTGGTCTTGGGTATGTGTTGTGGTTGATAGTTGGGTCTGAATGTCATGTATTAGGGAAAGGATATGGGTAAGTGTGTCTGAGTTTGGTTGGGGTGGAGTATGAGAAGAGGAGGGAACAGGTTGGAAAGGGGAAGTAGGGGCATGATGGAAGGTTGTAGGAGGAGGAGATGGAGGGTCTGGTGAGTGATGTGGGGAAGGAAGTGGGGAATCTGGGAGAGGGATATCATGGGTTGGCAGGGTGTCAAGCAATGTAGTCATGAAGGCCTGATATCCGAAAGTAGTGGCGAGGTTAAAGTCAAGGTCTGTGAGTGGAGGTGAAGTAGGGATGGCTGGGATGGTGGCTGGGTCAATGTGTATGGTTGCAATGGTTGTACAAAGAGTAGGGTGTATCTGTGAGGGAATGGTGGAGGTTGTGATCTTCCTTTTTAGGTAGGATATCAGGGGAGGGCTGTCAGGGTTCTGTGCCGGTGATGGAGGAATTGGGGCTGGGTATTGAGGTAAGGTAGGTGAAGGTGTGGTGTTGTCATGGGGTTCAACACTTTCCTCCCAGGAACGAATCACAGGGAAATCTGGAGTGGGTACGGATAAGGGAGATAAAAGAGGGAAAGGGAGGGATGAAATAGGCAAAGAAACTGATGGAGGGGCAGGTGTGGTGGATGGAGGTATTGCTACAGAATCAGTAGTGACAGGAGCTTGCACCACCTTCTTCGGAGCAGGAGCTTTAGCCACCTTTTTGGGAGGCCGGGTGGCCTTGCAATGAGTCCCTCTCCTTGCTCAGAAGCAACCTGAGCCTTCTTTTTCTTATTGGGATCCATCAGGCTCCTGCTGATCCCCCATTGTGTCTTGGCAAAAGTAGTAGGGGGGAGGTCAAAAGTTAACTCCCCCACTTGTATCTTATACCCTCCCCTCAAGAGTAGTCTGGTGATGAGCCTTGCATAGGGGAGAGTTTGGAGCTTCTTTTTCTGTCCTAGCTTCACCATTATATCCTTCATGGCCTCAAAAATCAACCAGGCAGCATGAAATCCATGGCCCAAAGAGAAGGAATAGACAGCATCAGCAATTGGGGTCCTCCTCTCCTGCTGATGGTCGACACAATAAATGTTCTTTCGCAGAACTTGATCAATGAACAGAAGTTTAGGGTCTGATGGAATCCCCTATGGCCTTCAATCCTCTAGTAAGGGCCTGTGCAATGGTATCAATGGGGGCACTCACAGGGGGGCCATATCCACAGTTGGGGTCAAAGATAGAAGGGATGCCTATTACTTCAACAATCAACTCAGGGCTGAGTAACATTTCAAAATTGTCAACTAACACAAGGAGGCCTGGCTGCCCACGTTGGTCTGGTCTAGCCCTAATGTGCTGGTAAAAGAGTTGCACTAGTCTAGGGTAGGCTAGTGCAGGGATAGCTTGCAGCAGGGGGGTCAAACCAGCCTTGCTCATGAACTCAATGGCAGGGGCTGCCAGAGGTTCCGTTTCAAAGAAAGATAAGTCAAAAATAGCTTCAGGCTCCAAGAGAATGGGAGTCAGGAGCTCAGAGGGTGTAGAGTAATCAGGTGTTAGTTCAGCCACTTCCTGAACCACTTCTTTCCCTTTTTGCGGCGCCTTTGAGGACTTGGCCTTCTTGGGAGTGGGCTCCACGGGAGCCTTATCCCTTGCTCTTTTCACAGGTGTGCCCTTAGGGGCCATTGAACTTCTCCTCTGTGAATGTGTAGTTTGAAAAATGAAAAGAAAAGGTTGAGAGTTGAGGCTTACCCTAAAACTTAGGGTTCTGTTCAATGTGATGCACAAAAGACCGCGAGAGCTCCTAGCAGGGGGCAACTGGTGGAGGAGGCTTTAGGAACAAATCCCCAGAATTAGAAGGTGAATGATGGACTGTAAAATGGATGCTGGAGGAGAGAAATTAATGGGAGTCAGAGCTAGGGTTTCGCTGGCTGGAGAAGAAAGAGAAAACAAAAAAGGAAAGCAACGCGGGGTTGGATTATATATATCACGAGGCTTGGCACGCTTTAAAATTATTTGCTCGCTGGATAGAAATGAGTGGGTCGCGAGATTGGATGTTCATCTAAACTGCGTGAGGAAGCCCACACAACTATGTTTGAAACTTGCGGCAACTAAGCAGAGTAGTTCCTTATGACCTGCACGAGAGGAAGCTTTGTATCCCGTAGTAACTGGGCGGTAGCTGCGTGACAGCTCCTTTGATGCTTTGTATCTCAAGCTGGCGGCGATTCGCGATAACTCTGAAGCTCTCTCGTCTCATTTGTTCTAAGAGCTGTGCGAGGTGAGAGGGTCTTCTTGAAGCTAGCGAGATAGGCGACCTTTAACTTCTGAACTTCGCGGGAGCTACGCGACTCAAGGCTTCTGAAGCTCTTCTGTCACTCCACTGCACGAGAACTTCTCGTGAAGTCTTGGGGAACGTAGCGAGGACTGCGTGAAGCCTAAATTCCTGAATCCTTTGGAGCTTTGTCAGCTACGCGAGGCTTACCTCAGGTCTGGATTCATGACTCATTCTTCTAAGGGACTTCTAGGGTCAAAATAGGCTCCTTAACATGATTTATGGCCTTATTGCACTGCTATTTATTACCTATAAAAATAGCTTAACAAACATTTTTTAAAGGGCTAAGGGTCTAATCACAGGTTAAGTTAAGGGGTGAAAAGTGGTACTTTTCAGGTCTTAACACCCACGAACCCATCCCATACTCTAGCCAATATCCATGCCTCACTCCCCCATGACCCCCATCAACCCCCCATTGTCCACACCACCCAAATCCCCATTACCCACTTACCCCAAGGCCCCATGGCCCAATCTCAAAACTCCCACATACCCTAAGGCCCATTGGCCCAAACCCCCTTTTTCCACATATCCCAGGACCCCATGACCCAATACCCACCACCCAAGCCTACCCAGGGCTCATGGCCCAAACCCACCAAGGGCCCATGGCCCAAACCCACCAAGGGCCCATGGCCCAAACCCATCAAGACCCAATGGCCCAGACCCACCAAGGGCCCAGGGCTCAGACCCAGCAAGGGCTCATGGCCCAAACCCATCAAGGCCCACTGGGCCAGACCCACCAATGGCCCATGGCCCAGACCCATCAAGGCCCATTGAGCCAGTCCCACCAAGGGCCCATGGCTTAGACCCATCAATGGCTCGTGGCCTAAACCTACCAAGGGTCCATTGCCCAAACCTATCGGTGGCCCATGACCCAAAATGACCAAGGGTTCATGGCCCAAACCCAAACCCCCCACTCAAACTTTCCACAATACCCCCAACATTTAACCCAGCCTTCACAGCCGGGTCAAACCCATGCCATACCTCAACCCAATTCTCCCATGGCCCCACACCCCAAGGCCATCTCCAAACCTTCCCCCATACCCAATGGCCCTATCAGGCCCCACCTCAAAACCAAATTCCCATCACATAACAAACCTTTCCTCACCCCCAATGGGCTCACCCAACCCCCACTCATGTCATTCCCATCCAACCCATGCAACAACAATAAGAGAATCCCACCCTCGCTGAACACTATGCCGACCAGCAGTATGAAGAGGACGAGATTAAGAATATCGGGGCCTATGCTGGGGCTTTGACCAGCCTCAACCCTCCTCCCATAATTACCCATCCCCTAGTAGCCCAGAGCGAGTCCTACCCAGCTGTTGAAAAAATGGCCCCCATATCCAAAGAATCGAAGCAATTAAGGGAGCAACTAGACAAGATCCTAAAACAATTATTAAAAATGGGTGGTGCTGAAATCCATGCCACGGGTTTCCAGGATTTATGTCTATTTGCCAAGGTCCCCCTGCCCCCCAAATTTAAAATTCCAATATTCGACAAGTACAATGGCACAGGCAACTCGATTGCACACCTTAAGTCCTATTGTGGGGACATGTGCCAATACGGGGATGACGAGAGACTGCTAATAAAAGTCTTTCAGAAAAGTTTGACTGGACCGGCCCTAATGTTGTTCACATCACTTGAACCATCCATGATGAAGACATGGAAGGATTTGACGCATTTATTCTAGGAACAGTATGCCTATAATACTGATATTAAACCGCGCAAGTCTGATTTGACCCGTTTAAAACAGAATCCCAACGAGACCTTTGGCGACTATTTAGGGCGTTGGAGAGCACTGGCAGCTCAAGTCAGAAATAGAATACCGGACGATGAGCAGATAGAGATGATTTCAAAGAACACTCTACCAGTGATTTCTAATTTTCTTGTATATCAACAGCAGTCCAATTTTGCTGATTTGGTGAGGAATGCCAACCGCTGTGAGGATGCCATCAGGGAAGGGCGGTTGAGTAAGAATGCTTCAGGGGGCCCTAGCGGGGTTAGGAGGTTTACTGAGCAGAAGAACGATAGGAGGACAGGGGCAGAGGTGTAAAATGTTGCGAACACTCAGCCCAATAATAACAATGTAGCCCGGTTCCAATTCCAAGCAGCGCGACTAGCTCCCGTCAGAACAGGGCCAGTACAAAGAGCAAGGAATGGGCAGGGAATGCAAATGACCCCGGAGAGGAGAGTCGATTATGATCGAGTCTTTACGCCCTTAGGGAAATCCCTGAGTGTACTTTTACCATTATTAATTGAAAAGGTTTAATAACTGTTCTCCAACCACGACCTCCTCCCAATCCGATTCCATATAATTTTGACCCTAATACTAATTACAATTTTCATCAGGGTCCAGGTCACTCGACTGATCGCTGCTTCCCATTAAAGCACGTGATCCAAGACTTAATCAATGCTGGAAATATCATTCCCCCTGCACCCGCCCAAGCAAACCAACATGCAAATATCCATCAGGTGCCTTTACCACCACACCCTACCTAAATAGCAGGTCCTAGACCCACCATAGGGATGGTAGAGGAATTTGAAGAAGAATTGGAGTTTTATCTGTCAGACTTCATTTGTAATCCATAAATATTTGTGGCACCAAGGCAGAGAAATCTAGGAGAGGGAACTGTTGGGGTGATTGAACCCCTGAATCTGGCAGATTATTTTCCTACCCCTACACCAATAGTTGAACCCCTAGATCTTAGGGCCTATTTCCCACCATCCACTCCCATTAACTACGTACAAATGAAAGCGTATCAACCATATTCCACCACCCCCATCCATTATCCAATAAACCAACAGACCCCCGATCCCCCACCACCAATAAATTACCAATGGCCTGCTCCCACCCCATTATCGTCAGCTCAATCACATGGAAACTCTACCACCCCTGTCAATTCCCTCATGGCCCATCAAACCCCTAACCCTCAGCCTACACCCATCAATTATCAATGGCATGCACCCACACCATTATCCCCGATGCAACCATCATTAAACCTCACCACCCCTACCTGGCCAAATTTTGCTACCCCCTCATCCATTAAGGAGGAAAGCCATGTCTTACCTACCCTCCCAGAGCCATCAGTACATTCACTCCAGACAGCGATAGCCATACCATTCCAGCTCTCAGGACCAACCTATGATCCACATCAAGTCCCGCTGAGCTACGAGCAATCCAATGCTAACACCGACAGCAGCAGCAGAGACGGAGCCGTGGACTTTATTACCAGGTTGGGGAAATCTCAAGACAGCTTGAGATAGCGGCAGCAGCAGTAACAGCAAAAGCAGCAGCAACACAAGCCCAACTTGTGGGGAAGAAAGAGAGCACTGTGAATCCGTTTGAGAAGATGAATCAAGAACATATACTGGAGACTCAGCTGAAAAGAATGCCGGCCCATATTACTGTATGGGATTTATTGATGACATCCCCACTCCATTTCCAAGCATTAATGGGGGCGTTGAAAAATGCTCATGTATCACTTCAAGTCAGCCCGGATGAAGTTGGGTAGATAATTGGTCAAGTGATGGCTCCCAATGCTATATCTTTTTCGGATGCGGACCTGCCGGAGGAGGGAAATAGTCATTCTAAACCTCTCAACATCACTGTAGAATTTGGGAACATGATAATTCCCTTGGTTTTAATTGACAATGGATTTGCATTGAATGTGTGCCCATTGAGAACTGCCACCAAAATTGGGGGGGACCCCTGCTTGTTAAGGCCAACAAGGACGAGTGCTCAAGGTTTTGATAACACAAGGTGGGAGATCATGGGAGAAGTTGACCTTATGCTCGTAATCGGGCCCATGACCTTTTCCATACCATTCCAAGTGATGGATATCAAATCCTCTTTTAATCTACTGATAGGACGCCCATGGTTGCATGAGGTTGGGGCGATACCTTCTACCCTCCATCAAAAATTGAAATTCATATCAAGACAGAAGATGATCATCATCATTGGTGAAGGGCACGATGAGAAAGACAAGGCCACCCACAACATTGAAAATCTTAAGGTAGTGGATGTGCCACATACTGAGGAAGACACCGACCTGCACAGTTTTGAATATGAGGTGTCGGCTTTAGGCCCAGAACCCCCTAGAAACATCACTTCAGCAACTAACGGCGGAATGGAAGTAGCGGTGGCTATGCTCCAAAAGTGGGGCTATCAGAAAGGAAGGGGTCTAGGACCCAGATTACAAGGAAGGAAAGAGCTAGTTATTGCCAAGGGGCCAGGGTCACCGCGGTTGCAAAAGCTCGAGGAATCAACATAGAAGAGAAACCTCGCCCTAGGCCGCAAATCAGGGATTCCTTTGTCAGCGCAGGAGTCGTAAAGATCGATCAAAATGGGGCAACCCATTTGACCCCACACAAACCCACAGCTCTAATCCATCCCACCAATCCCCAGATCTCCCTTCCCAGCTTGGAGATAGATTTGGCTGCATTGTCCCTTTTCGAGGAACGACGGTCGATACATGAACAAACCCCCCCTGTGGTGAATCACCACAAAACTGAGTTATCATTTGAGGACATGATCTCAGACGAAATGGGGATCAATAAGATGGAGGCTGACTCTAATGAGCCATATCAGTCAGCACCCTCCATCCCAGTAGGTAAAGAAGTGGCCCCTCAGGTACGCAACTGGGCATCTTCGCCCTGGAAGTGGGGAGTGGCCTAACATTTGGCACCTGTTTCCTAAAAAAAAACAACCTATAAAAAGTGCGAGAAGCCCTTGGTGAATAATACCTTCTGTATATAGCAGCCTGCCTTGCCAAGGGTCCGTCTCCAAAGAAAACAAAAATCTCAAAAACATGGAGAAAACATAAAATCCTAAAAAAATTGAAAAAATCCAAAGTCTAAAAATATTGTCATTTAAAATTCCAGAAAATGTCCCACAAAAGGATGCCTTAATCAAAATACTTGTCCCATGTGAAATCGACCCCTTCCCTATAGAAATATAAGAAGAGGTAGGGATCACGAGTATAGACGAGGATGTCCCCTTCGAGGAGCTCCCCAATGAGCTCCTTGACCGATTTGCCGACTTTGAGTATGGCCCTACCCCCATTGTCGAAGAGACCAAAGACGTCAATCTAGGAACTTAGGTAACCAAAATCGAAACATCACTGTCTCCTGAGGAAAGAAAAAGAATGATTGACTTTCTTCAATCATACCAAGACATTTTTGCTTGGTCGTACGAGGACATGCCTGGTCTGGATACTGATTTGGTCGAGCATGAGTTGCCCCTCTACCCTGATATGAAGCCAGTCAAGCAGAAGCTAAGACGTCTCCGACCCGAATGGATGCTGAAAGTCAAAGATGAGGTCATCAAGTAGTATGACGCGGGGTTTCTCATGGTATCCAAACACCCGCAATGGCTAGCCAATATCGTACCTATGCCGAAGAAGGATGGAAAGGTCTGCATCTGTATTGATTTCTGCAATTTGAACAAAGCGAGCCTAAAGGACGATTTCCCATTACCACACATCGACATCTTGGTTGATAACACAGCTAAGCACAGGATGCTTTCTTTTATGGATGGATTCTCAGGATACAATCAGATCAAAATGGTAGAGGTTGATCGTGAGAAGATAGCGTTCATTACCCCCTGGGGACCTTTTGCTATTGAGTCATGCCATTCGGGCAGAAGAATGCCGGTGCAACATACCAGAGAGCTATGACTACACTATTTCATGACATGATGCATAGAGAGAGTGAAGTGTATGTCGACGACATGATAGCCAAGTCACCAGAGCGAAGCGACCATCTGGTAAACCTTCAGAAGCTGTTTGAAAGGCTGAGGAAGTATCGGCTACGACTGAATCCATAGGAGTGCGCATTTGGTGCTATGTCAGGGAAACTTCTAGGGTTCATCGTCAGCAGGAGGGGGATCGAGGTCGACCCAATCAAAGTCAAAGCCATCACTGAAATTCCACCGTCGTCTACCGAGAAGGAGGTTAGAGGGTTTCTGGGCAGAATACAATATATCAATCTGTTCATTGCACAGGTAACTCCAATCTGTACGCCAATCTTGAAGTTACTAAGGAAGAATTCGCCCATTGAATGGAACGACGATTGTCAGGCAGTGCTCAAAAAAATCAAAAGCTACCTCCTTAATCCAACTATTTTGGTACCACCTGAGCCGGGAGACCGCTCTTGATGTATCTCTCCACGACAGAAGTTTTGATGGGATGTGTTTTAGGGCAGCACAATGAAATGGGAAGAAGAGAGCAGGCCATTTACTATCTGAGCAAGAAGTTTACTGATTACGAGATGTGCTACTTTCATTTGGAGAAAGCATGCCTAGCTCTTGTATGGGCTACTCAAAGGCTCCACCACTACTTGCTATCTCAGGCGGTTCTGCTTTTGGCTCGAATGGACCCATTGAAGTACCTGTTCGAGAAGCCGGCTCTTACTAGATGAACCACACGATGGCAACTCTTATTATTTGAATTCGACATCACGTGCATCACTCAAAAGTTGATCAACAGGCAGGCGCTTGCTGATCATCTTGCCGACAATCCTTTACCTGATTATGAGCCTTTGAGAACTGAGTTCTCGGATGAGGACATCTTATTCATGACAAAAAATGATATAGAAGAAATACAGAAGAATCATGGGTAATGCACTTTGATGGGGCAGCAAATTTCGAGGGCCAAGGAGTTAGCGCCATCCTAATTTCACCAAAAGGATCTCATGTACCGATCTCTATCAAGCTCAACTTCCCTTGCACTAATAACATGGCTGAGTACGAAGCTTACGCCGCTAGTCTGCAGGCGGCTCTCGATCTGAATGTAACTCACCTTCGAGTATTTGGTGATTCATAGTTAATCATATGCCAAACGAATGGTGACTGGAAGACGAAAGACGAGAAACTAATCCCCTATCATGAACACCTCGAGGATCTGATAGGTTGCTTCTAAGATGTGACTTTTTAATAACGTCCCCCGAATAAGGAATCACTTTGCCGATGCATTAGCAACTTTGGCGTCAATGATTGAAATCCCCTATGGTGTTGAGATGAAGCCGATCATGATCAAGCAGAGGAATGAGCCGGTCTTCTGCCTCCAGATTGAGGAACCTACAAAGCTTGTTGATGAGCCACCTTGGTTCTCAGATATCAAGAATTCCCTCAAGACCCTAACTTTCCCAGAGGGTACATCCAAGACAGACAGATGAACCATTCAACGTTTAGCGGCAGGTTACGTCATTTGTGGGGAATGCCTCTACAAGCGATCATACAATAACATCTTACTCAGGTGCCTTACTGAAAGTGAAGGGGTCAATATTATGAAAGAAATCCATGAGGGAGTATGCGGAGCTCACGTTAGCGGTCACATGCTCGCAGAGAAAATTCTGCGGCAAGGATACTTCTGGACCACCATGGAATTGGATTGTTGCAAACATGTTTAAAAATGCTACAAGTGTCAAGAACACTCCATTCTAATACACACTCCTACCATTGATCTTCACTGCATGACCACTCCTTGGCCATTTGCTACCTGGGGCCTTGACGTTGTCGGAATGATTAATTCGAAAGCATCAAACGGACACCGATTCATCCTCATCGCCATTGAATACTTCACCAAGTGGGTAGAAGCGGCGTCATATGCCAACATCACGGCCAGTCATGTTGAGAAGTTTCTCAAGAACAATATTGTTTGCCGATTTGGAGTACCTAAAGATATCATCACGGACAACGGCATAAACTTTGCGAATAAGCGCATCCGAGACTTCTGCGAGCAATACAAGATCAAGCACCATCGCTCATCCCCTTATCGGCCTCAAACTAATGGAGCCGTGGAAGCTGAAAACAAGACAATCGTTCGCATCCTTGAGAAAATGGTCGTCACTTATCGAGATTGGAGTAAAATGCTGACATTTGCTTTGTGGGCCTACCGAACGTCGATCCGTACCGCTACAAGGCAACACCATTCTCCCTTGTGTATGGAACCGAGGCCATCCTCCTGGTAGAGGTTGAAATACCCTCGCTCTGAATCCTCATGGAATCAGGCTTACCCTTAGCAAAGAGAGAGAGAGATCTTGCTTTGAACAATTAAACTTATTGGATGAGAAGAGACTCTTAGCCTTGTGTCACACTCAAGTTTACCAAGGGAGAATCGCACGCGCTTACAATAAACGTGTCTGTGGTCGAGATCTAAAGGTAGGAGACACTGTGATGAAGAAGATCTTCCCATCCCTCCATGCTGATTCAAGAGAAAAGTTTAAGCTGAACTGGGAAGGACCGTACGTCATTTGAGAAGTACTACCAGGATACGCCATCTGCCTAGCCACCATGAACGGAGATCATCTTCCTGAGCCCATTAACACGAGATACGTCTGACGGTTCTACTCTTAGTCTATCGCGATAAGGTAAGTATTGATGAAACAAATACATGACTGCTTAAGAACCACCTAAAAGAGGCTATCATTTCAAGCACAGTAGCCCAAAAACATCCCTAAAAATGATGATATCCTTTGCTACCCCATTTGAGCCTGGGCCTTTCTTTCAATAAACTCATTCCCCCAAAAAAATATACGTGTACATATACCAAAAAAAAAGAGAGAGAAAAGATGCTTGTGTATAAAGTTACTATCAAATCCAAAAAAATCGAAAAAGCAAAACCTCAAAAAGAGATTGCCTGAAATGGAGGAAAAAGAATAACAAAAAAAAATATGTATAGAAGAATCACGGGGCATGTGCAGTAAAAACCTCCAAGGAAGAAAGTATGTTGAGAAAACTGAAGCCGTATCAAGGAAACCCTTTTAGCCCAGCATACCTTCAAATCCTAACCTAACCCAAGGCCAAGCTACACCCTGAAGGAAGTCCTCTTTGTAGGTTCGCAAGCAGTCATAATATCTGTTAAGTCAACATGAGCCGAGTCGTGAGACGACACCAGAACCCCATTCAGCTGGGTATGACGGAATCGACGTCTATGTCGTGGCTCTTGAAAAAAAAAAAAAAAAGAATAAAAAAATAAATAAAAATATGAACTCAAAGAAAGATGGACGTAGTGAAAACCTGAAAGGGCATTATGGGAAAAAACAGCGGGCTTGTGCGGACCAAGTGAAAACCTGAAAGGGCGCTTGGGGTAAGAGAGCTAAACTCATGGACATGGTGAAAATCCGAAAGGGCGCCACGGGTAAAAAAAGGAGATAAATAAAAAAAAAAGAGAAAAAAAGAAAAAAGAGAAGAAGAAAAAGAGAAAAGAAGAAAGGTTTGCACTGATTGAGAAGATTGATGTTTGAGGAACCCTTTTGTTACTCTTCCTGTACCTTCTTGTCTGACTGGGCCGCTCAAGCTAGTTCGAATCGGGTCCCGACCAGAATTGTCTTTGTGAAACCCGCACCGTCAAACATATGACCCAAGGCAAGGAGAAATGTTTAACTCAATCCAAAGGGATCAACATTGCAGCCTTGGTAAAATCCAGAAACTCACTCAGGTCCGACTGCATGAAAGAGTTCGACTTTGCTCAAAATGGGACCCGTTACTCCGTCTCACTATCAAGGCATCAAAAACAAAAAAAGAAGAAAAGCCAAAAAAAAAAAAAAAAAATTCATCAAGAAAAATCCAAACACCAAAAAATATGTATATATTTCTACTCATTTTCATGTACATATTTCCAGCATCATATTTCAATCTCAAAAATGGAGAAAAATAATAAAAAATCTCCAAAAACAAAAATCCAAAAAAAAATATATTGAAAATAAAAAAGTGTAGGTAGAAATCGACTTTTTCTTCTATTGTTTAGGATGTATTTTTATGTATAAACAAAAAAGGGATTGACATTTTCTCGAGAATGTGCAGGAACATCACACGGTCAAAAGCCTCGAAGCGGGCAACTTCTCAGCGATGGACAAATCAGATAAAGCATCTCACCAACGACGTCAAGTCTAAAAAAAAAAAATGATGATGAAAATTATTTCAAAAAGAAAAAGAAATCTATGCTTTCATGCTACGCACTCGCATATTTTCGATGTGGTAAAATGTCAATATTTTACCGGTAACGCAGCTGTGCAAAATTAATGTCTTAGGTCTAGGGTTCGCCTTGGATCCATGGATCCTATTTCAAAATAAGAGCGACGGTGCCAATTTCAGTCAAACAGTCAATGCTTGGATCGAATTGATTCCACCGCTAAATCTTCGCCCTGATCGCTCCATATTTTGGTTTCAGGTGAACTTGAGTGCGTTGGCTTCAGTTTCGTCCCAAACTATTGCGGAGGCACGTGCTCTTGGTATGCATTGTCTGGGCGTGCGCCTCCTGGAGTTCGAGGCCCAGATAATGCTAGTTTTTTTTTTTTAAATGATAAAAAAAAAGCAATCTTTAAAAAAAAGAAAAAAAGAGAAAAAGAATAAATCTGTGCTTCCCCACAGACACGCACATGCATGTTCTGATGCGGTAAAATGTCGATATTTTATCAGCAACACCACTATGCTATAATAACGTCCTAAGTCTAAGGCACTCCTTGGATTCTGGATCCTTCTTCAAGGAAGGAGCAATGGTGTCAGTCCCGATCAAACAGTCAATGTTTCGATCAGGTCAACTCCACTGCTAAATCTTTTGAGCGATGAGCGCTCTATTTTGGATTCGTGTGAAATTAAGTGTCTTAAGCTTCAGATTCTCCATTGGAAAAGGTCAATCATTGGTTGAGACCAACCTGTTGAGAATGAGATTATGTGTCAATCAAACTATGTGAAACCATGCATTCAGAAGGGATCATTTCCCTTTTTATTTTCTGCAGGCTTAAAACCTGTATGGGCAGCGGTATCCCTGTAAAGTATACGTCATGCGTCTGTGTATCCGTATGATGGTCGTTTGTCCCTGTAAATTGTACCCGGGCGGGTTCGAGTCGGGGCTTCCATCGCCTTTGTCGTTGCTTATTGCCCCTGATGGGTGCATCATTATGCATTGTTAATTGATGTTTATGATCATTATCGGTGGAAAATAAGATTGGATGCCCCTTTATGGGAGACACCCAATGTTCGGTTGGATCTGTTCAAGGTAGCTGAAGCTGGATGCTCTAGCTCATGTTGATCCAGGGCACATTTTCTGAAAAATAGCACATACTCCTAAAAAGCGTTGTGACATCTATTCACTTTGCTTAGGTGGTCATGCTAAATAAACTTTGGGATCGATGGGTTAGCCCAAAATCTTGAACCCTGCTTTTAGCAGGGGCACCCGCGAATAATCCAATGAGGTCATCAAATGCCTTGTAGGATTGAACGCAAACTATGGAGCCTTGCGTATGTTTACTTCGCGTCCATCTTTGAATGTGGGTCGATCACCCCTCTTACTTACGAAGCTGTTGCATCCAGAATGAATCTCGAACATCAATCACCTTTAAATCATCTCGAGAAGTGAACATTTTTCTCGACTAACAGGCTTTCATAACTCGAGAGGTAAACATTTTTCCCAGCTATTGGGCTTTCGCAATTCATTCCACCTCGGTTATGCCCAGTAATGTCGCTAAGTGCTTGGGAATCGATTACCTCAAGGAATGAATGATTAGCCTGGCACCCCAGGACTTTCGTTTTCTCACCGTGTTACTCACTTGATGTTTGAAGTTCATTCTGAATGCAGCGGACCCGTAAGTAGTTCCTTGGGCCTCTTCAGATGTCTCTTTTCTTTGGCATACGATCATTAGTGATCGGATACCAAAGAGGGGCATCTGTCGACACCCAAATTTGGCCCAAGGCCTGATCGAAACACCTTTCGAGAGAGGCACAATTCTGAGCTTTTGATGGCATGTATGGAACCCTTAGGAATCACCCTAGATCCCTTAGGAACCTATCCCGAACCTTTAGAAACCAATCCCGACCCTTAGAACCCATTTCAAACCCTAAACCTATCCTTCCTGGGCAATGGATAAAGAATGGTATACCAGGACTAGCTTAGGTCTTCTACTGATATTAAATCATATACCATTGGAAAGAGGACTTCTCCAACTTTCCAACGAGCAAAGAATCACTGCAATCGGAGTTGTATATCAAAAGTTATGACCATTTGAAAATTAGGCTTTTTTGGAGGGATTTTTGCCTGGCGCAACTAATAGTTCCACCAAGCCATTTTCCCCCTAGATTTGCTTGGCACAACTAATAGTTGCGCCAGGTTGTTTTCCCCCATAAATGGCCTGGCACAACTAATAGTTGCGCCAGGTATAAATGGATCCCCCCACTCCTCGCAAAGCCAACTTCCAAGCTATTGTTCGTTACTGTTTTACTGTACATTTGCCTGGCGCAACTATTAGTTATGCCAGGCATATGAATAGTGACTGTTGGATTTTTTCCCAAATTTTGTGTTTGAGGTTTGACTTGTTGACCACCTTGACCTTTGGGGTGTGTTTTGCTAGTTTTGTTGCACCCTTTTGAAGCCTATTTGCACTCCTTTTAGTGGCTTAAGGCCTCACCACATCATCCACCATTGGAGGACCTTCTCCCACATTTCAAGGCTCCAAAAATCCTAGGAAACCTTAGATATTAGATTACCTAATTATTAACCATGCTTAGTATCTAAACACCCTCCTAATCCACCCATTTCCTATAAATAGAGCCCCCCTCCCCTTGGTTTAAGGGTTGAGAATTTTGGCCTAAGAGAGAAAGAACTTAAAGTGAGAAGATCTTTCTACCTTTGGTGCACACTTCCCATACAAATTCTAGAATTCTAAAACCTCCTTTGAGTGATATTTTTCACCTTAGATCCCTTAGTTTAGATATATGCTACCCATTCACCTTCCCTCTCTACCTCTTAGATAGCAAGCCTTAAAGGTTAGAACCCACTTTTCACCATACAAAGCCTTCAAGAGCTCATCAAAGCAAGCCATGAGGCTCTCTCCACAAGGCTACAAGGGCGAGGCTCTCTCCCCTTTCTTCTCCTATCTCTTTCTAGCTCCCTCCATCCTCCCATTTGTGCCGTTACGCCGCCGATTTTTCGGTGGGAACGGAGGAGCACAAATAGGATTCTAAGCCCTTTTGGGCAAGAGGAAGCTATTTTCTTTTTTTTCATTTTATTTTATTTTTGGCCATTAGTAGAGACCGCGTTAAGCAAGTTGATCGGGTGCCTAACACCTTCCCGATCGATAACCGAAGCCCCTACCCAAGAGCCTTTGTTGTGGACCGGATTCAGAGTCATATTTTTAGCACTAAGATGCTCATAAAAATGAACTAGGTATCTCAGGACACCGAAAGCTCTGAGTGGCGACTCTATATTTTTCGTTAGAGAGCGCATCGTCGCGACGGGATCGTCCTGATTCCCACGGTTGCACAAGACCTTTATTCAAACAGGTGGAATGCACTATACAGATTTAAAACGAAATGGAATTAAAAACTAAAAAAATCAGATCTATAAAAAAATGAAAAACTCATATCTACTAACTAGATCAAAACTCTCCGGCAACGGTGCCAAAAACTTGTTGCGGATATTTCAGGTGTTAATTATTGTGTGGTGAAAGCAAATTAAAATCTAAGTAAAATAGAGGATGGATTCAGCACATTTAAAATATCTCAGGCCTGCAAGATACATGGTCCATTTTTAACAAGTTTTAATAAGTAAGAGTTTGTCCCATAGGGAGTAGTGATGTAAAAGCTAGAAGGTGTATAGTAGACCTCCAGATCTGGCAATTCTAGCCTAGAAAATAGGAAAAAGAAAGAGTCTTTCGGGTGTCACTAGATGTAATTTACAAAACTAAAATATAAAAGTAAATAAAAAAGATAGAGGGAGATGGATGGTAAAATAAACTATAAAATGGTGAGAAATAGGCCGCTAGGGATTGATTCTTATTGCAAATAAGATCAAGACATGTAAATTTGCTGCTATCCGTCACTTGGGTATAAGCTCAAGTGCAAGGTAGAAGAATTCAAATGAAACCAAACGCTTGAACTGATCTTAAGGGTATGGGTTGTCCACTTAAATGGTCACAGATCATCCTATAGACTACATCCAATCACAAGGTTTAAATTGAATCATAAAAACCATTACAGCCACTATGCTTGTAAGGCTACAAGCACTTACAACCATAAGATCAAATAATCTATGTAGATCTAGTGAGAATCACTAGAAATTAGGGATTATTTGGGCATCTAAACTCAGCAACTCATTGCTTCAAACTGTTGCAATTCCTAAGCTCTCAAGGTTTCAATCTTTGCATAATTCCAGATCTCTTCACTTAAAACAGATCTGGAAATCAGAGCAAGTGTCGGATTTGCTACAATATTTCACCTGGCTACAAGCACAAGTGCAAAGAGGAGGGATCCAAGCTCACCTTCACTTCTTGATTGGTCCTAAGGGTATGATATGTCCACTTGAATGGTCACAGATCATCCTAGAGATTTATTCTAGTAGTGAGGATGAAGATTAGAACATGAAAATTACTACAAGCACTATGGCTGCAAGGCTACAAGCTTAGGCAACCATAGGTGCATCAGATCTAGAAAAATCTAAAGCAATTGAATAGACAAATTATAGATCTAATGAGACTTTAAAAATAGCATTTCATTGACCAAACAAAACTTACAATGATCCGCCACAAGCCTACAGTATGTGCATGATCTGGAGCTCTTCACAATGAATTTACAGACTTATTTATAATTAGAAATTAGATCTGAGCTGCTATATAGATCTAATCCAACAGGCTGGATTAGGGAGAGAAGGGGGAAGAGAAAATTAGAAAAATAAAGTAAAAACTAAACCTAAATGAGTCAAGGAGCTAAAGCTAATCTTTGGTTTCCTTGCTGAGAAATTATAATTGCAAGGAGCCTTATTTATCCAGTGATCAATGTGCTTTGGAATGCAGCTAATCAGAGGAGTGAATCTGATTTCAGTTTATGCTTAATCCCTGTTTTAGCATTCCAACAAATCAGAGAGAAGATGGAGGGATCCAGTTCTGTTATGCACCTCAAGTAGTTTGTTTCCCACCAAGAATTTCCTCACTTAATTTGAAAAATAGTTTGCTCATGTGCAGAGACTTCTTGTGCCTTGGAGTTCCTAATTTTTCCCCTAATAACTAAAAATAACTCTAGCTGTAGCCCTTCATAATTTCTTCATATATTTGAGGATTGATGGAGTCTTCAAAAGTGCCCCCGATTGATGGCTACAGCTGATGGAGTTCCCAAGATGGTCTTTTGGATCCATTAATGAAGGTTGGCAGCTGATGGAGTCTTGGTGGAAATCGAATCTCGATAGGTACAGCTCCATGATTGATCATTTCGAGAGGTTGTTGAACTCAGGAGATGGAACCAATCGATAGGTCGGCTGAATAGTCTCACATACTAGCAGCTTCAGGTGTATTTCGTGAGGATGAGAGTTGGATTTGAGAGGATGGCTAATGGTTTAAGGGGTCTGTTGGAGAGGTTATGGGAGGTTCTAAGGTTGAAATGTGTAACTCGGCAGGTTGTGATAATTGCAGTCGAGAGGATGGCTGAATGGGGCATGAAGACTGCAGCTTCAGGTAAGGTTTCGTGAGGTTGGTAAGTGCATCTCAACAGGTTGTGGGGGGTTTCCTTTACTGGTCAACAGGTGCAATGGGAGGATGGCTTTGGAGCTGAACCAGTCGACAAGTTGAAAGGCTGGGAGCTGTAGATGTCTAGAGGTTGCTGGTTGCTGCAAGTTAAAGAGCTCGACAGGATTGCAATGCTGAAACTTGACAGGATCAATACCTCTTTAGCCCGACAGGATGGCTGGGAGGTCCAAGTGCATTTCGAGAGGTTAGCCCGCTGAGTTCAAAGCTCGACAGGATTGGTTTGAGTTGCGGAAGAAGGTGTCGACAGGTTCTGAAGCTCTAACTTATCCATTCGACAGGTGCTGTAGGAGCTATTGGGCAACCATTCGATGGGTTCAATGAACTGTTGCACTAATCCTCTCAATAGGTTGGATGGCTCTAGCGCATGATAATTTTGATAGGTTCAAGTGAC
This sequence comes from Chloranthus sessilifolius, assembly GCA_021018995.1. Taxonomy (NCBI): domain Eukaryota; kingdom Viridiplantae; phylum Streptophyta; class Magnoliopsida; order Chloranthales; family Chloranthaceae; genus Chloranthus; species Chloranthus sessilifolius. The sequence goes on from CM037593.1 coordinate 92,808,751, forward strand.
TGCCGGAGTGTGCATCCGATTGACCATATATATATATATATGTATATATATAGATATATCTATATATATCTGCAGTTCTATAATTCTACAGCTGCTGGCTTACAATCTTCAAGTATTGCAGTAGCATTTGGCATGTTTGAAGGACTGGATTCTTAGCAGCTTTAGCAATTCCTCTACACTCTATTGACCTTTGAGCTGCACCCCTCATTTTCAGCAAGACATCTAAGTTGCCAAGTGCATTAACTTGCTCAAAGATGTAAACCATCTCATGGCTGTATAGCTTGTGTGCCCAAACTGAAAGTGTAGCTGCTCTTATAGACACAAAGCTGAATTTCTAAGCAAGCTTAGACCTGGGCTGCTTTGCTCTGTCATTTCTTCCAAAGAGTGCAGCTGCTGATGTAAATGGAAGCACTTGGTTGCTCTAATCTCCTCTTCTAAGCACATAAACATGGGTAGTTGCAGATTTATTCCTAAACTGCAAAACAATATTAAAAGCATTTATAAATAGTTCAAGGTCTTAACGAAAGCCAGGTTTTAATTGGTAGAAAATGGTAAAAACCAGTGATTAACAAACCCCCAAACATAACCTTTGCTAGTCCTCAAACAAGGTGAAATTTAAAACAATTAACCTACAAAACTAAATGCCACTATCGTAGGAAACACGGGTGCATTTAGCATATGTACCAAGCCTTTTAAACCCCTATGTGATCCCTAGTGGAGGAGTGCAGTCTCCTGAGGGTTTTCAGTGAAGGTACCTACAAACTTCTCCAATAAAATGGTTAATATTAATGCAATATGTTAGAACAAAGGTCAAACAAAAATAAAGTTCATTCCACACCTTACTCATTCCACTTCTTAGAGGGTTCTCAGCAGAAAAACAACAATTTAAATATGAAATTCTGTTGTAATTCCTTCACTATCATTCAGCTTATGCCAAGGCATTGTGCATGAAAATTAATGCAGAGTTCACCTTTCATTTGAGAATTCTGTTTTGATATTGCCCCAAACAAATTGGATTTTAGTCCCAAGTCTTATCAGGGCTGTCACTCACAATAAGCATGAAGGGTGCATCATTTCTCACAGCTCAAGAGCAGTTACAGCCCTCAAATAGGACTACAAGCTTGAGCATAGGTTTTTTTAAGTTTTAATTATTAAATTCAAATTTTCTGTCTTAGACAGTAGCACCCTTTTTAGATCGTAATTTTTAATCTCTAGTTCTAGTTCCCAATTTCTAGAACCAGTCCTTAATCTGACGGCCTAATTCACCGGCCTTAGGCTTTAATTTTATTTTGAAATCTTAATCTCCAGTCCTATCATTAATCTCTGGTTCTAGTTCTTATATTCTAGAACCAATCCTTAATCATACGGCCTGATATTTTGATTTCAGACTCGAATTCAGTCCTTAGATTTTAAATTCTAGTTTTAATTCCTTAATTCAATATTTCTAGCATCCCAATTTACAACTTAGTTTTCGTAATTTCTAGTTTCCAAATTTAATTCATAATTATAGCCCGAAATAATCGACTTTAAAAATCCAAAAAATATTATCTTATAATTCAAATTTCAATTTGTTTTAATCTCAACCACCTGATTTGCCCAAGGGAGCTTATGGAGGGTACTCGGGAATGAGGCCAATCCTCCTTAGCATAGCGTGCCCAAAACCCCCTTTTTTTCCTTTTCTTAGAAATTTAGAATCAATTAATTGCTTTAATTAGTTTTTTTTTAGTATAATTAACTAGTCACTTTAATTAGTTCTCTTTAGTATAATTAATTAATTGCATTGATTAAATTTTGGTAAAAGTTAATTAATTGCTTTAATTAGAATTTCAGTATAATTAATTCATCGCTTCAATTAGAGTTTCTGTAGAATTATTCTTCTATTCTAATTAGAATTCTAATACGATTAGTACAATTGTCTTAATTAGAATTTCATTCCCATTAGTATATTCGCTTTAATTAGAGCTGCAGTAAATCTAGTATATTTGCTCGATTAGAATTTCAGTACAACTTGTATAATTGATTTAATTAGAGTTTCACTAGAATTACTATATTTACATTCCTAGTACAATTAGGAAACTGATATTAATTAGACTCTTAATAGGATTAGGAAACTTAATTAATTAGACTTTTAATAAAGTACCAAAAGTCAATTAGACTTCTAATAGGGTTAGGACACCTAATCATAATAGACTTTCAATAGGAAATTAAAATTAATTAAACTCCTAATAGGATTAGAACACTTAAACTAGTTAGACTCACAGTAGAAGTAGGAAACATAAATCAATCAGAATCACGACAATAACAGGGAAAGGAAAGAAAAACTAAATTATCTAAATTACAGAAAATTGTCAATACTGCTAACGTTGGCAGGCCGACGATTCAGTAAATCAATAACCCACACCCGCTCTAAAGTGTGATCACTGACATGTTGTAGCGTCGTTAAATATCTGTAGCTAGCGATCACAACAAACTAGGAATCTTTCTAGAAACTCCTTTAATTTTTAACACTCCAAACACCGCATTGCTAGAGTCCCCTCAGGACAGAATTGGGTCACTGATTCAACGAGGACCAAAAGGAACTCAGAAAAAGCGCACACCAACAGAATGGCGATTGCGATGGGACACTCTTGCTAAACTTTTTTCTCTCATAGATAGTTAGTTTTATTATTTTTATTTTCTAGTTTTTTCTTTTCATCGCATCATTTTGAATTCTCTTAAATATATGAGTCTTCGTCAAAGACTTGAGATGCCTGGTATACGAAGAGTGAGTTTAGGAGACCCGCCATTGTGGGGATATCATGACAACCCCGTATATGAGGAAGAATCACCATACGATTCCAACCTACGACAACCTGAGATTAACGTGGCTGGCGATTAAGAAATTCCCTTCTCTACCCCGCACACCGATAATAATCATAACTGGAGTGATAGTAAAACTGGACAAAACCTCACTGCACAACAAATTATAGAGCTCAGTGTTCAGAGAATACAAAGAGGAGATGATGATGCCAAGGAATTACTTCGAGGACTCGCTACTGCATACGAGACCGTTAGGGCTCGACAATATTTAGAAGAACAAGAATGACAAGAAAGGTCGCCGCCTACCCCGAGCACGGTGTCAGCCCGTGCCTCACCGTTGAGACAACCTACTCACACATTCTTTAATGATGATTCTCCAGACAAGGTTTACTCGTGGGTTCCTCCCAAAGATAATACTATAAAGATCGAAGATCTGCCAAAAATGCTTGATGAATACATGGCCAAGAGAGAACGCCTTGATCACTCATTCGGATTTGACAAATTTTGTTGGGATGTCGAATTTAACTTACTGATGGGATTTAAATTGCCCAAATTTACCAAATATAACAGCACGGGAAATCCAAACCATCATTTAGCCCTCTTTTGCAATGATTGTCGATCCATACCCGATAATCAAGGACTTCTCATCCACTACTTCCAACGCTCATTAGAAGGAGAGGCTTTAGATTGGTTTGTGAGACTCCCGCTTTATAAGATAGAAACATTTGACGATTTAGTCGGCCAATTCCTAGACCAATACAAATACTTGATCCAAGATTTAGTCAGTCTTAGCGATCTAATGGTGGCAAAACAAGGACTCGATGAAGAGAAACTCGCTGCCAGGACCGGCACTTCAATGAAAGAGAAAGACTCGGTTGACATTTTCATTGATAACACTCGAGAATCATTAAAGACCATGCTTGTCATAAGTGACTACCCCAATTTAACTACACTTCACTCCTGGGCATCCCGACTAGTGCGACACATTAAAGGCGGGGACCTCGCCCAATCCATAGTCACGTCGAGAGTAGGCTCTTCTAGTGAATCAAAGTAAAAAAATAATAAGAAAGTCTCAGGAACTGAATAGGTCAACACCATTATCAACCAAGGACAGAACTCTGGGAACAGAAAGTTCCAACCGAGAAATTTTGAGCAAAATCAAAACCAACAACAGTACCTAAACTAAAACCAAGGCGCGAATCAACAAAGATACGTGAACCAAGGCCAGAACCACAACTAGGGCCTATACCAGAATAGAAACCAATATCCCAACACTTACCAAAATCAGAATACCACACAGAATTGATCGGCCCACATGCAGAACTATAATAATGTACCACCACCATAAAATTTCAACCTGACTAGAGGCCCCTACCAGCCGAGGCAGGAACACTATCCCCCTTTACCTGATAGGATTCCCAACATCTTCTGTCTTCTTAACACTCAGAATCTCCTATGATTCCCACAGGAAAGACCCCGATCGTGGTCAATGAACCTAAACTATAGCGAATACTATACATTCCATTGATACGCCGGACACAACCTAGCGGACAGTTGGGTCCTTCAGGACGTGATCTATGACATGAACGACTGGAATCAAATTGACTGGGAAGAGCATAGGAATCCTAGCCCTAACAATAGTCAACCCCAAAAGATCTTAGGAATCATTAATAATCCTATGCCTAACCACAACCAAGGAACACCGGCCCAGGTCACCACCGTGGATCTTGCCAATCAGTCCTCCTTCCAGCCCTCCACTTTTATCACTCGCCTCCAACTTTCCAACACTTTCACCACCCCCATGAGAGTTCCTTCACTCTCGCACCCCTCGACCTTAATCACTCGAATCGCCCCGCAAAGCCCACCTACTTACCTAAAATTCACTCAGATACGAGTCCACTCCTTTAGGGCTCGAAGACCATTCCTCCAAAGTCTCCTATTGGAACCCCTCCAAATCCTGAAGTAATCCCATTATCGCTTCCCTCGTCCGATTCAGAGCCTGAGTATGGACACCATGTTCTTCAAACTGTAGCCTAAATTGTCGCATGGGTAGACAGTGTCACCTAAAAAACCCCAAGCCAAGAAGACGAAACAAGGACTGAGTGTCTGCTAGACAAAAAAGAAAGTGAGCCAGAAGAACATCCCAACCCGTGCGAGACACTAGTCTCTACCTTCCTAGAAGAAGAGGATTACACACAGTACCTCCCACCTTGGAGCGGCACAGTACAAGTGCATGCTCCAACCTCAAACTTCACTCACTTCATAGGCACCTCCACGTCGAGTAACACCAGCGTTGGTCAACAACCGACTTGCCTGATTCTTAAGTTAGGAACCAATTATCCACCTCCACCCTTCTCTCGAAATAAGGATTTCATGAATGCCCAACCACTAGAGGAGAACGTGAGAGAAAGAGATGTTAACATGCCGCCCCCACCTCACATTATCCCTCCACCAATCCCTGCACCTCAACCACTCCAACCCTCTGCGACATCTCCAAAAGATCTCGACCCAGATATCCATATAGAACTCATCAAGAAATCACCTGACCATCATCGATTATTGATAAGGACACTTGAAGACACGCAAGTGGACAAGGACATGACCTTGGATGAGCTACTCAAATCACCTCGGTCATGGTGTAACCTCTGACACTCACTTTCACGGACACAAACATGCCTAAAGAGGCACTTCACAGAAGCGCGGCTCCCATATACCTTACAGTCATATTAGAGGATTCTCCGTACCCATGCGTTGGTCGATAGAGGAGCAGGACTCAATATCTGCCATCTCATAACATTAAAGACACTCGAGTACACGGAGCAAGATGTCAGGCCCTCAGCAGTATCTCTTATAGCCTATGATGGCTCACGTTGTTTCATCAAAGGAACTATCAAACTCTAGGTTCGCCTCGGACTTGTAATAAAAGACGTCACCTTCCATGTTTTTGATTTCGTTAGTATGTACAATCTTATCTTAGGAAAGAAATGGTTAGAGTCAATGAGGGCCATCACATCCACATACCATCAATGCATTAAATTCCCATATGAGGACTCTATCGTCCGTATATATGCTGATGCACCCCTCCAGGAGATGGACACTGATTACGCTGCAAGTATCTTGATATCCTATAATTTCGTATTGAACACGGATCATACTCAGAGGACCCAAATCCCTGATGAGTCAACCATTATAGAAGTCCATCCCCCTACCCCTCCTAGTTCTCCCCCAATACGTCAACAAAAATTGATGAGAAGAGAGGTTGGCCCATACCTCGCCAAACTCTAAGATATCAACCCAACCATGACAAAAGGTTGGGACCTTATGTATAAGCTCGGATACATCCCCCACACCGAACTCGGTAAAAATAAGCAAGGTCGTGTAGGGCTTGTCATCCTAAGGAAAATACGTAAACACATAGGGTTAGGTTACCAATCGGACAGCCCACAAGCCGACTTGTCCTCTGCCTCACCAAAATGGTCTCTATATGATTACTTCGTCTACAGGACCACTAAGAAAGCAGATGTACCAAGGCAAAAGGAAGTGTCCTTCACTAAATCCCAAGAAGTAGAAATTGAATGAATGGCTAAAGCATTCAACTATTTAATAAATCTAAACGACGATATTGATAAACCACTCGATTGTGTCAAGCCCTTGTTTGACACTAAGGAGTTTACTGAAGAAAAAAAGGGAAGAATCTCTAAAACCCGAGTCACAAATAAGAGATTGGGAATCCATCGATGACGAATATTTTTACATAGCAGCCTTACAAGATGGTGAAGAGCACTTACACTCAACATGGGAAGAGGATGACACGTCACAAGAAAACCTTAACTCGCATAGCATCCGCCTCGACCTTGGCCTTGGGGGATGGGAATGCCCGTGGGATTTTCGTTGTATCGCTCACCCATACCAACCCCACTGCAGGGCATGCACCAGTATATTAGAGCGCTTCGCTAGTTGGATCCGACATTTCGCAATAGTAGGATTGAATGATTCCGACCCTGTAATGATAGAAGCAAGTAATGACCTACCAACTCCGCCGTCGGTATAAGAAGGAAATTCCAACAGCTATTTGATTAACCTAGGAGAAAACACTCACATCACTCTTATAGAGTTTGAAGAGGAATTTGAACTAGACACTCCTTTATCCCCAAACACGCCACAACTCCAAATATTCTGGAACTCTCTCGAGGAAGAGTGGCAACCTCCACCGAGTGATGACGAGGATTATTGGATAGGCCTCCCTGCACTCGAGTTAGCTGAACAGGCCAACCAAAGGCTTCAGGCATTGTCAGATCAAGAAGATGAGTTTAATACCAGCCCTAACTCTAACTCAGAAAGATGGGAATGCCCTTGGGGATCTCCCTGCATCTCTTACCATTATCAACCTCGTTACCGAGTATGCGTGCTCATCCTAGCATACTATGAAGTTTAAGGGAAAGAGCTCACTGCCCCTGAGGATCCCTTAGGAGGTCACCCTTGACAGGAAGAGCAACCATATTAGAACTCAGAGGATGATGGTTTGATCGATTATGATCTCCAGAGCTTCTTCAAAGATGAGGCAAGCAATGTGATAGAGGAAATCCGAATGACAATGTTGCTGTCACCCGCGTCGCTTATTCAAAAGATCTCATTAGATGAGGACTCCAAAAAAAAATGCCAAATTCAGAACAAGTCCACGTTTCTTAAAGAATCTCTCGAACGGCTCTGACAGCCATCTCGCTCCCTCAACAAGAGGAAGCAACTCTCCTGACGCCTCTTGAGGCGACCGACCTTGTACCATATCTATTATCGAAAATCAAAAAAATAGAAAAGGCAGAAAACCCTAAAAATTTAGAAATATAAAATCCCAAAAAATCAAAAAACCTTAAAAAAGAAAGGGAACCCTTTATCTCGAACCAATCTTGTGACCAAGGAGGAGACTTTTCTCCTAAGACTTCTATTCCCTCTCCCGCACGAGGACGCAAGGTATCCAGGCTAAACAACAAGCTAGTGATCATACCAGATGAGATACTTCGCGACTTTGAGAAAAGGATCAATGGCCTTGCCTTTCACCCTACCAAACATCTCTCAGTCATAAATTGCATCGATGAAAGGTTACCGTCGTAAAATCAAATCCCTAGTGTAGCAGTTTTATAGTATACAAGCTTACCGAGGATGAAGAAGGGACACCAGTCACTAAGGAAGCACAGGACTTCCAACAGGTTATCAAGCATTTCGACGAGCAAACCCAAGCTGTCGCGAAACCTACAGAACAAATCAACTTTGGTACTGAAGAGAAACCCAAGAAGCTACTAATTAGAGCAACACTTAACTCTAAGGAATGCCAACAAATCATGCAAGTCCTGCAGGAACACCTCGACTCCTTTGTGTGGTCCTATGAGGATATGCCTGGTTTGAACCCAAGTTTAGTAGAACATCACCTTGTCATGGAACCTGATGCAAAGCCCGTTAAACAGAAACTCTGAAGGATGCACCCATAAATAACTCTTCAAGTTAAAGAGGAGGTTGACAAGTTACACAAAGCCAAATTCATTCGAGCCGTCCTCTACCCCAAATGGGTCACCAATATAGTACTTGTCGCTAAGAAAGATGGAGAGTACAGGTTTGCATTGACTTTCAAAACCTTAACCAGGCATGACTAAAAGATGACTTCCCACTTTCACACATTGACACTCTATTCGACAACACTGCTAGACATGAGATGCTATCCTTTATGGATGAGTTCTCTGGGTATAATTAGATCAAATTAGCAGAGTTCGACAAAGAGAAGACTTCTTTCACCACGCCATGTGGAACTTACTGTTACCTCGTCATGCCTTTCGGGCTCAAGAACATAGGAGCCACGTATTAATGCGCCATGATGACTATCTTTCATGACATGATGGATAAGCTTGTATAAGTCTACGTTGATGACATATTAGTGAAGTCTCAAATGAGGGCAGGACATGTTGAAGTACTCCAACTAGTGCTACAAAGAGCTAAGCAGTTTCAGTTAAAAATGAACCCAAAGAAATGTGTCTTCGAAGTTACCTCCAGAAAATTACTCAATTTCATAATCAGCAAGCGAGAAATCAAAGTCTTCCCAACAAAAGTTAGAGCCATCCTTAAGATGCCACCTCCTAGTAATATCAAAGAATTATGAGGCCTGATAGGAAGACTGCAGATCATCAGGAGATTCATCTCCCAACATTCAGACAAATGTGATCCTTTCTATAGACTGCTTAAAGGAAGAATTGAGTATAAATGGGATGACCAGTGTCAGCAAGCCTTCGACAATATCAAGAAGTACCACCTTAACCTGCCAATACTATCGCCACCAGTTCCCGAAATGTCTCTAATCCTATACCTCTCAGTAAATGATAAAGAAATGGGAGTAATTCTTGAATAATATGAAGAAGACGGTAAGAGAGAGAAGGCTATCTACTACCTTAGTAGGATGATGGTCGAGTACGAATGAAAATACACTTCAATGGAGAAGACCTGCCTCATATTGGTATGGGCCTCAACCAAATTACGGCACTACTTCGGAGCACATAAGATACTAGTACTAGCCCGAATGGACCCTCTGAAGTATGTATTTGAAAAGCTCGCAACATCAGGAAAGATCGCTCGCTAGTATATGTTATTACAAGAATTCGATATCACTTACATCATGTAGAAGTCGATCAAAGGACAAGCAATCATCGATCACCTCACAGATCTCGTGCTCTAGAGTGATGAACCCATACACATGGATTTCTCCGATGAAGACCTACTCTCAATTCATAACGAAGAGCCCGACAAGACATCATGGATCCTTTATTTTGATGGCGCTCTAAATCACAAAGGAAAAGGCATCGGGATAGTCCTCCTAAGCCCGGAAGGAGTAGTCATACCTAAGGCTTTTCCATTAGACTTCCCTGTCACTAATAATGTCGCAGAATATGAAACGTTCATAGCCGGACTATGAACAACACTACAATTAGGTATTAAACAGTTGAAAACCATCAATGATTCCAAGCTTGTAATTTCACAAGTTATAGGAGAATGGAAAACCAAGGAGACTGATGGCATACCTAGAAACCACTCAATATTTGGTAAAGAAATTTGAGAGAATCTCTTTCACGCACATCCCTAGATTAGAAAATGAGCTCACAGATTCCCTAAACACACTAGCCTCAGTCATCGAAATACTCATCGAACAAAATACCAAGACCTTCTCCATCGAAAAGCTGATAGTACCCACCCACGAGATAGCATAGACCATTAAGAGAGAATTACCAATCCTCCCCATGAGCACAAGACCAAATGAAGCAATCACTCTAGAAAATCACATCAAGGCAGGAACCGAAGTCGCTATATTCAGGTTTAAAAAACTACCAACAAACAATGGACAGCCATGGTATTTCGACATCTGAAATGTCTTAAAGCATCAACACAGTCCTCCATATGCCACGAAGATCAAACAAAAGACTATAAGGAACCGATGCGCCGGATTCTGCATACTCGATGAAATATTATATAAAGAAGCCTTCACTAAAGGAGTACTGTTATGATGCATCACGACCGACGAAGGACAATACATCATCCAATGAGCACACGCCAGTGCCTACGGAGCCCACACTAGTAGACAGAGACTCGTCAATCAAATCATACGATAGGTCTACTTCTGGCCGACCATGATGAGGGATTGCCACCTCTACGTCTAACTCTACAAACAATGCCAAGAACACACCACACTCATCAAAGCTCCATCAGTTGCATTTAAGACTATGACCTCGCCATGGCCATTTTTGATGGGGATTTCGATGTGATCGGACCTTTCACAGACACATGGGAACACTCACAAGCACGCGTTCATACTTACGACAACCGAATACTACACCAAATGGGAAGAAGCTGAATCCTACGTCAGAATCACCACTTCAACACTCGTGAGGTTTATTGTTCAGAATATCATCACCAGGTTTGGAGTACCCAGGATGTTTGTCACTAACAACGGACCATAGTTCATCGCAAAGAAGACAAAGAAGTTATGTAAGAAGTTCAGTATCAATCAATGCCACTCATCACCGTTCTACCCTCAAGGAAATGGGCAAGCAGAAGCCACAAACAAAACATTGATTTAAATTATGAAGTGCACAATAGAAACAAGTAATGGAGCTGACTGGCCTGAACGACTACCAGAAGCACTCTGGGCCTATAGGAACTCTATTTGTACGGCCACTGGCCAAACTCCCTACCTCCTTACCTACGAGATGGAGGCCAGCCTACCATATAAGATACAATTACCATCCTTATGGATTCAACTCGATGATAAGATATCCTTAGACGAGAGGAGAATTGCCCTACTCATGCAATGTTGTGTGCTTTTGGATGTGTTGATTTATTATGTGGGGATGGAAGAGAATTAAAATCACAGCAAAATAGAGGATAAAGATATGATTAAAACAGCAATCCTAAAACATCCTAGACCTACAAGATACAAGGCCTATTGTAGAATGTTTTGATAAGTAAGAGTTTGTCCCACAGAGAAATTGATCTAAAACTCAAAATGGGCTATAATAGTAGGCCTCCAGATCTGGCTACAGATCTAACAATCCAAAAGAAAGGGAGCTGGGTGTCACAACTACACTAAATTAATCCTAACAAAAGAGAAATAAAGTGCAACCCTATCCTAAAGAAAGGGTTAAGAAGAAGATGGTGATGGTGTGCGCCAAAATAAAATATAAAAAAAGATGGGAAGTAAGTAGGTTAAGCTAGAGTTAATGCAGTATGTAACTCAGATTTAGACTATCTCTACAGTGGTCCTTGCTGAGATGCTATTACTAACCTCAATAAGGTAGAAATATTCAACTTAACCCATGCTATTTGGGGTGTTCTTAAGGCTATAGGCTGTCCACTCAAATGGCCATAGCCTATCCTATAGAGTCTGTCAAATCTCATTGATCAAGTCAGAAGTTACTAATCAAATCCAGAGGAGTGGATTGATCATTTCCCCAACCAATGGCCAGATTAGGCCATGAATACTATTCCAGACACTATATAATGTCAGTGCTACAAGCTCCTCAGATCTGCACATAGATCTGGCTGACATCCATAGGTATTTTAACCCATAAAGTCCTAAGTGATTTGTCAAGGCCAACGGCTCACTGTGCCCATAAAAAGGACCAGCACAGGTTGAATAAAGATTTAGATTTAGCTAGTCATTGCAATAAAAGGCCTGCAATGACTCAGCCTCAAGCTGCAATTACTATAGAGACATCAGATCTAACATCTGATATCGATCAAGTAAAATAGAGGGGAGTCAGTTCCTGCACAAACCTCCTCACAAGGCTTTAGAAACTCATGTGCAGGGGAGAAAAATCCCTCTCCTACATGTGGCTGGACACCACCCTAGGGTTATACTTTGTCCACTCAAATGGTCACAGGGTATCCGATAGGTCTGTCCATACCACAGAGATCTGAGAAAGAACATGTAAACTGCTGCTGCCACCATAGAGTCCTAGGGCTACGAGCTCTCCAGATCTGGCTATAGATCCGGCTTGCTATCCATGGGGCAATTGAACCAAGGGATATCAGATGGTAAACAATTGATCTACTAGAAACTGAATGGGCTAGTCCCAAAGCATGGATCCTATAGACATCTAAGGAAACCACAAGATCTATAGATTCAATTAATCATTAGAACAACAACCCATTGATAAAAGCAAAACTTACAATGAACTATCTCAAGGCTGCAGCCTATACACAATTGCTCATCCGAAAGATCCTAATGTATACAAGGCCTATTACAAAACTGAAATAACACTAAACCTAGCTGCTTGTAGAAAGATTAGCCAGCCAATGCTGGGCTAAGAGAGAAGAAAAATAAGAAAAAGAGATGATCAAACTCTAACCCTAGCCTGCTAGAATTCTCTGCCGACAGAGGATGAAGGAAAGATTAAAATACTAAGCTCTAAGTACAGCTTATAAACTTTTTCCATAAGGACTTGGTTCAGAAGAGATTAATCTTAATTTTTCCTACAAACATGGCACTGTTACAACCCTTGAATGCTTTGAGATGTGCACCTCAAAATCTGTGCCTCGAGAAGTGTTCCCTAGCCTTGAGAAATTCCCAAAAGGTCCTTGAGTTAGGGTTGAGAAATGGAGAACCCGAGCTTCACAGGGCTAGCATCTGCATTAATTCACTCACACAGTTGCTTTGCCTTTGCGAAGGAGCATTTGGCTTAAGAGCCTTGTTCACTCACGCAAAAGATCCTTAGTTGATCACGCAGTTGCTTTGTGTTATAGTGCTGTCACGGAGGTGATTTGGAAATGCTTGAATTTCTCGTGCAATAGAGCTTCATAAGTTCTCTCTTGCTGGATACTCGCATAGGTAGGTTCTTGCACTCGCGTAGTAACTGGTTAGGCTGCAAAGTGCATGAGAGCTACGCGAGGAAAATTTTGGGCGTCTCTCCCTTCTAGGGCTTCGTGAGAACTCCGTGAGGTGACAAATTATTCTTTATGCATATGGACTTGCTATGTTCTACGCGCAGCTGCTTTAAGGCTCGATCTCCGTGAGAGCTTCGTGAGCACAAATTCTGACGGTTTTAGGACGTGATATCTTTACTGCTCTCCCCTTGACTGAGCATCCCATTTGTGCAAGGGTAGCTTCCACTGCATCCTTAGCTCCACGAGGGAGCTCCTCAACTCTGTGAGATGATTCTTTTGATCCTCTGATGCCTTGCACTTGCTGCTATTACAGCTTCCTCCATTCTCAGCTAACTTCATTCATTTGCTAAACTTTTGGTCAATGATGAACAGTAAATGAGTCACCATGGTGAGCACTACCAAGGTGTTCCATTAGGCTTTGGCTCAGCTGTCATCTTTGCATGTCTTCTTTCTCTTCTTTGGACCAAAAAGTAGGGATTTTGAATTAAGCTGCATAGTTTATTGCTAACTACAAAATACACTTAACAAATGATTATTAGTGAGCGTCAAGGTCCAGCAAAGGCTAAGTTAAGAGGTGAAAAGTGGTATTTTTTAGTGAATAACATACCCCCAAACCTAATCTTTGCTAGTCCCTGGGCAAAGGATAAATTAAAGCAACTTATTCTAAGAATTTAAATGCCACTTTTGTAGGGAACATAGATGCATTTAGCTTATGCATCAAGCCTTTTAAACCCCTAGGTGATCCCTAGTGGAGTTAAGTTTCCTGAGGGTTTTCAGTGAAGATACCCACAAACTTCTCAATAAAATAGTTAGCAAAAATACAAAATTATCAAGTCAGTTGTCAAGAAACAGAGCATCAGTTCACCTTTGATTCAAAAAAAAAAAATTTGAGGAATTTGAACATATGATATGCACAGACATTTAATCATCACAACCTTTACATAGATGCACATCTTTTCCAATTAGCTCACAACAATGAAAAACATCACATGTAGGTCCCTACTGAGCTCATCATTAATTAAAAAATTAGGTTATAGGCCATGCCCAATACATTCAGCATTAGACCTAATGCTCACCAGGGTAGACTCTCACAAGGAACTTTGAGGGTTTCCATTTTCTCTCAAGCTCAAGAGCAGTTACAGGCCCCAAATGGCTCTCTAAGCATGAGCATAAGCAAAGCATCTAAGTTCTAGCATCATTGACTAATCCTCACCATAGATTGGACAACTCTTTGTCTCTGCATGACAACTCATTAAACTTTGGATCACAGGGTCTTTTGACTGGATTGTAATGTGGCTTATGGGATAGGTTGTAAAGAATGGAAGGTTGAAAAGGGATTCAAAATTGAGAAATTAGTAGGTGAAGGAGGTGATTCATGACTTCACCTTCTTAGTTCAGCACCTTTCATTTTCTTTAAAATTCTTCAGACATGAAGTGGTTGGCTTCTCTTGTTTTTGATTTTTCCAATGAACTTTTCCTCTTGATTCCTCTCTTATTCTTCTTTATTATTATTTTTCTTTCTTTTGGATGCATTTTTATTTTTCTTTTTGTTTTTATTTTTCTTACTTGCAACCTCTTTCCTTAGCTGCTACACTGTTAAGCTTTAGGTATCTCTTCTCCATTCACCCAATGTTGATCCTATCTTCTCCATCTTCAGCTTCTTCTCCTTTACCTTCTGAATTCTCAGAGTGAGGGTAGGTTTGAAGCAGGTCCATAGGTTCAAGTACAAGTACTCAGGTGTATTTTGAAGAAAATTGAAAATTAAGGCTCAAAAGGTGTGTGCACAAGGACAGTTGATTAGGGTTGGTCTGTTTGAGCTCAAACTGTCCAAGAGAAGGCTTGGATTCTTTCCTAGGCGTCATGAGTGTTGTTAGTTGTTTCAACTTGGAGGTGCCTAACTTTTAGTGAGGGCATTGACTCAGCTAGTCCTTAGGGATGAAAGAATTGCCTCAGTTACTCCTCAAAGGAAGGAAAAAAAATTTATAGGCCCAAATTTCACTAGTTATGGTTTTCCATTGAACTATTAGGCATGTCCTTACCTTTTTCTCTCTTTAATGATTCACTGAGTATTTATATAAGTGAGTTTTTTTGGTATTCACATCATGAAAATGCTAAAATTTAAAAGCTTGTAATGCCTAAAGGTCTGCAAAATTTTTAAATTTCCTATTTTTTTATGATTCTTAAGTGAACATGGCTCCATTTCTATCTTACTCACTTGATTCTGCAGCACTTAGGTTAACTATTTCATTGGCAGGCCCTGCCACACCCCCAAACCTATGAGGAGCAGTGTCCTCACTGATTTAAAGGTAGATGTGGATGTGCAGCAGGCTCAAGACAAAGATATTACAAGAAAATAGACAGCAAGAAAGAAAAACACACAACACGAAACAAACAACAAATAAACAAACATAGTGAAGGAAACATCTTATAACAAAAAGAAATTCTATTATAATAGCAAAAAGATGTACAAAGTAAGGGAATGAAACTATAAAATTACACACTACTTCCTAACTAAATACATGTGCAAAAATTAATCATCTGAGTCTTTGGCTTCAGCAGGTGGTTCCTGGATTCCTTTTCCTTTTGCTTGCTTCAAAGTAGCAGCCTTAGACAGTGGTCTTTTTGAAGTAGGTTTCCTAGGTTTGGCTATGCTTTTTCTTGTTGGAGTGGGTGATGGCTTTGGGGTAGGTTCCTTGAATTTGAGTCCAGGTTTGACTTGGCTAGGTTCCTTTAAATCTGAAGTTGTTTCCTGGAGAGGTACATCTGGGTTTAATTCTTTAAAAAGAGCTTCTGCCAACTCTCTGTCAGTTTGTGCATTGACGGACTTCTCCAAAGCTGCAATAGTCACCCCATAATCATAAGCCCTCTCCTTAGTCAGTCTCAGTCTCTCTTTAAGTTTTTTTATCACATCTTCTTGACTCTCAACTCTTTTCTTTTCCTAGTTGTATTGGACCATAATCTCTCTCCAACTTTGCTTGACTTCATTTTTCTCAGCCTTATGAGCAAGCATCAGGAGTTTAATTTTATCAAGGAGGGGCTGCCGCACTGTAGCTTTTAGGTCAGCCATGCCTTGAACTACATCCCTCTTTAGGTAAGCATTGGCTTGCATGGCCCGGAGGAGGGTGAAGTATGGAGGCTAGGGATTACAAGAGGCAGGAAGTATGGGCTGAGCAGCGATGGAAGAAGTGCTAGCCAGCAATGGAAAGGGACAGGATGAAGACATGGGTGGGGTGGAGGGTAGAGGGTGAGGGACATTAAGGGCAGATGTAGGTATGGGTGGTAGGAAAGGTTCAGGGTCTGTTTGGGTGGATGCATCTTTTGAGCTGATGGGAGAAGTTTCTGAGAGAGGTACAATGGGTGTAGGAGCAGGTAGGGGATTATTGATTGATGTAGGGAGAGGTGATTGTTGGGAAGGATTGGTTAGAGTGTTTAAAGTTGCTTGGATGGATTGTAAAATGGTTGGGATGGATGAAGGGTTTGGTAGGGTGGAGTGAATTGAATGAAGATTGGCCTCAATGGAGGTTTGGGTTTGGGTATTGGCCAACATTTGGGCATGAAGGGAGAGTAGGAGGTGTAGGATTTGGGATAATAGGTCAGGTATGGTAGTGGTAGTGGGTTGGATAGGGGAAACTGATTAAAAGGGGGAAGTGGGTCTATGAGTGAAGGTAGTGGCCTGTGGTGATGCCTGATATGGAGGGGTGAAGTGTGGAGGGTGAGGTGAGTCTAGGAGAGGGGTATACTCTAGGTTGATATCTCCTAGGATAGTGGAAATCATAGTGGAAAATTTCTCTCCTATAAATGGGGAATGGCCATAGGATAATGGAATGGATTGGTCTAGGGGTTCACATGTGATAGGTACAAATGATGGGGTTTCAAAGGTATGGGTTTCAGGTTCATAGGGTGTGGGTATGGGGTCGTGAATGGTTGTGGTTTCAGGGATTGGAATTGTTTGAGAGATATAGGTGGGATGGGGTCCAGTGGAGGTTTTGGCACCTTTTCTTCTCTTCTGGTATGGGGCCTTTACAAGTGGGCTAGTGTGGGCTAGAAATATTGGTAAGGGTGCAGAAATGGGTAGGGTGTCAGTGGCTATGGTGGTTGGTGGTGAGATTGAGGTGGCTATGGCTATGGTGGTTGGTGGTGAGATTGAGGTGGCTATGGCTATGGTGATTGGTGATATAGGCTCAGGTAAGGGTATTGGACCTGTGTGGGGCTGTGAGGTCTGGGTTGAGGGTGGAGGTGGTGGTAAAAGAGTTGGGGCTGGCATGGAGGTAGAGGGAATGGCTGGGGAGGTGATGATTGTGCTGGCTGGCACATGTGAGGTGGAGGATACAACAACATTAGTAGGAGCAGCAGCAGCTGCTTCATGAATGGTGGGGGTTGCCTCTCTCAGTAACTCCTCCCTCAGCTTTTTCTTCTCCTCTATCATTGTGCCACTGATTTCCCACTGTTTCTTTAGACTCTTTTTGGGGTTCAGGGTCACTGTCTCCTCCTCCCTTTGAAAGGGGTATTTCCCAAACTTCAGCAATGCAGTAATAAACCTGCAGTAGGGAAGGGTATGAGGTTTCTTCTTTATTTTCACCTTCTCACATAGGTCCTTAATCCCCTCAAAAATCAACTTGGCTGCATCCAAGTAATGATTCCTGTGAAATGAGAAGAGGGCATCAACTATGGGGTACCTCCTCTCCTGCTCAAGCCTAGAGCAATAAATATTTTTCCTCAATACTGTATCCATGGGCCTGAGGTTAGGGTGTAGGTCCCTTTTCCTAATTGAGTCCCCTGAGGCTGTGATTGCTCTAGTTAACTCCCTTGCTATCTCAGTGATGGTGGCAGTCAAGGGAGGACCCAAGCCACACTCAGGGCTATACCTGGCTGGCATCCCCAATATTTTTGCAATGTCTGCCTGGTTGAACAGCATCTCGAAGTCATCAATTAATACCAACAGTGCTGGGTTCCCATCATCCCTAATTTTTAACCTCATATTCTGATAAAACAATCTCACTAATCTTGGGATAACCAACTGCATCGGGGGCCTCAACAAGGGCAGCATATATGCTTTGGTTAGAAATTCAATGGAGGCACAAGTTTCTGGTAGCTCCTCAAAATAGACCTTGTCAAAAATAGTTTCAGCCTCCAGCTGGATTGCTTCCACAAATTCAGAAGGGACCCAGAGGAATTCAGTAGTCTCTTCTTCCTCAGCCTCCAGCACCACAACTTTACCCTTTTTTTATTTTTTCTTTGATTTTTCAGGGCTCTTAACAGGTGGGTGTTCTCTGGCCCTCTTCTTTGGGGACTTCTTGGCTTGTGGAACTTGAGGCTCAACAATAGGTGGGGACACCTCAGAGGTCTCCAATGTGGAGGCCTCTACAATCCTTACAAATTTTCTAGTGGCCACAGGGCTGCCACTAGCAGACTAGTTCAGTATTGCAGCTAATGTATCTACAAATTTTGAACCCATGGCCATGGGTGCTCACTTACCAAAATTAGGGCTCAACACTCTTAGAAAATGCAGAACACATAGAGTAAGCACAAAAGCACAAAATTTTTTCCCTTCTCTCTAATTAATAAATCAATCACAACACAAAGAGAGAAATGGAGATCTTACCAATTAAGAGCTAGGGTTCCACCTAAAAGCATGCACAATAGTTCAAATCCCCCCAAACCTTGTTCAAAGTGACCAGGAGTAGCTGGGGAACAAACTGGATGGAGGAAAATGCCTGAGGTGGAGTGGCTTAAAAAGTAGAGAAGAAAGAAGAGAAAGGGGTTTTCAGTTTTGGTGCAGAGAAGCTAGGGCGGAAAGGTGAAATGAAGAAAATGAGGGATTTCACAAAGTTTATAGAACTTATCCCGCGGTTCGCGCACTTGGAAATAGGTGCTCGCGGGGTAGATTTCTCGCACAGTTGGCTTATAATCCAGCGGGAAGATTTGTCGCGCAGAAGAACAAACTACCTCACAATGTATTTCGCAGAGCTGAGACTTTAGCTATGGTGCGCGAGACCTTGTGCTGCCTCAGAAATTTACCTCGCGCGGCACTCACATAGAACAACACAGAAGACACACTTCACGCGCAGATTGAGCTCATAGGGCAGAAAGGTAACTCCGTGATGCATTTTTACAGCCATTGCTCAGGCATTTTAGTGCACGAGAAAGCGACGAGATGGCTCACACAGCAGATTTAAGCCTTTTAGCTCTACGAGATAGCATTTCTTTTCAACCTTTACTCTATTAGTTCAATGCAGCACATTGGTTAGTGCATCCATGCTGTTGCGCACCCAACCACTGTGCATACGCACCCACCCTCAGATAGGTACTTCATTTCAGTCATGAGAAATATATGTCCATTTTTAACATCAGTTCATTAACATTGCAGAATCCTAAAAATAATTTTTCAACTAAACTGCATGCAAGTTATGATAAGGGCATCTCAACCATTCATCAACAAACATACATAGCAAATTCAAATGACCAACATGCACATGTATTTAATCACAAAAATCAAACCCAGACAAAGCAACATAAGCAATTCAACTTCACACTAAAAACCCAACTGATAGATTTCTAAAGAACACAAATCAAAATAGAATTTTCATACATATGATACACTTATTACCAATTCTTGGATCACCGATCACTAGCTTCCTCCTGAGTAGAGGATGCATCACCAATCATATATTGACCTTTTTGATTTGTCAGGGGTTGACTAGGCAATTTTCCTTCCTCCCTTCTATTCAAAGCATTACAAATTTGACAAAACTGGTCCTCAATCTTCTTAATGCTCTGTCCATGAGAATTAACAGTTTGTACCCAAATTTTGCGTTAAAGCCAGCATCTGCTCTTCAAATGAAGAGGATCTGGACTGTTGTGGGGGCAGGGCCAACTGGTTAGACTGTGAGACAGGTAATAAAAAAATTTTCCTTGGTGGGTGACCTTGATTTAACTGGTACTGGGGTCTGTAAGGAGCTACAACTTGTTATTGCTGGGATTAAGGATATGAATCTTCTCCACCTCAGGTTTGGGTGGTTCCTCTAAGAATACCCAGCAGGCTGCTGCCCAAAAGTTTGAGCAGCATTGGCATGCTCCATAACAAAATTCGAAAACTGGTTGGCAGGTGGACAATCATGAATAGAATGTGTGAGAGATTGGCATATCAGACATGCTTCCTCCACCTGTGCAACCATCCGGGGCTGCGTCACATTTATTAGTTTGTCAAATTTTAAGGACAAATTATCCACCTTCCTCTCCATATCACCTTGCACCTCGACTTCATATATTCCACCTCTAGGGGTGGCCTCTTTCACCATCTTAGTTGAGATCTAGCTGTCATTGCTTGACAGAGACTGTTGTTGCATGGAATTTTCTCCTATTATGTCAAACAGCTCCCAAGCTTCCTTAGCTATCTTATGGAGGTAGCTACCACCACAGGAAGCGTCCACCATATCTCTGCTCTTGGAATTAATTCCTTAGTAGAATACTTGCATTAGTTGCCACATTGGAATTTGGTGGTTGGGGTATTATTTTAACATCTCCTGGAATCTTTCCCAAGCTTCATAAAAATCCTCTGTTGAGGACTAAATGAATGACAGAATACTTGTCCTCATCTGGCTGGTTTTTTTCATGGGAAAGAATTTGGACAGGAATTTAGTTTGAAGGTCACTCCATGACTGTATGCTATTGGTTGGGAGCTTTGATAGCCATGTGCTAGCTTTGTCCTTTAGTGAGAAAGGAAAAAGCCTCAGTTTAGTGGCCTCAGGTCCCAAGCTAGCAATATTGAAAGTAGTGCAAAGTGCCAAAAATTAGTCTATATGCTTGTAGGGATCTTCTTTACTAAGCCCATGAAACGAAGGCAGCATATTGATGGTGGAGGATTTAATCTCATAATTTCTCTCAACAGAGGAGAATTGAATGCAGAAGGGAGAGGTATACTCCCCAGGTGCATTGTACTCCTTTAATATTCTCTACCTCTCAGCTATGATAGCTGGTTTAGTTTCAATAGCAAGGCCCTGTGTGGTGTGTCTAGGTCTAAGGATCCTTTCAACCTCTAGATTTAGAGGTTCTAACTCAGGGTTTAAAGTCCTTCTACCATGCATATACTCACAACCACAATAAGTACAGAGAATACTCACAAGCACACATAAAAAATCTCGAACAAAAATTAACTACTACATAGATTTACACTAAATAAATAACAGGGAATTAAACATAAATGGATTGAGATTTAGGGGAAAGGAAGTACAAACAGAGCTAGCTACACTCCAGCTGCAACTCTAGGTTTTCCCTTCTTCTGCTGTCCATTTCTGTAAAATTCTAAAAAATATCGGTAGTACTTTATTCTAGATTAGGCACAACTACAAAGAATTTGAAAGTCTTAATTATAGTACAACTCAAGTCTAGAAAAAAGATCAATATCCTCGGCAATGGCGCCAAACTTGTTGTGTCTGCTTTCGGATGTGCTGATTTATTAAGTGGTGTTGGAAGAGAATTGAAATTACAGTAAAATAGAGGATAAAGATATGGTTAAAACAACAATCCTAAAACATCCTAGACCTGCAAGATACAGGGCCTATTGTAGCAAGTTTTGATAAGTAAGAGCTTGTCCTATAGAGAAATTGATCTAGAACCCAAAATGGGCTGTAATAGTAGGCCTCCAGATCTGACAATCCTAAAGCAAGGGAGTTGGATGTCACAACTATACTGACTTAATCCTAACAAAAGAGAAATAAAGTGCAGTCCTATCCTAAAGAAAGGGTTAAGAAGAAGATGATGATGGTGTGTACCAAAATAAAATATAAAAAAAGATGGGAAGTAAGCAGGTTAAGCTAGAGTTAATGCAGTAATGTAACTCTGATTTAGACTGTCTCTGCAGTGGTCCTTGCTGAGATGTTATTACTAACCTCAACAAGGTAGAAATATCCAACTTAACCCATGCCATTTGGGGTGCTCTTAAGATTATAGGCTATCCACTCAAATGGCCACATCCTATCCTATAGAGTGTCAAATCCCATTAATCAAGCCAGAAGTTGCTAATCTAATCTAGAGGAGTGGACTGATCATTTCCCCAACAAATGGACCAGATCAGGTCATGAATACTATTACAGACACTATATCATGTCAGTGCTACAAGCTCCCCAGATCTGCTCACAGATCTGGCTGACATCCATAGGTATTTCAACCCATAAAGTCCTAGGTGCTTTACCAAGGCCAACGGCTGACTGTGCCGACAAAAAGGACCAACAATAGGTTAAATAAAGATTTAGATTCGGCTGGTCATTGCTATAAAAGGCCTACATTGACTCAGTCTTAACCTATAATTACTACAGAGACATCAGATCTAACATCTGATATTGATCAAGTAAAACAGAGGGGAGCCAGTTCCTGCACAAACCTCCTCACGAGGGTTTAGAAGCTCATGTGCAGGAGAGAAAAATCCTTCTCAGACATGTGGCTAGAAACCACCCTAGGGTTATACTCTATCCACTCAAATGGTCACAGGGTATCCGATAGGTCTGTCCATATCACAGAGATCTGAGAAAGAACATGTAAACTGCTGCTGCCACCATAGAGTCACCGGGCTACGAGCTCTCTAGATCTGGCTACAGATTCAGCTTGCTATCCATGGGGCTATTGAACTAAGGGAAATCAGATGGTAAACAATAGATCTACTAGAAACTGAGTGGGCTAGTCCCATAGCATGGATCCTATAGACATCTAAGGAAACTACAAAATCTATAAATTCAATTAGTCATTAGAACAACAATCCATTGATAAAAGCAAAACTTACAATGAATTGTCCCAAGGCTGCAGCCTGTACACAACTGCTCATCCCAAAGATCCCAATGTATACAAGGCCTATTACAAAACTGAAATAAAACTAAACCTAGCTACTTACAAAAGGATTAGCCAGCCAATACTGGGCTAAGAGAGAAGAAAAATAAGAGAAAGAGATGATCAAATCCTATTCCTAGCCTGCTAGAATTCTCCGCCGATAGAGGATGAAGGAAAGATGAAAATACTAAGCTGATGTGGCACTATTACAACCCTTGAATACTTTGAGATGTGTGCCTTGAAATTTGCACCTTGAGAAGTGTGCCCTAGCCTTGGGAAATTCCCAAAAGGTCCTTGAATTAGGGTTGAGAAATGGAGAACTCGAGCTTTGAGGGGTTGGCATCTGCATTAACTCACTCGCGGAGTTGCTTTACCTTCGCAAAGGAGCCTTTGGCTTAAGAGGCTTGTTCACTCGCACAAAAGATCCTCAGTTGATTGCGCAGTTGCTTTACACTGCAGTGCTGTCGCAAAGGTGATTTGGAAACACCTAGATTTCTTGTGCAGTAGAGCTTCAGAAGTTCTCTCTTGCTGGATATTCATGCAGGTATGCTCCTGCGCTCGCCTAGTAACTGATTAGGCTCCAGATTGTGCGAGAGCTACGCGAGGAAAATTCTGGGCTTCTCGCTCTTCCAGGGCTTCGTGAGAACTCCACGAGATGACAAATTATTCTTTATGCATATAGACTCGCTATGTTCTGCACGCAGCTGCTTTAAGGCCCTATTTCCGTGAGAGCTTCGCGAGCACAAATTCTGAGGGTTGTAGGACGTGAGATCTTCGTGATGTCTTTACTGTTCTCCTCTTTATTGTGCATCCCATCTGCACGAGGGCAGCTTCCACTGCATCCATAGCTCCGCGAGGGAGCTCCTCAACTCTGCGAGATGATTCTTTTGATCCTCTGATGCCTTCCATTTGCAGCTATTGTAGCTTGCTCCATTCTCAGCTAACTTCTTTCATCTGCTAGACTTTTGGTCAATGATGAACAACAAATGAGTCACCATGGTGAGCACTACCAAGGTGTTCCATTAGGCTTTGGCTCAGCTGTCATCTTTTCATGTCTTCTTTCTCTTCTTTGGACTAAAAAGTAAGGATTTTGTATTAAGCAGCACAGTTTATTGCTAACTATAAAACACACTTAACAAATGATTATTAGTGAGCTTCAAGGTCCAGTAAAGGCTAGGTTAAGAGATGAAAAGTGGTACTTTTCAGTGAATAACACGCAACTAGAGCAGCTCAATGAAATACATCTAAGGGCAGCTGATCACGCATAGGTATATCAGAGGAGAGTGGCCAGGGCTTGCAATAAGAAAGTCCTCGAACGAACCTTTAATATTGGAAAACTAGTCTTAAAGAAAATTATGCCTTCCAAGCATGCCCATCCAAAAGGAAAGCTGAAACCGAAGTGGGAAGGCCCTTATGTTATAACAGTTGCATACCTTCGGAATGCATACAAACTGGCAAACCAAGATGGGGAAGAACTCCCTAACCCTTAGAACACCATGTACCTTAGAAAATACAACCCTTAGCCCTGTGATCATCACATCCCGTGGTTAAATACTTATACTTATCACCCCCGTAGTTGTCATGACCCATTCATTGGTCGTACGTCGTCAATTCTCAGAATATCCTTAAGACCTCTAATTTATTTCTCACTTCCTTATTCGGGCAATCTGATTGAAGGACTAGTGACATACCTAACCTCTTTCAAAAACATAAGTGACACCCGATTCTCATTTCCCCTTCCCCCACCACTAGAGGAAACGTTAGAGCACAAAAAATGAAGATATCAGGTTCAATTAAAACTTATTATTCTTACGCTAGCAAGATGCTTTCAAAAAAATATATATCAGAAAAAAAATCAAGCGAGAGCATTATGCCGAATGAACAAGTCGATGAGCTAAGGGAAGCATAAGCAGGCCGTGAGGACATCTCCAGTAACTTTACTAAAAATATATAAGCAAGCTGCGAGGGCATCCCTAATGTCCTCATACTACTAGATGTCGTTGCAGGGTGGCGGGGGTAGGACAAACTCTTGCTAACCATAGAATGTGAGATTTTGATGTACCGAAACATAACGAAGAACTCAATCATGGCACCCCGTATCCCTCTGAGAAAAAGATTGTTACTCATCCCTTTTGCAAAGTGTTTAGATATAAACTACTCCCCATATCACTGAGCCTTTTGAAAGCCTTATAGGATACCCCTAAGGATGAAACTGAAAATCGATGAATGATGATTGATGTAAACACCTACTATACCTACCATACTTCTTCCTAATAACCATAGGATGGGATGACCACCACCCAAAGATCGCCCCCGGTATACCACTGACATAATCAAAGTGATCTCCCTTGGTTCGGTGACAGTAACGAGGAACTTTCCATCAAAGCAAACTCACCGAACACCCATATACCCAAAGTGCTCATCTAAAGCCTAGAAAAGCTCCATTGCATCTTCACACTAGGGAATTTATTTATTTTTTGTCAGAAGCAGAATCACCTTAGAAGTGTCGACTCATCCACAAAGAAGATGCAAAATAACAGAGTCACCATTCAGAGAATGTTACCGAAGTTACTATACTCCCGATCCTACCACGCTCCTACACTGGGGCAATTTTTTTTATTAGTTATTTGCTTTCCCTGTTGCATTATTTTACTTTCTAAAAAAAAAAGGCAAGCAAAAGAAAAAGAGAAAAAATGAAGAAAAAAGAGAGAAAAGAAGAAAAAAAAAGAGAAAAAAAAGAAGGAAATAAAAGGGAGAGTATATATCCATCTTTTACTGCCAAGCCTCGGTCTGTGATACTTACCCCCTTGACAATTGGCAAGGGGGAGAACAAAAATTATTAATAGCATTAATTTTACATGTGCAAAGATAAAGCAGCCTTCAACCATCACCGGGCCAGCTCAGGAAGCATCCAAGTCCTGATAACAACTGATGGCACTAAAAGGCAAAAGGTGGATGCAAGAGGTAATCAAAAGAAAAGGGGCCAGTCAGGTACATCTAAACCAAAAATCTATGTATATATATATCAAAATTTTCCTTTTTCTTTACATCTGTCACCGGGGGCATACCCCCTGTATATACAATGCACAATCACAATGGACAAAAACCTACATGCCCAACCCTACTCCCTGCGCTACCGCTAGGATGGTCGAGCACCACTGTCCCCAGTATCATCAGCTCGGAGGTCCATAGACTGATCCTCTGAAAACACGATCCCAGCACCCGAAGTCAGCGAAACCTCTAGACGACGAGGCCCTGCTATAGAACCCCCCTCGCTCGCCTGACTAACAGACTGCCTCGAGTGAGAATTAGGAGGATACCCCTTAAGAATCTCACGATTGACAGAATCCTCACGAGCATCATCCCTGACATGATCCCGTGACATGGGACGAGACTGCCCGATCGAGAAGGCCGTAGCCCTCGACTCCGATCCATCGAGCTGACCAACCAACCTACGCACTCCCCACTCACTCCTCATCAAATAATACTGCAAGTGATCTAGGGACACCTGCATCTCTGCCTGTGTCGTCCGATGCACCGCCTCCAATCTCTCAACCTGAGTCTCTCGCACAACCACCATCTCGACAAGTAGGTCCTCATGGTTCTACGTGTCCCCAAGGATCCGTCTCGCCTCAGGAGTGGCACGTGCTCACGTCGCCTCTAGATGTGCCTCCTCGAGCTCGCATACCTGCATTATCACAACCAGTCAAAGCAAACCAATATATATACAACCAAAAAAACTTTGAAAACGAAAGAATAATACCAAACCCGCCTCTCTCCAAGAAGGCGCTCAACCATCGCAGCGGTCACTGGATTAGCAGGCGGCACAGAAGGAATTACAAATATAGGTGGCTACAACGACAACAAACAAATACATCAGATAATTCTATGATGACGAACAAACTATGCACTCAATAACCACAACACACCTAAGAAGGAATAGGAGCGAACCCCTGAGGGGGAGCCTCAGGAGCAGAGTCTGGAACAGCCTGCACCAAGAACCAAACAAGCCAACACTAGACATGTTAGCATAAAATAAACAAAATAACCTAAATTAAATTGCACCAAGCCAGAAACTATACCTGACTCTCGGGGCGTAGAAAGGCAGCATTCGCCTCCCTCGTCTTAAAACCCTCGACGACCTGACACTGAAATACCACATGATGTCAATAAACTATTAAGAAAAGCGAAACAAATAACATCAATGAGCTACTACAATCATACAGATAAAACAAAAGATTGAAGAAACTCACCCAGTGCTCCACCTTGGCCCGAAGATGAGCCATTGCTGGATCCTCCTGACTAGAAGAGGCAATCGAAGAAGGATCGAGTGCTTGAGTAGCAGCCCCCGAGGCGGAAAGCTCTGCCCTCTGCAAACATCGACAAATGCGCCAGAATAAATAAGAATCCACAAACCACCAACAATTGATAAATCTAACCAAGACACTCACCAATCAGTCAATCTCAGATCGCAGACTGGCCTCCACCTCCCGGCTGGCCTGCTGCTGACCGCATAACAACTCAACCATCGCCACATGACTAGCGACCTCAGCCTCCCTCTTGGACTGGCCAAAATAAAATGAGACACAACGACTATATCTGAACGACTGGAAGATTAAGTCAACAAAATATGTAAATGATTAATCCAATAAACTAACTCGCCAGGAGCTGTCGAGTCTTCGCAAGCTGAGCCCTCACCTCGTCCTCCGCTCCTTAAGCCTGAGCAACCAAGGAGGCGAGGGTGTGTAACATCTCCTCATCGGGACGAGGAGCGCACACTGTTTGCTCCATCGCCCTATGAAGGGCATCCAATGCTCCGCAGACACCTGCCATGAGATGGCCTTGCTCTAATGCGGCCAGTCTCTCCCTCAATGCCAACACCGACTCAAGCCCACCGACCGCAAACAAACCACTCTCGTGGAAGAGACATGTGAAGAGGCGCCCCTCGCCCAATGCACTAAACCATCTTCCAAACTCTCATACGTCTTCCTAGTCACGCTCCCCTGTGACCCTGGTCCCTTAACTATGAAATCAGCCACCTGATGTGCCATCTGCTCCGCAAAGTTTCGGCCAGGGGGGCCGGTCATCCTCTTCGCCACCCTATGGCGAATCTCTGGGAGGACTCCCTGAGCGAGCCCCAGCTGTCGCACGATGGATCCTCTCCACCTTAAAACAATGGACCCATATGTCCACCTCAAACAAAGGCCGGCAAAACTGAATTGCTGGCATGCCGGCATCCTCCTCGGCCGTGTACGGCCTCCAGGTCACCTACAACCCAGTAAGCGAGCCAACCTATCAATGAAGCCTAAGAGCCTAAAAGCCCAAAACAAAACAAAACCAAATGTGGACACAGTGATATATACCTGCCCCTCATGCATGTCCTCGAAAAGACCACGAACGGTCTGAAGGTCCGAAGACCAACGACAACCCCGCAATGCTATCCTCCACACATGCATCCACGGAAATGTGAACATAACCTCCAACGGAACCCATGGATGAAGGAAAACAAAATGATCATATGCCTAAAACTAGAAAACACAAAAAGAAATGCTAAATAACTGCCACACTCAAAAGACCCAAAAAAAATAGACACTATGACACTAAGTAATTAAAACTCACGTGGAGGAAAGGAAGGAAGCCTCCAATCATCGCGACGCCTCGCCCCCGACGATAAAGATGCTCATAAAGATGCACCAATGCGACCGCACCCCAAGCATAGATAGGAACCCAATCCAAATCCCTGAGAACCAGTAAAAACAACTCGGTGATGCATCCCTGAGTCGAAGAAGAAAAGAACACCGCATTGAGGAAGTGCATCAAAATGCACGAAGCACCCTATCCGCAGCTAACCCCGGCTTAACCACGGGTTCTCGACCCGCCACCACCACGCAACGTGCCTCGTAAGACATCCCCAGCTTCGAATGACGCCTAGGAGGGACGAAGCCACTAGAAAATGTTTCAAAGAACCAAGTGACTTGAATCACCCCCGGCCCTGATCTGCTTGATCTATATGGCATGCCCAAACTCTCCTCACACACACCTAAATAATCTCCCTCCATCTGCCCCGTGATCGGCTCACCCTCAAAATGAATACCAATGATGCGAACCAAGTCCTCGAGAGTCGGTAATAACATACCAACTGGAAAGAGAAGCGCCTGATGCTCCTCCCTCCACCTCTTGAGAATCGCTGCAATCAGACCATGATCAACCTGAAAAGGCCCCAACTCCAAGATCGACCAAAAGCTGAAAGACACCAGCCGCGCTCGCTGAAACTTTGGCAAGGCACAATACCAAGTATGAGACTCAGTCCATGCCAAGCTTATAGCCAGCTGCGAAGGCTCCTACCGAACGAGAAACAAAATAGAATATGATAAGACTAACACACACACCTACCACGAGAGACAAGCGGACCTAGAACTAAAGGTAGATAAGGTATACTAAGACATGCAATAACAATTCACAAGAAGCACGCAAAACATGATACTGACAACAAAACAAAATCATGACCTATCCCTAGACACAATCATTATGCATGAGTGAGCACACAGTCAATAATCAATGCAGGTTCGACATAAATTAAAAATGGTTTTCAGATCCTAATAAATTTCTGTCATGACCTAAGTGCCTAGAAAAGCGAAGGAACTCTTGCTCACAGGGTACCTACCCGGCCTTGAGTGAAGAATTCCTCCAACGGGAAGTGTGTGCGAGCCTAATGCTCCTCACCCTAATGCTCCTTAGCCTAATCCTCAGCTCTCTGTCCCTCCTCCTCAACCCTCTCACCCTCATCCTCAGGCACACCCTGATCAATCTCAGGTACCTCCTCCTTGACCACCACTTGGTCACCCTCGGGTACCTCCTCCCTGACTATCTCCCTAACATCCTCCTCCAAGGTAATGGCATCGATCTGAGCCTCAGAAGACTCACAGATCTCCGCCGCTAGCATCCCCTCCAACTCATAGGCAGTAAGATCGTGTCTACCACCACCCTCAGATGCCATTCTATAAGAAAGAGCTCAAAAAACTGGAAAGAGCGGAAGAAACAACGCCTGAAATGGGCGATCGGATCGTAAGATATTGCGAAAACACAAAAACTAGAGCACAAGGAAACAACGGAACAGAGAATCGTAGACTAAAATAGATAGCGCAGGAAAAATGAAAAATTTTGAAGAATATATAGAGTACACTCGAATCGCGCATGTAAACTCATGTGCTTAATCGAATTACGCCCCATAATTCCTGCGCTTAATTCGGATCAAACAACAGGTCTCAAGCGCGTAAACGGATCATCACTCGCTCAAACTAACCCGACGCCCTGGTTTCGCGCCGCATATCAGACGCGTAATCACATCGAGCACTTGAACCTCCATGTGTGAATTTAAAAGGTCACCCGCACAGTGACTAGGCACCATCCCAATCTTATGTAGCTCGAGATGCGTTTAACTTGGTTAAACAACTGATCACTGACGCGCAATGACCCTCCGATGCCCTGAAACACGCGTGACCAATCCGGCGTGCAATTTGATCACACGCCAGGAGTGAAGCGCGAAATTCGCCAGGAAAACAAAAAAAATATACCCAAAATAGTAGGTCTATAGGCCTAAATTAGAATATTTCTGACACTAATTACCAACCTAAACTATGCCCTTGCTAAGACCAATCTGAAAACACTCCTAACTTAGAAAATATATACCCCTAAAGCTAAAAAAAAATATGCCCCCATCACTTATGCACCTAAACTTAAACAAAAAATGCCCCCAACACACCCCAAAACAAGAAAAACGAAATGAATAAACCAAATCAAACCAAACTTAAAAAAATGAACATCACACTCAAAACAAATAAAGTGGGCTACAAAGTCAACCAAATCAAAATTTACTAAATAAATGGAATTAAAACATGATCACTTCATAAAAAGATAAAATAATTACAAAATACATCGAGGGCATACCCTTTGAATATATAACTCAAAACAAGAATTTTAAAATCCGCACGTTCAGGCAATGCCCGAATCTGGATTATTCAAGAAATAAGAAATCTCGGAGACGCTCGAAGGAGGAACGCACCCTGAAAGAATTCTAACAATGACAGCCTCTCCCCACCCCGAGGTTGCAGAAAAGAATGAGTGGCTCACAAAAAGCCACCCAGGACCCGCGGGATCCACCTATGGAAGCTCACCTTGGAAAGCATAATAAGGAGGATCAACTAACACTGAATTCGTAAAGCCTACCGAGAGAAAATAGGCATCGGTCATGAGAACTCTGACCCCGCCTTATCCTTTGGTTTCCTTTCTACCACCTTCTTCTCTTCCAGCTTCTCTCCCAATGGGGTGACACATCGAGTTGGATTAATAGCACCAACCCTAGCACCACCTCGAATTCCCAATCCCGTCCATTCTCAATAATTCACTTAATGAACACAACTCTTATAAAATAGAAAGGAAGAAAAGACATTAATGAACAAAAAATGCCCTAAATCACAAACAAAAATCCCCCAAAATTTTTAATCCCAAACCTAAAATAAAATTCAAAATAAAACCCGAAGCCTTTGGCTCACATTTATATAAACTATACCTCCTAAATCACAAAGTAACAAGTGTCACATTTTAAAAGCCTTCCAATCTAATTAAATCTAAACCAAACACATAGCCCCTTGAAAGACAACAATCCATGGCAAACCTGGATAAACCAATAATCACACGACACTTACCCCTCCAAGGAAACACAAAGCCAAAGTACAATAAACAAGCCAATAGGATTCAGACACTTTACACGCATCTGGGAATTTAAATTCACACAAATATCACCTCAAAACAAATAAAAGACAAAAACAAAATACCTTAAACATTAAACTTTAAACAAAACAAAACAAAAAAAGAACTCTCTAGAATAAGACCTTGATTTTTTTGGACCATGAAAAGAGAAAAATGCCTTCGACAAACCCAATAAGATCAAGTAAACCCTCTAAAAAAGACCCAATAAAGCAAATTAATTTCGAGATAAACCCTGAATAAATTCAGAGTAAACCTAAAACTCTAAGCGAAGTCAAATTCTAAATAAATCACACAAATCAAATAAATCCTAAAATAAATCCTAAATAAATCACACAAATCAAATAAGCTTGATTAATCCATTAATAAGTTTAAACAAATAAATATGCACAATAAACTTACAACCCAAAACGAAAACCTAGAACCTAATTTACAACCCAAAACGAAAACTGGAGACCCGAAATGAACACTAAGCGAGGAGCAGAGCGTCCAATCGGAGGCTTCAGAAGGAGCAACACTGAACATGCCCCAATGTAATCTCCTATAACCCAAGATCTGCCAAACAAAGAAACATGACACACCTATCATGCAAATATCCCATCAACGTCCCATCACAAGCATCATCACCAGAAACACCTAGTCACAACCTCGCCACACGCTCATAAATATGTCCCCTTGTTAGCCAACTATGACTCGCCCTCACCATGAACATGCCCCATCGCAACACAACAACCTCATCCGGTCTTATAGCCCCGACATCAATCACACCTCCCCGAAATTCTCATCATGAAACCTCCTAAAAGAAAAAAAAAAAAAAAGAGAGAGAGAGAGAGAGAGAAGAGAACCTCATCGCTAACTATGCTCCACCAACGTCCCACGCATCTCAAAAGAAAAAAAAATAAAAATCCCACCAGGATCTAAATGCCCCTATTAGGCCTGCAACCAGTACACCCCCCATAAAGGAAGGACCAAACCAATGTCCCATCGCAAAAATAAGACAAACCTTCCAAATCTCATAATGAATCTCACCCCCTAAGACCTTTCACCATACTGACAATAGTCAGGCCTCACTATAGCAGAAATTAAGTAAGAGGAGAGCCTCTGACACCCATCGCATCACTACACCACAATCGAGTCCCATTGCGACATCACTACCTAAAAAAAGCTCAGACAAACACCTACCATGCCATATGAGGAAAAGGGAGAACGCTTGACCATGTCCCATCGCCACAGTAAAGAGCCCTCTTCCCGAAGTCCTCGCCATGTAATAGTCACTAAACACCACTGCAGCAAGAATGCATGAAGAGTTAGGACTCCTCCCATGTCCCATCACACCTGACTAATGCCAAGCTCCAGCGCTAACATCCCATCAGAATCCCCATGTCCCACCAGACTCGTCCCCAACACACAATCGAAGAAAGGAAAAATCACCGATGTCCCATCGCGACATCACCTCCTCAAGACATTTCATCACGTTGGCAACCGCCGGACCCTACCACAGCAAGACATTAGGAAAAGAAAAGAAATCTCCAAAGTCCCATCGCATCACGACAACCGATCAGTCCCATCAAAGGCTACACAAGTAACCCCAAGAACAATTTAGGTAAGTATCACCCCCAGGTAAGTACCACCCAATCTTTTACTCGATATTCATTTTAAAAATATAGTTAGCTATGATTACCTCAAAACATTTTCAAAACCCATCTCTCTTGACTCGCGAATCACTGTAGTCCTCCCATAAGAGGCAATCATCAGTATTCGTCGAGAAGGTTAGACGGAGTACCCGACATGCCAAGTGTCGTCTTGACAACCACATAAATGGTCGGGTCCACAAATCCCGTACCAATGGATCTACTTAGTGATATCACGGGAGCCACGTTTTTCGCTGATTTACCACCGAATTAATCTTAACATAAAAATCCTAAAATTTTAAAAATCCCTTACCTCCAAAACCAAAAAAAAAAGCTCTTACTTCCAAACAAAAAAAAAACCAAAATAATAATAAACAAAGAGACCTCTTACCTACCAAAATTCCCCACTTACCCAAAGTGACCTTTCTCCTGGGAAATCAAACAATGAGTATATTTAATCTACGAACTTACAAATGCCTATTGGAAAAGGAATGCCTAGCGCGCATTGGTGTGAGCAATGACGCGCCCGGTCTGACATGACTTGCAAAAACCTTCGATATTATATTGCATTTTTATTATCGATCCCTGGACCTTGTTTATGGACATTTGTATGACGCCCCCTAGTATATCGATTACATCATATCCCTCTATTTGACTGCCCCTTACAGCAGGTCGCGACATGCGGTGGGATGCCCCTTGCACCCATAAATTAGGACATGGTGATTCTCCTTTCCTTTTGACTATCACTTGTAGCAGGTCATGTCATGCGATGGGATGCCCCTTACACCCACGAAATAGGATACGCTGACTTCCCCCGTTGACTGTCTATGACAGCAGGTCGTAATAAGCGACGGGATCGCCCCTGGGCATCTATAGCATGGAATACGCCTTTCGACAGCTACCACTGGGCCCCCGAATGCTCCATTTTAGCTTGCACTGATAGATAAGAAAGCCAAGCATTTCATGTCAGGAATCCCAATTCACATTTGTGATTTCCCAAGAAAAATGAGAAGACACCTCGAATGCGGGGTGTCTACTTCTTCGATGCGTTCTTACTCCGCAAGAGCACGCCGAAGAGGGACATCGGTAGACACCCCCATTTTTCCCTCTCAAAATATACAAATCCATTCGGTCAACCTTTGACCTCACCCGTAACCTTTCCAAAAGGACTTACCTTCTCTGGAAGTTCCTCAATCTTAATATGGGACCATATACTAAAACAATAGTACATGGTTGAAGACATGCTGGAACAATAGCTTTGTGGCTCAGATCCCGACACAGAGAGACTATATATTGAAAAAATAGTATATAGTTGAAATGCAGGCTGAAATAATAGTTTGGTATTTCATACCCCCTAACCCTTAAATTGGGAACCATGCACTGAAATAATAGTACATGATTGAACACAGGCTGAAACAATAGCTCTGTGGCTCAAATTCCAACATAGGGAGACTATATAATGAAAAAATAATATATAGTCGAAATGCAGGCTGAAATAATAGTCTAAGATTTCAGACCCGACTCGGACCCAGACAACCCCAAATTATGTGCCTAAAACCATGCATGCAATTCGATTGCGAACAAAACCACAAGCGCGTAATCCGTCCCCTTTCAGACCAAACTTCCTTTCCCCAGACCACATCAAGACTCGATCATGCACCCCACATGGCATGCGCGAATGGATTGTGCGCCCCACCACTGACGCGCAATTAGCCTACGCCCGACCTAGCTTCACAGTCCTTGACCCCCAAGCTTCCTCGATTAAGTACTTCGGACAAAGGATTTAATCGGATTATGCACGCCATACCAAGCGCGCAATTAGCCCTAACATTGTTAGGACTAGGAAACTCGGCTGACTGGCTCAGCCGGTCGCTCATTGAGTCGGTGACCGACTCAAAGCGATTAAGCACCAAAAAACCGGTGCGTAATTAAGTTAAACGCCTAAAATAGGGCACGTAGTTGGAGAAAAACTTATAAAAGCTTTTTTTAATTCAACCCAAGGGGCCGGATCCTTTTTTTGGTTTTTTCAGAAATTGGAACGATTGAAAATTTTGGAGAACAGAACGAACACAGAGAGAGACCGAGCAGTGACTTCGAACTTCCAATTTCGAGATCCCCCCCTACAGCCCCGGCCTTAGGTAAGAATTTAGTTTTTAATTTCAGACTTTAGTTTCACTCTTAGACTTAGGTTTTTTTTAGTTTTAATTATTAAAGTTGAATTTTCAGTCTTAGACTATAGCAACCTTTTTAGACCGTAATTCTTGATCTCTGGTTCTAGTTGCCAGTTTCTAGAATCAGTCCTTAATCTGACGGCTTAATTCACTGACCTTAGGCTTTAATTTTGTTCTGAAATCTTAGTCTCCAGTCCTATCATTAATTTCTCGTTCTAGTTCTTAGTTTCTAGAACTAGTCCTGAATCATACGGCATGATTTTCTGATTTCGGACCCAAATTCAGTCCTTAGATTTTAAATTGTAGTTTTAATTCCTTAATTCAATATTTCTAAAATCCCAATTTACAACTTAGTTTTCTTAATTTCTAGTTTCCAAATTTAATTCATAATTATAGCCCGAAATAACCGACTTTAAAAATCCAAAAAATATTATCTTATAATTTAAAATTCAATTTGTTTTAATCTCAGCCACCCGATTTACCCAAGGGAGCTTACAGAGCGTACTCGGGAACGAGGCCAATCCTCCTTAGCATAGCGGGCCCAAAACCGCTTTTTTTTCCTTTTCTTAGAATTTTAGAATCAATTAATTGCTTTAATTAGTTTTTTTTTAGTATAATTACCTAGTCGCTTTAATTAGTTCTCTTTAGTATAATTAATTAATTGCATTGATTAAATTTTAGTAAAAGTTAATTAATTGCTTTAGTTAAAATTTCAGTACAATTAATTCGTCACTTCAATTAGAGTTTCAGTAGAATTAGTCTTCTATTCTAATTAGAATTCTATTACGATTACTACAATTGTCTTAATTAGAATTTCATTCCAATTAGTATATTCGCTTTAATTAGAGTTGTAGTAAAACTAGTATATTTGCTCAATTAAAATTTCAGTACAACTGGTATACTTGATTTAATTAGAGTTTCACCAGAATTACTATATTTGCATTCCTAGTACAATTAGGAAACTGATATTAATTAGACTCCAAATAGGATTAGAAAACTTAATTAGTTAGACTTTTTATAAAGTACCAAAAGTCAATTAGACTTCTAATAGGATTAGGACACCTAATCATAATAGACTTTCAATAGGAAACTAAAATTAATTAAACTCCTAATAGGATTAGAACACTTTAACCAGTTAGACTCATAGTAGAAATAGGAAACTTAAATCAATCAGAATCACAGCAAAAATAGGGAAAGGAAAGAAAAACTAAACTATCTAAATTACAGAGAAGAGCTAGTGCTGCTGACATTGGCAGGCCAATGATTCAGTAAAGAAGTAACCCGCAGCCGCTCTAAAGCATGATCACTGACGTGTTGCAGCGTCGTTAAATATTTGCAGCTGGCGATCGCAACAAACTAGGAATCTTCCTAGAAATCCCTTTAATTTTTAACACTCCAAACATCGCATTGCCAGAGTCCGCTCAGGACTCTGGCGATCCCTTTAATTTTTAACACTCCAAACACCGAATTGCCAGAGTCCGCTTAGGACAGAATTGGTCCACTGATTCAACAGGGACCGAAAGGAACTTAGAAAAAGCACGCACCAACACTAATGGGTCCATGTTTTTACATAGTTGATCTATTTGTAAGATCATCATCAAAAGTGGCACACACTCCCAAAAAGCGTTGTGAAATCAATATTCACTTCACTCGAGTAGTTGTGCTAAATTAAATTTAGTATCGATGGGTTAACCCAAAAATCTTGAACCCTATCTCGCATAGGGGCACTCATGGCCGATCAAATGGGGCACTCAATGCCTTATGAGATTAGACACAAACCGTTCAATCTTCGCGTCATTGCTTTACGCCTAACTTTAAGTATGGGTCGATCACCCTCCTGCTCGTGGGGCAGTCTTATTCAAAATGAATGTCAAACATCGTGTCTCTTCAATTATACCATCACAGTTATGCCCAACAATGTCTCTAAGTGCTTGGGGATCGATAGCCTTGAGGAACGGACGTTTTCCCAATACATTGGGCTTCCTCTACTCTCCGTTTAATTTTTCTTTTAATTTTTGATATTTGAGGTTTGCTTTGAATATAGCAGCCCTGTTAGATTTTCCTTGGGCCTCTTCAGATGTCACTTTCTTTGGCATACAATCATTAGTGATCGCATACTAAAGTGGGGCATCTGTAGACACCCAAATTTGGCACAATTGATCCATACTTTGAGAAATTTGTACCCCCGAGCTTCCAAAGACATTCTCTAAACCCTTAAGAATCATCCCAAAACCCTTAGAAATTATCCCAAAACTCTTAGGAATCAACCCGAACCCTTAAAACCCTTCCCAAACCCTTAGAAACCAACCAGAGGAGTGGTTGAAAAGAGGAGTGCAAAAGTTTACATGGACCTCTGTAGGAGCTAGGGCCTATACCATTAGAAATTAGAGATTCTCAGCTTTCGAATGAGCTAAGAATTGTATTAATCCAAGTTGTATATTAAAAGTTATGGCGATTTGAAAAATACAAAAAAATGCAGGAAATTACACTTGCGTGTATATTATATACGCAAGGCCAATTTAGCACAGAAATTGGCCTTGAGTGTATATTATATATGCAAGGCCAATTTAGCACAGAAATTGGCCTTGTGTGTATATTATATATGCAAGGCCAATTTGGCTTTTCCCTTTAGATTTAAGCCTCATAACGGGCTCCGAACTTTACTATTTTTTTAGGGAACACTGTTCCTAAGCCTAGCATGTATATTATACACGCAAGGCTTAGGAATAGTGTTTTTTGGAAAATGGACAAATTTCACTTTTTGGGTTTGACTTTTTGACCACCCCAAACTTTGGGGTGGGTTTCTTTAGGACTGTTGCACCCCTACTAGTTCTTTTTATAACCCTTTTGTCATTTAGAACCCCATCCTATCATCTACCATTAAACCCAAGTTCCCACCTATCCAAACCCTTAAAAAACCCAAAATTTTTGGATTAGAGATTACCTAATTACTAAACCATTTAGCCTTTAGGTACCCCTCTAATCTAGTCCAACTCTATAAATAGAGAGCCCCCCCCGCCCCCCCCCCCCCCCCCCCGCCTCTTGATTAGGGTTTGAAAAAATTTCCAAAGAGAGAAAGATCTTTAGTGATTCCACTCCTTTTCAAGCATTTATCCCTTCAAATTCCAGAACCTAGGTTTACCTTTTAGAATCAATCCTCCATCACCAATCCCATAGTTTTAGTAAGACCAAGGCCTTAGCCTATCGCTCCTACCTTCTAGCTCCCAAGCCTTAGAAGTCAAGACCCATTTCTAAACAAGTTTGCTATCGGAAGCTCACCAAAAGTGCACTCATGCAAAGGTCCACAATGGTCCTACAAGGGCCTGAAAGCTCCAGCTCTCCCCTCTATTCCTCTACCTTCTTCGCTTTCCCTCTATCCTAAAATTTGAACCGTTACGCCGCTTAAATTTCGGTGATTGCGGAGGGGCTCAAATAGGATTGGAGTGCCTTTGGGCAAAGTGGAGTATCATTCATTTTTATTTTTTTCTCTTACATTTGGCCATAGTAGAGACTGCTTATGAGTGAGTCAATCGGGTGCCTAACACCATCCCGATTGATAATCGAAGTCCTTACCCCAGAGGCTTTGCATTGGCTGGTGAATTGAAGTCATATTTTGCACTTCGGTGCTCATAATATCGATTTTGGTATCCTGGAACACCAAAAGCTCTGGGAGGTGACTCCATCTTTTTAAAAGAGATCGCATCGTCGCGACGGACTCGTGAGAGCCCATGGTTGCACAGGTACCAAATGAACAAAAAGGACACCATAGACATCATGATCAATAATACCTAGGAGCTCTTTTGGAGTGCTCGTATACTCAGCGACCACCCTGACTTCTCTAGCCTCTACTTACATGCTTCACGCATACAGTGTCACATAAAAAATGAGACTTTAATCTCTTTTTACTAACGTCTAACGGACCCTCTTCCAATGACTCCAAAACAAGGACTCCAAATAAAACTTTAAACTCTAAACAAATCAACACAAACCAAGAACCAAACCAAATAAACTTTCGCCAATATAACCAAAATGATCAAACTCAAAATCAATAAGCAAACCAATACTCTAACCAAAACCAACATCTATACCCTAACCAAAGCAAACATCTATACCCTGACCTAAACCAACATCTATACCCTAGCCATAATCAAAACCAACACCCCAACAACATACAAACCAACACTAACTTCTGCAACTCTTTACCTAACCCTACCCAATCA
Source organism: Chloranthus sessilifolius (assembly GCA_021018995.1). NCBI lineage: Eukaryota > Viridiplantae > Streptophyta > Magnoliopsida > Chloranthales > Chloranthaceae > Chloranthus > Chloranthus sessilifolius. The sequence goes on from CM037593.1 coordinate 92,848,573, forward strand.
AACCCTCAACTCTCATAAGATACTATACAATCATTCACTCCCGCCCCAGGTCATCCAGCTAGGGGTGTATTTGGTTCGGTTTGGTCGGTTTTGGACCAAAACCACAAACCAAACCAGTCCTAATCGGTTTTTAGATTTTCAAACCAAACCAAACCGTCCAACTCTTAAACCAAACCAACCCGATTCAATTCAGTTCAGATTGGTTCGGTCGGTTTTGATTTTCCTGTAAGTTCTACTTGCACATCAAAAAATTTTCAACTTCTCAACCGATTTTCCTATAAGTTCTACTTTACCGCTTTAGGATTTAGGAATAGGCTAAAGATGTTTTATATAAAAATATGCATTTTACTTAAATACCCTTTAAAATTAATCAAAATCCCCGGCTTTATATATATATGTACTTACAAACTACATTTGGTTCGGTTTGGTTTAGTTAGTTTGGCCGATTCGGTTTGGTCAGTTTGGTCAGTTCGGTCCAAAAAATGCACAGCCCTACATCCAGCCAACTTAATTCGTAAAATTGAAACTCCTTCGAATCACATCCATACCTTCTGTCCACAATTGACTAACTTTGTCACCCTCACTATTAAACCAAAAATCCCCTTTCATGCTCAAGCTATCACCAAACTTATTCTGACTCAACCCATCACCAAAATCATCAAATCAACCTAAACGATCCTTAAGATTAATGAACATAGTTCTGAACCAACCCAACCTATCATCAAAATCATCAAACATATTTCTAAACCAACTCATCACAAAAACCATCTAATTTATTTCTGAACCAATCCAACCTACCTCCAAATACAATAACTTATCTAACAGCAAACTAATCCCTTCATTCCCTAAATCAACACCAAAACTGACTTTGCAACCAAACCCTGAACGGACTCACCCACCGGGTCCCGAAGTAATTCTTAAACCAAAACATCAACATACTACAACATCATCTATACCCAAACCAATCATCCCACAAATTTCAAAACTAAACTTTGAACCTAAACCTATAATCAAATCTATTCCTGAAACCACATGTCCCCTCGCTCCTGAATCTACTTCAAAACTAATCTCTGAACCTGAACCCACTACAAAACTTATCACCCCACAAATCCTAGAACCGAGTCTTGAACCAATCTCCACACCCACTTCAGAACCTGAATCCACTACCGAACTTATCACCCCACCATTCTCAGAGCCGACCCTTGAATTAATCTCTACACCTACTTCAAAACCTGAACTCACTATCGAACTTATCACCTCACCAACTTCAAAACTAATCCTTGAACCCGAATCTATTATCGAACATACCTCCAAACCATCCATTCCACTTACTCCAGAATCAACCACCGAATCTATTGATAAACCAATCCATAAAATAGTCACCCTTCCCACTTGTGAAATCATATCGAATATAAAATCAAGTCAGAAGACTTCGATCAACGTCCAAATCAACATATCGCCAAATCCTCAAATCTCCCCACGAAACAAACATAAACTCGACAATGATATCACAACATCAAGCTCTCAATGCTAAACCCCCTCCAAAAATTATAAACAAAACTTCAAAACAACCTCATAATAAACCTAACACTTATATCAAACAAAACAATCAAAATCGAAAAGAACCAAAACTCTCTATGCCAAGAAAGGGTCCACCTTCGTCCTCACTTTCTTATCTCCCCTTTTTATTTTTATTTTGTTTCACGCTATCGCTACTTTTATAAAGTCGGCATCATCCTCCCTTTGAGTTGACTCCCTCTATAAAATCAAAACAAAACAATCCAAAAATATTTTGTAATAACCTCCAATTAAAACAGAAAATGATAGCACACAAAACCTCATGGGAAGGACCCTATCCCATGCTCCAACTTCACAAGATGCCTCGCTCTACTGAGAGACTAAAAAAGGTCCCTCCCAACAAGGAGGCTCCATTTATAAAAGATTCATCAAAAGAAAAAATCAAAAGACTCCATACCTTATTCAATTACAAACCTAAACACATCCTCTCTCTCATCATTAATCCATCAAATCGAGGGTGACCGAGGCCCCACAGATCAAATCATAAAGGGGCAGTCACTCCGATCGTTCAATATGTCGCACTAGTTGAATCTTCAAAGTCAGACTCTTCTTAAGGAACTGACGCTGTATCCTAGCAAAAAAATAAATAAAAATATAAAAATACCTAAAAAATATATATATATACTTAAAAATAAAAAAAATATATTTTTACCCAGCAACATCTCTAACCCTGCTATATTATGCCCAAGCTTTTCAAACTTAAAATTTTATTTGACCGAGAACTCGAAGTTGGGGAGCTAGTGCTAAAACAATGCCTACACAACCACCTCACCTGGAGGGAAATCAAAAGCCCATTTGGGAAGAAACTTATATTCTTTTGGCAGCATGCCGAAGAAACTGTTAAAGGGGAAGGATTTCGTAACCCTTGAAATACTATCTATAACTCAATCACCATCATGTCTCATAGCGTAAACAAGCATAATTATATATATATATATATATATATATATCATCCCAGTAGTTGTCACAAATCATTCATCGGTCGTAAGTCATTATTTTGGAAATCATTTTGAGAACCATTTGACTCGTTCACTACCTTTCTATTCGGGCAAATTGATCGAAAGGACTAGTGGATCATAAAACTAATTTTGAAGTGTAGAAAACTGTGACTTCTCACACACTACATCCAACCATTGGAGTCGAGGTTAAAGCACAAAAAAATAAAAATGTCAGGTTTCATCAAATCTCATAATTCTTGTGTTATCAGGTTATTTCATAAAAAAATATACATACATACATGCTTTAAAAAAAAAAATTAATAAGAAGCACAACCGAGCAAGAGCATGCGACGAATGAGCAAGTCAATGAACCCAATGAAGCATAAGCAAAATTGTTAGGGCATCTCTGCCATCTTCACACTTATAGATGTCATTGTACGGTAGTGGGAGGATGATAAAACTCCAGCTAACCACAAAATTTGATGATTTGATGATGTTAAAACATGACGAAGAGCTCAATTATGGCACCACACTACACATATGAGAAGAAAGTAGTTGACTACTATTTCCAAAAGTAGTTGAATAAGATGCTACTCATACATCAATAGACCTTACCTTCTTTTCAACCTTTATTTTCTTTTCAAAAGATGAGTCAAATGAATTTCAAAGTCTTTTTAAGAATAAAATCGAAAACTTTTAAATGACAAATGATGCAACCACTCATTACTTACCACCCATCTCATTCTTGCTAAAAGCTACGGTGCATGGATCATCATAAAAGTACCACCTTATGTATTCAGAAGGCTACTCCAGGATATATGTGAGGCCGAGAAAAGTCGCACTGTAGCTTAACACTGAGGCATTGTTTTTTTAGCACTAACACATTAGCAGCCATAATCGAGTCACAAGACCAATATCCTAAAGCTGGGGCATTTTTTTTTTTTTTATTATTTCCTTCTTTCCTCCCCCAAAGTCCCACTGTGGAACCAAAAAAAAATAGCTTTTTTACTCTTTCAATTTTACAAAATTTATTTCCTAACCTCTACAAGAAAAAAAAAGTAAAATACATACATAAACAATAAATTGTCTCTTTACTATCTTCCTATCTCCTTATCGTACTCTCTCTATCACACCTACTGTACGTAACTCATCTTACCAAGAAATAATCGAATATTCCTCAAAGCACACTCTTCTTTCGAGTCGCATCATGATGCACTCATTGTCAAAATTGCTTAACATCCGTTGTTACCCTTTCCTATCTTAATATTACCCTTCTGTTACTTTGGCTACACCACCTGTGCTTCGACAATGGCGTAGTCCCCCCACGTAGTCGCTACATGCTCTCGACAACGGTAAAACCCTTCAATCTACACAACCGGTCTTCAAACAATCAACCTTTTTATTTTAACACTTCATGACAAGGAAGACTACAAGTCAATATCAACCCCTCATTGAAGAATATTCATCATTCTATCCCAAGCAAAAGTTCACCTCTGCGTTTGATTCTCTGCACTCACTCAGGTAAGTATCATCCCTTCACTCGATATTTCCATAAATATATAATTAACTTAATATTAAGTCCCAAAAACCTTTCAAAACCCGATTTTCCTAAATTCACGGAACTACTGTACGTCTGCCCATAAGCGATAATCATCAGTGTACGTGGAAAGGTTAGAAGGTGTATTTTGGCATATCAAGCATCGTCCTAACAATTCAAACAAAGGTCGGGTACCCAAATCCCGTTTCGATGAATCTGCTCAGTGACGTCTTGAGAGCCGCATTTTTTGAACATTTTACTGAATTGATTTAAGTTAAACCCAACATTCCAAAACTTTACATGCACATCTCCCTCATCTATCTATCTCTCTATCTTATCCCTTTTCTTTCCCCCGGGAAATCGAACATCAAGTATACTCAACTTTAAGGAATCATAAATGTCTATCGAAAGAGACCCCTCGATCGTTGTTGGTGTGAGCAATGACGCACTTGATCTGACATGTTCTGCAAGGCCTTCGCCATCTTATTATATCATTTCCCTTTAATCTTGACATTCACTTGCTCCACCCGTACTTCGATTGCGTAAAATACCCCGTCTAGTCGCGACATGCACCCACAACTGCATAATCACCTCTCGATTGCTACAATAGACCTCTAAATCCTCACTTTTATTTAGCTTGTACAGACAAATAAGAAATCTGATTTCTTGTCAGCTCATTTCGGTTCACCCTTGTGATCTCCTTAAGAAATGAAAGGTCACTTGTACCGGGTGTCTACTTCTTTAACGTAAACTTGCTTTGCAAGAATGTGCCGAAGAGGGGCATCTATAGACACCCCTTTTTCGACCTCTCGGAGTATACTAAACTGTTCAGCCAATCGTTGACCCTGCCCTAATTTATGGAAAAGCCAACCTTTTTAAAAAAATTTAAAATCTCATATTTAGGGAATTATACGCCTAAACCTAGGCATATAATTGATTATACACCTAAATACACGCTTATAATTGATTATACACCTAAATTCAGGTGTATAATTAGTCCTAACGGGATAGGAGACCTGATACGGACTCGATAACACTTAATGTCGGCACAATGAGTTTTGGCTTATCAAAATTCTTAATTATACATTGTGTCTATAGCATATAATCCAGAAGAATCCCGTAGGACTCTCGGTCCAGGTTTATCAAGTCACATCCACTGACTTCCCTGAAATCACTTGAATTATACACCATAACCATAGTGTATAATTAATTATATGTTGGATTCTCAGTGTATAATTGATCATTTTATAATAAAACCTTGTAAGTGCACAAGTTCGAAGTACTTGGGTGAGTACAAGGGTGTCAAACCTCAGGGACTTGTTGTTTATTTAGTCATATTTAAATGTAGTTGTGGGATTATACTTCCTAAATTTTATGATGGAAAACTATATAGTTTTAAGTTAAAGATATGGGAAGCCAGACTGGGATCTCTCTCTAGGATCTCAGATTCGTAAATAATAACTTCCTATTCCCTACCTATTTCAAATCCTAGGTACCCCCACTCCTGGCTACAAGATCTGTCACTTCATAAATGAATTAGATAAATCTAATTATCAAAGAACCATTATGTGAACCAACAAACACTACCCTACAAGGCCTAGTCTGTCAGTGAATATCCTATCTAGTCTAGCACCAATCCCTATTAGGCCACTGAGATTATTCTAAATAAGATTACAGCGTTACCACCGCATTGTCGCTCTAGTCGGAACCTCGAACATGCGATCATACCATAAACAGAATTCAAAAATAGAAAAAGGAATGGAACTTATTAGATACTCATCTAGGAATTATAAAAGACCCTAGCCTATGGGTGTTTAGCCTTGCATTGATCGAAGAATCTTCGCTATCACCAAATTCTTCTTCCCTCGTTGCTTTTTATCAATCTAAATTTCTAAACTTCTCACGCTCCACCTTCTCTCCCTAAACCTAACTCTAGGGTCCTTATTTATAGAGTACAAGGTCCTAGAACAGTTATACATAGCAAGAATTTCTAAGGATCCCAAGAAATCAGCTTAGAGAAGAGAAATCTGGAGAAGATCTCAGATGCTAAAAGATATCCACAGTTGTCGATCCTGAATTTTCGCTTGAAAATACTATTGTGATCGATCGAAACTGGGTTTTCGACCGGTCAGGCATCATCTTTTTCTCCAGGTTGTAGATGCTCTGTGATGTTTCGAATTAACTTGAGCTCATCTTGAATGTAAGCTGCTACAACTGTCTTGCCCAAGTTTGCCCACAGCTGAAGCTTTTAACCTCTCTAGATCTGCTCCACAGTCTCAAATATGCACCTTTGAGGTTCTTTGAGTCTTCTTGACAGCTGATTGCTTGAATGTACTGAACCACATAATTGTCTGCAGCTACTGATGCGGATTGAAGCACTTGGTTGCTCTGAAATGCAATTGCTTGAAAGTGAACCTCATGGCAGCTCTAATGTGCATAGAGCTGAAGCTATTCAACTCTACATTGCTGCAGCTTGCTAAGGATATTGTCTTGAAACCTCTTTAAGGAGCTATCTTTAACTTTAAATCCTCCTCCTGGCACTTTCTACATGGATGGCTGCATATTATTACTTATCTACAAAACAATGTAAAAAAGCAGTTATTAATTACTCTAAGTACTAGCACAAGCCAGGTTTAAGGGATAGAAAGTGGTATAAATCATTGATTAACACACCCCCAAGCCTAATCCTTGCTAGTTGTCGAGCAGGTGAAAATTTAAACAAATGACCTACAAAACTAAATGCCACTTTCGTAGGGAGCATGGATGCATTTAGCATATGCATCAAGCCCTTTAAACCCCTAGGTGATCCATAGTGGAGGAGTGAAGTCTCTTGAGGGTTTCCAGTGGAGGTACCCACAAACTTCTCCAATAAAATAATTAATATCAGTACAACATGTTAAAACAGAGATCAAACAAAATAAAGTTCATTCCACACCTTACTCATTCAATTTTTTAGAGGATTCTCAGCAATAAAACAATAGTTTAATACTGAAATTCTTCTGTAATTCCTTCACCACCAATCAGCTCATGTCATGGGTGTTGTGTGTGAAAATTAATGCAAAGTTCACCATTAATTTGAGAATTTTGGTTTGGATAATGCCCCAAACAAATTCAATTTCAGACCCCAAATCTCACCAGGGCTGTCACTCTAAATAAACATGAAGGGTATATCATTTCACTCCAGCTCAAGAGCAGTTACAGCCCTCAAATAGGTCTGCAAGCATGAGCATAGGCAGTGCTCTAATTCTGAAATCTTCTAGCTCTTTTCACCATAGATTACATAGCTCCTTATCTCCACATGACAGCTCAATCTATTTCAGATCAGTAAGGTCTTTTTATTGGGTTGTAATGTGGCTTATGGGTGAGGTTTATAAAGAATAAAAGGGAGTAAAATGATTCAAATTTGATAAATCAGTAAGGTAAGGAGATGATTCATGGCTTCACCTTCATCATTTAAGCACAATTCCATCTTCTTTTTGAATTTTCAGAGCCAAAGTGGCCAGCTTCTTCTCTTCTTTTTCGAAATTTCCAATGAAATGATTTCTCTTTTTCTTTTTGTATTATTTTTTCTATTTTTCTTCTTTTTTGTATGCTTATCTTTTGCATTTTTCTCATTTTTTATTTTCATGGGCTGGAATGCCACAGCTATACGTCTGATACACAACTGCCTTCAAATGTGTTTTCTTCTGCGTCCACCAAATGTCAAACCAGCTCTACCTTCTACAACTCCTTCACCTTTACCTTCTGAAATCTCAGGACGAGGGTCAGGCTGTATCAGGTCACTGAGGTTTGGGTTCAAATTCTCTGCTTTTTATCAAAGAAAAATTTGGATTTTTAAGGCTCAAATGGTGTGTATCAAGGGCAGTTCAAAGGGTAAGGATTTTTAAGCTCAAACTATCCAAATGATGGCCTTACATCATGTCTTTAATGTCATGAGTTCTATCAATTTGTTTGAACTTGGAGTGCATAACTTCTAGTGAGCAAGAATAGGTTTAAACAGTCCTTAGAGCATAAAAATTTGCCAAAATACTCTTCAAAAGAAAAATTTTTACAGGCCCAAATCTCACTGGCTATGGTCTTTCATCAAATTCCTGAGGTATATCCTCACAATTTTCTCTCTTTTCAGGTTCACTAAGCACCCATTTTGAAAAATTCTTGATATTTGCTTCATGAAAGTGTTAGAGCTACAACAAATTTCAGTTTTTAAAAAAATCAGGTGGGAATTCACTTTATTTTCAAAAAACTTATCCAACACTGCAGCACTAGCATTAATCATTCAATTAGCACACCCTGCCATACCCCAAACCTAAGATGAACATTGTCCTCAATGTTTACACAGTGAGTAACTAGGGGCACCAGGGTCTGTATACAATAAAGAATATGAACAACAAAATAAAAGCTATATGCAGCAAAAAAGAACAAAATAAAAGCTTAAAACTGAATATATGGATAGAAAAGTAGAAAAAAATGCTATACAAATGGAAGAAAATTCCTGCAAAAATAGAAATTTAGATACAAACACAGCAAAACCAAGTCAAAAATTGAATGCAAAAATACAAAAAGGAAGAAAAATAGTAAAAAAAATAAAATAGTACACACATTATCCTAAGAAATAAAAACAAATAGCATATAAACCAAAATCAGCAAAACAAAACTCCTAAAAAAAAGAAAAAAATCTTAAGACTTCCTTAATTGTGCTGAGCTGAGTATGGAACTGAGTAAGGATTTTGTGTTGTTGATGTGTATGAATCAATATGAATTTCAAAGTAATGTTAGCATGAATGCACACATTTAAAAGCAAGATTCATACACAACTGAGACCCATTAACAATAAAAGATCTTGAAAGTGAATGAATTCAGAGGCTCCATTGAATTTTCAAAACAGAATATGATCCTCTGCTCATTAACTTTCATGATTCTTCCAAAATTTAAGAACCATGATCTTAGCAATTCCAGATGAGGGTATATGAATGACAGCAAAAGAAAACAGCCCATCTGGATCTAAATTTTTTTTATGTTTTTATATTTTTATACTTTTATTTATTTTGTATCAGTCGGGGCTCAACAATAGCCGTTATTTACTACTGCCGAAGAATATAAACAATATTATTGAAAAAGAAATCTGAAATTTTTTTGTTTGTGTTTATCTTTTCTTTTATTTTTTATTTATTTTCATTATTTTACAAAAAATAACAACATGCAATCTGAAATTGCAGTAAGGAACCTTGTTGCCCTGTCCTTGTGCACCTCTTTTTGGTTAAAAAATAACCTTGTTATCTGCCATCTTCTTTGGAAGAAGATTCACCCATCATGTGCAGTCCCTTAGGATTATTGATTGGTTAGCTAGAGAGTCTACCCTCTTCCCTTTTAGTCAGAGCATTAGGGAGATGACCAAGTTAGTCCTCAATCTTTTTGATGCTTTGGTTGTGGGAATGCACAATCTGTGCTAAGGAGCTGAGGCTATGTAATGAGGACAAGACCTGCTCCTCAAAGGAGGGTGTACTAGCCTAGGTTTCTTGTGCAAATATATGATTTTGTTGGGCCTCTGGTTGTTGGGACTGATGATTTTGGAAAAAAAATTGTTGGTACTGCTGAGCTGGTCTATAGGGCATTGCCTGCTGCTGTGGTTGAGAATGATTCTCTTAGTTCCACCTCAAATTGGGGTGGTTCCTCCATGGATACCCAGCAGGTTGCTACTACTGCTGCCCATAGGATTGAGCTGCATTGGCATGCTCCATGACCAAAGCAGGATAAAGACCAGCAGAGGGACAGTCCTGAATGGAGTGTGTGGGGGACTGGCATATCGGACATGCCTCCTGCACTTGCGTAGCTAGTGAGGGCTACAACACACACCAATTTATCAAATTGATGTGCCAAACTGTTTATTTTCTTCTCTAGGTCATTACACACATTTAATTCAAACACTTTCCCTTTGGAAGTGGGATATATTGTAACTCCAGTAGCTAGCTCAATATCAGGCTTTGACAGAGCCTCATGCTTAGTTGAATATTCACTAATTACATCAAACAACTCCCATGCATCCTGATCAGTCTTGTTATGGTAAGTGCCACCACATGATGCATCCACCATGGATCTAGATTTAGAATTAATACCTTGATAAAAGCTTTGAACAAGCTGACATCTAGGTATCTGATGGTGTGGGCACTCCTCAACAACTCTTTGAATCTCTCCCATGCCTCATGAAAATTTTTAGTTTGGGACTGAGCAAAAGAAATGATGCTCTTCCTTAGCTGACTTGTCTTGTGTATGGGAAAAAATTTAGCCAAAAATTGGGTTTGCAAACCATTCTAAGATTGTATGCTATTTGCTAGGAGCAAAGAGAGCCAAGATCTAGCTTTATCCTTTAATGAAAAAGGAAATAGCCTCAATTTAATTACTTTCTCTCCTAGGCCAGCAATATTGAATGTAGTGCATAGGCCAAGGAACTCATCTACATGTTTATATAGGTCTTACTAGGCCCATGAAAAGATGGCAACATTTGAATGGTTGAGGATTTGATTTCATAGTTGCCTTGAATAGCAGAGAATTGAATGCAAAAGGGACAAGAATATACCCCTGGTGCATAGTATTCCTTCAAGGTCTTTTATTGCTCACCCATTACAAATGACTGACAATTAACAACAGGTGTGTGTGGGGGATGCTGAGGTCTAAGAAGCTTCTCAACTTCAAGATCTAAAGGGATAATCTCGGGGTTGAGGGATCTTCTACCAAGGATACACACAGCAGAACAGATTTTAGCAAAAACAAAAGCAAAAATTATAGTAAAACTAAAAACAAAAACAACCAGAACTATAGCAAAACTGCTGAATTTAAAGATTTAGAAAATGAAAAATGGCAACAAAGGAGAACTCAGAGAGATTTTCTCCAGCTAATATCCATAAGCTCCTCTTGTGGCTACTGCTCCAAAGTTGCAAAAATTCAACAACTGCAGCAGCACTTTATTCAAACAGCTACAAGGCAATGAAGAAAAACTCAGAAAAAGAAAAAAATGCATAGAAATACTGTAGTAGTAAAACAGATTTTCTAAACATGTACTGTAGTAGTCAGTTATTCAAACAATTGGAATTCAATATACAGATCTAAAACAAAATAGCAATAAAAACTAAAGAAAATCAAATCTACAAAAAGAAAAACTTAGATCTAACTAGATCAAAACTCCTCGGCAGCGGTGCCAAAAACTGTTGTGATATTTTAGGTGCTGATTATTATTATGTGTGTGGAAATAAAATCAAATAAAAAGAGTGAGATAAAAACAACAACTCTAAAATATATAGACTTGCAAGATACTGGGTCCTTTTGTAGTAAGTTTTAAAAGTAAGAGTTTGTCCCACAGAGAGTAGTGATCTAAAACCTATTAGGTTGTATAGTAGACCTTCAATTCTAGCCTAGTCTAAGAAAACAGGGAAAGGAAGAGAGCTTTTCGAGTGTCACTGGTTCTTATTGCAAAACCTATCAAGATTTATGGATTTTATAGTTGTCCCTCACTTGGCTACAAGAACAAGTGCAAGGTAGAAGAATCTAATTTAGAACAGAGGTTTGAATTGATCTTAAGGCTATGATCTGTCTACTTTAATGGTCACAAGTCATCCTAAGGATTTCCTTCAATCTAAAGGCATCAATTAAAACATTAAAATTACTACAGATGTTGTGGATGCAAGGCTATAAGCTCAGGCGTCCACAGGAATATTAAACCTAAGGAAATCATATCACAATTAAGAGATCTAAAGGTTAAATGAATGGGCAATTTCCAAATACATAAATCCGATTGAGAATCTAATAGAACCAAAAGATCTATAGATTTAATTGAACTTTAAAACCAATAATTTATTGAATCAAAACAACTTATAATAGATTATTCTCATAACTATAGTCTGTGCATTAATCCACCCATCTCCATGATGAATTTATAATTATAAACCAGATCTGAGCTACTACCTAGATCTAATCCAATAGGCTAGATTAGAGAGAGGAGGAAGAGAAAAAGAAAAATAAAATCTAAAATTAAACCTAAATGAGTCAAGGGGAACTCAGAGAATTTCCTAGTTCCCTAGCTGAAGAATTACAGCAAAAAGGATGGGTATTTATACATATGCATTGACCCAAGTACCTTGAGTTGCAGCCAATCAGAGAAAAAGAATTGATTTCAGTTTATGCTAATCCATGTGTTTAGCATTCTAGCCAATCAGAGAGAAGAGAGAGATCCATTCAATTATCCCCAACTGCAATGTTTGGATTCCTGCCAAGAATTCTTCATTTGGTTTGAAAAACAGTTTGCACATGGGTAGAGTTCTTTTGTGCTTTGGAGTTCTCAAAAATACCCTTGTCGACCAAAGATAATTACTGATGGAACCCAATAGAGTCCAATGCTGCTACAGATTTGAAGAATGAGAGGATCAGGTTGAAGTGCAGCACCTTTCAAGTATTTTGAAATATATGATAGCTCAACCCCTATCCTTGCTGTTGTGAATGCAAAAAGTAGCTCACCATCCATTGGCTGCCTTGGAACTCGAAATAGCCCCCATAGACCTTTAATAATACTAAATAATTGAAAACTGATGAAGCTCGAGTTTGGAGAGGATGTACTATGTTTTGGAACTTCAGCATTACAGATTCGAGAGGTTTGGCTGAAAGGACTTCAGAACTGCAACTTCAGGTAACATTTCATGAGGTACACTTGATCAATTCGACAAGATGAAGCATCTTCTTGACAGGTTGGAGTGGGTTTATCTGCACTTCAAGAGGTTTTGGAGTTGGAGTGCTAGCCTCATGGACAATTGAGAGATAGGCTGAATGCATTGAGGATCCACTAGAGAGGATGGCTGCAGGATTTGAGAGGATGGGTGGAGAATTCGATAGGTTGGCTGAAGCTTTAAGGGATCCACTCGAGAGGATGAGGGAAGATTTCTACTACTTATATGTCGACAGGTTCAAGGTGTACTCCATCCATTTGAGAGGATGGCTGAAGGTATGCTTCTACAAATCGACAGGTTGACTTCTAGCCACATATACTTCATGAGGTTGCTTAGGACTACTTGAATAGTTCTCAACAGAGCTTCAGTACTTGTCGACTTCTTCATTCCAGCATTGCACCATTGATAGGTGTCGTTCATCAACTCTCTTGCATTCGACAGGTTTAGACCTTCATCTATGAATCACTCGAGTGGCTGCTTCAACAACATACACTGCTCGATAGGTTGAGTTTCAGCAGCTTGCACCTCTTGCGGAGTTTACTTGGGAGCTTAATTGCTCAAGCATCTTGTTGAGTTGGAGCTACTTGCTGTTTGGAAACTTCCAAAGATTACTTGAGATGTATTACTGTTTGAATGGGCTAAACCACTTGGCTGCATTAATGTGTGCAGAGCTGAAGCTCATGCTGAATTTGCCCAAGTGTGCACATAGTTGTCATTAAAGATCTTGATGTTTTCAAAGCTTGCACAGCTGGAATACTTGAGCTCATCTTGAATGTAAGCTGCTGCAACTGTCCTACACAAGTTTGCCCACAGCTGAAGTGTTTAACCTGTCTAGATCTGCTCCATAGCCTAAAATATACATCTTTGAGGCTCTTTGAGTCTTCTTGACAGCTGATTGCTTGAATGTATTGAACCACAGAATTGTATGTAGCTACTGATGTGGATTGAAGCACTTGGTTGCTCTAAAATGCAGCTACTTGAAAGTGAAGCTCATGGCAGCTCTAATGTGCATAGAGCTGAATCTATTCAACTGTACATTATTGCAGCTTGCTAGGGATGTTGTCTTGAAACCTCTTTCAGTAGCTATCTTTAACTTTAAATCCTCCTCTTGGCACTTTCTACATGGATGGCTGCATATTATTGCTTATTTGTAAAACAATGTTAAAAAGTCATTATTAATTACTCTAAGTACTAGCACAAACCAGGTTTAAGGGGTAGAAAGTGGTATAAATCATTGATTAACAAGGATCGGGTCTAGTTAGACCAGCAGGCTCATTGATCCTTGCCTTTATTGGCTAAACGACGAAGAGTGCCGGCCTTTGTTCGTGCAAACATTGGCATCTTGAATCTTGAATCTTGAATCTTGGACCATGGTTGGGGCTTTGATATCAACACCGAATTAATTAAAAGACACTAATAATAAATAAATACCATAAATAAATAAATAAACCAGATGTAAATAAATAGAAAATTGACATACAAATAAGTTTATAAACCTTAAAGTAGCTTGTAAATCTAGTTAGTTGTTAACTTGTAGATTAATACTCCATGCTTTAGATGTAGTCTCATTATTTCCTACTTTAGTTGTAAATTGCACCTCATGAATTGTTACTTTTTAATGGATGCTTACTTCATGTCGATTAGAATATGCTTATGATCATTGCACTTAGAATTTCTATTTAATGCTAGTTTGATCTTGCTTAGTTATACTATCACAACTGATGGAACCCCACTTGCACTTGCACCTATGGAATGTTCCTATACTACTTGTACTAAAAATCTATTACAACGCTACCTAAGACTTTATTGAGCTTCATCGCTTACGGTCGTTTCATGACCCAAAAATTTCAGAGGCTAGTCAGCAGCCACCTAGCCAGGGTTAGAGGAACTAGAAAAGGAAGGATCTTGAAGAATTCACTGAGTTGATAGTTAAGCTCATTTTCACTATAGAGCTACCAACACCTGCACTTGGCTTTTGTTATGATCTTTTCCTTATTTTTATTTGTTGGTCTTTTTTAAGTCCATTACTTTTAAAACAATTATAATTTTGTAATCGGGCTTATATAGACATCAACACTTTTAAAGTTTTACTTTTGTGAAAAAGGCTTTTAAAGTTGTTTTAATTATATTTCTTTACTCGTTGAAATTTGTTTCCATTAAGTCGTAAACTCGAACATGCCCGATCAACTAAACGAAAATGGGAAATTAAACTGATAGTATTTAATTAAAGTTTCCACGACTACTTTGATAAATAAAAATCAATCATTTTCTCACTTAAGGTATTTTCTGAAATATTTAGAAAAAATTAAATATATGTGGTATCTTACATAAAAAGAGATACGAAGTAAGAAGTTGAACTCAAAATATACGAAATATGAACAAGAATACAAATATGAGGTGTGCTGTCTCGCACACCCGCGTTGTCGCTCGGGAAAAAGGAGGCGTGGGGGTGTGGCACTTCGTGACTACATGCTATCCCAGGTAGTTCTCCTTTTGGCACGAATAGATCCTTTGAAATACTTGTTTAAAAATCCGAGTCTTACTGGCAGAATCACACGTTGGCATCTTCTCTTATCAGAATTTGATATCACATATGTCACCCAGAAATCAATCAAGGGGCAAACACTTGCTAATCATCTTGTTGAACATCCCCTACCCGATTATGAACCCATGAGAATCGAATTCCTTGATGAAGACAATTTGTTCATGACAGAGGATGACATGAAAGAGGCAGAGGTGTCTTGGGTAATGCACTTTGATGGGGCATCAAACTCTGAAGGTTAAGGAGTTGGGGCTGTTTTAATTTCACTGAAAGGGTCCCACATTTCGCTCTCCCTCAAACTCAATTTCCCCTGCACCGACAACATGGCCGAATATGAAGCCTGCGTAGCTGGCCTACAAGCAACTCTCCATCTAAATGTGACTCATCTCAGGGTGTTTGGCGACTCATAGTTAATCATATGTCAAGCAAATGGAGATTGGAAAATAAAGTATGATAAATTAATCCTGTATCATGATCATCTGGAAGTTTTGATCGTGCGCTTCGATAATATTACTTTCTCTTATGTCCTGCGAGTGAGGAATCGTTTTGCTAATGCACTAGCAACTTTAGCATCAATGATCAAGATCTCTCATGGCGTCGAAATGAAACCTATCATGATCGGACAATAGAATGAGCTGGCCTTCTGCCTCAAGAACAATTGATTAGCAAAACTAAATGATGAGCTTCCATGGTTCTCGATATCAAGAACTTCCTTGGACACGAGCATTCCTTGAGGGCACATCCAAGACAGACTGGCAAACCATCCAATGCCTAACTTCGAATTATGCCATCCATGGTGAGTGCCTCTACAAACGATCACATAATAATATCTTGCTCCAATGCATAACTGAAAGTGGGGTAGCAAACATCGTGAAAGAGATCCATGACAGGGTATGCAGGGCCCACGTCAATGGATACATGCTTGGTAAAAAAATCCTACGCCAGGGGTACTTTTGGACCACCATGGAGATTGATTATTGCAAGCACATTTAAAAGTATTACAAATGCTAAGAACATTCCAGTCTGATACATCCTCCTGCTATAGATCTCCAGAGCATGACCACTCCATGGCCATTTTTCTACCTGGGGCCTCGACATCGTCAAAAATGTCAACCCAAAAGTATCTAACGGGCATCAGTTTATCCTCGTCGCTATTGAGTATTTCACAAAGTGGATAGAGGCAACATCCTACACAAGCATCACATCCAGTCATGTCAAGAAATTTATCAAGAACAACATCGTCTGTCGATTTGGCATGCCCAAAGATATCATCACGGATAACGATACCAACTTTACAAACAAGCGAATCAGAGCTTTGTGCGAGCAATACAAAAATCAAGCATCATCGATCTTCACCATATCGACCACAAACTAACGGGGCCGTTGAAGCTGCCAACAAAAT
The DNA here is from genome assembly GCA_021018995.1 of Chloranthus sessilifolius. NCBI lineage: Eukaryota > Viridiplantae > Streptophyta > Magnoliopsida > Chloranthales > Chloranthaceae > Chloranthus > Chloranthus sessilifolius. The sequence continues at coordinate 92,865,281 of CM037593.1, forward strand.
AATCGTCTGCATCCTTGAGAAGATGGTTGTTACCTATCGAGACTGGAGTAAAATGTTACCCTTCGCATTATCGAATATTGTTCTGTACCGCTACAAGGGCAACATCATTTTCCCTTATATATGAAACTAAGCCAGTGCTACCGGTCGAGGTTGAAGTACCCTCCCTCCGTATGCTCATCGAATTCGATCTGTCGGAGGCCGAAAGAGAGAAGAGCCCATTTTGAACAACTCAATTTGATTGATGAGAAGATGCTCCAAGCTTTGTGTCACACTCAGATTTATCAGAGAAGAATCGCACGTGCTTACAACAAGCGTGTATGCATTCGAGCATCGAAAGTGGGTGATACCGTACTCAAGAAAATCATCCCTTCTCTCCACCCGAATCCTCGAAGGAAATTTAAGCCCAATTGGGAAGGGCCCTACGTCATTAGAGAAGTTCTCCCTGGATAGACACTTCGTCTTGCCATAATGGACGGAGACCACTTTTCTGATCCAATCAACGCTGGGTACATACGTCGATTCTATTTCTAGTCTCTCACGGCAAGGTAAGTGCTGATGAAAATGGATGCATGACTGTTTAAGGAACCTTTAAAAGAGGCCATCATTTCAAAGCGAATTAGGCAAAAATATCCCTAAATACTCACGCCCTTTGCTACACAATTTGAGCTAATAGCCTTTTCTTTCAAATAAACCCCCTCCCAATGGGAAAGAGAAGAAAAAGAAACTCCAAAAGAAGAAATGAGAGAATTATCATCAAAATCCAAAAAAATAAAAATCCCAAAAAGTGGATGTCTGAAAAGATAGAAAATAGGAAAAAAAGAAAAATAAGAGAAAATAAAAAAGGAAAAAAGGAATCATGAGGAATACATAGCAAAATTCCTAAGGAAGAAGTGTATCACAATAGTAGAAACCAAATCAAAAGGACCGTTAAACCTGAGAATACCATAAAAATCCTAGCCCATCCCTTTCAACCCATGGCCACTATTCATCCTTGGGCAAAACTCTTTTCAAGGTCCACAAGCAGTCATAACTTCCGTTAAGTCAGCACAAGCCAAGCTGAAAGATAAAATAGCTTCACCCAGCCAGCTATGATGGAATCAACATCCATAACATCTTTTAGTCTCTAAAAGAAAGAAAAAAAAAAGAGAAAAAGAATTTTACAAGCTCAAAGAAAAATTGACGTGGTGAAAACCGGCAAGGGCACCACGATTAAAAAGAGCGAGCTTGTGTGAACCAGGTGAAAACCTAAAAAGACGCCTGGGGTAAAAAAGTAAAATACCCATGGACGTAGTGAAATCCTGAAAGTGCACTGCGGGTAAAAAAAAGGGCGATAACGGGCATGATGAAAACCCATCTTGGGCGCTGTGAGTAAAATTGTTTTATAGAAAAAAAGAAGAAATAGAATGGTTACACTTTTAGATATGCATTTAGGCTATCTAGTCTTCGGTTGGGCCGCTTATGTTAGGTCAATTCTCATCCTAATCAGGAAGATCCTCAGACTGCACCGTCAAACGCATTACCAAAGGGAAGGATAGAAGGCCCAATCAATTTAAAGGGATGGGCGTTCCCACCTTAGTGAAAATATGAACCCTGCTCAAAGCCCCACCATGTGAATGGGTTTGGCTATTTTCAACGAATCGAATTACCTCCTCTGATTGTCAAGGCATCAAACAAAACAAAAAAAGAAAAAAAGAAAAAAAGAGAAAAGAAAAAAATATAGGCAAAAAGTTCTTGCTTTCATTTCTATACTCTGTATACACCATAGTGCCAAATTTCGTTTTCGGTAATTTTTCGGTGGGGGGTCCTTTCGGTACATTTCGGATTAATTTCGGGAAAGTTTCAGGGATCAAAAATATATAAAATAATATGGTTAAGCAACTATGCTAAACACTAAAGCTAAACCATAAAAGCAACTATGCTAAGCACTGAAGCTAAACAATAAAGTAGATGGCAATACGGCATATAGAAAAAGTGTAATTTTTTTTTAACTTACCTTTAGTTCCACATCGGTGGATGTAGAAATTTGGACACTCACAACCACCTATATGTAGTAGGCAACTTACCCTTAAGCAGTCTAAAGCTGTGTGGTGACTGGTGACCGTGTGGGGACAGGGCCAGTCATTTATTAGTAAAATACTAATAATAAATTATTATTAAAAAATCAAAATTTTTGAAATTTACCGAAATTTATGAAATTTCGCCGAAAAAACCGAAATTTCTGAAATTTTCGAAAACTACCGAAATTTCTGAAATTTTCGAAAAGTACCGAAATTTCTTCAAAATTTTCGTTTGACCCATTTCAGCATTTTTCGTGAAATTTCGCCGAATTTGTCACTATGGTAAACACTACATCACAAAAAAATACGTTCATGTGGTGCCATATTCACGACCCTTACATTTTGAAAGAAAAAAAATAAAAAAAAATACATATAACCCAAAAAAAAATAATCTTTTAAGGGGTTTTATACCCCTTTCCTTTTGTATTTGATCTATTTTTGAAGTATGTGCTGGTTGGGTGAAAGGCCTAACCCTTGTTTCAAGTCACAGATCCTGTGGAAAAGTGTCTTCATGAGCATTGCGGTCACTCATTCGTCGGCTGAGAAGGCCCTTATAGCATTTTCGAGAAGCATCACTAGAACTATCACCTCATTCAAAACACCTTCCTGACAAAGGTTCTCGCATTTCAAAGCCGCAGCTCGTTCTTGCTCTTTCTCAAGACGCACTTGTAAAAAATACAAAAAAAAAAGGAAAAAAAAGAAGACAAAAAGAAAAAAAAATGATAATAGAAAATATATTTTGGTTGCACACATCCCAAAAGGTGGTTCGACATCAATATTTAGTTGTGCTAAATAAATGATCGGGGTGGATGAGTACGCTAAAAAACCTTGGACCCTACCTCGAGTAGGGGTACCCGTGCCAATCAAAGTGGGGCAATCAATGTCTCATGAGATTGGGCACAATCATTGGATCTTCGCATCTTCACTTTTTACGATAATTTTTAAGAAAGGGTTGATCACCCTCTCCCTCATGGAGCTGCTAGTTCAAAGCAAAACTCAAGCATCATGCATCATCAATTAAATCATACAATAGTTATGCCTAGTAAGGTCGCTAAGAGTCTGGGGACCGATAATCATGAGGAGCGGACGATTACCCAATATTTGGGCTTCTGTCACTCTCCATATTTTTACCAATTGATGTTTTAGATTTGAGTTGGATACAGCGGATTCGAAAAGCATTCGCCTTAGGCCTCTTTGGACATCTCCTTCTTTGGCATGCGTTCACTAGTGAGCGGATGCCAAAAGGGGCATCTGTAGATACCCAAATTTGGCCCAAGGCATGATCAACCCGTTCTTCGAGAGAGACATACTTTCGAGCTTCTGAAAGCACCTCCCATACCCTTCAGAGCACATAGAGCCCATTAGACCCTTTAGAGTCCATCAGGACCCTTAGAGCCCATACCAAACCAATCCCGGACCCATAAATCCCACTTTGAAACTCCTGTGAAAAAAACCGATGCGTATAATTTAACACATGCCTGCATACTATTCCCACAAAGCCAAACTTCATATTCTTCATTAACCAAACCATGACTGGGCATTGGATTTTAAAGTATGCGTGCATAGTATGCACACATGCCTTAAAAACTTGCAAATCTGAGATGACAAATTTTTAATTTGGGTTTTTGATTTGTGGAGTTTCCCGGACTTTGGGGAGAGTTTCTTCATGACCCTTATACCCCTACAAGCCTTTAGAACCACCTTTGTGCCATTTAAGTGCTACCCCCACCATCCACCATTGAAACCCATTTTCACCTTTTCCAAGCCACCGAAACCCCCAAATACTTAGATTAGCCAATACCTAATTTTAACACCCCCCATTAGAGCCTTAAGAGTCCCCTAATCACTCCCCACTCTATAAATAGAGACCCCCACCACTAACGTTTACCAATCCTAATTTTCTAAGGTGAAATCCTAGCCAATCATTCTCTCATCACACTTTCGACTTCACTATATTCCGGCCTTGAAACCCTAGCTAAGCTCTCTCTCATACCATCACTTCCAATTTCCCTACATCCAAGCCTTAGCAAAGTTAGGATTCTCTTTACCCATTTTGCTTTCGGAAGCTTGCCGGAGTTAGTTCAACATGAAGATTCGGCGGTGGTGCTAAAAGAGCCCGGGAGCTCATCTTTGGCTCTCCTCTCTTTCTCTATTTTTTATTTTCTTTTTGGCTTTTCCCTTATCCTACGATTTAAGCCGTTACGTCGCCGAAATTTTGGATAGTGTAGGGAGCTTAATAGGATCCATGTGCCTTTGGGTAAGGGAAGTGCCACCCATTTCCTCTCTTTATTTTTATACTTTGGCCATAGTAGAGACCACTTATGAGTGGGCTGATTAGGTGCTTAATACCTTCCTAATTGGTAACCGAAGTCCTTGCCTAGAGGCTTTGGCGTAGACTGGATTGGAGTCAAATCTAGCACTTCGGTACATATGATGTTCATTTAGGTATCCTTGGACACCAAAAGCTCTGGGTGGTGACTCCTTATTTTTATCCCATCGTCGCGATGGATCCGCAAAATCCATGGTTGCAGAGGGTGTTTGTATTTTGACAACCCCCAATTTGAGATAGGTAGTTGAAAGACTGACACAATGCAGTTGCCTTACTCCAAACACTCTTAATAGTAACTTTTGTTTTAAGAAGATAAGTTTCAGGCTAGAGAATTTTTAGTAGTGCTTCCATGCTTCCATATACTATCTTGTTCTCTTCCTCTTGGATGAGGAAAATGTCCTTATCTTATAGACTTTTAGAAGAGTTATGAGATTAATTTTGGGTGGTTATGTTAACTATCCGATGTAATCATAAATTGTATTCACTTTTTTTTGTAGTGGTTGAGAAATAAAATAGATTACGCAAGGTTTTCCCTAAACTTATCCATACGGGGTCTCTTTCATAAAAAAATTTCTTCATCTTATACCCCTTTTTGATATTTCAATAACTTGTAGGAACCTTTCTGAATAGAATATATGAGTGATTATCCTCTAGAGAATATAGGAGGTATTTAGGGTTTACTTTAATCTATTAATCCGCTTGATTTATTGACCATATTTTTAATATGCCTATAGCAACCATTTGATACCTTTGTCCTGTTAACTTTCACAGATATTTATCATAACTTCTAGTCATTATTGACTTTTAGAGTTTTACGGATGTCTATCTCATCTATTGCTTTTCTTTGATCTATTGACTTCCATAGATTACATGCCATCTATTGGTCTTTGGCTTATAGACATTCACAAATTTCATAACATTTGTCCTTTTTATATGTTGACTCTCACGAATCTCATTTATATCTGCCACAGTTCTTTGACATATTGACTTTTATTTGTTGGCCTTCTTTGATATATTTTCATGAATTTCATGATGTCTGTTGATCATTTTTGATTGATTGATTTACACATATTTCATGCTATCCGTTGGTCTTCTTTGACATTGATTTTCACATATTTCATGATGTCTATTCGTCTTCTTTGACAAATCACAACCACTGGAGGAGGTGTTGTTAATCAGTGAAAAGTACCACTTTTCACCCGTTAACATGAGTTTCGATAGACCTATGAGTTGACTAATAAGTGCTTGTTGAGCGTGTTTTGTAGATAGCAGTAATAAGCAGTCATAGTGTAGAAATCCAACCTAAAGTGCTCTACAAGAAGATCCATCTCTCACCATAGCTCTGACCCAGCACCAATGACCTCTTGGGGCATGCAACAACAGCAAAGCAGTGGTGAAAAAGAAAAAAAAAATAGGCTCAGAACAACCTGTCGATAGGTTACTTCAACCTATCGATAGGATCTGAAGGCTGAAAAGGAAGAAGTTGTGGAGATCAGAGTATTTCAATAGGATCCAGAAGCTATTGGGCAGTTGAAAGCCAGTGAAAGCAAGCAGGAAGCATCCTATCCAAAGGTCCCCTGGAACCTAAAGGGATCCTGTCGACAGGATCCTGGAACCTATCGCGAAAATGCCACCTACCGAATGGTTGCTACAGATTAGTGGGAGAACCTTTCAAAAGCAATTATGCAAGAGCTCAACCAGTCGAAAGGATCACTCAACCTATCGAAAACATCAAATAGAGGTTGCAGATGCTGAAGCTCTAACTGTAGGATGCAACTTATTAGAACCCTTCGATAAGATCCTGAATCCTAGCAAAAGGACTAAGGTATTGGATTTCAACCTATCGAAAGCTTCTTCAACCTATCAATATCGATCTAAACACTTCCCAGAAAAGCTACTGTGCACACGCCGCGAGTTGGTGACCTGTTGCACGTAAACTGAGGCACCTTGGTGACCAGCGTGAGGATTCTAGAAGTGCTCTGAGAAACCCTAACCGACTCACGTGCTCTCCCCCAGCTCTAACTAACTGAAAGAGCCTTCTAGAAGGGGAATAAAAGAGGGAATAACAGAATCATTCTGGAGGCTACAATTGGTGGGAAAAATAGATCTGAGGTTGAAGGAGAAAGCCATAAGAAGGAAGGAAATCGTCAGAAAAAGGGGGTCGATTCCGAAAACCAGAGCCTGCAGCGAAATTCTTTAATTCTTTCCTTTAGTCCAACTATGGTTGGCTAATTTCTTGAGAGCAGTAAAGAGAGAGGTCGAATCTATAATTAGGGAGAGCTGAGAGTGTTGTTGAGGGTTAGATGATGCACAAACTGCAATTCTGAGGAAATTTCATTATATGGCCAGTTTAATTCAATGAAATGTTTGTTTAGTTGTTGTAATTAGATTTATGTTCCTTTGGTTTCATTTGGTGCTCGATTGGCTTTGTGTAGAGGAGAAGAGCTCACCCACTTAACTGGTAGACCTCTTGGATGTTATTTGATCTCCCTAGATCTGATGTTCCTGCAACTGCCTGTGTCTGTGGCCTGGTAATTGCAGCATTTGCAATGATTTTAATGCTCTAATTGAACCCTGTGGTTTGGAGGAAATCCCTAGGATGAACTGTGATCATTGAAGTGGACAAATCATACCCTTAAGATCAATTCAAGCCTTTTGTGTAGAGTAGATTTTTCTACCCTGTAGTTGTGCCTATGGCCAGATGAGGGATTGGTGTACTCTAAACTCTCTGTAACTCCAGTAGCTCAACCTAATTGCAGCAAGACCAAACTCCAAGCTGCTTCTCCCCATTTTCTGTATTTAATTCCCTCTCACTGTAAGATTTGTACTCTGGATCTGAACCTACCATCCATCTCTGCAATCTTACTTGTTTTTAGTTTAATTTAGAAGTGACAACCCCTTGAACCTCTCCTCTTTATTTTACTGTTTTAGCATTAGGAAGGGTGCCAGATCTATCCCAAATCTGGAGATTTACCTGATTTTAACCCACATTTCCCTGTGGACATTCCCTTACTTTTTATTAAAACGTGCTACAACAGGCCCTGAATACTTGCAGGACTGTGTGAGAGCATGCCTTAGTGTGTGCTATCCATAGACTCTTTAATTGTCTGATTTAAACTCCTTTTTTAACACAAGGCAGATTGCCAACAAGTTTTTGACGCCGCTGCCAGGGAAATGTGTGCTTGAAATTGGTAAATCTAAGTTTGTTTTAGCATATATTGTAGATTTTCAATAGATTGTTTAGTTTTCCACTAACTGCTGTTTAAATTTTTGCTGTTTTGTAGTAGTTTTGTTATTTTTAACAGATTGGAAGTTGTGTATACAGAGGAACATTGTGCTAGACGCTGTGCTAAAGTTGCATTCCTCTACTCCTTTTATTTTTCTGATATGTGGATTTTTATTGTGTTGATTCCTGATTGTTGTGGTAAAATTGGCTTTGCATTGTGTGTGCATTAAGATTGTGAGTGGTGTATGTTTGGAAGGAGAACTCTCAACCCTCATATCGTTCCATTAAATCTAGAGGTTGAAAGACTCTTTAGGACTAAACAAACTTTACCCACATCTACTGCATCTAGATTTACTGAAAAGGGTGAGTAACAACAACCTAGAACATTGAAGGAATTCAATGCACCAAGGGTTTACAATTCTCCCTTCTGCATTCAATTCCCTGCTGCTCAAGGGAACTATGAGATCAAGTCATTCATAATCCAAATGCTACCCTCATTCCATTGCCTGACAAAAGAAGACCCATATAAGCACATTGATGAATTTATAGGACTGTGCACTAGATTCAATATCACAGGTTTGGGGGAGGAAGAAACCAGGATGAGACTCTTTCCTTTTTCACTAAAGGATAGGGCCAGGACTTGGTTGTCAATGCTCCCAACCAACAGTATTCACTCCTGGAGTGACCTTCAACGTCAGTTTTTGGTCAAGTTTTTTCCCATGTCCAAGACAAGCCAATTGAGGAAGGACATTATCTCATTTGCTCAAGATCCAACTGAGGATTTTCACCAAGCTTGGGAGAGATTCAAAGAACTCCTGAAGAAATGTCCCCATCATCAAATCTCGGAATGGCAACTTGTCCAAAGTTTCTATCAAGAGATTGATCCTAAAAGCAGGGACATGGTCAATGCCTCTTGTGGTGGTACTTACCTCCACAAAATTGCTGAGGAGGCTTGGGAGTTGTTTGACATTATCAGTGAGAAATCCATGCAGAGAGAGACATTGTCCAGGGATTGGGACACTCTTAGACTGGTGAAAGAAAATACCACAAGAGAAAAATTGTATGAGGTAAGTGGACACAATAATTTGGAAAGGAAAGTGGACAGTTTGACCTAAAAATTTTACAAGCTCATGGGAGTAATGCAGTCACCCATGACTGTTAAAGTAGAGGAGGCATGTGTTATATGCCAGTCCCCCACTCACTCCCTTGAGGAATGCCCCTCAGCTGTCTAATTTCCAGACTTTGTGATGGAGCATGTGGTTGCCACCCAGTCTTATGGGCAACAGCCTATTGCTGGTTACCAATGGAGAAATCACGCCAACTTGAGGTGGAGACATGATGGTTTTCAAAACTAGTAGCAGCAGCCACAGCAGCCCATGCCTTACAAGAATGCTCAGCCATACCACTAGAATTACTTCCCAAGGCCTCAATACCAATAGCCTATGGCTCAGCCTATGACCCAACCTATGGCTCAGCTTGTGCAGCAATCTGCACCCCGTCCAGCTGCTAGATCCCTTTCTTTTGAGGAACAAGTTCTAGCTTCATTATAGAACTTAGGACCGTTGTCTCAAACTGTGCACTCTCATAGCCAAAGCATTAAAAAGATAGAAGACCATCTTGGTCAGTTATCAAATGCTTTAGCCAAGAGAGAGGAAGTGAGGCTGCCTAGCCAACCCATAGATAACCCAAGGAGACAATATATGGTAGGTGAAGTTTCCTCTTCCCATGAGGAAGCCAAATCTGTCACCACATTGAGAAGTGGAAGGTTGGTAGATAATCAAGTAGGTTGTGGGCCTTTGAGAAATACAGAAAAAGATAAAGAGGTGGTTAAAGAGAAAGTGCAACAGGAGCAACCCATGATGAATAAAAAGGATAGTGATGATCCTCAAGAAAAAAATAAAATAAAATAAAGAGATGATGGGGTTGGCAAAGGCTGCAAATGAGGGAGCAGTCCCACATTTGCCATTTCCTAAGGCAATGCAAGCACCTTCCCCTTTTGATAACGGGCATGCCAAAATAGAGGAAATGATGAAAACCTTTAAGCAAGTGAAGATTAACCTGCCTCTCCTTGATGCAATAAAGCAGGTTCTAGCCTATGCCAAGTTTTTAAAAGACTTGTGCACCCACAAAAGACAATCAAGGATACATTTATCCAAGGAAGTCTTTTTTGCAGAAAAAGTGAAACGAATACTAACTATTGCCACCCCAACCAAACTCCAAGACCCTAGATTCCCCACTATCCCCTGTATCATTGGGGATCATACCATTGAAAAGGCCTTGTTAGATCTGGGAGCTAGTGTAAATTTGCTTCCATATTCAGTATATGAGAAGCTAGCCTTAGGAGAGTTGAAGCCCACACATGTGGTCTTGCAACTAGCTGATAGATCTGAAAGGAAGCTTGTGGGGATCATTGAAGATGTCTTAGCTGGGGTTGGCAAATTCTTTTATCCTGCTAATTTTCTGGTGCTAGATATGGAGCCAAGTAGGAGTGCTACTTCTATCCCTATGATCTTAGGCAGGCCCTTTTTGGCTACTGCAAATGCTTGCATACAATATAGATAAGAGATCATGGAAGTAACTTTTGACAATATGAAAGTCAAGCTGAATATGTACCATGTAGTTCATCAGCCCCACCTAGAAAGTGAGGACTGTTTCTCCATTAAAACATTAAATGCTGACTTAACCACTGCTGGTGTGAATAGGAGATTGCCAATATCTGAGCTTGAAGAGTTGAGGATGGATGCCTATTCAAATGCAAGGATCTACAAAGACAAAACCAAGGCCTTTCTTGACAAGCACCTGCTATGGAGAGAATTCAAAACAAGTGCCAAGGTATGGTTGTTCAAGTCAAGATTAAAACTCTTTTCAAGCAAATTACAGTCCAGATGGGATGGGCCTTACATAGGCCTATATATTTCCCCATCTGGAACTATAGAAATTAGGGACCCTAAGGATGGTAGGGTCATGAAAGTCAATGGCCAAAGGTTAAAAATCGGTGTTGAAAAAATTTGTGCACCTGAGGAGACCATTGATCTTCAGGACCCTCCAATTTCTATCTGATTTTAGTGTGTATCATATGTACCATATTTTGGTTCTGATTTAAATGATTACTCTCTGTTTTGATGCTTTGTTCACAATAAAATTTCCATGTCAGCATTAGGTCATAATTTTGATCTGGCCAATAGTTCAGGGACCATGGGAGTGTGTAAATAATGAAAACATAGTGAATGGAAGCACAACAAAAGAGTTTGTTGAGTGCTAAGGCTGACCACTGCACGAAAATGCAGTTTTAATGGACATTTGAGACCTGTCGATAGGTGATTTGAGGATTTCGATAAGTGATTTGAGGATTTCGATATGCACTGAGACTTGTCGATAGGCAAAAAATAGCTTTTCGATAGGTTTTAAAGGTCGAAAAGAAGCTTTCGATAGGTTCTGGATACTTATCGGGAACCTATCGAAAGGATAAATCATGCGCTGCATGAACCTATCGATAGGAAGGTTTTGACCTATCGAAGTATTCCATCTACACGCTGTACTTCTATAGCGTTCGACAGGACGCCTTGACCTATCAAAATTATTCAATTCATCCTATCAAAATCAATTTTTTCTCTTTCTATACCTATCGGTAGGTCACTTTTGCCCATTTCACACATTTTGAAGAAACCCTAGCTCTCCCTAGCTCTCTCTTCCTCATTTGTCGCCGCCCTCTGTCTGCCGAATACTCTAAAGGTTGTTTCTCATTCGATCTGCCATTCTTCAAAATCACTCAGCTCACACTAAGGAGCATTTTGCACCTAATTATTGTGGAATTGAGTTGTGCATCACGATTTCTACAAAACCCTAACAGTTTTAGGGTAAGTTGTTCTCCTGCTTTCCCTCTGTGACTTCCTTAGCTGCCTTCTTTAGATTTTCCCTACAAATTAGTGAGTGAGCTCTAAGAGATCCATTTCTGAAAGCAAAATGGCTGATTTTGAAGAAACCCTAGCTGACCTATTTTTGCAACCAACTGTTTCAACCCCCAAGTCCTCCAAGAAAGCAAAGCCTCCCACCAAATCACCTACCAAAAGGAAGCTCCCTGAGGGGACACCCAAGAAGGCTCCTAAAGCTAAAAAAGCCAAGTTTGTAGTAATTCAGGAACTTGCTGTAGATAAACCCATGAAGAGATTTGCCCCAACAGGGGAAGCGCCCTTGCACACCACTGCCATACAATCTGTGGTGGAGCTTCCAGCTGCATTAACCACTCCTAATGAGTTTTTGAATAAGTTGAGCCTTGTCCCTGAGATTGAATTTGATCTGGCATACTTTGCCAACATAGAGGAGTGTCAGGAGACACTACTGTATCTAAAGAAGAAGGGGTTGTTACCCCTACTTACACCCCTGAAGGAGAATGTGTACCCTAGGCTGGTTAAATTGTGGTGCCAGAATTTGCAAAAGGTGGTGCCTGGGAAAGAGGCTGTGCTGGAAATTTTGATTGATCATTGGCAAATCACCATGGATTACAAGGATATTGGGATGGCTTTGGGAGTTCCACACAAATTTGACTCCACTAGGACTGAGGGAGCACCCAAATGGGTTACATTCAAAGAAATGGCTAAGAAGCTCACCAATGGAATTGTGGGCTCTGGTGAATCTTTGATGAGAAGAGACCTCCAACCCAGTCTCAGATTCATTGATGCTATTTTAAGGAAAAATGTTTATGTAACGGGGCACCTGTAGGAGAGAAGGCCCCCAATGGTAGATGCATTATACTACTGCTCAAAAGGAAAATTTTTGAATGAACCTCAGTTGATTTTTAAGACAATGGTGGATATTAATGACAAAGTGCTTCAAAGACAAGCATTTGCTAAAGGAGGTGGGCTGCCTTTCTGTAGGCTCATTACATGCTTGCTGAAGGCTGGGAAATATGTAGTCAAAAGGAATGAGCCAATGGAGAAAGTTACCACAAAAGTATAGGGGAAAAGGGAATGGTTCACTAGCCTAACCTTGTTTAAGAAGAGTAAGCCAGTTGAGATAGACGAGGTTAAGGAGGTGCCCATTACCGTGGCAGCAGATTTTCCTATTGAGATACCCTCATCCATCCCTATACCTACCTTACCTGTCCCATTACCCACACCTCCACCCACGTTGCTTTTTCCCTTTGTATCAATCCCTCTTTCAACAGACTCCTTTCCTCCCACCTCTGAACTAGTTTTATCTTCACCCACCACTCAGGTCTTCTCCACCCACTGACCAACCCATTTCTGACTCCCCCCCTCCTCAACCCCTTCTGCATACACAGGGTGTGGACAGTTCACCACTACTGGGTTCACTACCCTCATGACATCCATTGTGGAGGATGTTGCCTGACACCTTCACCCAAATTCTCTCCCTCTTATAGTCCATTCAGACTCAATTGACCACGAACACCAACAACCACGCCCTCATGAGCTCCTGCCTTCAATCCATTCAGTCCACCCTTACTCCATCCTCCCCAGCTCCCCAACCTTCTCACACTTCTCCTCTCCCCCGTGTTCCTCCATATCTCCATTTGTCTCCTCCACCTTCCCCCATTGCTTCACCTTCCACAGCTGCTACCCAGTCTGTGGAGGTAGCAGCTACACCTTTTCCCATCCATCTTTCATCACCATCCTTTACTCTTTCCTCACCAGCAGTAGTAGCTACTGCAGCTATCACCCAACCTCCCACTCTCCTTACACCTGTCTTCCAAGATGCATCCACCCAAACAGATCCATGTGAGGAACTGTTTTTCTCCATCCCCTCCTCTTCTTCCACCCCAACCCCTTCTTTACCCATTATCCTCAGGTCCCCCATCTACATACCCCCTTACCTCACCCTACTGTATGCAATGAGGGGCAATCCCTACATCTGTCGGGATGTCCTGAGTGGTATGGCTGCCCTACGAGTTTCACTGGAAGTCTCCTATGAGGAGCGGATTACTTTCATGGAATTGGAGCAAAGAATCTAGCTTCGAGATATCTCTCAGGGGTGGAAGGAAATCCTGACTCGTTATGAGTCCGCCAAACTTCTTGCTGAGGCTCAGACTCGCATTGCTGAATATGAGAAGAAGAATTCTGAGCTTCTCACGAAAAAATTAGCCAATGCTCAAAAGATACTCAAGGCCACCAAGGAACTCTCTGATACCAACTTGCTCTATGCCACAAAACAAATTGAAATATTGGAGAAAAAGGTTGCTTCCTTGACCTCTTAGGCCTTCTAACCTACCCCTCTAGCTACAGCTCCTCCTACTGATCCTCCCTCCTCCCATCCCACTCCTCCCCAACCTGTGGATGTTCCCCCCCCCCTTCGGCCCAAGACCCCCCTTCCACTCAACCCTCCCCACCAAAACCCAAGAGGTCTTCCACTTCACGAAAAGTCACTTCTAAGAGGCTTGTTTCATCTAGTGCCTCTGCTGCGAAAGGGAAGAAGCTTGCTACCCAATCTGAAGCGGTAGCCCCTACCAAGCCCCCTCCACCTACTGATACCTCCTCCACCGTACTCTCCCAAGAAGAAAGAAGAAAAGTTGCAGCTGCCCTTGGCCTCAATCCCACTGACCTCTTCCCTTCTAATTCTGATTTAGATGGTGGGGCCATTCCTCTTGCTGCTTCTGCACAGAAAGACAAGAAACCTACTACCCAGTCTGAGGAGGCACCTAAGCAGTCCACCAAGAAGTCCCAACCAGAACGAAAAACTCCTTTATCAAAGGATGATTTGAAAAAATTGCAAGATTTATATGATTGGCTGGATGATGCTTGTAAATAAATGTGGCTTAGTTTTTTTTTATTATTTCTCTTTTTCTTTTACCTCTTGTAAATATTTTTGCTAATTAAATAGTACTTTCTTTTTGTGTTATACCTTTCTTTATGCTTATTCCTTTTCTTTCTTCACATGCACTGTTCCGTACTACCATGCTCCCAACAGTGAGGACACTGTTTAGTTTGGGTTTAGGGGTGTGGCGGGTGTGGCAGGTGTGCCAATGAAATGAGTTAATGCTATGCTAGTGCAGCTATGCTATGTTGGAATTTTTTTTTTAAAATAAAGTAATTTCCCACCTGATTTTTGGAAAAAGAGGAAATTAAAAACTTTTTAAAACTGAAATGAGCTATAATCTAACATTTTTCATGAAGCAAATGTCAAGAATTTTCAGAAAATGGATGTTTAGTGAACCTGAAATGAGAGAAAACTGTAAGGATACACCCCAGAAAATTTGATGAAAGGCCATACCCAGTGAGATTTGGGCCTAAAAATTTTTTCCTTTGCAGAGTGTATTGGCAATTTTTCTGCTCTAAGGACTGATTGAATCTACTTTTGATTACTAGAAGTTAGGCAAATCTGAGTTGAAACAGCTTGATAGCACTCATGACATTGAGGACATGAAGTAAGGCCATCCCTTAGACAGTTTGAGCTTAAAATGTCCCACCTTTGAACTGCCCTTGATACACACCACTCGAGCCTTAAAAAAGTCTCAGTTTTCTTTGATGAAAACCAGAAAATTTGAACCAAAAACCTTTTGACCTATTTCAGCTCACCCTCAATCTGAGGAATCAGGAGATAAAAAGAGAAGTGAGGATAGAGGAGCAAGGTTTAAAATTTTGGTTGAAACAGAAGGAAGCACATTTGGTGGTATTGTGGCATTCCAGCCCATAAAAAAAAAAAAGGAAAATCAAACAAAAAGAATGTGAAAGAGAAGTCATTTAATTGAAAGACTGAAAAGAGGATTAGAAACTGGTCACTTCAAATCTGGAAATTCGTGAAGTAAATGAAATTGTGTTGAAATGAAGAAGGTGAAGTCATGAATCATCTCCTTACCTTATTGATTTCTCAATTTGAATCTTTTTTATACCGTTTTATTCTTTATAAACCTCACTCATAAGCCACATTACAACCCAATAAAAAGACCTTACTGATCTAAAATAGATTGAGCTGTCATGTGGAGATGAGAAATTCTCTGATCTATGGTGAAAAGAGTTAGAAAATTTCAGAAATTAGAGCAATGCCTATGCTAATGCTTGCAGTCCTATTTGAGGGCTGTAACTGCTCTTGAGTTGTGTGAAATGATGCACCCTTCTATTTTTGTTATGAGTGAACAGCCCTGGTAGGATTTGGGTCTAAAATCAAAGATTTGGGGTATTATCAGAGCAGAAGTCTTAAATTAAATGTGAGCTATGCATTAATTTTCAGACACAATGCCTTGACATGAACTGATTGATGATGAAGGAATTACAACAGAATTTCATGTTTTGAACTGGTAAATTTTTATGTTGAAAATCTTCTAAAATAGAATGGAAATGGTGTGGAATTCATTTTATTTACTTAAACTCTATTTTAGCATGCTGCATGAGTATTAACTTATTTTATTGAAGAAGTTTGTGGGTACCTTCACTGAAAACTCTCAGTAGACTTCACTCCTCTACTAGGGATCACCTAGGGGTTTAAAAGGCTTGATGCATATGCTAAATGCATCTGTGCTCCCTACAAAAGTGGCATTTTAGTTTTCTTTATCTTTCCTTTGCTCAGGGACTAGCAAAGCTTAGGTTTAGGGGTGTGTTAATCAATGAAAAGTACAACTTTTCACTCCTTAACATGAGTTTTGATAGACCTATGAGTTGACTAATAAGTGCTTGTTGAGCGTGTTTTGTAGATAGCAGTAATAAGCAGTTATAGTGCAGAAATCCACCCTAAAGTGCTCTACAAGAAGGTCCATCTCTCACCATAGCTCTGACCCAACTATGGCACACAAAAGGGCCCCACACCAATTACCACTTGGGGCATGTAACAACAGCAAAGTAGCGGTGAAAAAGAAAAGAACAAAAATAGGCTGAGAACAACCCGTCGATAGGTTACTTCAACCTATCGATAGGATCTGAAGGCTGAAAAGGAAGAAGTCATGGAGATCAGAGTATTTTGATAGGATCTAGAACCTATCGGGTAGTTGAAAGCAAGCAGGAAGCATCCTATTGAAAGGTCCCCTGGAACCTAAAGTGATCCTATCGACAGGATCTTGGAACCTATCACGAAAATGCCACCTATCGAATGATTGCTACAGATCTGTGGGAGAACCTATCAAAAGCAATTATGCAAGAGCTCAACTTGTCGAAAGGATCGCTCAACCTATCGAAAGCATCAAATGGAGGCTACAAATGCTGAATCTCTAACTGCAGGATGCAACTTATCGGAACCTTTCGATAGGATCCTAAATCCTAGCGAAAGTACTAAAGTACTATATTTCAAGCTATCGAAAGCTTCTTCAACCTATCGAAATCGATCTAAACACTTCCCAAAAAGGTTGTTGTGCACACACCGCGAGTTGGTAACCTGCTACACGTAAACTGAGGCACCTTAGTGACCGGTGCGAGGATTCTAGAAGTGCCCTGGGAAACCCTAACAGACCCACGTGCTCTCCCCCAGCTCTAACAAACTGAAAGAGCCTTTTAGAAGGGGAATAAAAGAAGGAATAATAGAATCATTCTAGAGGCTACAATTGGCGGGAAAAATAGATCTGGGGCTGAAGGAGAAAGCTATAAGAAGGAAGCCGTCAGAAAAAGGGGGTCGATTCCGAAAACTAGAGCCTGCAACGAAATTCTTTAATTCTTTCCTTTAGTCCAACTATGGTTGGCTAATTTCTTGAGAGCAGCAAAGAGAGAGGTCGAATCTGTAATTAGGGAGAGCTGAGAGTGTTGTTGAGGGTTAGATCATGCACAAATTGCAAATCTGAGGACATTTCATTGTATGGTCAGTTTAATTCAATGTAATATTGGTTTAATTGTTGTAATTAGATTTATAGTTCCTTTGGTTTCATTTGGTGCTCGATCAGCTTTGTGTAGAGGAGAATAGCTCACTCACTTAACTGGTAGACCTCTTGGATGCCATTTGATCTCCCTGGATCTGATGTTCCTGTAATTGCCTGTGTCTGTCGCCTGGTAATTGCAGCATTCGCAGTGATTTGAATGGTCTAATTGAACCCTGTGGTTTGGAGGAAATCCCTAGGATGATCTGTGACCATTGAAGTGGACAGACCATACCCTTAAGATCAATTCAAACCTCTGGTCTAAATTGGAATCTTCTACCTGAATCCTTTGATTTGGAGGAAGTCTATAGGATGATCTGTGACCATTAAAGTGGACAGATCATACCCTTAAGATCAGTTCAAGCCTTTGGAGTAGAATAGATTTTTCTATCTTGTAGCTGTGCCTATGGCCAGATGAGGGATTGGTGTACTCTAAACTCTCTGTAACTCCAGCAGCTCAATCTAATTGCAGCAAGACCAAACTCCATGCTGCTTCTCCCTATTTTCTGTGTTTAAATCCCTCTCACCGCAAGATATGTACTCTAGATCTGAACCTACCATCCATCTCTGCAATCTTACTTGTTTTTAGTTTAATTTAGAAGTGACAAT
The DNA here is from genome assembly GCA_021018995.1 of Chloranthus sessilifolius. NCBI lineage: Eukaryota > Viridiplantae > Streptophyta > Magnoliopsida > Chloranthales > Chloranthaceae > Chloranthus > Chloranthus sessilifolius. Next base: position 92,883,289 of record CM037593.1, read on the forward strand.
CCCTTGAACCTCTCCTCTTTTTTTTACTATTTTAGCATTAGGAAGGGTGCCAAATCTACCCCAGATCTAGAGATTTACCTGATTTTAACCCACATTTCCCTGTGGACATTCCCTTACTTACTTTTCATTAATACTTGCTACAACAGGCCCTGAATACTTGCAGGACTATGTGTGAGCCTGCCTTGGTGTGTGCTATCCATAGACTCTTTAATTTTCTGATTTAAACTCCTTTTTGAACACAAGGCAGATTGCCAACAGGCATTCATGGCCATGTTATGACCTTGTTGAGGAGGAGTGGGGATGGGGTCTCACACTTGGACTTTCCAGGCCGTCCGTTGTTTCAAATTTGAAATTTCACATTCCATTTAGTGTGAGATCTTTGAAGATCTTTTGTAAGAAAGGAAAGGTTATCTTTTATCAACTAACAAGACTGTGCACTACCTGATGCAACCCGTTCAGGATATGATAATATATTCATTGTCCAAATAGGGAAATTTCCTGATGCAATGTGTTCAAGATATCACAATATTGTCATTGCCCAACTAGGGCAATTTTCTAATATGACCCGCTTAGGATACGATAGCATTTGTCATTGCCCAAGTATGGAAATTGTGATAAGGATGAGATTCAATGCACTAGTGCTAAATTTGTTGATCGCGATTTTTAGAAAGTTCTGATTAACCTAACCTCAGAAAATCACTACGTCAAAATGACATGAAAACCACTTTTACAATATAAAAAAGAACCACTGCCCAAACAGTGGTGTAATAATCCACTCCCAAAATTCAATGTTTATTAAGTTAAAACAGTGGTTTAATTCCTAACTCTCATATCACGTGCACTCCTTCTTATTGTCACATGCAAAACTATCAGGACCTAATTTTCTATTTATCTGGCAGCTCTCCTCTGTTGCTAACAAAACTACCAGCTCCCCCTCTCTCTCGCCCCATCTCCCTCTCACTCCATCTTTCTCTTCGAAACCCTAGCCTCCATTGAAGGGGATCTATGTTGAAGGTTGGAGACAACACCATTGAAGGGGAGATCTTTGTTGAAGCGATTTCTAAATCTCCGTTCAGATCACCTCCCAGCTGATCAGATTCGGATTGGCTCCTCCTCAAACCCTAACTCTCTAGATTCAGCTCATCTCCCTCCTCCTCAAACCCTAACTCTCTAGATTCAGGTCATCTCCCTCCTCCTCAAACCCTAACTCTCCAGATTCAAAGTCTTCTAGAATCTAGACACTTACAGATCCTTCTTCCATAGCCTGAAAGTTCTCCGACAACTATGCACCTCCTTCTTCGACATAGGCAAAACCAGATCTAGATAAACTTCTGATCTTTTTATATTTATATTTATATTTGACATTATTTATTATATCTTATTTTATTATCTCATCCAATCGACATGTTCCCTGTATATGTCTGAACAGATCCCCTAATTTTTGGTAGGTGTCATATCATGAACCTGAATATTTGGTTATACCTTTAAATCTGGCTTTTTGAAACTAGTTAGGAGGGTTAAACCTGTATTTAATATTAAATCTGAATTTCTGCAATTAGGAGAGACTTGAATTTATGAATTTATAATAAACCTGATTTTATTGACATAGTGTTAAACCTGAATTTTTGGAAATAGTGTTAAATCTGAATTTCTGGTATCTTTGTTAAATCTGAGTTTCTAAAAATATTGCTACTTCTGTAATTAATATAAAATTTGTTTTTATTTTAATAACATTTCAATCTGAAAATCTGTTAAACCTGATTTTCTGCTATATATATTCTAAACCTAGAATGCTATGCTTGCAATTCTGTAACAAATGTTTAAACCTGAAATTCTGTCATAAATTTATAAACCTGACTTAATTGCAAACTTATTACACTGGAAATGATCTGAATCTGAACTTTAAGATAGTGTTATGAACCTGCTATGTTTTGATGATTGTAATGGCTTCCAAATTATTGTTATTAAAACATGAAATCTGAAATCATAATTAACTTTTATGATTTATGTCAAACTTTGAGACGGTCATTTGCTTGAAATTTAGTAAGAGAATTTTTTTTTTACCGTCTTGAAATTTGAATATTTGTTGTACTTGTAAATTGTGCATTGGATTAATGCACATGACTCCTTGTTAAAGCAGTAGGAACTTTTGTGATTCACCATTTTTTAATTAACAAAATTGAATAATCACTGACTCACTAAAATGCATTTACCAGTTCCTTTCACTCCATTAAATATTGTAAATAAAATGGTAGTACCTATTTGTTTCACAAATTTTGAATTAACAAAAATTGAAGAATCACCAAAATGCATTAATCAATAAAACGGTAGTATCTTATGTTCACAAATTTTGAATAAACAAAATTGAAGAATCACCAAAACATATTAATCGGTTCCGTCAATTCATTAAATGTTGCAAAAGAAAATGTTAGTACCTTTTCACAAATTGTGAATTAACAATATTGAAGAATGCTTTAATAAAGTTCCTTTCAGTCCATGACCGAAATGAATAATGAGAAGCAAGTATTCTGCGACTTGCCATCATGCAAGAATATGCCCATTTTAAAAGGAAATGTTGCTTTTACCTTGCATCTTGTGAAGAGTGTATTTAGAGCTTTGACATAGTATGGCTGTAGATCTTTATAATGCAAGGAAATAAGTAACTAATGTTTTCCTTTTTGTAGATTGTGGGGCATTCACTGGGCGGTGGCACGACTGCACTCTTAACATACATTGTTTGAGAACGTAAAGAATTCTCTTCAAGTACTTGTGTTGCATTTACTCCAGGCATGTTCCGTATACCTTCATTTTAGTTTAAAAACTTCTAAAGTGTTGATGTCCTAAGTGTTCTACTCATCAAATTTTCTTTGTTCCAATCTTCTGCAATTTGAAAAATCTAGTTGAATTTGGGATGTTCTGTTTAAATAGCATGATAGTTCTTGGTTCTATGATAAGCATTATTGCTCTAAAAAACTGTTTGAATCACTGAATTATCCTCGTTCTCTTTCTGCAGTTAATGAGTCTTGAACCCATAAAGTTTATCTCTACCTTAATGCTAAAAAAATTTGAGAATTTCATTTCTTAAACATAACTCAACTAAAAACCATTCTGATTATTCATTTTCTATTTAATAGTATTAGAAAAACTTGGATCTTCACCAAAACCATCAGTTCCAAAAAAAAAAAGCAACCTTCAAGATCTATTGGGTTATAAGATTAAAGCAAAGTAATAAATATGAAAATATGATTTTTATTCAAATATATGGGTATTATACGTGTTTAGCAGTCATGTGGGCAAAAAACACGTATTGTTTTTTAAAAAGCAATATTTTGTCACAATGCCCGACCTTCTGAATATTTGCAACTTGGTGCTCTGTTTCCCAAACTTCCCTTGAAAATTTATGATAATCTCATTGACGTTATTGATCCATCATAATTGAAGATTGATTTGGGCCAGCGAATGATTAGAACTACTCAGCTCCATTTTTAACAATGGGATGGCTAATATATATATAGGAAAAGGGTTATGGCTAATATATATATATAGGAAAATGATTAGAACTACTCAGCTCCAAAATGGTAGCCTTATTATCCTCAAGGTTACCAAAATAGTGAAGAGGTCTCATCCCAACTGCCTAGGAGAATGAACCAGTTAACATGTCCCAACTGCTGTGTGTATTCTCCCCTGTAGCCCTTCTGAAACAACTAGTAGATGCAACCCAGCCTACCAGCAAATGCCCAGCCTTCTTAACAATCATCGGTAGAGGTCTATGAATCTCCGGACGCCCTATGTTTCTCTACAACCAGATAGCCCACCAAATCGATGTTGGGACAATTTCCAAAATGCTCCCCACCACGAAATGGGCTACCCTCCTTGAAGCTAGCAGCTCGTGTAAGGGATATAACATAGACCAGCATATTCCAAATAGAGACAAAAGTGCATCCTGTATTCTGTGGACTAGCAGGTGTCCACACTTTCCTCTCTTAAGATACAACAGTGAACTAGCAGGTGGAGACACCTTTTGATCCATACCTCCCACATTCTTCTATCGTCATTGATTTAGTTGGAAATCCGTTGGTCAAACAGCAAATATGTAATTTTCTAGCATAATGTACAACTTTTTGAGTTGATAGCAAGGGACTTGACTAACGAAAAATAGAGAAGGCCAGAACCCAAATATTCTAGTTTGTTCTATTTTTTTCATCTGCATATTCTTACATCTTTTGTTTTCTGGGAAATAAGGTTAGCATATATAAATAAATAAAGAACTAGAATTATGGAACAAACATTAGAAGCCAGAAAATCATGTTTTAAAATGTGAATTCTTTCAAACGAATTCTTTCAAACTTAAAAACATATGATTTGCTAAACTGTTAACTCAGCTGCTTAATTTTTCTCCTTTGAATGTAAGATGTCAATATGGAACCCTATTAATCAATTTGAATGAGTCCATTATACATTCAATGATAATACCTTTTTGGATCCAAAAAGAATAATGATGATAATAATAATAATAATAATAATAATAATGGCTTATATGGTCTACGACAAGTACTTTGGCATCTTACAGGGCCTCAGCTCCAAATGGTCTAGTTTACTCCGATGGGCGACAATATCCTTATCACTGGATAAATAGAGTGATTGATTGAGTGACAGGTAAATCATTGGGATGTTTTGATTTTCGAATATAAATTTCTCAGATTAGTTGATTGATGATCTTGGTTCCCTATGAAGCTTTGTCTTAGTTCATGTATTCTAGCATAATTCCCCCAATAGTTCTTATACATGATCCCATTCTCCTTAACCATTGAGTGGTACAATAGAGCTCTTATCTTCTTTTTTTCGTTCATTAAAGATGTGATTTCATTAGGGAAATAATCCGGGAAAAGCTGAGGGATGAGCTCAGAGGCTCAGGGAGCCCAAAAAGAGGAGAAAAAAGAAGACAAGGCAGAGCCGAGCCCAACCTCCATCAAAGGCTGGACCACAAAGAAATCAGAAATTTGAAATCTTACTAACCCAAAAATCCCCAATATTGTGGGCCTGCCAACCTTAAAATCCTTGTGCAAAGAGACCCAGGCAAGAACACACATGAAAATGTATTGATCAGGGAGTGAAGGGGCTGCAACATCCTCAAAGATCCTTATGTTCCTCTCTTTCCAAATAGTCTGAAAGATAGATGAGGTAACTGGCTGATGATGAGTCGCACCTTAGAGTGACCAACTTAGTTGTAAAAACCATAGATAATCTCCTTACAAGATCTAGGCATGCATCCAACTAGATTAAGGGATCTCCTGAATAAAATTCCAAATGTAGGCCGCAGTTGAGCAGTGAATGAGGTAGTGGTCCGCCGTCTCCAGCTCGAGCAACACATAACAGATCTGTTTGGGACCGAAACCCCTCTCTGAATCAGTGTGTCCATGATTTAATACGGTCCCAAGTAGTGCCCCAAGCAAAGAATAAAACCATACGAAGGGCCTTAACCTGCCAGAGCCCATTACGGACCTAAATGATTAATGGTCTTCTTCCCAAATGATTGTAGCAGAGCCCTCCAGAATTTGCCATCTTCATTAGAGTTGCATCTCGGCATTGATTGAGAGTTCCCTAGCCATGCCGTTTAGACTTTACATCCCTCAAATTTCGTCAAAACTTTGGTGTCCCAAACATCTTGAACCGTGGCATAGACAAAACTTTATAGCACCATAATCTCCTCATAAGGGAAAACAGAAAGAGGCTCAGGACAAATAAACTGAGATTTAAGAGAGGGCACTCTTAATATGCGTAACCTTGCCAACAAAAGATAGAAGTTTGCCTTCCCAAACAGAAAGCTTCTTCTCCACCTTAGCCATAATAGGATCTCACATTTTCTAGGCATACCTAGGCAAAGTGGCAGTCCTAGATACAGAAAGAGGAGCTGGTCCACCTTACATCTGAAGATTCTTCAAATGAGTCTCTTCGGTGATGTCCATGATCAGCGATTTGTGTGAGTTAATCTTTTGACCCGTGCAGACTTTCTTGGCATACCTAGGTAAAGTGGACAATCCACTTTAAGTAGAGAAGGTTCTCCTTCGTAGCATCTAAAAAATTAATGTTTTCTACCAATTCGAGGTGAGAGACCCAGTCAACCTGGCTTGCACCATTGAATGCGTTAATCTCCCAAGGAACCCCTTTTTCAATCAATTCAATTTATTAGCCGAAATAGATTAGGGTTAGAGGAGAAAGGAGGAGAAAGAAAAAGAGACACAGCAGCATGTTGAGACAATACTCTCAACCCCTATTCATTAGTACATATATGTTTACAAATATCACAAGTGATACACTAACATCACATATGTAAAAATGTCTAACTACATACCAACTATTTAGTAGATACACACCAACACTCACCCTCGAGTTGGAGCATAGGTGTAACACCCCCAAACCCACGTACTTAGATTTGTTGTGTCACTCATCTATAATATGTGGACCTAGCAACATTGAAACTAGAATAGAACAATATTAAATGATAAAGCAAGCTGAGATGCATAGCACATTACAAAGATTTGCTGATTAACCAAAACAAAACCTTAATTATGTCAAAAGTTTAATACAAGTACCTGCACAGCTGACCAAAACCAACTAGCCTCAACTGGAGCCCTTCACACTTCTATAAACAAAAGCCACACTATTCTCTTTTCTTTTTTTCTTCCAATGTACACAAAACTACTGCACTCACCTTTTAGCTCTTGCCAACCTGATTTTCTATTTTGTGCTCTAGTTTATCTGTGTAAAAATACAGTGTGAGTAAAGAACCACTACTCTGTAAACCCTACCTCTTGAATAAGGTTTGTCCAAAGAGACATAATAGATGTAGGTCTGCCAGCAAGATGCTTAATAGCTCTAAAGATATGCATATACAATGATGCCTATGGACCAAATGATGCTTTGAATAAAACATGAGTTATTTTTTAATTTTCAAAGTACTTTTGGGTGCCATGGTCTTGGATAAAAAATTTTCATGAGTTTCCTTTTAAATATATTATTCTTTTTTGTTCTCTTTGGAAATCCTTTTTACTTTTACATAATCATACTGAACCGCTTTATAACGGTTCGGTTGCCACTGGGCTAAGCTACAGTGTATGTGTGGATGCGAATACCAGATACCTACTATCTTGTTTTATGGATTCTATCATCTGTAGATTGTATACTCCTATTTCTAGAAAGTCTATCATCTGTATACTGTAAACCCCTATTTCCTGGAGTCTATATTATGTAACTCTTACAGATTACTTCGTCTAGGAATCTGTAACTGTCATCTGTATGCATATGCTAGCCAACACTTTTCATATATTTGTGGACTCGCCGCGATCTTTTCTCTTTGGTATTCCTGCCAGAAGTATCATAAAATCATTTTGTTTGGTTTTCAAATCATTCTTTTATGCTTTTCTATTCTCCTTTATTTCCCAGATCAGTTGATTGATGATCTTTGAAATCCTACAATCACTTTAACCTCTTGTAGGATATAGACAATAGCTTGGAAAGCTTTCCAAAGGCTCTTGCCTTTTGAAAAAGTCTTCTTTGTATCTTGACCTTTGACAAAAATTAATGGTTTTAGATCTCTTTTACTTTTGACTTAGCCAAATTTCATGGACTTAGGCTTGAAATAGTTTGATTTTGATGGACAAATTGTAGGAATATTAGTACATGTGTTTGCATGGTTTAGATTAACTAAATATTTCCATCTTGGTTTACCCATCTATGTGGAATAAGATATTGGCGTGTGAATGTGAGCTGCCCTAACAATTATGACTCACCATTCACTTATATTGTCCTCGGTCTTATGTGTACAGCTATACTGCAAGTGAGCTAGACATAAGTTCGGATAAAACTCTTGAACAGCGTGCCCTTCTGGTAGAATCTAGAAGGTGAGCTATTTTTTTTACTCACATGTATACTATTTTGACTCATGTGTATACTATCTTGTCAAAATGCAGCTGGTACAAGCACCGGTTTGGTTTTGCCACCCAGATGTCCTTTAAAAAATATATTTACCCATACTTTATATGAATACAAATAGTCTTTTGTTTCAAGAATCTCTCTCTCTCTCTCTCTCTCTATATATATATATATATGTATGTATGCTGCTACTTAGGTGGTGTCATATATATGCTTTGAGGGCACCTTCTATTTGCATGTGCTTGCATATAGTCAAATTAATGGTTTTAGATCTCTTTTGCTTTTGACTTAGTCAAATTTCGTGTACTCATTTTTTCTTCTTCTTGTGCAGGTTTTCTAAGTCTGTTGGATTTGATATCATATGCAATGGGTCTAATGTAGTGGACTTTAAGGAAGAATCTAATAAGGTTAGCAATATCTACTTCATCTCTTTTCATGATTTAATCAAGGCCGGAGTTTGAAATCGAAGTGACATCTCAGGATCATATGATTTTTTTCACATTACGTGGTATTGTAATAAGTATTTAGCGTAATTGAATCAATCAAGTTACTGTAATTCTTGAAAATGAACAACAATACCAAAGCAATATTTTAGATGGAGTGGATGGAATATGGTCGAAGGTGACCGTTTCTTTTGTAACCATCGGATTATTTTATTTTAGCTAAATCATTTGAACCATGGGTCTGTCACATAAGAATTTCTAAACAAGGTTTTTCTAATGTAAATGTGGAGCAGATCCTCTTGGTGTCCAAGCAAAGAAGGTTAGGATGGAAGGAGATCTGGAGGTATATCATCCTTTTTCTCTCAACAATTAACATTTATGCAGCCTTTGTTTGTTTGTGTAATTAGCTATTACATCAAATCATTCTTTGTATATGTTTGGGCAGGACCCCTTTCAGGTTATAGTACAGATAATGAGCAAAACATGAGAATTTTTTTTGGCAAATTGTTGAATATCTTATTGTAAACCGAATCAAGTATATAAATTAGTACCAACTGCAATAAGAAGGGTATGCACCTGGTTGTAATACATATCATTTTCCATTGTTAGTTGCTCTATTTTTGGTACCAAAGTGGTATTTAACCATGCTCTATAGTTCTTTTTGTCATGTTCTTTGGAGTTTTACAATATTGAATATATATATGTGATAGAAGTGTGTAAGATGAGGTAGGTTTTTCTCTTCATTTAAGATGGGTTAGATCTGGCATTCATAAACTTCTTAGGCTCATAGTTGTTTTATTGTTCTTTTCTACATGCCATATTTGAATTTTCAGAATTTCTAGAATATGTTTTTTTAAAATACTAATAGTCAAATTGCAGATGTATTATGGAGGTTTCGAGCTTGAGGTAGAACCTTGCCTAGATGATTGTTCTTTTTAAATACTAATAATCAAAAAATGACATCATGACCTGCATAGATGATTGTAGTATTTCTACATTTGCTTCATTTGTGGTACTCATCATATTGAATGAATGGTGGCTTAACAGGAACAAAAATATAGCATTGACAATTCTATCAGACAAGGCATCCACAAACCAAAAGAGGTTATTAGAAATCTTATCTTCTTCATTACAGAAATTTGTGTTGTCATACATTTAATCCATTTGCCGATATGTAGGGCATTGACATAATTGTTACATGCACGGATGTTTCTATTGCCATCTGAATAAATACTATAAAAGCAAGGGATTTAATCCATTAATGCACCATGGCCTAGACTTTAATGATGTATTCCTTTTGATTTCAGGCGACTGATTTCAAGCTCACCTCAAACGAATCACTAGGGGTCGGGGACACTTGACAGGAGAGGCGAAGCAAATATTTTTTTTTTCTTTTATTTTGAAAATGGGCCATACGATTCTCATATTGTTAACTCTCTTTCTTTTCTTCTTTTATTTGAATAAAAGGATTGGACATGTAGAATGTAAAATATTTGATTGATTTGAAAGGTTGGATCATAGGTTGAGATGAAACCTTCTGTTTGAATAAAATAATTGGGCTTCTACTCTTTTTGTGACAGCCCGGATTTCGGCGCCCCGAAACCCATGCCGTCTATGGGCTGGCACTAAGGCCGAGTCCGGGAACAGATCATATCGCGTCACGGCATGCACAGCGGAATCTAAGCGGACCCAATTCCAACTCGTAGCATAAGCAAAATAATTGTTTATAGCATTCAATCTCAAAACAACAAAAACAGATGGTTCTAATTCCATAAAAAGCCTTATGGGAAAAGAACCATTGAGAACCACCGGTAAGGACCTTTCCTTTCCGAAACATGGTTCAACAAAAATATCAAAAGAATAATATTTAGGATTCATCTCTTTACAATCAAAACGAGACCAAAAATTTAATTCGTCACTCAGGGCCAGACCTACCCAGGTCTAGCACAAAGAAAACAATCCTCAGGATGGGGCTCCTCAAGGTCCTCATCGGGGGAGTAGTCCGGATCTTCCTTCTCCGGAATCTCCACCTCAACGCCTTCACCTGAAGCTGTGACATTAGTAAAGGAATGAGCTTCATCCAAGCTCAGTAGGGAAATATCTCATAGCATGCTTATCAAAATATCAAACACATATCTTATGGCGTGACGAAAATGAAACAATTCTGAACACATGCGAAGTGATGATTCTCATAACCTTAACACACACATGCAATGCTGATGGTTTCATGAACATGCTCACATTTCCAATCTGACATAAGAAAGAAGAAACTTAAAGATGATTTACTTAAAGTGATAGAATGAGGAACTATATCCTCAAGCCCCCGATGAAATACCCACCATCGTCACTAACATGAGTGATATGCACAAATATCCAAGGTCTCATAGAGTTGGACACTTGGCCGAACGAATTTACCGTTGTATGGTAGGAGTCACATAGCACATACACATATCACACAAAGGGTGTACGGATTGGCCGCCGTACCGGTCACGGATATCCTACCGCGTCAGTCACGGTTATACCGCCGCGTCGGTCGGGTATTCACATAACCTTAAATCGTAAGTGCATACGTATAGCTTGTCGCCGTGTAAAGTGATAATCATAGTTTATGTCAAAACCAGAATGAAATGTGAAGATCTCACATACACATGTCACAAAGGATCTCGAAAATTTCATAAACTCCACATGTTTTCAACTCACACGTGTCACATGCCTCATTAGTTTGAATTCATATACGGAAATCACATGGTCAAAGCAGAACGTATCACATGCCTCATTAATTTGAATTCATATTTAAAAATTATATAGTCAAAGCAGAAAATACATCACATCATAACACACGTGTTAACGAAATCAATACACATGATATCAAGTTTTCCCTACCTTACGGATCAGACCCGTGCTTGCTCAAGCCTTCACAAGGTCGGGTCCTCCTTAATCACGAAACTTACCTAAACATGATCATTTTTATTTATTAGAATGAGGCAAAACACACTGCCAAAAGTCCCCGTGAAATCTCACGGTCAAAACTCACCAAACGCTAAAATCTGGGAATTTCGATCGATCGAATCCCTATTTCGATCGATTGAAATCCATTTTCGATCGATCAAAATAAATTTTGATCGGTCAACCTCTTCCAAAACTACAAAATACATTCTCATTCGATCGGACAAATTTTTCAAGTTGATCGAACGAATTAAATTCGATCGATCGAAGAAAAATTTGATCGGTCGAATTCCACAGAAGGCATTTTACCTTAACACAGTTCGATCAGACGAATCCCGATTCGTTCGATCGAAATTGCATAATTCGATCGATTGAATTTAATTCAATCAGTCAAATTCTCACAACAATTTTCTAATGTTCTGTTTCTATACGAATCGTTCGATCGAACTACAGGTTTGATCGATCGAATTAAAATTCGATCAAACGAATTTCTCAGAATTTCATTTTTTTTTCATTTTCACTGACATTTTGATCGATCGAGCCATAATTCAATTGATCGAAATGAGCAGATTTCGCTTAATTTTGGTTTTTTTCACTCCCAATCACTTTTCACTTTGAATCCATCTCAAATCTTATGATCCTCACATGGATACACACTAATTCAACTCCACACTACAGATCCAAAACAAATTTTCACACTCCTTACCTTGATTTCAGAAGAATTCTCCTCCGTGCTTTTAAGAATAGTTTGAGTTTTCTCTGAGTCCCAATAGATCAATCCAATCGTCGATCGAGCAGCTGCCTCCCTCCATGCCAACTGATCGATCTCATCAATCACGGGCACTCAATGCCTTAAGATTATCCTCTCTCTTCTTAACTCTCATTCACAGGCATTTAATATGCAATTAAATGTCCTTGGTTTCCTTTTATACCTTAACTCTCATACTTTAGTGTAGGGCAGCTACACTGAAGGAACGTGTGTGAGGGTTTCAACTCCCACATCCAGTCTTTATAAGATCAATCCGGTCCGTTGGATTTGATCTATAGACATTACCTCACGGTTAAAGGGGGGTCCTTGGTGCATGATCCGTCGGTACACGGACCGAGTCCTACGGATCAAAGCCCAAAAGGGTTGGGACGTTACACTTTCTATTAATGGCATTGAATTATTTGCATTTAAGTTGAATGGATGTGTTGAAATATGAGATTAATGGCTTTTTCTTTTATATAATTTGTTTTAAAGCATTAAAATAATTATACTAAAAAAAAGTATTAAAAAAATTGTATTTAAAAAAGCATAAAAAAAAGCATAGAAAACATTATTTTAAAAAAAATTGCATAAAAAATCGTTGACGTAATTTTATTTTTTTTAAATAATATTTTTTTTTTTAAAATTTGCATAAAAAAATCATTGCCAAAAGCAGTGGTTTTTTCTATGACTGTAAAGAGCAGTCGTTGTTGAAGTTCGTAAACTACTGTTTTGTGTAGTGGTAAAAAAAAAATCACTCATTTTTTTACAACTGTTTAGGGCAGTGGATTTTTTGAAAAAAATATCACTATCAAAGACAGTAGTATTTTGAAAAAACCACTGTTTAAGTCGTAGGATGAGCTATCATCAAATGTCAGCAGGGAAAATTAAAATGCTAATTTATATGTTAGATTATCCATTCATGTCTAGATGAAAAATAAAACGAAACACATGTCATCTTATATTAGGTCTATTCTAGCATCTATATATCCTAGCAGTATATAACAGAACAAGCACTAAATCATGCAATTATTGTATCATGCTGACAATGCTGACATATTCATGCTGACGAGGAATCAGGCGAGATCAATGAATCATGCTGAAACAAGACATGTACAAGAACAAGAAACAAGAAAATCAAGCTCTCGAGTTAGCGGGATCACTTGTCAAGCTCCCGAGTTAGCGGGATCACTTAGACCGAGAAAATCAAGCTCCCGAGTTAGCGGGATCACTTGGACGGGATATCAAGCTCCTGAGTTAGCGGGATCACTTGTTTCAAGATGAATTAAAGACGTGTACATGATATCAAGGATAACAGAACATGAACAATGCATGCTAACATATATGCAAGAACATCATGAACATATATGATATAACAAAACTGAACTAGTATCACTGAGTTAGCATAACTATTCATATTCATGCGTTGAAATTGATCTTATCATCATTCGTACATAACTGATCGTATCATCATTTATAATCACACATCTAACTGAACTAGCCTAATAGTCCTACGGCACACTGCTTGAATCCTTATCATGCATATTTATTCATCAAAACTTAACATGAGCATAGTCATGCAAAGGCATTTATTTAAACTGAAATTAGCATAATCATTAATATTCATCTATTGAAGTGAGCTAACTATTCATCAAAGCTGGTCTAGCATCTTCATTCATTAATCATACGTCAAATCTTACCTATATTTTCATCATAATTCATAAATTCATCTATCTCTATCCATGATGCTTATACATGAGCAATACATGATCATTATTAATCAGAATCATTCCTCTGAACTGATAGAGTATTATCCCATTATCACTATATATTTGAGCATCATCCTTTAACCATAAATCAATACCGAATTCATTAGTATCATATCCATCCCAACTGACATGAGTTCATTATACAAACTGACATTATCACATGCGTTTGTCATCAACAAAATTAATTGGCATCCTTATAAATCTCTAATTATCATTTAAAATTGCCTTTATATTCAAAGATTATCATACTGACGTATATTCATAGAATAATCCTATGTCAAGCTGATTTAGCATGGTTCGAGCATCAAAATTCATGGTATAAACATATATGGCTTTGATCTTACTATCATCATAGCTTAGTATTCCTCAGCAGAACTAGCACAACTAGCATATGGATTAAACTAACATAGGCATAATTATAATTTGCTAATCAGGAATGAATTCGAAAATAAAATATAAATTAACAATGTAAACTCCCTCCCTTATACCAGGCTTACGTGTAACTGGTTACCCGTGCACGCATGCCTTCAAGCAAAAGCGTCATGTGCACCAAGTGGCACCTAGGAATGTCATTCATAGGTTTAGTATTTTTAATGGTTTATTGAGTCAAGATAGACCCAAATTATGGACCATTTATGGTCCCATGTCTTATGGGCAAACTCAACAAGTCAACCCAGTACAAACCCCTAATAGAGGTGTCACCAAGCGCATCAAATACAGGGTTGCCGCAGCAAGCTTTGCTGTTGAGCATGTTGCTGCGACTTGTTACCAATTTTTGACCCCTTAAATGTTGGATTCAGAAATTTATTCCTTCCTTAAAGTTGTAGGGATCGTTGTCTCCTTTCCAACTCATCAATAATCGTGCCATTTGGAGTTCCAGATCAAACGTTATGATGAAAATACCAAACAGTGGTCAGTGCACAATGTTGCCGCGACAAGCCTGAGTATCTTGCCGCATCTTGTCACTAATTTGGACCCTTTAAACGTCGGATTTAGAGCTTAGTTACTGCATAACAGCTGTAGGTCTCGTTGTCTCCTTTCCAACGCATCAAGAATCGTGCCATTTAGAGTTCGGGGTCAAACGTTATTACCAAAATACCACACAGTGGTTTGAGTATACTGTTGCCGCGGCAACAAATAAGGCTTGCCGCGGCAAGCCCTTCAGCATGGTGTCTTGCTGCGGCAAGCCCTTCAGCATGGTGTCTTGCCGCGGCAAGCCTGGCCTGTCGGGCTTCAGCTAGGTTTCTTCTTGCCCTTTTTGATCTGCTGTTCCTCCCTTCTTTTGCTTATATATATACCTATATATTTTCTATATGCATATACTTATATATATATACATATGGTTGTCTATATCTGTAGTATTTTCTATATATATATACATATATCTATATATATATTTTCCATTAACAGATCTTTAATAGAGATCCGGAGTGCCGCAATCTGCACTAAATTTCGGAGGACATTTCTGAACTGCAAGTCTTAAAATTAACCTTCCGTATAAGAACAACACACAACTAACCTTTTTGGTGTTTGGTGTATAGTTACATGCGAACATATAGAGGTTGTGCTTGCTGGTCTCAAGGATGAAACAAAAATGAGAGGATGTTTGTTGAGTAATGGTCAGCTCAAGTTAATCATCTATTCTTCATGTCTGTAACAACAATTAATTGAAGAAGAGGTTGTTTTATCTGTTTGGTATTGGCTTTGCGTGCATGGAGGCTTTCGATGACTCATGGAGTCGTGTAGCTAATTCCTCATGCAAGTAGCTTATCAGCTACTCGAAGTTAAGGTTGCCTGTGAGCCAACACTACTTTAGTAGTGTATTACATAAAAGACAAGACAATAAAAACAAAACAAAACCAGGGTCTTCTTGTATATTACCCAAAACAACCTTACTTGCATATTAAAACAGGCTTACTTGTATAGTTTACAGATAACCCAATAAAGAGGTTATCTAATAGCGCCCCTCTCTCTTCTTGGTTTTTTTTTTTTTTTTTAAGACGGATTAAAGCTATATTCCAATTTTACGCTTAATTTTTGGGCTGGGATACCATGCAGCCTTCACTTGATTTTTGGTCTTGTGTAGGCAGATAAAACCAAATGGTTTTGGCTTATTTTCTACCTGTATATAGGAAAAATTATCACTGACCAAGTAGTTCATAAAATTTGATTTTAATACACCTGCTTTAATACACCTGCGTCTAGCTTGCATTCAAATTCTAAGGCTTCATATTTTACACAGATTTAAAGGCTAATATAGTGAGGTCCTCAGGGTGTCGTGGTGAAAACTTGCATATGACCTGACTTACTATATCTAAGGATCGTTACATTTTCTGGGCAGGGTACAACAGTCATGGGAAGTTAATGCCACAGCCTTCATTTTTGCATAAGCAATGCTCCTAAAAAATGTTGGAGCAAGAATTACCCATAGTTATGTTGGTGCTGAGAACCCATCCCTAACATTTAATTAAGATGGAAAAACTGTTAGTATGGGAAAGACAGTGGAGTTTTCTACCAGCTAACACTGACAGATAACCATTATTGCTAGTCTGTCATCTTTGGTAGGTGGAAAACCTCGCCTTTTTGTCCTCACTCTTGGAAAACCTCGCCTTTTTGTCCTCACTCTTGGAAAACCTCGCCTTTTTGTCCTCACTCCTTAATAACAGTTCTACTATCATGTTTTGGGGTTTGTTTACCTACATTCAGGAGGGTTTTTGACCAAATATTTTTCAGACATTACTAAGACTACAATGAAGGCTGAAGTTAGCATTCCCCTTTATATATTTTTTTAGTTACAAAATTTTTGGAGGTCACTTGAGTTGTTTAGTTGGTATTTTACTGCATAAAACTATGTTTGCAGCAATGTTGGCACTGACGAATGTATCAAGCAAACTTGTCAATATATTTACAAATAACAAAATAAGTTTAAACTATCGTGATTATCTTTCTCACAAAGTGTATAATGATAGCATACCTATATGCTAATCTTTGTACATTTAATATTTTGACATTTTCAAAAATTATTTTTCAGATATTCTGTTTGTGGAGATTTCTAGTTTTAGTGTGCTAGAGTTTTGGATAGTATTGATCAGTGAGAATTTTTCTTGGTTTGGTAGCTTGATAGTGCCTATACCTTTTTATATGTTAGGATCTCGGTGGATCTCTCGGTAGAGATGCAGCAACTGGAAGAGGGGTTCTCTTTGCAACAGAGGCCCTGCTTGCGGAGTATGGAAAGAGTATATCTGACCAACGATTCGTTATACAGGTCAATATCTTTGTTATTCCTTTACTTAAGTGCATTTACTTTCTCAATCATCTATTTTGGCAATTCCTTATGGCAGTGGGGGATTTGATTATTAAGATGAATCAATATAATTTTAAACCATAACTCTGGATATGTTTTCATCCCATGCACACAATATATTTCAAAATCAATTGAGGTGAGCAAATTTTGAGGGCAGCAGCAATTGTAGAAACTACGAGTGTGCACCCACATGCACAACTTAACATTTTCAAGACACACTGCAGAAACATGTGCATGTAGGTGTCCAGGCACATACACAGAAAGGTGGGAAAAAGGGTAATTAACTGTTTGGGCATTTGTAAGATGTCAAGCTTAGTATCTGCTAATCGGGGTTAGGCCTGTAGCTCAAATGCGAGGTTGACAATATTGCAACCTTGAGGTCGCAGATGAGAGAGAGAGAGAGTACCTGCTAATCATGATTGGGAGAATAAGCAAACATTTCTGTAATGTTAGTTTAAAAGAAGATTCATTTGAACTCAAGTAGAAACTGAAATTGGAAACTGAATTTGCAACTAAAATAATGAACTTAGAAGACTCGAGGTTGGCTCTTTGGCTGATGTGGGGCTCTAAGAAACAAAATTATGACAATAAGCATCCCTATGACAGGGAGATTCTTTTTCTATGCTTGAAATTATTATAGCCGACTTCCTCACCTGTTAACCAAACAGAAGTAAGGCCTTATCTTAAGATCAAGGAGAGACCATCTCCTAAACACTAAGCAATTTCAGAATAGCAGAAACTAATAGATGAAAATATCTGTCAGTGCCCTTCAATATATATATATATATATATATATATATATATATATATATATATATATTGCATGTAAAAAAACTATTTTACATGCAATTATAACATGTATGGAGCGCATATTCAGATGATACTGCGAGAACAGTTTTTGGTTGTTGAACAAATCAGAAAGTAAAGAAGAAATAAAAATAAAAATAAAAGCATCAGTGATAGACTTCCATGAAAAATACATTACATACTATATTTTACATGCACACATTTATACATGGCATTCACCACCACTGCTAAAATTTGTGAAGTCTTCTTAATTTTATTGCACATAATTTCCATTATTGTGATGCTATCCATGCTATCCTTTAAAAGGCAACTTAAGGTATTTTGCGTACTACAAACAATAAGGAATATATTGATCAACTAACAATATGAGGAATGTGTTGGTCATTAAAAATAAAAGAATGGGTCTCATTAATAGAAATAAATCCTGTTGTGTGGTTTTAAATACACATCAATAGCGTCTTTAAAAAGCAACAAACTAGCAAAAAAGTTGAGTGAGCATTGCAAAGTTTACAGCATGGCATGAATCCTAATGTGAACTATATATGCATGTGTGTCTTATATGGGTTCACTTTGGAAATTCAGTATACAATTTTAAGAACGATGTACTTGGTTTTTTCATAATTGCGCATGGAAAAACTGATTTTTCAGACTATATGTATCCTATCAGACGTTAAATTAATCCACGGAATAATAGGACTTGAAGCTATTCTGGTTTCCCTTTAACTCTTCTTGAGGTAGGATCCCTTAGCAGTATTGACATTGGTACCCCAAAGTAGGCAGCATCCATGACCTTTCATAGAAAGTGCAGCAGCCTTAATTCAGATTTCCTAATTCTGTTGTCATCCCCTTCAATATTAGAAGATGAAAATGAAAAGATAGTATCCTTCTATCTATATGTTGTTATCCTTCGCAATCTCTGATTGCTTTGCATGTCTTGTTTTTTCCAAAATTTCAGGGATTCGGAAATGTAGGTTCTTGGGCAGCCCAACTCATTAGTGAAAAAGGTGGGAAAATTGTTGCAAATAGCGACATTACAGGAGCTGTGAAGAACATAAAAGGTCTTGATATACCAAAAATTGTCAAGCGTTCCATAGAGAATTGTGGAATTAAAGGTTTTGATCGTGGAGACCCAGTAGACCCCAAGCCATTATTGGTCGAAGACTGTGACGTTCTAATCCCTGCAGCCCTTGGAGGCGTGATTAACTGGTTATTTTCTCATGGACTCATCTTGGTTAATCCCCTTTTGGTGTCTTAAAAGTAATAACCAGCCTACTCTCTAAATTCACCGAAATTGTTAACTTAAGTTCCATTTTTTGGATTAATTGCACTGTTATTGCAAACTGTACATATTATCAGTTTAAAAGTAATAACCAGCCTACTTTCCTAAAATAAGTGACATAAATGTTTGTGTTCAAAATTTCTTAGATACTACATAATGTCCAAGAACTCACATGGATTTTATTTTCCAAAATTGACCATTGGTCAGGGAAAATGCAAATGATGGATTTTGGGACACATGGTACCTGTAAAAAAGCAGTTCTTACAAGTTTTGATTTATATAGCTGACAATGAAGAAGACACAATCCAGTGATAAGACAACGAACTAGTGGCATCAACCAATAAAAATTTCAGAGAATTTTTATTGGACGAGCATTTCAGAGAATTTTTACAATAAAGAAGACACAATCCAGTGATCAGACAATGAACTAGTGGCATCAACCAATAAAAATTTCCTTCCAACAAAAAAATGATGATGATGATGATGCAAATAAAAAAAATCTAAACTGAGATCCTTCAAATAATCCTCACAGAAACCCAATCACAAGAGCATCAGGATTTTTCAAATAGAACAAGTAACACTTCAATGATATCATCTTTATGCAAGAAACTCAGTGAAGTAGCAGACAATTGTGAGTAATGTTAAATTTAAAACCTTAAAAGTTTTCAGGACTGCCACCTAATTGTTTTTCATCTTCTATGTCAACCTCCAAAATTTATTTTCCAAACTAAATGAGCTTAAACATTTAAAAATAAACCGATTTATTTCTTCTTAGGTGGGAGACCATGTGTTTGTGAAGATCTCGCCGACCAAGGGCATCATGCGGTTTGGAAAATGAGGAAAGATCAACCCTCGATTCATTGAACCCTTTGAGGCGTTGGGTCAGGTTGGCGAAGTGGCCTACCGTGTTGCCTTATCGTCGTAGTTGTCAGCGGTCCATCCCGTCTTCCACGTATCAATGCTCTGGAAATATGTGAAAGATGAGACACACATTTTGGACCACCAACCAATCGAAATTTAGGGTGATCTCACATTGGTGGAGGAACCAATTAAAGTATTGGACTGCAAGGAGCAAGTATTAAGAACCAAGAAAATTCCGCTGGTTTTGGTCCAATGGAGAAATCTCTCTCCTACCGAGGCGATGTGGGAGCGTGAAGCAGAAATCATGGATCAATATTCAGACCTGTTTGTATAAGAAAGTACATCACCTTTCATGAGTTTTCATGAGCTAATGTAGTCTGTTTAAATTTTATCTGTGAACGTGTAAAAGTCTAAAACCTATAATCGCTATGGATTTTATATATCTATGTGCTAGCATAAAAGTCGAATTGGAAAAAAAAAAAGGATATTCTAATAGTTAATTGCAGGCCACAGATCGTGATTTATAAGTGTGCGACAAGCCGTAGGCAATGAGACGCATGTGTCACCACTAATGGTGTTGAAATTCCCAATGTACCACAATGGTTAAGTGAATGTGAATGAAAACACAAACCTTAAAATTTTCCCCATTACCTGAGACTGCATATAAGTAGATTAAACTTCTCGATGAGTGACCTAATGATCCTATTGCCCCAACTTGGGCTGCACCACTAGTGCCCTGCCCGCTCAAGCGTCCACTTATATCACGCTCGAGTGTACATCTGGCACCGCTTGAGCGTACTTTAGACCTATAAATTTGGGTGGAAGCCCCAATGCTCTTTCCTGCAATGATTTAAACCCTTCTCAGCTCGTCTTCTTCCTCTCCTCCCTGGCCGAAGCCCTAATCTTCTCAAACCCATGCCATTTCGATGCTTTACGTTGAGATCTCTTCGGATTTCGGACCTAGCTCTCACGCGCATGCTATTTCACCACGGTAACCCTCTTTAAAACCATTCTTTTTTATTAAAGCTCTATTTTTCCTTCCATTTCCACTTAGCCATGGCTTCCAAGAAGCTCAAGGTGTCAAACCCTCAAGGTCTTCGGCCCCCAAGCTAGCTTCTTCGAAACGATCGAAGGACGATCCACCCACGGCCCCTGTGCCAGAACTTGAACACCTGCCAAATGGTGGGCCGACAAAACCATCGAACCCGAATGGTCCTTCAGTCCCGACCTTTTTCGTAGACAATGACTCCACTACATGGGCAATGAATTATATCCGTCGAGCAAAATTCAAATTTTTACTTCAACTGTTCCACATGCACTATTATCCGTGGTTGGTCCATTTATTTTACCAAAACATGGAAGTCGGCACCGATCACCACGCCGATAAATTTACCACAAAAATTGATGACCGAACTTTCCATTTCAACGTCCTCGACGTTGTTCAAGCCACAAATGCTCCCCTAGATTTTTGCCAAAGCTTAGGACTGTACCAGCCACATCCCAAGGAGGTACCCCTTGTCACCATTGCCACTAAAATGGCCAAAGATAACCTTATTGTAAACGGAGCCATCCGTAGGGCACAACTGCCACCCAAATTGTGGCCTTAGATGATATTTTTAGGAAGAATATTTACCCCATTCAACATGATCAAGAAAGACGAGGACCCCTAATTCAAGCCCTATATTCCATGCACGATGACCGTTGGTTTAACGCACCAAAACTGATCTTTGGGGGCATCATCTATGCCCATTATCACATGCGTAGCACAATGCCCAAAACACCCTTACCGTACATTCCCTATGCCCGCCTCATCTCCCGAATGCTAGAAAACCACGAGGATATCGAATGTGAAGAACCTTATAAATTCTTGCCAAATGAAGAGAAGCGCTCTGATAACATCCACCAGTGGACATTAAAAGATTGGAACCGCACCCTAAAAACCTTGCGTAGTAGCACCAAGAACCGACTCCTTCACTGCCTACAATAGCCCACCCCACAACAACATGCAACCAAGGGTACTCAACAGGCCCCGATTCAGCCACCCCTAGAACCATCAGGCGATTTCCTAACACTCTCTGAATTCAACCGTCAAATGGAAATCCTTTTGCACCTCCAACTCCAGACCCATGCTTAGTTGTCCACCTTACGTGAGGACAACTATATACTCCATCAGCGGATTGACTACCATGAGGAAATCATTACGTGTATGCTGGAAAAGGTCTACCCCATGACCTCTACACCATACTTAGCCCATGTAAGGATATTTGTGTCTGAGTATACCTTGAAATTCACTCAAAGGGAGGCCGCAACAAAAGCTGGTCCCTTTGATGCAGGAGCACGACGCCCCGGGAAACAGCCAACTGAAACCTCTGGTGAGATGAAGATTTAATGACGCTTTCGATTTTATTAGCTGCCATATTGATTCATCTTGCTCTCTTAAAATAAAATGTGCTAGAGTACCATAATTGAGTATTAATTTATAATAGCATGTGTTGTTACTTGAATTCCTATACTTCAAGATACATGATGTTAATAGAAACTAAGGGATATCTAGTTAAATACCCTCAATATTCTTCACCATCAAATTTTGTATACCTTTGCAATGCTCAAACCCCCTCATCTTTGGAAAACTAAACATCACTTGTCAATTACCTTTGATAAATGTTACACTCACTGATTACTTCCCTCAATTTTGAGGATGAAATTTCTCATAAGGAGGGGAGGATGTGACACCTCGTGTTTGTGCACCAATTAAGTCCGGGCCATGAGCCATGTGGACCTTGAATAGGAAAAGCCCACATGGGCACTTGCCACCTAGGATCCTTAGTGAACATCAGCCACATGCCACTTAGACCCAACAGTGAGCCCACAAGTAGTTTTTGTTATGTAGAGCTAGTTGAACCACAAGCTCATGCGTGAACTGTGCAAATTAGACCTCATTAGACCCAAGCTCACATGTGCACTATATGGTTGAGGTCTAATTGAGCCCAAGCTATGAACCATTGGAACCATGACCCATTTGGGGTCTATTAGGAACCTAAAACCTCTTAGGCCACTTGATGGCAATATTGCTAGTGTACCGGGTGACTCTTAACATGTCTGAAACCCATAGGCAGATAAGACCCATTAGGAACTAGAGGGGTCAAAAACCCACTTAGATCAGGTACCTAGGCCTAGTTGATATGAGCCAACAGATGGCTTATATGCTTCAGTAGGGTATTAGAGCTATACACTGAATCTCAGGCCCATATACATACCCCTCTTCACGTAAGCATGTAAAATTATTGCAATGCTATGAAGCCGACTGCTTTTGAAGGAGAAATCGAGGGAAGAAGAAGAAGAAGACCCCTGTTGCTCCTCCTTGGTTGGAGTTCTAGCTTGAGAAAACCTAACCCTTAAATTGCTTTTTATCCTCTCCCCCTCTAAGAGAAGGCTCTATTTCCTTCTTTGGGAACCACACACCTTACGGCTTGTTCGATTGAGACGAGTGTATCGATCAGATCGTCAACATCAGCACCACGACGACATTAACTCGACGTCGGCACCGTGTGTGCGTGTTCGTGTGCGAAAGAATGAGCTAAAGGTAATCCACACCGCGCATGCATCATGATTTAGGAAATAAACTCTTGTCATTAATAGATGAATGTTGAGGATACATGCACAGACTTCATCGATCGAACGTAGAGGATCACGAAAATCAATATATTCTGGGTTCGATGAAGGAAATCTCTGCAAGTGACTTAAATTGGGGGAAAATGGTATAGGTTAACTCTAGTGAATTTGGGTGTATGCATTACATAAATTAGAGTGTTTTAAAAGGGTACATTAGGAAGAAAATCTCGTAATTACAGGATGGTTAAAATAGGTAGGATATGGTGTGCCGTTTGAACCACTTGAGAAACCATAGGGACTATCTCGAGCAGAGACACTAAGAAGTTAAAGATGATAGATTACTGATGTACGCTCGAGCATGATATAGGAACGCTTGAGCATAAAGTCATCTGGAGCCTACGCTCGAGCGTAATTCGTAGGCTATTTTTGCTCGGGTCAAATGCGCTCGAGCGTGTATTGAAGAATTGAACTGGAGTTACGCTCGAGCGTACTGAGAACAACTCGAGTGTTAAGTCATTTGGAGCCTACGCTCGAGCGTTTTTTCTAGGCTAAAACTTTCAGGTTCAATTTACTTGAGTGTAAAGTGAGAGTTTATGTTGAGTATATGCTCGAGCATGAGTCATACCACTCGAGCATGAATTTCAGGCTTATTCTGCTCGGGTGAAATTCGCTCGAGCATACATTTCAATGTGCCTCTGGGATCCGCTCGAGCGTAAGAGACCCACGCTCAAGTGTGAAGGCTTGTTTTTGGATTTTATAAACTACTATGCTAGAACTCGGCATGCACACTTCGTGTTACGCATAGGGGTGTGTAGTGAATACTGGTGGCTAAGAAATACATCTGGCCTCATGAATTAGGTGAGGAAACACAGAGAAGAGCAGCTAGAAAAGCGTGCATAGAACCAACAAGTGTGTGTGGCGCGAGTTAAGGTAGGGAAATTGCCCTTGCCACCTATATGATTTTCGAGTTCAGGTTTATGACGCATTTATTTAATAAATAGTATTCTTAGAAAATGACATTTATGTTTGCATGCACATGTAAATATTTAATCAAATGATGTAATTTCAGCAAATGGTTTATTTAAAAATATGTACATGTATATGAACTTCTCGCATATAAGACTTAAATTCCGCATACATGTTTTACATGATATATGATCATGCATCTTGACCTCGTGATATCTACCTTGACTTTGTACTATCTGTACCTTCGATCGGTGTTAATGTACATTCAATGTGTATTCGTGTGTTATGTGTGCACATGTGCAATGAGGAGTGGAGTCCCTGGAGTATAAACCCCTGTGTTCCTATTATGGTCTGCTCAATCCTCTAATATGAGATGTATTGCCATGTGAAGTGCTCTGAGGGTGCTAGATATAAGGGGAGTGGAGTCTCCATGAGAGGGGTGGAGTCCTGGAGTCCCCGGGGTTACAGCCCTGTGCTCCTAATACGTACTACTTAGCTCCTTAATATGGGATACTTACACTAACAACATGTGATATGATATGCCTTGTATTTTCTATGTGTAATTCGTTCAAATCCCAGTTATCGTCGAAATATGTGCTCATGTCTCGTTCTCATCAAATCATTCACCATGGACACGTATTTAATTGTCTTTTGGCCCATCTAACATCAAGCATTTTGTGCATGATTTGATTTTTGAGATATAATATCTGTAAAATTTAGCTTGTATTTGATATGTTATAGACAAGCATGAGTTCTTCTACATTGTGTCTTTATTTATGCATCAAAAAACATGGATTGGTTATGTTAAAAATGTACTTGTGCAACCGTGGGATTTGTGACCATCCCGTTGTGGCGATGCGCTCGCTTGCAAAAACATATAGAGTCGTCACCCAAAGCTTTCGGTGTCCCGAGAAACCTAGTTCATTTTTATGAGCACTGAAGTGATAAAAATATGACTCTGATTCCGGTCCACACCAAAGGCTCTTGGGTAGGGGCTTCGGTTATCGATCGGGAAGGTGTTAGGTACCCGATCAACCAGCTTAAAGAGGTCTCTACTAATGGCCAAAAATAAAATAAAGTAAAAGAAAAGAAAATAGCTTCCTTTTGCCTAAAAGGGCTTAGAATCCTATTTGTGCTCCTCCGTCCCTACCGAAAAGTCGGCGGCGTAACAGCACAAATGGAAGGATGGAGGGAGCCAGAGAGAGATAGGAGAAGAAAGGGGAGAGCCGGAGCCCTCGGGCCCTTGTAGCACCGTAGCAGAGCATTGCGTCGCTTGCTTTGATGAGCTTTTGATGGTTAGTGTGGTGGAAAGAGGGGTTCTAACCTCTAAGGCTTGGTAGCTAGAAAGTAGAGAGGGAAGGTAAATGGATAGCATATACCTAAGCTAAGGGATCTAGGGTAAAAAATATCACTCAAAGAAGGTTTTGAAATTCTGGATTTTATATGGGAAGTGTGAACCAAAGGGAGAAAGATCTTCTCACTTTATGCTCTTTGTCTCTTAGATAAAAATTCTCAACCCTTAAACCAAGTGGTGGGGGGCTCTATTTATAGGAAAAGGGTGGGTTAGGATGCTACTTAAGAGCTAAATGAGTTTAGCAATTATGTAATCTCACATCTAAGGATTTCTAGGGTTTTTGGAGCCTTGAAATGTGTGGAAGGATCCTCCAATGGTGGATGATGGGGTGAGGCCTTAAGCCACTTTAGGGGTTGCAAATAGGTAGTGAATGGGTGTAATAGAACTAGCAAAATACACCCCAAAGGTCAAGGTGGTCAACAATTCAAACTCCAATCATGATTTTCGGGGCAAAATCTCAGGGTTACTGTTCATATACCTAGCACAACTAATAGTTGCGCCAGGCAAATGTACAGTAAAACAGTGTTTAAACAGTGCCTGGAAGTTAGCTTGCGAGGGTGGGGTCCACATTTAATATTGGCACAACTATTAGTTGCGCCAAGCTTAAATCCTAGGAGAATTGGCCTGGCGCAACTAATAGCTGCGCCAGACAAACTTATAATTGGCACAACTATTAGTTGCGCCACATCCCTAGGGGGGCCAGCTTGAAATTACCTTCTTGCCCTCTGAGTTCGAACTGCCATATCTTTCAATGTACAACTCTGATTGGGGCGATTCTTGGACCGTTGGAAAGCTACAACCTCTACTTTTCAATGGAATGAGATTCGATCATAGTAGAGGTCCACATCCAGTTCTAGTGCACCCCTCCTCAACCATTTGCTTGATAAGGTTAGGTTTAGGTTCAGAATGGGTTTCTAAGGGTCGGGATTGGTTTCTAAAGGTTCGGGTCAGTTCCTAAGGGATCTAGGGTGATTCCTAAGGGTTTTAGAAAGGTTCTTAAGGATTTTAGGGGGGTTCCTAAAGGCTCCATACATGTCATCAAAAGCTCAGAATTGCACCTTTCTCGAACAGTGTTTCGATCGGGCCTTGGACCAAATTTGGGTGTCTACAGATGCCCCACTTTGGTATCCGATCACTAATGACCGAACGACAAAGAAAAAGAGACATTCGAAGAGGCCCAAGGCATTATTGACGGGTTTGCTACATTCGAAATGAACTTTAAACATCAAATGAGTAACATGGTGAGAAAATGAAAGCCTTGGATGTCAGGCTAAACATTCGTTTCTCGAGGTAATCGATTCCCAAGCACTTAGTGACATTACTGGGCGTAACCGAGGTGGAATGAATTGCAAACTCCCTATAGTCGGGAAAGACATTTGCTTCTCGGGATGATTTGAAGGTATTTGATGTTTAAAATTTATTCTAAATGCAACAGCGTCCTGAGTAAGAGGGGTGATCGACCCACATTCAAAGATAGGCGCGAAGTAAACATACGCAAGGCTCAACAATTTGCATCCAATCTTACGAGGCATTTCATGGCCCCGTCGGACTATTCGCGGGTGCTCCTGCTGAAAGCAGGGTTCGAGGTCTTTGGGCGAACCCATCAATCCTAAAGTTTATTTAGCATGATTGCCCAAGCAAAGTGAATAGTTGTCACAATGCTTTTTGGGGTGGACGTGCCATTTTGGAAAGCATGCCATAGATTAATATGACCTAGGGCATCAACTTCGACTACCTTGAACAGATCCAACCAAACATTGGGGTGTCTCCTTAAAGGGATATCCAATCCTGGTCTCTGCTGACAATGATCATAGACATCGATTAACTATGCATAATCATGCACCCATCAGGGGCAATAAGCAACATCAAAGGTGATGGAAGCACTGACCCAGACCCGCCCGGGTATAATTTATGGGGACAAATGACCATCATACAGATACCCAGATGCATGACGTACACTTTACAGGTATACCGCTGCCCATACGGGTTTTAAGCCTATAGAAAATAAAACAGGAAATGATCCCTTCTGAATGCATGGTTGCACATAGTTTGATTGATACGTAATCTCATTCTCAACAGGTTGGTCTCAACCAACGATTGACCTTTTCCAACGGAGAATCTAAAGCTTAAGACACTTAAGTTAACATGAATCCAAAATAGAGCGCTCATCGTAAAGATTTAGCAGTGGAGTCGACTCGATCGAAACATTGACTGTTTGACTGGGACTGACACCGCTGCTCCTACCTTAAAGCAGGATCCAAATATCTAAGGCGAACCCCAGACTCCAGACTTTAATATAGCATAACTACATTACTGATAAAATATTGATATTTTACCGCATTAAAAACATGCAAGTGTGCGTCTTTGTGGGGAATACAAATCTGTTTTTAATTTTTCTATCATTTTGTATGATTTTTTTGAAATTTTCAATTGTTATTTTATGTGATTTTTTTTTGGGAGTTTATTATTTTATATGATTTTTTTGGAATTTTGAAACTATTATTTTATGTGGATTTTTCTTGTGAATACTTCCTGCTTCTCTGTGGGGATTTTTTGGATTTTTCCTTTATATTTTCCTGTGTAGGATCGGGGTGCTCATTGACCACAATCCGCTTTTATTCTAGCATGGCTCTCTTGGCAAGTCAAAGGATGATTCAAATGCCGCCTTGAGAGTGCGTGCTTCTGCCAGGGCGACAGAACAAACAAGAAGAGTGGAGGGACCGGTCTTCTCATCTAGCCTGTACCAGGCCCAAAACCTAGCCTAAGTGGTTGGCGCCACTAATAGTTGAGCTAGGCCACTAGGGGCCTCAAAATAGCCTGGCGCAACTAATAGTTGCACCAAGCAAGAGGTGGGCTTCGGGCTGGGGGCTTTATTTCAAATTTTCTCCCCCCTCCTTTAGATTTGAAATCGAAAACCAACTCCTCCTAGGGATCCTTTACATTGCCTCTACGAGTGCTGCATCGCCGTCGCTTTGCTTGTGTGGATCGATCGTCGGCATACGCTAGATCGAAGACCCCTTTCTCTTTGAATGTAACCAGTAAAACTCATTTTCTTTGATTTTTCTAGCCTTTGCTTGTAGATATGATCATGAACTTATATTCTTTGATGAGTGATGGTTTATTTTTGTGGGGTGTATGTTTATTTGATGAAGTGTGGATGATTCTTTATAAGCAATGCCCTATTCTATTATTTTATGGATTTATTGGTGCTTGATATATATATTTTTTGTTGTTTTTATTTGTGTATATGGAATGATTTTTTTTGTTGCTTTTCGTTTGTGTTTTTTCTTGTTTTTATTTTGCATATAAAGCAATGGATTTTGGGTTATTATTTTTGTGAATATTGATTTAGGAAAAAGATTTTTTATTTTTCATTTTTTTATTAGAAAAAGAAATGATTTTTGCATTCTATTTTTTGAAAGTTAAAGAAAATGATGATGATTTTTTTGAAAACCGACTAAGGAAAAAGGCTTTTTTGTTTTGTCTTTGTTTTTTTTTTATATAAAACATAAGGACTTTTTCTCTGTTTTTTTTTGTTTTAAAAGAAGGACCTAAAACAAGACTTCTCCCTTTTTTTTGTTTTTTTTTTATTAGAATAAAGCAAAGTAAAGGGTTTTTTATGATAATTTTTTGTAAGCAAAGTAAAGGGTTTTTCTTGTTTTTATTTTTAATAAAGCAAGGATTTTTTTTTATTTTTTTGTTGTTAGCAAAGTAAAGGGTTTTTTTTTGTTTTTGTAAGAGAGAAGGGCCCTTTTTTATTATTTCTTTAGAAGCATAAATGATTTGAATTATTTCTAACTTACTTTATTTTCAAATACAGGAAGGGGAAAATTTATTTATTTTTGTCATTTTCTGAAGGAAAGAATTTTTTTGCATTTTCAACCTGAAAGGGATCTCTCTTTTTTTCCGTTTAGGCAAGTGCATCTCTTATTTATGAAAATATGCGAAAAGAAAGGGGAAGGGTGAGCATACTTACCTCCTATTTGCAGCATAGAATATCATGGCTCTTTATCATTGATCTGCTCTGACGTGATTGCTTTTTGTTGCTCCAGAATGTCGGGTGAGGGTGAGCATATTCCTAAGGAGGGCCACGAGGAGGGGCTCGAGATTATATATGGCCCGTGGGGGTAAAAGTTCATTTGGGTAGAGCGGAGGGCGGGTCCATGGCTCAAGATGCAAGGCGAGGCTACCCGAGTCAGCCTCCTTCACCAACAGCATACCCACATTTCCAATTTCGGGATAGCGGGCAAGGTAAAAGAGAGGTTCAATTTATTTCTATTATGCAGTTTTTGCTTTGCCTTTGTGGTCTGATGCACATTTTCTTGGGTGCAGGACCTGTCGAACATTGTATTCCGTGGTGGGTGGCTCGACTTCCATGAGTTCTACCTCTATGTCCCTCCCGTGGTGAAGGTCTTACTAGCATAGGTGGGCTTCGAAGAATTTCTATCTTGCCCTGCCATGAGGGTCGACGCTGCCTATCTTAAAGCCCTGATTGAAAGGTTTCGCCCAGAGACAATGACCTTTCACATGCAGTATGCAGAGATGACTTTGACGCCCGTCAATTGGGCCATGATTACCCGCATCAGGATAGAGGAGATACCGATATCCGATCTCGCGATGCCGAGTCAAGAGGACATCATTCGATTGATTGGGGCTTATCCTCCTCACGGGCAGACACATGGCACCGAGGTCAAGATGTCTTGGCTGACATCTAGGGTGACATCCACAGGTATGACTGGGGAGGGGCAAGGTATGCATGGCTGATGTGCAATTTGTCTCGGGTAACAACCGGGGATTCAAAGTCTGCTGTTGGATTCTGGACTGCCCTAGAGGTAATTCCTTATTCCTTTGCCTTTGCCATTCTCTTTTTTTTTTTTTAATGATCCATATACGCTACTGACCTGGTCCTATGCAATGCCCCCCTCTTTTTCAGGTATGGGGATATCATCACTTTCACCCTGAGCGCCTGCTTATTTTCTCGGAGGTGCTCACCTATCCCCTCCTTAGCAACTGGAATTAGGCTCGGTGCCGCGATGTAGGTTTAATGCACTTGGAGACGGTCAGAGGCCCCAACTCGACTTGATGGTTCCTGAGCAGGTAAAACTCTCTTTCAACTTTGTTTGTTTTTAGCTCGAGAATCTCCTTTTACTAACGTGCTAACTGCTTGGATTCTTTTTTTTGACTTGGGCAGATCCTTCCTGACCCGTACCTTGCATCCCCCTTCTTGGACCGAGCAGCTGTAGGCACTTCCCGCCTATTTAACAATCTCCGTGTCGTTTTCTTCTATGGAGCATGGGCCAAATTCTATTATCTGGGGGAGCAAGTTGTGCACCAGTTCCAGGGTCATTATGTCATACCCGTGGATCCTCCGACGAATGATTGGTATCCTGTTGGCAGTATCGAGGAGCTTACCGCGGCCTTCTTCAACAATAGGCTTCCCATTCATGCTCTCCATGTGCCAGGGACTATCATCTTTGGTACGAGTGCCTGCCGTACCGGTTTATTATGCCATGCTTTGTACCTAGCACTAATTTTCTTGAGTTCGGCGACCCTCTCGGCCAGGTAATTCTTCTTAGCTTGGATTAGTTCCCTTTATTCTTTAGTTCGGTCCTTCATTCCTTCTAAGTGGATCTTTATTTTGTTCATAGTTTGCTCCAGGGGATGATTTGGATGGTGAAGGTGGGATGTGTGCAGCTAATATGTCAGGGGAAGATCCCTCCGGTGCTGGCCCTTCTGGCGTGGGTCCCTCAGGCGAGGGCTCTTTGGGTGCTGGTCCGTCGGGCACCTCTCATGCCAGTATCCCTGGCGGTGATCCACCCGTGGTTTATGGAACCTTTCGGTGCCTGGATGATAGCTTCCTTTCAGGCCTCTGGGCTGATGTAGATCGATAGGCGCGACTTTCTACTGAGGCGGCCCGTGTTCCTCCTCCTGAGGTGGTTCCAAGGGTAAGTCTTTTGATGGCCTAATCTCTCTCAATTTCGGTTTCCTTCTGCATATGCTTTTAAGAGTGCCTTGATAATTAATGTTATGTCGTTCTGAACGTAGGATTTCAACTCGGCCATGGAATATGCGGAGTACCATCGTCATCTTACAGAGCTTAGGGAGGTGGAGACGGTGAGTACCTTGCTGCTCTTCTCCTCCCATTCATTTCATTATCATTTGTCCCTTAACTGATCCTGACTCTTGACTTTGACTATGCGTTGCAGCGTGCTCATGCTAAGGAGTCGCGTTCTTTGCTTAGTAGGATCTCGCAGGCATGGTCCAGGGTGGGGGACATTCGGACCTTCCAGAGCTCCTATCGTCGTCGCAAGAAATCGAAGGGCGCAAGCAAGGACTAGGCTTTTAGTTTTAACTTTGAAAACTTAGTACTCTTGGGAATTTGATTTTGATTTGTTTGTTTAGACAGTTTTTGGAGTGGATGATGTGCCACTTTGGATGATATATTTTTTTTGAAACATATTTTTAGTACTTGATTTTATGCCATGGTTTCCTTGCCCCGTATCTATTTTTCTGCCGGACGTGTCTGCCAAATGCTCTCAGAAAGCGACTTTTTGGGTCACATGCCTTAATGTTGGATCAATCCTGCGCATTAATAAAGTAATTCCCGAACCGTTAGTGTTTGGAAGCGTAGGTATAGAAAATAAAAAGGGTGACAGTCCCTCCAGTTAGGTCCCGAGCTGGCTGGGGAGGGAGGATCTTTAGTCTGGTACAACTATTAGTTACGCCAGGGTAAATCCCAGGGAATTTGTACTGGCGCAACGATTAGTTACGCCAGGCAAAAATGGGGACAAAATGCACTAGTGCAACTAATAGTTGCACCAGGCTTAACCTGGGGAGCTGTGGATCCTTATATACCCAAGGCAGCCCAAAACTTATCCCTTTTCAGTTTGACTGGGCCTCTTTTACCGATTCTTTTTGCACTTGCTTTTCCAAGGCGGGTCCATCACCATACACCGATTTTTATCCTCTCAAAAGACCTTTGTACATTCATGGACCCACTTTCTAACCCTCCCTTACATGGAGGGCCTGGAGCCAATTTACCCCCTTCCTTGGGCTTGGGGTCCAAATTTCTAACAGCCTAGTTTGGGAGCTTGAATGAGAGTGAGCTTGCCAACTTGGAGCGCCTTGGGCTATCTCGCCTTCCTTCCTTTCTAGAGGCTCCTCCATGGTAGGAATTCCTTTTTGTTGCCGCTTCATATTGGGCCGTGAGTTCCCATGTATTCCGTTTTGGGAAGCGGGAGCTAACCCCAACCCTTAAGGAGCTATCCAACTTGTCTGGCCTGAAGCTTCACAGGGGTCTTGCAAGAGCCACGCCTCGGCTAGGCTACTCCAAATCCGTTCACCTTACTCTCGGCTTGAAGAAACTTGAGTATGAAAAAAGTCTCATCAAGGGGCCCACAAGGTGTTCGCTAAAATTCTTTAAAGAACTTTTCGGTGATGAAAGTCTCCGAAAATTGCCGGTTAGGAATATTTTCAACGTGAAAGCTCTAACACTCAGTCTTATTTCTGAAATCCTCTTCTTTAATGGGGGGAGAGCTTCTCATTGGCATTTTGCGATGTTTTGACGGAGCTGGAGGCCAGCCGATCCATGATGCATTTGGTTCTCGCCGAGCTGTATCGAGGCCTTCATTCATTTACTTTGGGCAAGGTGGAGGGCCTTCGGGGGTGCCCCTTGCTGCTTCAGGATTGGTTGCGAGAGCACCTCGCTATCTTGGGGCTTGTGCCCCACTTTTATATTGCTCGAGGTGAGGGGACTCAATGCTTTCTGAGTAGGTGCCATTTACTTCCACAGGGCGATGCGTCAGCTCTGAAACTTTGGTTGACCGATGCCGAGCTGACATGGAGGCTTCCTTGGTTGGACCGGACCTTCCCAATAGTTCGCTCTAGAGATCATGAGGGCACCACCCTCCTAGGATTGACTGGCAGCACCTTTTACTTCCCATTCCGAGTGTTGTGTCAATTCGGCTACCCTCAGTAGGTGCCTTGCGTGGCCAAACCCCCCATGTGATTTGATCTTTCCTAGGGGGTTCTCTAGGAACATAGATCGGATTACTACTCTTTGGGAAACGCATCAGTCGACACTGATGTGGGATATTGTGCAAGGAGATTTGGTTAGAACTTCTCCTAAGTACGAGGCTTGGCTATTGACTGAGCGGCCTGTTGCCGATGGTCCAGATTCAACAGAGATTATTGATACTGGAGGCCCCTGGCCAAAGAAGGAGACGATACTCTGAGCCCTTATCGAGCTACTAGTGGACGAGAAGAGGGTCCTACAAGAACTTTTGGTGCATGAAAAGGTTAGAGTAGAAACAACAGAGAGCGAGGTCCTCTGTTTGAAGGGATCACCGAGGGTCGCTTTTGGATCCGCCGAATTTTCTCGGAAGAGGTATAAGAGTCTTCATGGTCGCTGGCTGACTAAGCGGAATGTGCGGGAAGATGACCTTCATGCTGAGATTAGCGCATTGAAGTGCGAGCTGGGCCGCTAACTCCTTCCTGCACACAGAACTTTTTGCACAGAACAGATACATAGAAAAAGAGGCATAAAAACTCCTTTACAGATACACACATTTTTGGTATACATATTTTCTTTATGTTTTTGTTGTTTTTCATTTATTTGTAAAAAGGAAAGCACGCTAGTCATCATACCGGCTATCTTTTAGGATGTCGTGTAAGCGGTGCATTTTTTAACTGAAAGGTAGTTTATTATATACATCTACATGGACCTTTTGGCCTTTTTGTTTTGTGTATATATATATATATATATGTATATATATATATATATTTTTTTTTTGTGCGGTGCCTTAATCACCTTGTGAAACCTTGGGTCCTCTTTTGAGCATGGTCGAACCCCCCTTTTTACTGGTTCATTCTGAAAGAGTTTCAAAAATCCTACTAAGGCCAGAATGTTCATCCCCTTGGGATTGAGTCAAACCTTTGTCCTTAGCTTGAGTCATACGTTTGACAAAGCAATTTCATGAAAACAAATATGGTCAATACTCGATTCGAACTAACATGGGCGGCCTCGAAAAGGGGATCAGGGAGAGTAACCAAGAGGGCTCCTCAAACATCAATCCTCTCAATCAGACCAAACCTTTCCTTTTCAATTTTTTCTCTTTTCTTTTCTTCTTTTTTTTATCTCCTTTTTTACCCGTGGCGCCCTTTCGGGTTTTCACCACATCCATGGGTTTAGCTCTCTTACCCCAAGCGCCCTTTTAGGTTTCCACCTGGTCCGTACAAACTCGCTATTATTACCCGTAGCACCCTTTTGGGTTTTCACCACGTCCATCTTGCTTTGAGCTTGTATTTTTATTTTTATTTTTCTTCTTCTTTTTTAATTCTTTCATTTTTTCAAAAGCCACGACATAGACGTCGATTCTATCATAGCCGGCTAGATGGGGTTCTGGTGTCGTCTCACAACTCGGCTCGTGCTGACTTAACAGATATTATGACTGCTTGTGAACCTAAAAAGAGGGCTTCCTTCAAGGTGTAGCTGGCCATGGGTTAGGTTAGGATTTTGAAGGTATGCTGGGCTAAAACGGTTTCCTTGATACGGCTTCAATTTTCTCAACATACTTCCTTCCTTGGGGGTTTTACTATACATGCCCCGTGATTCTTCTATTTTTTTATTTTTTATTTTTTTGTTTCATTTTAGGCAATCTCTTTTTGGGGTTTTGCTTTTCTGATTTTTTTAGATTTTGATAGTAACTATACTTCCCTTTTTTTATATATGTACACACACATTTTTTTGGGGAAGGGGATTATTAGGGGATATCATAATTTTTAGGGATGCTTTCTGGCTACTGTGTTTGGAATGATGACCTCTTTTGGGTGGTTCTTAAGCAGTCACGTATTTGTTTCATCAATACTTACCTTGATGTGATAGACTAAGAGTAGAACCGTCGGACGTATCTAGCATTGATGGGCTCAGGAAGATGATCTTCGTCCATGGTGGCGAGGCGGATGGCGTATCCCGACAGTACTTCTCGAATGAAATAAGGTCATTCCCAGTTCGGCTTGAACTTGCCTCTCGGATTGGCATGGAGGGATGGAAAGATCTTTTTCAGCACAATGTCTCCTACCTTTAGATCTCGACCGCGGACACGTTTGTTGTAAGCGCGTGCGATTCGCTACTGGTAAACTTGAGTATGACACATGGCTAGGAGCCTTTTCTCATCCAATAAGTTTAGCTTATCAACGCATGATCTCTCTCTCTCAGCTTCGGGTGAGCCTGATTCCATGAGGATTCAGAGCGAGGGTACTTCAACCTCTACTGGTATGACGGCCTCAGTTCCATACACAAGGGAGAATGGCGTTGCCCCTGTAGCGGTACGGATCGACGTTCTGTAGGCCCACAAAGCGAATGGTAGCATTTCACTCCCATGTCAGTAAGTGATGACCATTTTCTCAAGAATGCGGACGATCGTCTTGTTCGTAGCCTCCACGGCTCCATTAGTTTGAGGCCGATAAGGGGACGAGTGATGGTGCTTGATCTTGTATTGCTCACAGAAACCTCAGATGCGCTTATTTGTAAAATTTATACTGTTGTCCATGATGATATCTTTGGGTACTCTAAATTGGCACACAATATTATTCTTGAGAAACTTCTCGACGTGACTAGCCGTGATGTTGGCATATGACGCCACTTCTATCCACTTGGTAAAGTATTCAATGGCGATGAGGATGAACCGATGTCCATTCTATGCTTTTAGATTAATCATTCCGACAACGTTAAGGCCCCAGGTAGCAAATGGCCAAGGAGTGGTCATGCAGTGTAGATCGATGGCAGGAGAATGTATCAGACTGGAGTGTTCCTGACACTTGTAGCATTTCTGAACATGTTTACAGCAATCTGATTCCATAGTGGTCCAAAAGTAACCCTGCCACAGAATTTTCTTAGCAAGCATGTGACCGCTGACGTGGGCTCCGCATACTCCTTCATGGATCTCCTTTATAATATTGACTGCTTTACTTTCTGTAAGGCACCTGAGTAAGATGTTATTATACGACCACTTGTACAACCAATCTCCACAAATGATGTAGCATGCTGCTAAACGTTGGATGGTTCGTCGGTCCATCTTGGATGTTCCCTCAAGGAAAGTTAGGGTCTCGAGGAAATTCTTGATATTTGAGAACCAAGGTGGCTCATCATCGGGCTTTGTAGATTCCTCAATTTGGAGGCAGAAGGTTGTCTCACTTCTTTGCTCGTTCATGATCGGTTTCATCTCAGCACCATACGAGATTTCTATCATTGATTCCAAAGTTGCTAGTGCATCGGCAAAGCGGTTCTTTATCCGGGGGACATATGAGATTGTCACGTCTTGGAAGCAAGCTATTAGATCCTTGAGGCGTTCATGATAGGGGATCAGTTTCTCATCTTTTGTCTTCCAGTCACCATTCGTCTAGCATATGATTAACTGTGAATCACCAAACACTCGAAGGTGAGTTATATTTAGTTCGACAGCCACCTGCAGGCCAGCTGCACAAGCTTTGTATTCAGCCTTGTTATTAGTGCAAGGGAAGTTGAGATTGATAGAGATGGGTACGTGGGATCGCTTTGGCAAAATCATAATGGCGCTAACTCTTTGGCCTTCGACATTTGCTGCCCCGTCGAAGTTCATTACCCATGAATCTTCTGCTTCTTCTGTATCGTCTTCTGTCATGAACAAGATATTTTCATCTAGGAACTCGGTCCTCAAAGGCTCATAATCTGGCAAAGGATTATCGGCAAGATGGTCGGTGAGTGCCTGCCCCTTGATCGACTTCTAAGTGGTGTATGCGATGTCAAACTCAGATAATAAGTGCTGTCAGCGTGCAGTCCACCCAGTGAGAGCAAGCTTCTCAAACAGGTATTTCAACGGATCCATGCGGGCCAGAAGTAGAACGGCCTGAGATAGCAAGTAATGGCAGAGCCTCTGAGTAGCTCATACAAGAGCCAGGCATGATTTCTCCAGATGAGAATAGCGCGTCTCATAATCAGTAAACTTCTTGCTCAGATAGTAGATGGCATGTTCTCTTCTTCCTGTCTCCTCATGCTGCCCTAATACACATCCCATCGAGACTTCCGTCGTGGAGAGAAACATCAAGAGTGGTCTCACTAGCTCGGGTGGTACCAACACCGGTGGGTTAAGGATTTAGCTTTTGATTTTATCGAATGTTGCCTGACAGTCGTCATTCCATTCAACGGGCGAGTTCTTCCTTAGTAGCTTGAAGATCGACATGCAGATTAGAGTTAGTTGTGCAATGAACCAACTGATATATTGTATTCTACCTAAGAACCCTCTGACCTCTTTCTCAGTAGATGGCGGTGGCATTTCTGTGATTGCTTTGACCTTGACTGGGTCGACCTCGATCCCTCTCCTGCTGACGATGAATCTTAACAATTTTCTGGACATAGCACCAAATGCGCACTTATGTGGGTTCAGACATAGCCGATACTTTCTCAACCTCTCAAACAACTTCTGAAGGTTTACCAAGTGATCGCCTCGCTCTGGTGACTTGGCTATCATATCGTCGACGTATACCTCAATCTCTCGATGCATCATGTTGTGAAACAGTATGGTCATAGCCCTTTGGTACGTTGTGCCAACATTTTTCAGTCCAAATGGCATGACTCAGTAGCAAAAGGTTCCCCACAGAGTGATGAACGCAGTCTTCCCTCGACCTACCTCCGCCATCTTTATCTGATTGTATCCTGAGAATCCATCCATAAATGAAAGCATCCCATGCTTAGCAGTGTTATCGACCAAGATGTCGAAGTGTGGCAATGGGAAATCGTCCTTCGGGCTCGCCTTGTTCAAATTTCAAAAATCGATACACATGCAAACCTTACTGTCCTTCGGCACAGGCACAATATTTGCTAGCCACTAAGGGTATTTGGATACCATGAGAAATCCCGCATCATATTGCTTGATGGCCTCATCTTTGACTTTCAACATCCACTCGGGTCGGAGACGTCTCGGCTTATGCTTAACTGGCTTCATATCGGGGTAGAGAGGCAAGTCATTCTTGACCAAATCGGTGTCCAAGCTAGGCATGTCCTCGTACGACTAGCTAAAATTATCTTGGTATGACCGAAGGAAGTCGATCATGCTTTTCCTTTCTTCAGGGGACTGCGACGTTCCGATTTTGGTTATTCTAAGAATCTC
Organism: Chloranthus sessilifolius; assembly: GCA_021018995.1. Classification (NCBI taxonomy): domain Eukaryota; kingdom Viridiplantae; phylum Streptophyta; class Magnoliopsida; order Chloranthales; family Chloranthaceae; genus Chloranthus; species Chloranthus sessilifolius. Next base: position 92,922,455 of record CM037593.1, read on the forward strand.
CTCAGTCTCTAAATTGACATCTTCTGTCTCTTCGACAACGGGGGTAGAGCCATGCTCAAAGTCGGCGAACCGGACAAGGAGCTCATTGGGGAGATCCTCCAAAGGACTATCCTCGTCCAGACTCGTAACTCCTACCTCTTCTTATATTTCTATAGGAAAGGGATCGATTTTACGTGGGACGGGTATTTCGATTAAGGCATCCTTTTATGGGACTTTTTCTGGAATTTTAAATGATGATATTTTTGGACTTTGGATTTTTTTTATGTTTTTGGAATTTTGTATTTTTTCAATGTTTTTGAGATTTTTATTTTCTTCAATATTTTTGAGATTTTGTATTTCTTCGGAGGCGGACCCTTGGCAGTGCGAGTCTGTGTATATACAAGGTATTGCTTGCCAAGGACTTATCTCACTTTTTATAGGTTATTTTTTTTTTGGAAACAGGTGCCAAACTTTAGGCCACTCCCTACTTCCAGAGTTTGGGGCAAAGATATCCAATTGCGTACTTGAGGGGCCGTTCCTTTACCTATTGGGATGGAGGGTGCTGACTAATATGGCTCATTGGAGTCAGCTTCCATCATGTTGATCCCCATTTTGTTCGAGATGATCTCCTCAAACGGTAACTCAATTTTGTGGTGATTTACCACAGGGGGAGTTTGTTCAAGTACTGGCCATCGTTCCTCGAAGAGGGACAACACAGCCAAATCTATTTCCAGGCTGGAAAGGGAGATATGGGGATTGGTGGGATGTATAGGGGTTGTGGGTTTGTGTGGGGTCAAACCCCATTTCGATCAATCTTTACGACCCCAACGCTGACAAAGGATTTCCTGATGTGCGGCCTAGGGCGAGGTTTCTCTTCTATGTTGATTCCTAGAGCTCTAGCAGCTGCAACGACCCTGGCTTCCTCTTTAGCCTCTCGGACCTCTTCCTCTGTGGGCTTATAACCTAGCCAGAATCTTACTTTCTGTCCCTTAGCCACCACTGGCTCTCTTCCGCCTTGTAATCTGGGCCAGAGTCCCCGACCTTTCTGGTAGCACCACTTTTGGAGCATAGCCATCGCCGCTACCATACCGCCTCCTGTTTTAGGCATGATGCCCTCAATGGGCTCCGAGAGTATCGCAGACACCTCATATTCAAAACTGTGGAGGTCGACATTCTCAGCAGTGTGCGGTATATCCAGCGTATTGGGTTTCTCAATGCTATTAGCAGCCTTTTTTTCTCACTATGCCCCTCACTGATGATTGTGATAATCTTGTGCCCAGAGGCAAATTTAAATTTCTGGTGCAATGTGGAAGGTATGGCTCCGACCTCGTACCGCCATGGGCGTCCCAACAATAGATTAAATGAGGATTTGATGTTCATTACTGGAAACAAGATGGAAAAGGTCATTGGCCCTATCAACAGCTCAAGATCAACTTCTCCCATTATTTCTCTCCTGGTATTGTCAAACCCTCTTGCTCTGGTTATGGTGGGCCTTAGCATGCATGAATCGACCCCGATCTTAGTGGCAGTTCTTAACAGGCATATGTTCAATGAAGATCCATTATCAATCAAGACCAGGGGAATGACCATATTTTCGGACCCAACTGTTATATTCAAAGATTTTGAGTGGCTACACCATTCTTCAGGTAAATCAGTATCAGAAAATGAGATGGCATTTGGAGCCATCACTTGCCAAATTATCTGCCCAACTTCATCTGGGCTAACTTGGAGTGATACATGCATATTTTTTAACGCCCCCATTAATACTTGAAAATAGAGTAGAGACGCCATCAACAGATCCCATATGGTTATATGGGCGGGCATTCTTCTCAGTTGAGTCTCTAGTATATGTTCTTGACTCATTTTTTTGAAGGGGTTCACAGCGCTGCCTTTCTTCCCCTCTAGTTGGGCCTGTGTTACTGCTGGTGCTTCTGACTATTTCAATATTCTCCTAGACCGTATGACAAAATCCACTACCCCTTCTCTGCAGCTGCTGCTGGTATTGACATTTGTTTGCTCGTAGCTTAGCGGGACGTAATGAGGGTCATAGGTTGGTCCCGAGAGTTGGAAAGGTATGGCTGTCGGTAGTTGAGGCTTTTGCACTGTCGGCTCAGGAGGTGTGGGCAACACCTGATTTATTTCGGTGGTAGCGAGTTGGGTGGAAAAATTGGGCTAAATGGGGGTGGTGAAGCTTGAGGGTGGTGGTATTGGGGGGAAGGAGGAAAAATAGAGGTCTTTGGTGGGAGATGGGGGGTTTGATGGGCAGTTAGGTAATTGACCGGGGTGGTAGAGTTCTTAGGCGGAACTTAGGGTGATGGGGTGAACGCAGACCATTGATAACCGACGGGTGCGAGTGTGGGATTGGGGGCCTCATGGCTTATTAGGTAATTGATGGGGGTGGTGGAGTTTGCCGGTAGTTGAACTGGGGGAAATGGGGCAAGTGCAGGCCATTGATAGCTGGCGGGTGTGGGTGTAGGATTAGGAGCCTGTTGGCTCATCGGGTAATTGTTGGGGGTGGTGGTGTATGGTTGGTATGCATTGATATGTACATAATTGACGGGTGTGGTGGATGGAAAGTATGCCCTGAGATCCAAGGGTTCAATTTACGAGGTTAGGTTGGGGAAATATTTTGACAAATTTAGGGTTTCAATTACCCCTATGCTCCTTCCTTCCATGTTTCTCGATAATAGTGCCACATAACTCTCTCGATCACTGATATTATCAGATGGGTCAAATTCAAACTCCTCATCTTCTATCATTCCGACGGCGGGTCTGGGACATGCTCCTCCGGTAGGATGTGGGGGTAGTGGCACTTGGTGAATATTAGCATGCTGAGAAGGTACAGGGGGAATGATTTTCCTGGCATTGATCAAATCTTGGATTGCGTGCTTTATTGGGAAGCAACAATCAGTTGGGTGACCCGGACCCTGATGAAAATTGTAGAGGGTATTCTGGTTAGAGTTCTTTGGGATCAGGTGAGGAGGAGGTTGCTGTTGACGGATAGTGACTAATCCCTTTTCCACTAACAAAGGCAGAAGTACACTCAATGATTGCCCCAGTGGCGTGAAAACTCGGTCGTAGCGAGCTCTCCTCTACTTCGGAGTCATTTGCATTCCTTGCCCATTCCCTAATCTTTGCATCTCCTCTGGCCTAACGGGTGCTAGTGGGGCTGCCTAAAATTGAAATGGGGTAGTATTGTTATTGGGGCTGGTATTGGCTATGTTCTGGACATCGCCCCCTGTTATCTTATCATTCCTTTGCTTTGAAAACCTCCTAACCCCACTGGGTCCACTTGGCATGTTCTTACTCAGATGGCCCTCCTTGATGGCATCCTCATATCAGTTAGCATTTCTCACCAGATCAATAAAGCTGGATTGCTACTAGTACACCAAAAAGTTTGAGATCACTGGAAGAGTATTCTTTGAGATCATCTCTATCTACTCATTATCGGGTATTCTATTTCTGACATGAGCTACCAGTGCTCTCCAGCGTCCCAAGTAGTCGTTGAAGGTCTCGTTCTGGTTCTATTTTAAACGGGCCAAGTCTGACCTATGCAGCTCAATGTCTATATTGTAGACATACTGTTCTTGAAAGAGGTGCGTCAGGTCCTTCCACATTTTCATCATGGATGGTTCGAAAGATGTGAACCATCTCAAAGTCGGCCTAGTCAGACTCTTCTGAAAGACTTTTATTAGTAGTCTTTCGTCCCCTCCGTATTGGCACATGTCCCTACAGTAGGACTTCAAGAGCACAATAGGATTGCCAGTGCAATTACATTTGTCGAAGGCTGGCATTTTAAATTTGGAGGGCAGGGGGACCTCAGCGAACAAGCATAAATCTGTGAAGTTCGTGGTGTGGATTTCAGCACCACCCATTTTCATCAGCTACTTCTATATTTTGTCCAAATGTTCTTTCAGTTGTTCTGACTCTTTTGATGCAGGGGCTGCTTTCTCGGCCATTGGTTGGACTTCACTTTGGGCCACCAATGGGTGGGCATTTTTAGGAGGAGGGTTAAGGCTGGTCAATGCCCCAGCGTAGGCCCCGCTATTTCTAATCTTGTCCTTATACTGCTGGTCGGCATAATGTACAGTGAGGGCGGGATTCTTTGGTTATTGTTGCACGGGTTGGATGGGAATGACATAAGTGGTGGTGGGGTGAGCCCATTGGGGGCGAGGAAAGGTTTGTTGGGTGATGGGAATTTGGTTTGAGGAGGGGCCTGATGGGGCCATTGGGTATGGGAGGAGGTTTGCAGATGGCCTTGGAGTGTGGGGCCATGGGGAAATTGGGTTTGGGGTATGGCATGGGTTTGACCTAAAGGTTGGGTGAAATGTTGGGGGTATTGTGGAAGGTGTGAGTGTGGGGTTTGGGTTTGGGCCATGAAGCCTTGGTCCTTTTGGGCTATAGGCCACTGATTGGTTTGGGCCAGGGGCCCTTGGTAGGTTTGGGCCATGGGCCCTGGGTAGGTTTCGGCCAATGGGCCTTGGTGGGTTTGGGCTAATGGGCATGGGTAGGTTTGGGCAAATGGGCCTTGGTGGGTTTGACCCAATGGGCCGTGGTGGGTCTGGGCCATGGACCCTTGGTGGGTTTGGGGTGTGGGCCCTTGATGGGTCTGGCCCAATGGGCCTTGGTGGGTATGGGCCATGGGCCCTGTGTAGGTTTGGCCTAAGGGGCCTTGGTGGGTCTGGGCCATGGGCCCTTGGTGGGTTTGGGACGTGGGCCCTTGATGGGGTCAGGCCCAATGGGCCTTGGTGAGTATGGGCTATGGGCCCTTGGTGGGTTTGGGTCATGGACCCTGAGTAGGTTTGGCCCAAGGGGCCTTGATAGGTCTGGGCCATGGGCCCTGAGTAGGTTTGGGTGGAGGGGTACTGGGTCATGGGGCCCTGGGATATGTGGGAAATGGGGGTTTGGGTCAATGGGCCTTGGGGTATGTGGGAGGTTGGAGATTGGGCCATTTGGCCTTAGGGCATGTGGGTAATGGGGGTTTGGATGGTGTGGATTATGGGGGGTTGATGGGGGTCGTTGAGGAGTGATGCATGGAGATTGGCTAGGGTGTGAGATGGGTTCAGGGATTTGGGGTGTGGAACAGGGGAGGTGTTTTGAGAAAGCCTTCCATATGGAGTAGGCTTGAAACATCTCCTCCATCATGGTCATGGAGGGAGGATTGAATGTGGGTGGTGGAGATGGGATGGAGGGTAAATTGGGCATGGCCCTGGTATGATTGGGCATGGCCATGGTAAGAGGTAAGGTATGGGGTGGATTGGAGAGTTGAGGTGGGGCAAAGGATGTGGAAGGATTAGGGATGTTAGGGGTGGATGCTTGAAAAAATCGGGCATGGCCCCAGTAAAAACGGGCATGACCTGAGTAGATGGGGGGATTTGTGGGGGTTGGATAGGGCAAAAGTGGTGTATGTGAATGTGGGTGGATCGGGCCTATAGGGGGAAGATGGGAAATGGGGCATGGATATGGATTGGGAGAATGGATTTTGTGTGGATGTGGAAGGGAAATGGGTTGGACTTGGCATGGGTATGGTTTGAGCAAAAGATGGAGAATGGGGGATTGGACTTTGGATATTTTGGGGGGTATCGGTTGGAGAAATGGGCCAGTAACGGTAAAGGGGGTTGGGTGAGGGGGATGGTGGAAAAACTTCTCCCGAATGGGAGTGGGTTGGAGAATGTGGCGGGGATGAGTCGTGATCGGCGTAAGCCGGGTCCACTACCCAAGACATTCTTAGGGAGCGGGTTGGGTAAGGGTGTCTGGGATAAGGCCCAAAAATCCTCCTTCTTCCCCTACGGGACAGTGGAGGGCAAGATGATGTCATTGTGCTGGCACTACAGACTATTATCTTTTTTGGGTTTTGATTTATATATATGAAATTTTATTTTTTTTGAAACAGTTTTAAAAAACAAAGGTTCCGAGGCCTTGGAATTCCCTTCTTGGGTGGCCCTCGTACCTTAATTCAAGACCCGCTGCGACGATTCCAACGTACTTCAGAAGAATCGAAGGAGAATCGATCTATTGAAGGCGCAAAATTTGAGGCAAACAACCCGATCCCTCGGAATGAGCCAAAAAGAAGTTGCCCTCTTTTGACCGATAGGGGCATATTGGATGTTAGAGATGGCGGGGCCTAAACAAGGCACTAAGTACACTGATCAGGGGATTCAGGAGGTGAAGAAGGCCATAGATTTGGGCTGTTGTGCTGTTAAATAGACCTGGCGCAACTAATACATGCACCCAGGTTGCAGGGCACTGTTTTTACACTGGCACAATTATTAGCTGCGCCAAGGTAAAAATCTAGATTTTAAAGCTGGTGCAACTATTAGTTGCGCTAGTTATAAATTCCAGTTTTTTGTACTGGTGCAACTAATACTTGCGCCAGACAAAAAATGGTGTTCCAGAATGTATAACAACAAAGACAGCAGCCCAAAATGACTCTTTTTTTTTATTTTTGTGGAAGCTAGGCTTCTGGGAACTGATTGTTTATATGTGATTGATTCTCTCCTCACCGAAGCCTAAAGGTTTGAGTCTGGTATAACTCACTGGCACGCTCTCCAAGGGTTTTAAGCTTTAGAATGGGACACCTGATATACCTCCGGTGCAAGCGTCTTCTCAGATACTAGGTGGGCTGGGACTTTTTTAAATAATCAGCACTAGGGGCTGCCGCCATACTAAGACCCGGGTGGTTGTATGTGTGCCTAAACCCAACCCTTTTTTGAAAATCTATCCCGTAAAAAACAAATTAATTAAACTCCTAACTTGGTTTAATTTTATTATTTTTCAAAGCTTTTCTTCATTTTTTTTTTGGAAGTTTTCTTTAGTTCAAAGACCGGGGATGATGATCTCGTGCTGCCATTACGAGCCGGCGTCCACTGTTTGGATATGAGTGCGCAAGTAGGCCCACCAATCAGCTAAGGCACTTTAAATGATGGAAAAATAAATGAATTAAAAAACAACGCTCAAGTAGGCCCGCCGATCGGCTAAGGCACTTAAAATGACGGAAAAGTAAAGAAATTTAAAGACTATGTGCAAGTAGGCCCGCCAATCGGCTAAGGCTCATAAATGACGTAGAAGTAGGGGTAAGTAAAGTGACTTAATCGAAGGGGTGAGTGAAAAAAAATAGCAAAAATAAAAATAAAAAAATAGCAATAAAATATTAGGAAAATAAAAAAAAGGCCTAGTTCAAGGGGAAGCTCTGCTAGCTACTACCCAGCAGAGTCGCCATCTGTACAACCGTGGGATTTGTGACCATCCTGTCCTAGCGATGCGCTTGCTTGCAAAAAAATATAGAGTCGTCACTCAGAGCTTTCGGTGTCCCGGGAAACCTAGTTCATTTTTATGAGCACTGAAGTGCTAAAAATATGACTCTGATTCTGGTCCACACCAAAGGCTCTTGGTAGGGTCTTCGATTATCGATCGGGAAGGTGTTAGGCACCCGATCAACCCACTTAAAGCGGTCTCTACTAATGACCAAAAATAAAATGAAGTAAAAGAAAAGAAAATAGCTTCCTCTTGTCCAAAAGGGCTTACAATCCTATTTGTGCCCCTCCATCCCTACCAAAAAGTTGGCTGCGTAACGACACAAATGAGAGGATGGAGGGAGCTAGAAAGAGATAGGAGAAGAAAGGGGAGAGCCGGAGCCCTCGGGCCCATGTAACACCGTATGAGAGCCTTTGCGTGGCTTGCTATGATGAGCTTTTGAAGGCTTATATGGTGGAAAGAGGGATTCTAACCTCTAAGGCTTGCTAGCTAGGAAGTAGAGAGGGAAGGTAAATGGGTAGCATATACCTAAGCTAAGGGATTTAAGGTGAAAGATATCACTCAAAGGAGGTTTCAAAATTCTGGATTTTGTATAAGAAGTGTACACCAAAGGGAGAAAGATCTTCTCACTTTAAGCTCTTTCTCTCTTAGGTAAAAATTCTCAACCCTTAAACCAAGGGGTGGGGGGCTCTATTTATAGGAAAATGGTGGGTTAGGAGGCTACTTAAGAGCTAAATGGGTTTAGCAATTAGATAGTCTCACTTCTAAGGATTCCTAGGATTTTTGGAGCCTTGAGATGTGTGGAAGGTTCCTCCAATGGTGGATGATGGGGTGAGGCCTTAAGCCACATTAGGGGTTACAAATAGATAGTAAATGGGTGCAACAGAACTAGCAAAACACACCCCAAAGGTCAAGGTGGTCAACAAGTCAAACCCTAATCAAAATTTTTGAGGCAAAATCTCAGGGTTACTATTCATAAGCCTGGCGTAACTAATAGTTGCACCAGGCAAATATACAGTAAAATAGTGTTTAAACAGTTCCTGGAAGTTAGCTCGCGAGGGTGGGGTCCACAATTAATACTGGCACATCTATTAGTTGCGCCAGGGTTAAATCCTGGGAGAATTGACCTGGCGCAACTAATAACTGTGCCAGGCAAAGTTATAACTGGTGGAACTATTAGTTGCGCCACATCCCTAGTGGGGCCTGCTTGAAATTGCCATCTTGCCCTTCGGGTTTGAACTGCTATATCTTTCAATGTACAACTCCGATTGGGGCAATTCTTGGATCGTTGGAAAACTGACGACCTCTACTTTTCAATCGTATGAGATTGATTGTAGTAGAGGGTTGTAGCCAGTTCTGGTGCGCCTCTCCTCAACCATTTGCCTGATAAGGTTAGGTTTAGGTTTAGAATGGGTTTCTAAGGGTCGGGATTAGTTTCTAAAGGTTAGGGTCAGTTCCTAAGGGATCTAAGGTGATTCCTAAGGGTTCTAGGGGGGTTCCTAAAGGCTTCATACATGTCCTCAAAAGCTCAGAATTGCACCTTTCTCGAAACGTATTTCGATTGGGCCTTGGGCCCAATTTGGGTGTCTACAGTACTTAGCAATGTATTTTTCCTACTAAGCTTGGATGAAGCTCACTCCTGACTATACGTAACAGCTGTAGGAGCCGAGCAGCCATGGGATCCGGAACACGTGGACGACCCAGATTATAATCCAGCGAAGGACGAGGAGGAAGAGCACCCGGAGCGTCACTTTCCCTAGAATGGGAGAGCTTTATCTGTGGATTTTCTTTTGGAGATTTTGAGAGGAGAGAGAGAGAGAGAGAGAAATGGTAAAGGATATATTTTGTAATTAAATACTCATATTTTGGGTCCATTGTTTAGATGAAGGTCAGCCTTCATCGGCGGACTATAAATATTTTACGTTCTTTTCGGCTCATGGGATAGTCCTGATCACGGGACTATGGATAGTTTAGACTGATTGTATATGGCTAGTTAGATTTATAGCTGATTTTTGTCTTTTATTATGCTATAGCTTTTCACTCACTTTCCGCTGTACTTACTTTGCTTTCGCTATTAGACTTATCAATCTTGTGAGGAAGTGATGTTAGTTTTGGGTACCATAACATCATTGTAGCTCGGATCTCATGTGTGATCCGACGACGCGGGTTTTTATGGTAAGGAAAACTCGGGCTATCACAAAAACAGCCGCATTAAAAGGAAAAATCCATCGCGGAGCCACACTTTTCCTATGTGAAGGTCATTCGTAGGATTAATAAAGTAAATGATCTATATTCATGATTTCCATTAAAACCACTAATCCTACACAACAAAATCATCCACTATAGAAAGTACGCCGAGATTACACTAATTATGACTTCAAAGATTTTACCTGTAACAATTTACTGATACATACATGAATCACATTTTATCCACAACTACTCTATCCAGGCATAGTCCACAACTAAATCATCAATCATCTACAATGATTGACCAAATTCTTCCTCCCTACAAAAATGTAGAGCACATCCATAGCAAGGTCGCAATTCCACTTTCTATAATCATTTCAAACTATAAATCCATAACTAATTCAAAATTACCCATAATTAGTTGAATAATGATAGCTGTAATCAATAAATCCACAATTAGCTTAACCATGCTAGACATAAAAGAATCATTCACACATTCCACAACTATTTATTTATGATCATTTCCACAAATACATTAGTACTTCACAACCATTCAAAGTACATAACCATTCAGATTTATATAAACTGATTATTAGTGAAATATGATAATATTTCACCCCTTTAAGCCTACATTTAGCTAACCGATGAGAGCAATCTGAAATATTTATGAAGTTCTAATTGTTTTAGGAATATTTGACCATTGACTGCATTTAGAAGCATAAAAGATCATAAGAACAGCAAACGTTGGTACATTGGAGCATAGGAGTTATTGGTCCTTCAAATTTAAAATTCAAATTTGATTTTTGAATTTCAAATTTGGAGTTGAGACCCTATTTAAGCAAACTGAAGAATTGATTTTGGGGGACTTTTTATTAGCTTTTATTTTCCAAGCATTTTTCTAGCTTTCTTCTAGCTTTCCCTTTTATTTTTCAAGCACTGTTCTTCCAGTTCCTAGTTCTAGAACCTAGATTAGTTTAATTTTTGCACTCAAAGAAGGATTGTACCAATTTGATTAAAGCTTTTGCGAATTTCTGTGGAACATCTTTTACGGTATTTTAATGTTCATTTCAATTTGTCTTTCAATTATATTCCTTTCTAGTATGTGTGGTTAAATTTCTTTGAAGATTGAGATCTAATAAATTCCATCCTAGGTTTCATTTATTTATTATAGATCTGTGATTAGAATTTAATGTATGTTGTATTTTTATTTTATCGCTTATTTGTTCTTACTGATCTATGTAAATATCGAACACCATTTCTAAGGTATGGGATTTAGTAATGCTCTTCCCATGAACGGGGATCTGTGATTTGGAATTTATATTGGGTTCTTTATTGTTAATATTTGCGGTATTTATTTATCGTCATTAGAAATCTATTTTACGATAAATATTTTGTTCATTTGATTTGTAGCATTTATTTATCGTCATTAGAATTAAATTTCTTTTACGGTAAATGTTTTGTTCATTTTGGCTATAACATTTATTTATCGTCATTAGAACTAAATTTCTATTACGGTGAATAATTTGCCGATTTCTTTTATGGTTTTGGAAGAACAACAATCTTGTGTCTTGCATCTCTTGAATTCAAACCTGTTAGATCTATTATGGTAAATGTTAGACCATGGATGGAAGGATTTAGCATCCCAAACCTTGTTTTATATCTTGCATTAAATTTTAGTACATTATTATTTATTTATTTCTTTCACATCACTTCAAAATCGGAAAACTAGTTTGAATATTGTGTTAGATCTATGATAATTCTTGTGATTAATTGCTACTTCCTCTTAATAATTTTCTAACCAATCTTCGTGGGAACAATCTCGTACTCCACACCCATTGACTATAATCCGACTTGTGCGCTTGTGAGTTTAAAACAAGATTAAAATCATAACAAGTTATTGGCGCCATTGCCGGGGATTGGATTTGGAAAATCTAAAATTTTTAGGAAATAGATAGTTAATTTTAAGAATTTCTTTAGATTTAAGTCAATATTTCCACTAGTTAAAAAAATAAAAAATAGAAAAATAGAAAAATAAAAAATAAATTAAAATTTTTGAAATTTTACATTTTGAATTTTAAATTTGAAATTTAAAATTTAGAATTTCGAAATTTGAATTATTTGGAATTTTGGAAATTTTGGATTTGTAGGATATATTTTTTAGGATTGGTAGGATTTTTAAGATTTTTAGTTTATAGGATCTTTAGTTTATTGCCTTATAGGATTTGAAGAATTTTGTGGATTTGTAGGATTTGTAAGGTTTTCTTTTTAGTTTATTTCCTTTTAGCTTATTACTTTTTAAGATTTGTTGGTTTCTTTTAGGTTATTCCCTTGTTAGCTTAATGCCTTTTTAGGATTTGAATTTGAATTTGAATTGGAATTTAAATTTTAAATTTGAATTTGAATTTGAATTGGAATTTAAATTTTAAATTTGAATTTGAATTTGAATTGGAATTTAAATTTTAAATTTGAATTTGAATTTAAATTTTGAATTTTGAATTTTAAATTTTAAATTTTGAAAAAAAATAAAAAATTTGAAAACAATTTTGAAAAAAAAAAATTTAATTTAAAAAGTTTGAAATTTAAATTTTATATTTTAAATTTTGAATTTGAATTTAAATTTTGATTTTGAATTTTAAATTTTGAATTTAAATTTTGAATTTCAATTTGAAATTTACTTTTGAATTTGAAAAAAAATTGAAAAAAAAAAATATGAAATTTGAAGTTTAAATTTTAAATTTTGAACTTGAATTTAAATTTTTATTTTGAATTTTAAATTTGGAATTTAAATTTGAAATTAACTTTTAAATTGGAAAAAAATTTGAAGAATTTTTTTTTGAAATTTGAAAAGAAAAAAATAAATTGAAATATTTGAAATTTAAAATTTGGAAAAAAAAAAAGGAAAAAGGAAATATTTGGGAAATCAATCAATTTAGTGGTGTTGGAACCATTAAAATTGTGGTAACGTAGGGTCTCTACAGCCTTATATGCACACTAGATCCTCTAGAGGAAAATCCTTAGAAGCTTTTAATCTTGAGATCGAGCGTGCCTGTCGTTCGAACCGCAAAGAGAGCAGAGCAAGACGTGAAGTTGAGGTTGAAATTTATGATCAAATCAACATGGCTGCAAATGAAAATGGAGAAGCCCCTCACGGAAATGAGGAAGAACCAACTCTTAGGGAGTTGTTTGCCCCCATCACTACCAACACCCCATCTTGCATTACGTACCCCACCACAACTGGCGGTCGTTTCGAAATTTGAACTAATCTGATTCAAATTCTCCCAATTTTTCATGGAATGGAAAGGGAAGACCCACACCAGTACATCAAGGACTTCATTGAAGTCTGTTCATCTGTGTACCATAATTTCAGTGAAGAATCGGTGAGGCTCACGCTATTTCCTTTCTCCATAATGGATAAAACCAAAGCTTGGCTAAATGCACTACTAGTTGGCTCAATATCCACTTGGGATCAGCTAGTTAAAAAATTTCTATCAAAATTCTTCCCTATGGCAAAGACTAATGCATTGAGATGCGAGATCTGTGATTTTGTGCAAGGAGAAAAATTCTATGAAGCATGGGAAAGGTTCATGGATCTATTGTTGAAATGCGCGCACCACGAGTTTGCCAAATGGAGGTTGGTCCAATACTTCTATAACGGACTTGATACAGCCAACCAACATTTGATTGAATCTATGAACAGTGGGAGATTCCTGGAACTCAGGGAAAGTGAATCCTGCAATTTCTTAGAAAAATTGGCTGAGAACTTTCAGCAATGGGATTTCACAAAAAGTCGGGACCAATAAGGAAAGAGTAGGGATCAAGCAAGTAATTTAGCCAAGAAGGGAGGGTTGTATGTTGTCAAAGACACACTGGACCTGAGTGCAGAAATAGATTTCCTCACTCAACAAGTTGAGGAATTGAAACTGAAGAAAAATGTGAGCATTGTGAATGTACAACTTGAACTATGTGCTTATTGTGCAAGTCTAATGTACACGGTTGATGGCTACCCATCAATGCAGAACTATTCAGAAGATTCTTCCGAACAACTGAATGCATTGAATAACTATTGTCGTAACTAGGGAACTATATTCAACGAGAATAACCCAAACAGTTGGAAGTACCACCAGAATTTCTCGTGGAGGTAAGAGAATCAGAAACCTCAAACCATGGCAAGGGATGAACTTCTATCCCCAGCAAAATTTCAGCCAAGGACCACAACAACAGTTCGGTCAAGGAAAATTTTGGTGGCATGAATAAATTCCACCAAAATCAGAATCAAAGTGGGCAATCCAGTCAAATGGCCCAAAATTTTCAGTTTTCACAACCAATAGTAGGGTATCAGAACCATCCCACACAACAACTCGTGGGCTAGCCGAACCATGCGCAAATGTTTCCCCCATCTGGATTTAACAATCAATAAGGAAATAATGCACAACGTCCACCCCAGAACCAATATTCTCAAATGGAGGATTTCCTTATGAGAGTCATCCAACCACTAGCCAGCTCCGTATCCAAACTGGAAACACAAATGGGTCAAGTGGTAGCACAGCTCAGTGAAAGCGAAAGGGGAACATTCCCAAGCCAACCACTTCCAAACTAAGAGGGCAAATGGTTATTGAAGAGAGTACGAATCCATAACAAGGTGAGAATCATCAGCAACTAAAGGCAATCACAACGTTGGGATCTGGCCGACAGATCGAAAAAATCGTGAGAATGTCAAAAGAGGACGAGAGATCGAAATCAAAAATTCAAATAGAGAAGAATGATGAAGTTGAAGAAGAGATGGAAGAAAAGAAAAAGGATGAAGGAAAAAGTATGGAAGAAAAAAGTTTCATACTTAAAGCCCCATATCCTCAAAGGTTGATGGCACCTAAGAAAAATAAGAATTTGAATAAAATCATCGAGGTTTTTACACAATTGAAGATAAACATCCCATTCCTTGATGCCATCCAGCAAGTACCGGCTTATGCAAAATTCTTAAAGGACTTGATAAGAATCAAAAGAAAGACCAATGTCCCCAAGAAAGCTTTTCTAGCTTAGCAAGTTTGCTCAGTACTTCAAGCTAGACTCTCAATTAAGTATAAGGATTCTGATTGTCCTACTATTTCAATCATCATTGGGGACAACAGTATTGATCGAGCACTACTGAATTGGGGCAAATGTCAACCTATTGTTATACTCTGCCTACAAGGAGCTTGAGTTGGGTGAACTAAAGCCCACAACGTTGACCCTTCAGCTAGCTGATAGGTCAATTAAAATTCCTAGGGGAATAGTAGAAGATGTCCTCATCAAGGTGGACTCTTTCTACTTTCCAGTTGATTTCGTTGTCTTGGACACCGAACCTGTCCCCAATCTGAAGAATAATGTTCTGGTGATCCTAGGAAGATCATTCCCAGCAACATCGAATGCATTAATCAATTGTCAGAATGGGATAATGAAGTTATCATTTGGCAATATGATTGTGGAGCTTAACATTTTACATATTGCAAAACACCCAGCTGAGGATGAAGAACATGAACAAGTATGCATGATTGATAATATTACAGAAAATATATTTTTTTACTTCTGAATATAAGGACCCTCTAGAGGCCTGCCTAGCCCATTTCGGTGAGGACTTTTATGTGGATCATATGATCCAGGAAGCGAATGATATGTTGGACTCCACACCACTCTTGAGAGAAGATGGATGGCAATCGAAAGTTGCAGCTAAAGAAGTAAGGAAAGAAATGCCAAAAGAAGAAGAGAAACCGAAGTTGGAATTGAAACCTCTTCCTGCAGATCTAAAATATGCCTACTTGGGAGAAGGCAAAACTTATCCGGTGATCGTTTCATCCAAATTGAATGAGAACCAGGAGGGGTAGCTCATTGCAGTGCTCCAAGACTACAAAAATGTAATCGGGTGGTCTATAAAGGACATAAAAGGTATCAACCCAACGGTGTGCATGCACTGTATTCATCTGGAAAAATATGTGAAGCCGTCTAGAGAACCGCAACGCAGATTGAACCCAATCATGCAAGATGTGGTCAGAAATGAGGTTATTAAGTTACTAGATGCTGGAATCATATACCCCGTCTCTGATAGTAAATGGGTTAGTCCTACGCAAGTGGTCCCCAAAAAATCCATAGCCACGATGGTGAAGAATGAAGAAAATGAGTTAGTACCAACAAAAGTGCAAACTGGTTGGAGGGTGTGCATTGACTATAGAAAATTGAATGCAATGATAAAGAAAGATCATTTTCCTCTCCCCTTCATTGATCAAATGCTTGAAAGATTGGTCGGGCATGAATATTATTGTTTCCTGGATGGCTATTTCGGATACAACCAAATAGTCATTGCGCCTGAAGACCAAGAGAAGACGACATTCACTTGTCCCTTTGGAACTTTCTCCTACCACAGGATGCCTTTCGGCCTCTACAATGCTCTAGCTACATTCCAAAGATGCATGTTGAGCATATTCTCTGACATGGTGAAAAGATTTTTAGAGGTATTCATGGACGACTTCGCCATTTTTGGAGATAGTTGTAGTGATTATATGTATGATCTATCTCTGATTCTTATAAGATGTCAAGAAAAATATCTAGTTTTGAACTGGGAAAAATGGCACTTTATGGTACAAAGTGGCATAGTTCTTGGACATATCATATCGTCCAAAGGCATCGAGGGGGACAAATCAAAAGTGGATTTGATTACAAGTCTTCCACCGCCAAGAACTGTTAAAGAGATAAGATCTTTCCTGGGGCATGCAGGGTTTTACCGATGATTTGTCAAGGACTTCAGTAAGATTGCGAAGCCTCCGTGCAACCTACTTGGCAAAGACGTTCCATTCATTTTTGATGAAAAATGTCAAAAAGCCTTCGAAATCATCAAGGCTGAGTTAATCCAAGCTCCTATAATCCAATTTCCAAACTACACCATTCCATTCAAAATCATGTGCGATGCATTTGATTACGCGATTGGAGCTATTTTGGGACAAGTGGTGGAGAAAATGCCATGTGTCATTTATTATGCGAGTCGTACTCTGAATGATGCACAACTTAATTACTCCATCTGTGACAGCCTGGATTTTCCCAATCTAAATTTCTTGATATTTTTTTTTTTTATCCTAAACCCAATGGAAAACCCGAACTGCCAGATCGTAGACCACAATCAGATACAGAATACTTGGCACATCCATAAATAAACAGAAATCAAAGCAATTATTATATATAGCATAATTAAAACCTCCATATCAAAAATCCAACAAGAACAAAACGAAATAAACACCAGTGATGACCAACCATCACCTAACAATGGTGTACACTAGTACGAATGTACCAACACTTAACTCAACAAATCCACAAAGCACAATTCTACGATCCCTGAACAAGGTACAAATTCTTGTGCGAAAGCTCCCTTCTTTTAGTATGTAATCTGGGCCCTCCCAAACCTACACAGCGATAGTGAGCTAACAACTAAGCTCAGTAGAGGATAAACAATATAAATTCACATTTAACATTTGAAAACATAGTTTCAATCAAGAGTCAAAACAATCATTTAATTTCTGCTTCCAAAACTTAATCATTCCTTTTCTTTTCAAACACATTTTTCAAAGCATTCATCAATTTATTATATCTCAAAATTCGACTTTAAACATTTAACTTTACCATGATATTCCATCCAAAAGTACATATATAAAAAAAATCTTAAAACAATTAGACTTATCCAAAAATATCCGAGATTTCACACACATTCCAAATAACGTCGAATTTATAAACACAAACTCAAACAACACAAGGGTATCCAAGGGTGTTCCAAGTTTTCAAGGGTGTTCAATGTTTCCAAAGTGTCCAAGAGATGCAACGATGTTTAATGGTATCCAAAGGTGTCCAATGATTCCAAAGTGTCCAAGGGATGCAATCATGTACAAGGGTGTCCAAAGGTGCTCAATGATTCGAAGGTGTCCAAGGGTGTTCAATATTTCCAAAGTGTCTAAGGGATGCAATGATGTCAAAACGTATCCAATGATTCCAAGGTGTCCAAGGGATGCAATGATGTCCAAGGGATGCATATGCAGCGTATGTATGAATGCGTGTACGGATAGGCCACCGTACCGGCCCAAGGGATGCAGTCAAAGAATCCAAAGGATTCATAATGCAAATGCAAATGTCAAAAGTCCAAGTGTCATTGAGTAAATCACAGTTCCAAGGGTGTCAAAATGATTCACGAGTGTCACCAGCGATCTCAAGATCTTACTTTCAAAACACGAGTCAAGCTCGACAATATCAAAGGTTATCTAGAATTGAACATTATCACATGCATAATCACGATTTCACGAGTTCATATTCCAAATCATAAAACTCCAATTCTAACATATCCAACTCCGATCAACTCATCATATTTATGCAATCACATCTAATACTATGAATCAACTCAAATCTATAACTTTAAGTCGAGTTTCCCCTACCTTAATCTTGAGGTTGCGCGAAGCCAAGCAAGGTCCTAACCATGGCCTTTCGCCTCAATCTATATCACAAGTACACAATGGTGCATCAAATATCAACTCTACTCACTAATAACTAATATGCATTTAAGTGTTTTCGCAAAACCAAGGTTGAAACAGATACATTCATGCTAATATAGAATTTGACGCAACATTCCCCCTAAATTTTTCTCATTAATAATTTTGATTCATGAGTTAATCCAAACACAAACATTGTAGAGCTCGTCGTTCTCTTTCCAACGCCTTAAGAATTGCATCAATCGGAGTTCGGGGTAAAACATTATGACCAAAACACTAAAGCAATATCGGCGAGCGCAGTCAAAATCGATCGAACGGTTTCTAATTTCGTTCGAACGATTTTCAAAACCGATCGAATGGTTTCCAATTTCGTTCGAACGATTTTCAAAATCGATCGAACGGTTTCTAATTTTGTTCGAACGATTTTCAAAACCGATCGAACGGTTTCCAAACTGACCAGAACCATCAGATTTCATGCTTAACGAAATCGTTCGATCGGTTTCTAATTTCGATCGAACGGTTTCGTCAGATTTCACCCTCAACTAATTTTGTTCGAACGGTTTTCAAAACTGATCGAACGATTTCGTCAGATTTTACCCAAAATCAGGTTCAAGCATTTCTAACTCATTTTTCTTTAAATCTTAACCTATTTTCTTCAAATCTCCCACTCATAATCTAACTAAGGATTAATCTACATACAAATCACAACTTAAATCAAAATTTTTACTTTTAATCCAACGATTTTCTCTCCGATCGGATTGTCTTCTTCCTAGCAAGCAAATGGGTTTCTAAACCCTTTTTGATCTTTCCAAGCCCCACGACTTCCACAATTTCGACACCATCGTTAGGTGATCATCCACACACGCTTCGTACAAACCTCGCTATGATTTAGCCGATCAAAACACACCATTCTCTTTGCAAGGAAAATGGGTTTTCAAAACCCACATCAATCTCCTATGAGCTCCACACACACGATCAAGCCAACACAATCGTAGACAATCCTTCATAAAAACACTTCTCTTTCCTTTCTCTCTCTCTCTCTCTAACTCATAAAAACCCACAACTCTTTGCAACCGGTTATGGCTTCTAAATGAGGCCCCTCCCTCTCTTACACTTAAAAGCCCGGTTCACGTGTAAAACGCATACACGCCACAATAGGTGTATAAGACCCTATAAAAAGATCTAACACCATACGGGTGTGCACTTTTCACACCAAAAATAATCCAATCTAAGTCATCAAGTTGACTTTTACCTGCTCAAAATTAGTGACTTGACGGGCACATATCCCGAGGCACACTATTTAAAGTCTAAATTTTTGGGATGTTACATTCTTCCCACCTTATAAAATTTTCGTCCTCGAAAATTGCCGTAAGTAGTAACATGTTGATCGAACCCAATCATACACCAATTGGAAGATGTCCATATCTCAATCTAAAGATCATTCAAAGCAATAGTGCTGATACTCACATCCTACATGAACACACATATACGTATCCACGAGTAACATTCGCCTCCACACATACACACATCCATAGCCTACACATCTACATACATACTTGCATAAAAATCCATACCTCTTCCCATTGAAAACTCACGCCTCTAAAAATCTACTCAAATGAGTAAAATTTCTTTCTATATTGACTTAAACTCACGCCGCGTCTGTGGGATATTCTCCGAACCTTAAATCAGTTGTGCGAAATACATATAGTTATTCACCGTGAAATTATGCTAAATATAATAATTCAAAGCTTGTTCAGGTCTCATTCACTTCCTCTTAAGCTTCTCAACTACCAACACATGATGTAATAAGAATTAAAGCCTCCCAATTCCTTATAACTCACTCATGACTTGAGCATAAAGGATACACACCTAGATAGATGTATATGACCCAATCAAACTAACTCTTATAACGTACATACTCTACATTTGTCATATGACCTATCTAACTTAAAGCAAACAAGTCAACGATTACCTGGTCCAACAAGTGACCAGTCGGGCATACTTCCCGAGATATACTATTTAAAGTCTGAAATTTACGAGGGCGTTACATTCTTCCCACCTTGGAAATTTTTGTCCCCGAAATTGCACTCAATGGCTCCCCACATGGGAGACCCACACACATAGTAAAGCATGTCTATGGACGCAAACACAACACATCCCATAAATTCCAACCACATATTTTGCACAAGTTACAAATCCACATCACATACAATTCTAATTTACATCCATGTTGCCACAATATGCTAAAATTTTAATTGAACTAGCAAAAAGGCATTCCGTTTGACCAAAGAATACCGACAAAATTGGATGACAAAGCAGTCACAACAATCACGACATAGGATCACCCGACTGAGGCAATCACAACACCCACATATTCCAAAAGAACAATACCTTTAACATAGAGAACAACTAAACTAAGTCATATCAACCATGACATATATATCAAAATAGGAAAATATACAAAGCACAACTAACACATGTAATCACATCACTTGGTGGCAACGAGGCCCCAATCGTCAAAAATAGTGAGTGGCAATCATGCCATGATTGTTTGAAAGGACACATGTCCAAGGTACCTGTTTTAAATATTTACAAACATCTAAAAGTTAAAATATCAAAATTTGAAATATTCCATGTGTCTCGAAATCAATCCAAGGTCCATAGCTATCTCTCGGCAACCCCATCTAGGTATCCTCATCAAAATTTAACATCATCTAACCAGGGTTATCACAATATCCTCCTCTTAAAGGAGATTTTTATTCTCGAAAATTGACCATACGTGAAAGCTCACTCGGCATATCTACCATAGGCACTATAAAAATTAGCTATGATTACATAAGCTGATTTTATCCACAACGGATTCATAAAAAAAAGTGCTAAGAAAGCTATTCACATACATACCCATGATGTATTCACCAACCACCTCATAGAACCCACAGATCATAGCTATATCTCCATAAACCAAAACTCTGAATGTTAATAAAACTGACAATAATTATCTTATATAATATATCATAAGTTTAGAAAATACATCTCCCAACCACAAAAGCTAAGTCATAAGCTATCTATCACAACCAATGAGACGACGATAATATCCACAAAACATGAAAACACACTCCAAGACTTAACTCGTTCATCATAACAAAGGTTATGCGATCACGCATCAAAAGTGAACCAGAAATTACAAATCATGTCCACAAAAAAAATGAAACAAAACAAAATATCAACAGTCAAAGTGGACCTAGGGCCTTTGAAAAGATGCCGAAATTGCTCTTTCTTTCCTTGGTTCAGTACAGTCCCGGATCTGATGTCCCATTCGGCCACAATTGAAACAAGCACCCGTAGTCCATCGACTTCTCTCTGCCGCATGTCGTCCCCCGCATCTTGAGCATGACTCACTCGGTGCGGACGAGGAAGTGTGGGAAGTTTGTTGTACTCGCGATGCCCCAGCGATCGTGGGATTTGTAAGGCGAAGGGGAACCACAGGAGTAGACATGGATGGTCATGAATAAGCAGTATGAGTAGGTTGAGGTGGTGCCGACATCAAGAATTTTGGTCTCTTGTCTATCAGCCCAGAAGTACTTGATCGCTCTTGATCTGCCTTATCCTTGATCTGTTGATCCCTCCTTTGATACTGATTATCTATATCTCTCTCGGCCACAATTGCCTTTCCCATCACTTCAGCATAGGTCTCTAGCTCGAAAATTGATACCCGCTCACGGACGTTTGGCTTCAATCCTTCCTCAAATTAGGCTGCCCTCATGATCTCTGTGGATACTAGTTCAAGTGTAAATCGTGACAAGCGTGTAAACTCCACGCCATATTCTCGTACCAACATACTTCCTTGCGGCAGATTTGCAAAGTCTCTTCTCATCTGAACTCTCACCTGTTTGGGAAAGTATTCCCGATTAAACTCTCTGACAAACTCTGCCCAAGTCCATAGACGATGAGGGTTTTCAATTTCCCTTCTTCTCAATACCGATTTCCACCAGGGATCGGCATCTCCCTCAAGCTGGAAGGAGGCCCAGCCTACCTTCTCGTCTTCAGTGCTCTCAAGTCTCTGTAGAAGTTTCTCAATTTGATTCAACCATTTTTCGGCTTCTAGCGGGTTTGTCTACCCATAGAAACTAGGAGGTTTCAATCTCCTGAAGTCCACAAATAATGAAGGCAATAATGCTGGTGGAGGTGGTGGTGGTGGCTGCTGATGGATCACGTTATTGGCAGCCACTAGTGCAGTCTGCTCAGCCAATAGCGCAGTATGCTGAGTCTGTTGGGCCATGGAAGCGGCCACGACCCCCATGGCCTGCACCATCCTATCCGTCGCTTCATTCCTCTTATCTCTCTCATCAAGCGGGTGCCTCTGATTTCTACTAGAACCTGCAGGGATCTCATCCTCACTCAGATTTCTATTGCGACCGCCTCTAGGTCGACCTCTACCTCTACCAGACATAATGATCTGTTACAATGAAACATAATTTCAATTAACAACCGGTCAACATATTTGAACAAAACTCTTAAAATACCACAGCTTATTCTCTGACAGAATCTAATATCACATCTTTAGACCTACGACCATATTCCTGCACCCACGGCTAGGGCTCTCAGTCTCATGGGAGACTTAACGCCTAGGATCGGACAAAACATAAAGTCATTCAGAGACATGGCTCTAAATCTCTAGAAGAATTCAGAATAGGGATTGTGAATCCCTCCTATGTTCCGACAGAATCTAATGTCATCACGTTCGGGTCCCAATAAGACCTAATACTTAAGCTTTGAAAACAACTGTGACAGCCCGGATTTTCCCAATCTAAATTTCCTGATATTTTATTTTTTTATCCTAAACCCAATGGAAAATCCGAACTGCCAGATCGTAGACCACAATCAGAAACAGAATACTTGGCACATCCATAAATAAATAGAAATCAAAGCAATTATTATATATAGCATAATTAAAACCTTCAGATCTAAAATCCAACAAGAACAAAACTAAATAAACACCAGTGATGACCAACCATCACCTAACAATGGTGTACACTAGTACGAATGTACCAACACTTAACTCACCAAATCCACAAAGCACAATTCTACGATCCCTGAGCAAAGTACAAATTCTTGTGCGAAAGCTCCCTTCTTTTAGTATGTAATCTGGGCCCTCCCAAACCTACACCTGTGACTTATAGTCAGGGTGAGCTAACAACTAAGCTCAGTAGAGGATAAACAATATAAATTCACATTTAATATTTGAAAACATAGTTTCAATCAAGAGTCAAAACTATCATTTAATTTCTGCTTCCAAAACTTAATCATTCCTTTTCTTTTCAAACACATTTTTCAAAGCATTCATCAATTTCTTCTATCTCAAAACTCAACCTTAAACATTTAACTTTACCATGATATTCCATCCAAAAGTACACATAAAAAAAATCTTAAAACAATTAGACTTATCCAAAAATATCCGAGATTTCACACACATTCCAAATAACGTCGAATTTTTAAACACAAACTCAAACAACACAAGGGTATCCAAGGGTGTTCCAAGTTTCCAAGGGTGTTCAATGTTTCCAAAGTGTCCAAGGGATGCAACAATGTTTAAAGGTATCCAAAGGTGTCCAATGATTCCAAAGTGTCCAAGGGATGCAATCATGTCCAAGGGTGTCCAAAGGTGCTCAATGATTCGAAGGTGTCCAAGGGTGTTCAATATTTCCAAAGTGTGTTCAATATTTCTAAAGTGTCTAAGGGATGCAATGATGTCCAAAGGTATCCAATGATTCCAAGGTGTCCAAGGAATGCAATGATGTCCAAGGGATGCAATGATGTTCCAAGGGATGCATATGCAGCGTATGTATGAATGCGTGTACGGATAGGCCGCCATACCGGCCCAAGGGATGCAGTCAAAGAATCCAAAGGATTCATAATGCAAATGCAAATGTCAAAAGTCCAAGCGTCATTGAGTAAATCATAGTTCCAAGGGTGTCAAAATGATTCACGAGTGTCACCAACGATCTCAAGATCTTACTTTCAAAACACGAGTCATGCCCAACAATATCAAAGGTTATCTAGAATTGAACATTATCACATGCATAATCACAATTTCATGAGTTCATATTCCAAATCATAAGACTCCAATTCTAACATATCCAACTCCGATCAACTCATCATATTCATGCAAACACATCTAATACTATGAATCAACTCAAATCTATAAATTTAAGTCGAGTTTCCCCAACCTTAATCTTGAGGTTGTGCGAAGCCAAGCAAGGTCCTAACCATGGCCTTCCGCCTCAATCTATATCACAAGTACACAATGGTGCATCAAAGATCAACTCTACTCACTAATAACTTATATGCATTTAAGTGTTTTCTCAAAACCAAGGTTGAAACGGATACATTCATGCTAATATAGAATTTGACGCAACATTCCCCCTAAAAATCTTCAAGAATTGCATCAATCGGAGTTCGGCGTAAAACGTTATGACCAAAACACTAAAGTAATATCGGCGAGCGCAGTCAAAATCGTTCGAACGATTTAAAATCGATCGAACGGTTTCTAATTTCGTTCGAACAATTTTCAAAACTGATCGAACGGTTTCCAATTTCGTTCGAACTATTTTCAAAATTGATCGAATGGTTTCTAATTTCGTTCGAACGATTTTCAAAACCGATCGAACGGTTTCCAAACTGACCAGAACCTTCAGATTTCATGCTTAACGAAATCGTTCAATCGGTTTCTAATTTTGATCAAACGGTTTCGTCAGATTTCACCCTCAACTAATTTCGTTCGAACGGTTTTCAAAACTGATCGAACGATTTCATCAGATTTTATCCAAAATCAAGTTCAAGCATTTCTAACTCATTTTTCTTTAAATCTTAACCGATTTTCTTCAAATCTCCCACTCATAATGTAACTAAGGATTAATCTACATACAAATCACAACTTAAATAAAAAATTTTACCTTTAATCCAACGATTTTCTCCCCGATCGGATCGTCTTCTTCCTAGCAAGCAAATGGGTTTTTAAACCCTTTTTGATCTTTCCAAGCCCCATGATTTCCACAATTTTGACCCCATCGTTAGGTGATCATCCACACACGCTTCGTACAAACCTCGCTATGATTTAGCCGATCAAAACACACCATTCTCTTTGCAAGGAAAATGGGTTTTCAAAACCCACATCGATCTCCTATGAGCTCCACGCACACGATCAAGCCAACACAATCGTAGACAATCCTTCACAAAAACCCTTCTCTTTCCTTTCTCTCTCTCTCTCTCTCTAACTAATAAAAACCCACAACTCTTTGCAACTGATTATGGCTTCTAAATGAGGCCCCTCCCTCTCTTATACTTAAAAGCCCGGTTCACGTGTAAAACGCATACACGCCACAACAGGTGTATAAGACCCTATAAAAAGATCTAACACCATACGGGTGTGCACTTTTCACACAAAAAATAATCCAATCTAAGTCATCAAGTTGACTTTTACCTGCTCAAAATTAGTGACTTGAAGGGCACATATCCCGAGGCACACTATTCAAATTTCAAATTTTTGGGATGTTACACTATCACTGAAAAGGAACTCCTGGCTGTCGTCTTTGCACTAGACAAATTTTGATCCTACCTGTTGGGATCAAAGGTTGTTGTGTTTATAGATCATGCGGCTCTTCACTACCTCTTTCCAAACTACACCATTCCATTCGAAATCATGTGCAATGCATTTGATTACGCGATTGGAGCTATTTTGGGACAAGGGGTGGAGAAAATGCCATGTGTCATTTATTATGCGAGTCATACTCTGAATGATGCACAACTTAATTACTCCACCACAGAAAAGGAACTCCTGGCTATCGTCTTTGCACTAGACAAATTTTGATCCTACCTGTTGGGATCAAAGGTTGTTGTGTTTACAGATTATGCGGCTCTTCACTACCTCTTTGCAAAGAAAGATGTAAAAGCTCGTTTGATCAGATGGATTTTACTCTTGCAAGAGTTTGATTTCGAAATTAAAGATAACAAGGGATCTGAAAAATGTGGTGGCTGACCACTTATCTAGAATAATTATTAAAAAATCTTACGACTTGGTTCCGATTTTGGAAAACTTTTTCGATGAGCAATTGTTTGCCATTGATCATGCATCATGGTATGCAGATCTGGTCAATTATTTGGTGACAGATCAAGTGCCCAAACATTGGAGCAAGAACGAAAATATGTTTTTCTAGCATGGGCAAAACACTATTTTTTTGAGGACCCATATTTGTTCAAATATTGTCCTGATCAAATCATCAGAAGGTGTATCCCAGAATCTGAACAATCAGATATAATCACATTTTTGCCATGAGTTGTCCTGTGGAGGACACTTCAGCTCATGAAAAACTGCTACCAAGATTCTCCAGAGTGGTTTCTTTTGGCCGACATTCTTCAAAGATTGCCACCAACATTGCATTTCATGTAGCAATTGTCAAATATTGGGAAGAATTTCAAAGCGAAACATGATGCCACTAAATCCTATCCTGGAAGAGGAATTGTTTGACGTTTGGGGGATAGACTTCATGGGGCCATTTCCCAATTCTTTCAAAAATCTATACATCCTTGTAGCAGTGAACTACGTATCAAAATGGGTCGAGGGTGTAGCTTGTAAGATGAATGATCACAGGGTGGTTGTTAAGTTCCTCAAGGATCAGGTATTTTCAAGGTTTGACATTCCATGTGCTATCATTTGTGATGGTGGAAAATACTTTTGTAACAATGTTTTCTCAACTGATGAAGAAATATGGTGTCACACACAAAGTGGCTACACCATACCATCCACAAACCAGCGGACAAGTTGAGGTATCAAATCAGGAGGTTAAACGCATTTTGGAGAAAACGATTAAGCCAAATCGAAAAGATTGGTCATTGAAATTGAATGATACTTTATGGGCTAATCGGACGGCATACAAGGCTCCCATCGAAATGTCCCCATACATAATGGTTTTTGGTAAAGCCTGTCACCTACTTGTAGAGCTGGAACACCGGGCCTATTGGGCTATCAAATCTCTGAACTTTGATTTACAAAAGTCTGGTAATCGGAGGAGTTTAGAGATCGATGAACTGGAAGAGATCAAAGCTGATGCTTACGACTGTGCCAAGTCATACAAGGACAGCATGAAGCGGGTCCATGATCAATTTATCCTAAGAAAATCTTTTACCCCTGGCCAAAAGGTGTTGCTATATAACTCAAAACTCCATTTATTTCCTGGGAAGTTAAAAACTCGATGGACAGATCCATTCCTGATTCACAGGTATTTTCAAATGGAGTTGTCGAAGTTATCAACTAAAATAATGGAAGTAAATTTCTGGTGAATGGCCAACGACTATAATCGTTTCTTGAAAACACCATTGTGGATTCTGATGAAATCATGTTGACTGATCCTGATCAGTCAGGATAAGCAGAAATTTTGAAATTTCGGGCTGACGACTTTAAACTTAGCGCTTTTTGGGAAGCAACCCAATTTTGTAAATTGTGTAAATAAATAAATTTAAAAAAAAAACAGCTGTGAATAAAAATTTAATTATTAAATTATTTTTAACATTTTACATATGAATTTGCTCTCTTGCAAGTATGATAGATGAATGACCATTATTTTTGTGATTATTTCTGTCAGATGATACTTTTTACCTGTTCTTGTTTATTGGTCTATGATAGTTTAATGCTAGTTTGGGGGTGACCCTAAATTTTGGTACAATTGGGACATTGCACTTAATAAGTTTGGGGGTGTGAAAGTTCATACCTTACATAGTAAGGTCATTCCTTTTCAATTTGGAGTAGTCTTCAAAAAAAAAAAATCAAATTTTCTACTAATTTGGAATCATCATATTGGTTATTTTGCGATAGTTTTCAAACTTTAGTCAATGATGCATGTAAATTATATTTTGAGAATATTAATGCCATATTTTGATTACTTATATCTAGGATAATAAAATTTAATGTGATAATTTGAGGATGACCTTGAAATTCATGCCTAGACACTTTGTACATGTATGTCATGCTTAAGATCTAGAAATCGAGGAACTATTTTGAACTTTGAATCCTAGGTTCTTAGTGGAGATTAAAACCGATGAGCTTTAGAGCCAATTTCTTGTCTTTGATGAGTGCTTACATAAACTCGGAGTTTTCTTTGAATACAAATTGCTTTGCATAATTTCATACATTTTGCTTTGACTTGTGACTTTGCATGACCTTAAATTCATATCTTTGTGCTAGAATGTGTTGTATATTTGCTCAAGACAAATAGGCAAGGTTACCATCTTTTAAGGAGATGATTGAAGGCCATCTTTGGCTCATTTGTACTTAAAATGTCCCACCACATGTAAATTACCCTTTTGGTACCCCTTTGAGCCTATGAAAAAATTATCTTTATACATTCTTTGATAAGCCACGTTAATCTTTAACCCTTCACCATTTCTGAAAATTTAGACTTATCCTTGATGCTTATGAGAAATTAAGAACGAGGGATGAGAATGAATAAAAAGAGAGTAAGTGGAGAGATATTGAGTTGTAGTGTTTACTGAGAATATATGATAGAAAAATGTAAAAAAAAGATGGGGAGAAAAAGAAAATTGTGAAAAATAATGAAAACTATGCGGTGGTTCAAGAAAATAAAATTCAAAAGAAGAAAAAAAGAGTGAGAAAAGAAAAGAAAGTTGAGAAAAAGAGAAAAAAAATATTGAGAAAAATAGCGTGAGATTAGAAAAGAAAAAGAAAAGAAATAGAAAAATTAGAAGCTAGATTATTTTCCAATTTCTCAGAAACTTTGAATCTCAACTTTCCTTTCTTTCTTACCCTTGCCTGAGCCCCATTACAACCCTACAAAAGACCTTCATGATCCGATCTTGCATTGGTAACTGTCTTGTGGGGAGTCAATATACAATACCTACGGCACATGATATGACATGCAGAGGATATACAAGTATCTTTCTATGAGATTTTCTTTTATTTATTAATTATATCGTGTTTCCTCTATCATGTGAGACCTTTTATTTGTTGTTTATTGATCTCTTACATATGTGTAAAAATTTAGCCATCATTTGAGTGTTTCTATTTTTTAGAGTATATTTATTGTGAGGATTGAGTGAAGATAAGAGATCCGATAGTTTATTATTTGAATTGGTTCTGAGATAGATGGATATTAGCATTGGTGCATACGCACTTTACGTTTAGGCATGAATGAATGAGTTATCTAAAAATTGGAGCATTAGACTAATTTGAATGGATACTTGTATGATTGGTATGGGATTAATATTTAAAATTGAGAAGTCGCATGTTGAATTGATTAATGGTTTTGTGCTTTGAAGCTAAATATGCATAAAAACCATGCTTTGAAAACTCAATTTTATCGATGGTTTTAAAAATGTGTTGAAGTTTGTGGGTAGCTTCACTGAAAACCCTAAGGAGAGTAAACTCCTTCACTAGGAATCACCTAGTGGATTAAAGGATTGTTGCATGCGCTAAATGAAATTGTGATCCCTACGAAAGTGTCATTTATTGATTATTTTAGAATGTTAGTTTATTTTTCAGTTTGTTTATTTTCTCTTTTCCTCGAGGACTAGCAAAGTGTAGGTTTGGAAGTGTGATGAGTAGTAAAATATAATCATATTTCACCCATTTAAGCCTACATTTAGCCATCCGATGAGGACAATCTGATATATTTGTGAAGTTCTAATTGTTTCAGAAATATTTGACCATTAAATGCATTTGGAAGCATAAAAGAGCATAAGAACAGCAAACGTTGGAACATTGGAGCATACGAGTTAATGGTCCATGAAATTTAAAATTCAAATTTGATTTTTGAATTTCAAATCTGGGGCTGAGACCTTATTTAAGCAAACTGGAGAATTGATTTTGGGGGACTTTTTATTAGCTTTTATTTTCTAAGAATTTTTCTAGCTTTCTTTCAGCTTTCCCTTTTATTTTTCAAGCACTGTTCTTCCATTTCCTAGTTCTAGAACCTAGATTAGTTTAACTTCTGCATTTAAAGAAGGATTGTACCGGTTTGATTAAAGCTTTTGTGGGTTTCTGTGGAACATCTTTTACGGTATTTTAATATTTATTTCAATTTGTCTTTTAATTATGTTGTTTATTTCTAGTATGTGTGGCTAAATTTCTTTGAGGATTGGGATATAAGGAATTCCATCTTAGGTTTCATTTATTTATCATAGATTTGTGGTTGGAATTCAATGTTTGGTGCATTTTAGTTTTATCGCTTATTTGTTCTTGCCAATCTATGTAAATACTGAACACCATTTCTAAGGTATGAGATTTAGTCATACTCTTTCCATGAACATAGATCTGTGATTTGGAATTTATACCGAGTTCTTTATTGCTAATATTTGCGGTATTTGTTCATCGTCATTAGAAACCTCTTTTACAGTAAATATTTTATTCATTTGATTTGTAATATTTATTTATCATCATTAGAATTAAATTTCTTTTTCGGTAAATGTTTTGTTCATTTCGGCTGTAACATTTATTTATCGTCATTAGAATAAAATTTCTTTTACGGTGAATGTTTTGCTGATTTCTTTTATGATTCTGAAAGAACAATAATCTTGTGTCTTGCATCTCTTAAATTCCAATCAGTTAAATCTATGATAGTAAATGTTAGACCATGGATGGGAGGATTTAGCATCCCAAACCTCGCTTTATATCTTGCATTAAATTTGAGTATATTGTTATTTATTTATTTCTTTCACATCACTTCAAAATCGAAGAACTAGTTTCAATATTGTGTTAGATATGTGATAGTTCTTGTGATTAATTGCTACTTTCTCTTGATAATTTTCTAACCAATCTTCGTGGGAACGATCTCTTACTCCATACCCACTAACTACAATCCGATTCGTGTGCTTGTGAGTTTCAAAGATGATTAAAATCACAACATAAACCATTCACAATAAAACTATTTTTCATTAATTACATAGTTTGATTGTTGTTCGAGTAAATTACTCCACTCAACTCAAAATTTATAGTTTTGTAGTCTCATAATAAGTTAACTTTCACAATATCTCGCTGATGTTATACATTTCAAAATGAAATATACCTTATATCATTGCTAACTCGCAGGTTGGGAGGGTCTCTGAATAATTGCCGAACTTGTTCACCCCCTCTTAGCCTCGTGGCAATCCTTTACTCGATGTCCTTTCTGGCCACAACCAAAACATGCGCCCAATATTAATCTACACTCCTCTATATTATGTTGCTTCCCACATTTCGTGCATGATTCAGTCGATGCGAATGAAATAGTACATGACATCTTTTGAACCCTTGACGCTCCGGCCATAGGAGGATTCGAAAGGTGAAAGGGTCTCATAGGTGTAGATGCGGGTGGCCTTGAATACATAGTTTGAGCAGGTTGAGAGGGTATTGGCATCAAGAATCTCTGCCTCTCATCTACCGGCTCATAATTGCTCGACCTCCCTCGACTCGCTATATTTTTTCTTTGTTGCTCTCATCTTTTATACATGTCTTCTATAGCTTTCTCGGCAATCAACGCCTTACCCATCACTGTCGCATAGGTCTCCAATTTTAACACAGAGACATGTCGCATATATTTATAAGCCCTCTTCAAACGTCTTGGCCTTCATTTGTTACGTGGTGTGACAACCCAGATTTGGCACCACAAACTCGTGCCATCGACGATCCTCCTCGAACCGTGCCCCAAAGCTATGAAACATTGGTATAACAAGATAAATAAATAAAGCAAATAATTGCATAAAGCGGAATAGTAATATGCCCATCTGGCATAACAAAAAAGCATTCTACTTTCATGCCCTTTGCATGAACGAGAACCGATCCGAACCATCGGTGATAGGTGATCACCCGGATGTTCAAAAGAATTAAGTCAATTTAATTACATGTTCATAAAAAATAAAAGACTTGACATACCAAGCCGTACAATCTGCTCACAAAACTCTCTCAAAGTACACAACGGATTCTCCTAGAAGAAGTCCTCGGGAGGAGGCTCCAACTCGTCCCCAGGTACGTAATCCGAATCACGGGATCTCGTCTCTGAAGCCTCATTCTTTGCTAACAAAGGACCTGCGACGTATAGTCTAAAGGGTGAGCTACATCCTAGCTCAATAGGGAACAACACAATGAATATATAAATCAAAATCTCACGTATATTCCATGATATTCTAAGCACGATGTGTCTATGCATTTGCTAGAAAAATAGTTGAAAAGATAATGATTTGCATTCGAGTTTACTGGTAATTTGCATGTCTTACTTTTACTGATTTATCATGAATGACACTGAACAGGCTTAAAGCAAAACTTAAATCTTTAACTTAAGTAATCCCCAAGTAATATAGCATCGAGCCTCAATGGAATACCCACCATCCTTGCCTAAATAGATAGTTGTTATATGTATTCCCTGGGAATACTACCCAAGCCCCTTTCTCAATAGGCAGCGGGGTTAAATCTCAACTCAACATCCCTAGGAAGTGCTTACTATGTACGGATAGACCTCCGCACTGGTGTACGGATTGGCCGTCGTACCGGTCACCGATATCCTGCCGAGTCAGTTGTGGGTATCCCATCGTCGGTACAAACCTCAAATAACAAAAATAACATGTGCTTTACATATAGTTGTTCACCGTGTAAAGTGCTATCTTATATCAGTTAGGCCTCAACAGTAATTATTCAATCATATGTACATCCCTGGGATGTCTAATTTACACATATCACACTGATGCCTTTATTACTTTCTCATCCCCTGGGAATGTTTCATTCTCATTAGATTACTTGATCTCAGTTACTTGCATCACACAGATGCCTTTATCACATTCTTGGTGTCACACACACACCAATTTTCACAAATCTTTTCATAGTTAAAATATTTTCAATTCTGATAAATATATCACTACATACATGCTCTTGCAATTAAAGTATATATTCAAGGTGTTCCCTACCTCAATTCTCTGAAGATCCAAGTATCAAGGTCCCACGCGGATCCTTGTGCTCGCTTTCACACGTACCACCTATGGTACATTACACCACATGTAACACATCACTAAAGATGCAATAGAGAAGGTCCTAGACCATCCATGAACCTCCAACTCCAAACCAAAAAGTCAAGAGAATCTGCCAAAATTGATTAATCGATTCACAAGATCGATTAATCAAAACCCAAATCGATTAATCGATTCCCAAAGTCGATTAATCGAAATCCCTAGCATAGTAAAGTCGATTATCAAATCGAGTAGTCGAAAGTTCGAAATCGATTAGTCGATCCCAAATCGATTAATCGAAATCCAAAGTCGATTAATCGATTTCTCAATTCGATTAATCGATTTCCCCAAGTCATATTTCTCCAGCCACTGGAGGTACCCAGTCGATTAGTCGATTTCCAAATCGATTAATTGACCTTACAAATCGATTAATCGAAATCCAATTCGATTAATCGAAATCGGGCATCCTTGACTTTTCAACTCCCAAACCAAAATTGATTAATCGAATCACAAATCGATTAATCGATTTGGCCAGATTCAACCCCCTTTCGGGCCGTTCTTCCAAAACCTATTCCTTTTCTTTTTCCTTCTTTTTCTAAGTCCTTAATCTATTATTTTAACTATGCTAGACTGAATTTAACTCATCAATTCTCTAGGTATTGAAATCTAATACAACATACCTCAATAAATCCTTTAAAGGGTTGATTTGTTGGTTTTGATGGCTAGGGTTTCATGTTTCCGCTTCAACGACTCCTCAAGCGTTGAATCAACATTCAATGCTCTAATCTACTATTGATTTGCATTAACTTCTAGCCTCAATAACTCTCTGTGTTTTCTCCCTCCCTCTCTCTTCTTAACTCTCTCTTCAACAACCAAACAAAAGGAATTTTAGGGTTATTAAACCCTTTTCTGTTTCGGTGTTAAGCGCATACACCAGAGATAGGTGTATATAGCTCTAAACCAATATCATTCACTACACCTAGGTCACATTTGCATCACATCAGTCCATCACTTCATGTATTCAATGTTTGACCATCACTTGGTCAAACCTACGACCAGTTGGGCATGGATCCCGAGGTCAAAGTTCAATGCTCAATTTTTTGGGATATTACATTCTCCCCACCTTGGGAATTTTTGTCCTCGAAAATAGCTCAAAGGTGCTGTTGGTGACCCCACACCGGTGTAAAATTAACTATATATGATACAATGCAAGAATAACACATAATGCAAGCGAATTTCAAAAAATGATGTATATCTCACTATTCAATTCCCAAAATGTACGATTTGTTGATTTACATCCTTTTAATTACAATCAAAACTCCTAAAATCAGCCACATAAAAAATACATCCTCGTCTCAGTCTCACGGCGTCCCTATCACAGCTGATCGATGCGGCGGGCTACTCTGACGGAACTGACGGCTCAGGTGGTGGTTGGGTCGTCATGGAAGGCTGCGTGGTCTGCTGGGGCACCGAGCCAGATGCATCAGCCACAGAGGTCCCGTGTGGAAAATGGTACCTATGTGAAAAGTTGTCCGACCCGCAGTCTACTCCGCCTCCAGCGCGAGGCGCTGTTGGTAATCCAATGGATAGATGTACCATATTGTGTGGAACATCAAGAAGTCCATCCGTCGGTTCATCCTCTCATTGTTGGCCTCCATCCGGGCCAACACATCCTCTATTGTGGGCGCCTGGCGAGCCACTCGCCGGAGGTATGAAGAAGTGGGTGTGGCAGCCGCTGACTACGATGGCGGCATAGGTGAGGTGGTGTCATGCGAGGGTGCCCCCTCAACTTGTGGATCAACTGGGTGTGCCCCCCCCCACGGGTGGGTCCTGATGTGGTGGTGGGGGTGGTGGTTGTGCAATTGGTGCTGCCGCTGCTGGGCCATGCGCTAGTAGGGTCCGCTTGAGCAAGTTGTAGCTACGGCTCCATGAAGCAATGGAGAAATGCTTCACGCGATCTATAGCCCTCTCCTCATGGGGCGAGATGGCGTAACCTGGAGCATCTGAGTAACAGTCCAGCATGCTCGAAATGAGGTGAGCATACGACATCTTTTCTTTGGGCCTCAAGTTGCCCTTCATCAACTTCCCCTTTATGTAGACCATCCCCTCAAGGATGATCATCATAGTGTCAAACCAACGACCACAGAAGGCCTCGTAGAGTGCCTGCTGCACTAACTCCACCCGCCCGGTGTCGTGGCGCATCGGGTAAAGGTTGCACTTGATTAAGGAATCAAGCATCCACATGTAATGGGGGAGATCGGCCTTCCTAATGGACTATCCTTACCCCTTTTTCCCTTTTGTCATACGGGTCATTATTTCTTCAAATTTGACCTCTTCCGCAAAGGGTGGGAAGAGGGTGGTCTCGGGCACAAAGTCTAAGTAACATTCTAGGGCTTCATGGATATGGCGACGAGTGAAGGTATAGTCGCGACCCTCAATGGTGGTCATGAAAACGTCGTCAGTAGGCCCCTCCTTCAACCCTTGGTAAAACAGGTGGACCAACCTAGGGTAGTAGGACCCACAGATTGGTTTCAAGAGGTTGCCGAGGTTGGCCTTCACTAGGTAGTTTTGAGACCATTGGGTCTCGCCCGCCACATCAGGGTTTGTAATGAGTTCGACATCAAAGATAAACTCATCTTCGATGGTCTTAGCTGCCCACCACTCGTTTGGTTGGAGTATGTTGATGGGCGGTGGTGGTATTGGTGAAGATTCGCGCGAAGACGCGCTCGTCGAAATCGAATGTGGTATCCGATGCCGACGGTGATAGGGTTCTTATGGGCGATGGGGTTGGTGGTGGCGATGCGGCATTCTTACGCCGGACCGGGAGCTTAGACGTTCCCTTCTTCGAAGACAAATGTGTTTTAGGCGGCATCTTGGTAATACAATCTCAAAACTAGGGTTTTTATAGCCGAAAATGAAAAGAAGAGCCGAATCTAGGGTTTTACCTTAGGTGTTTGAGCCGGACGCAAAAAATTTCGATCCGAAATCGATCCAAACCACAAAAACCCTAAGTCTTCAAGTCGTTTGAGGAGGAAGAAGGAAATGCGCACAAGAAAAAAATATCAATTTGATTTCGAATGGGGTGAAATCCCCCTCGATTTATATATATAGGCCCCGGTTCGATTAATTGATTTCCAAGATCGACTAATCGAGATTCAAAACTAGGTTCAGCCGCGCGAAATCGATTAATGGATTTCCAAAATCGATTAATCGACACTAAAAATCGATTAATCGAAATCGTGGTCATTTAAATTTTTAACTTTTCGAGCTCACTGGCGCGAGCCAATCGATTAATCGAAATTCACATCGATTAATCGAAATCTCAAAGTCGATTAATCAAATTTCACTTCGATTAATCAAAATCGTGAGGTTTCTTCAAATTTTTCCCAATTTCTCTAGTGATTCGATTAGTTGAACCTCCAGATCGATTAATTGAAATTCCAAATCGATTAATCGAATTCTTCTTCGATTAATCGAAATCGTATAAATTCTTCAAATTTTTTCTAAAATTCTTAAGTTACTCGATTAATCGAATCTCCAGATCGATTAATTGAAATCCAAAATCGATTAATTGAAACCCAATTCGATAAATCAAAATTTCACTTCTTTAGTTTCCTAAATCTTCATCAAATTTCCCCCCACTGGCGCATGCCAGTCGACTAATCAACCAAAATTGATTAATCAAATTCTCAAATCGATTAATCGATTTGAAAATTGATTAATCAGTTTTAATCAGATTCTTAGAATTTTTTTTCTTATTTCCCATGTCTCCTTGATTTTTCTTGTAACACAATATCCCTGGGATGTGCTTACTGTGTACGGATAGACCTCCACACTGGTGTACAGATTGGCTGCCGTACCAGTCACGGATATCCTGCGGAGTCAGTCGTGGGTATCCCGCCACATCGATGGGGTATTCTAAACAAACCTCAAATACCAAAAATAACATGTGCTTTACATATAGTTGTTCACCGTGTAAAGTGTTACCTTATATCAGTTAGGCCTCAACAGTAATTATTCAATCATATGTACATCCCTAGGATGTCTAATTTACTCGCATCACACTGATGCCTTTATTACTTTCTCATCCCCTGGGGATGTCTCATTCACATTAGATTACTTGATCTTAGTTACTCGCATCGCACAGATGCCTTTATCACATTCTTGGTGTCACACACACACATTTTCACAAAGCTTTTTATAATTAACACATTTTCAATTCTGATATATATATCACTACATACATGCTCTTGCAATTAAAGTATATGTTCAAAGTGTTCCCTACCTCAATTCTCTGAAGATCCAAGCATCAAGGTCTCACGCGGATTGGTTTCAAGAGGTTGCCGAGGCCGGCCTTCACTAGGTAGTTTCGAGTCCATTGGGTCTCGCCCGCCACATCGAGGTTTGTAAATAGTTTCACATCGAAGATAAACTCATCTTCGATGGTCTTAGCCGCCCACCACTCGTTTGGTTGGAGTACGTTTACGGGCGGTGGTGGTATTGGTGAAGATTCGCGCGAAGACGCGCTCGTCGAACCGGATGTGGTATCTGATGCCGACGGTGATGGGGTTCTTACAGGCGATGGGGTAGGTGGTGGTGGTGCGGCATTCTTACGTTGGATCAGGAGCTTAGACATTGCCTTCTTCGAAGACAAACGTGTTTTAGGAGGCATCTTGATAATACAATCTCAAAACTAGGGTTTATATAGCCAGAAATGAAAAGAAGAGTCGAATCTAGGGTTTTACCTTAGGTGTTTGAGCCGGACGCAAACGATTTCGATCCGAAATCGATCCAAACCGCAAAAACCCTAGGTCTTCAAGTCATTTGAGGAGGAAGAAGGAAAGGCGCGCAAGAAAAAAAAATCAATTTGATTTCGAATGGGGAGAAATCCCCCTCGATTTATATATATGGGCCCCGATTCGATTAATCGATTT
The DNA here is from genome assembly GCA_021018995.1 of Chloranthus sessilifolius. Taxonomy (NCBI): domain Eukaryota; kingdom Viridiplantae; phylum Streptophyta; class Magnoliopsida; order Chloranthales; family Chloranthaceae; genus Chloranthus; species Chloranthus sessilifolius. The sequence continues at coordinate 92,960,286 of CM037593.1, forward strand.
CCAAAATCGATTAATCGAGATTCAAAACTAGGTTCAGCCGCGCGAAATCGATTAATCGATTTCCAAAATCGATTAATCGAAATCATTTCGATTGATCGAAATCGTCGTCATTTAAATTTTTAACTTTTTGAGCTCACTGGCGTGAGCCAGTCGATTAATCGAATTCTACTTCGATTAATCGAAATCCCAAAATCAATTAATCGAATTTCACTTCGATTAATCGTGAAGTTCTTCAAAAATTTTTCCCAAACTTCTCAAGTGACTCGATTAGTCGAACCTTCAGATCGATTAATCAAAATCCCAAATCGATTAATCGAATTTTTCTTCAATTAATCGAAATCGTATAAATTCTTCAAATTTTTTCTAAAATTCTTAAGTTACTCGATTAATCGAATATCCAGATCGATTAATTGACATCCAAAATCGATTAATCGAAACCCAATTCAATTAATCAAAATTTCTCTTCTTTAATTTCTTGAATCTTCATTAAATTTCCCCTCACTGGCGCATGCCAGTCGTCTAATTGACCAAAATCGATTAATCAAATTCTCAAATCGATTAATAAATTTGAAAATCGATTAATCGGTTTTGATCAGATTCTTAGAATTTTTTCTTATTTCCCATGTCTCCTTGATTTTTCTTGTAACACAAGGCCAGCTGGTTATTGATCTTGTGAAACATGTTCTCACAACCATTTTGTGGCTATGAAGAGTTCTAACCACGTACTCAACATTGTACTTGGAAACTATACAGATTGAAACTGATTACTTTGAATAAAATGTTAAAATGATCAGCATAGGATTACAATAGATGGTTTACATCTGCAAGAATGTTTGCGGTGATACAATTTTTGATTCTCAAGTTGTCGCAAACAAGTCTGGATACTATTCTTTCACGCCGGCCTCTCGTTCCCACGTAGCTTCTTCGGCCGGATGATACTTCCATCGAACAAGTACTAATGGAATCACTTTTATTCGCAACACTTGTTCCTTTCAATCCAAAATCTCCGTCGGCTCTTCGATCATAGTCATATTCTCATGCATCTCAAATGATTGACCGCTCAACACATGTTCAGGGTCGTTAAGATACTTTTTGAGCAAAGATACATGGAACACATTGTGTACCTGATCAAATAACGGTGGCAATCCAATGTGGTAAGCAACTTCCCCTACTCGACCTAGAACCTCAAATGGTCCAAGATAGCGGGGACTTAATTTCCTTCTCTTTCCAAACCTCATCACGCCCTTCATAGGCGACACTTTCATGAATACGTGTTCACCCACCTTGAAGTCTACACTCATCCGCTTGACATCGACGTAGCTTTTCTACCAGCTCTGAGCCTCTTTGAGTTTGGCCCTTATCATCCAAACATAGGTGGCATTATCTTCAAGTATCTCGAGTCCCAAAACAAATTTCTCAGCCGTTTCTTCCCAATTGATGGGCGATCTACATCGCCGTCCATAAAGTGCTTCATATGGTGCCATCCCAATGCTCGTCTGAAAACAGTTATTGTATGCAAACTCAATCAATAGTAGGTGCTGATCCCACGATCCTTGCAATTCTAACATACACGCCCTAAGCATGTCCTCAATGATCTGATTGACCCTCTCCGTCTGCCGATCAGTTTGTGGATGGAATGTCTTGAAAATCTAGTCACGTTCCCATTCCTTCTTAAAATTTCTTCCAAAACTTTGATGTATATAATGGGTCACAATCTGAAACAATGCTACTCGGAATCCCATGCAAACGGGCAATCTCTTTCATATATAGTTCTACAAGTCTTCCTGCCGTATACATCATGTTGTAAGGCAAGAAGTGCGCTGACTTGGTCAATCGATTGACCACTACCCAGATGGCATTGTACTTCTTTGCAGTACGCAGGAGCCCAACAATGAAATCCATAGAGATCGATTCCCACTTTCATTTCGGTATAGGTAGAGGCTGTAATAAACCTGCGGGATGTTTATGATCGATCTTCACTTGTTGGCACGTTAAACACCGTGACACGTACTCTGCCACATGTTGTTTCAAGCCTCTCTACCAATAATTGTTTTTCAAATCTTGATACATCTTTGTGCTTCCCGGGTGGATAGCATAGCTTGACTTGTGAGATTCATCAAGAAATGTTTGCCGTAAATAAGCATTGTTCGGAATACAGAGACGGCCCTTGAACAATAAGGAACCATCGCCCTTGATCGAAAACTCAGATCCAATGCCTTCAGTTACATCTTGATGAATTTTGGTTAGCGTTGGGTCTTTCATCTGTAGCTCGTGGATATGCTCAAAAAGGCTCCCGTAGCTTGAGATTCGATGTTAGCGTCATACAGTGTCATATCCTTAAACAACTTCGATCGGTGCATACCCAAAATTAAACTAGCCAACTGAGCTGAACTCTTCCGACTCAAGGCGTCGGCCACCACATTAGACTTGCCTGGATGGTACTGTATAGAACAGTCATAGTCTTTGAGAAACTCCATCCATCTGCGCAGCCTCATATTTAGTTCCTTCTGTGTAAACAAATATCTGAGGCTCTTGTGGTCGGTGAAAATCTCAAAAGTCTCACCGTACAAATAATGTCTCCAAATCTTGAGTGCGAAAATGACCGCTGCTAATTTCAGGTCATGTGTCGAGTAATTCTTCTCATGCTCTTTCAACTGTCTCGATCAAATGCGCTATCACCTTATTGTTTTGATTTAGCACACAGCCCAAACTACTATACGAAGCATCACTGTATATTGCGAACCCTCCACTGCCTGAAGGAATCGCCAGTACCGAAGCTGAAGTGAGTCTCTTCTTGAGTTCTTAAAAACTCTTCTCGCATGCCTCACTCCATTCAAACCTCGCGTCTTTACGTGTAAGTCTCGTGAGTGGTCCTGATATCATTGAAAAACCCTCAACGAAACATCGATAGTAAACCGCTAATCCAAGGAAACTACAGATGTCGGTCACGGTCTTTGGTTGCTCCCAATTCACTACTGCTTCGATCTTTGCTGGATCTACTGTGACACCAAGCTTTGAGACAACATGTCCCAAAAAGCTAACCTCTTCTAATCAATACTCGCACTAGCTGAGCTTGGCATATAATTGGTGTTCACTTAGAGTCTGTAGGGCTATTCTCAAGGCTTTTTATGCTCTTCTTCTGATTTTGAATAGATCAGGATGTCGTCAACAAGCACTACGACACAAGAGTCTAGGTGTGGTTTAAACACCCTATTCATCAGATCCATGAATGACGCCGGGGCATTTGTCAACCCAAACGGCATCACTAAGAATTCATAGTGTCCGTATCGAGTCTTGAATGTTGTCTTCTGAATATCCTCTGTCTTGACTCTCAACTGATGGTATCTAGATCTCAGATCGATCTTGGAAAAGTACCTTGCTCCTTACAGTTGATCAAACAGGTCATCTATCCTAGGCAAAGGGTATTGATTCTTGATGGTAAGTTTGTTCAATTGTCGATAGTTAATACATCTTTCTTCTTTACAAACAAGACCGGTGCTCCCCATGGAGACACGCTCGGTTAGTTCCCTTGCCCATTAGTTCTTGTAACTGCTCTTTCAACTCCTTCAACTCAGCAGGAGCCATTCTGTATGGTGCTTTAGAAACAGGCTCTGTTCCTGGTGCTAAGTCGATGGCGAATTCTACTTCTCTCTCTGGAGGTAATCCGGGTAATTCCTCCAAAAATACATCGGTGAAGTCTCGCACAACTGCTATCTTAGAGATAACATTCCTCTCCTCCTTATCTTCTTTCAAGAATGCCAAGTATCCACTACACCCTTTTCTGATCAATCACTTGGCCCTGACTGCCGAGAAAAGTGGCATGAGCGTCGACCTTTCTCCTCTAAATCTAAATGATCTCCTCGTATTCGGTCTGAAGATGACGACCTTATTCTTGCAATCTACCATCGCACAGTGAGTTGACAACCAATCCATGCCAAGGATCATGTCGAATCCTTACATGTCTAACAGAATTAGATTTGCCGGTAGCTCAAAGACGTCTCCATCCATGACCCTCACAATCACGGAGTTACAACCCTTCTCGGTATCAACCGATTTCTCAGTAGGAACAGTCACAGTTAAAATGAAGTCTAACCCCTCTAGGTCGACTTTCATCCTCTTTGTGAAGCAAGGGATAACAAATGAGTGGGTAGAGCCCGGGTCTATCAACACTCGAGCTTCGTATGTCACGTCACTTCCCGCCACGTCGGTGGGGTATTCTAAACAAACCTCAAATAAGAAAAATAACATGTGCTTTACATATAATTGTTCACCGTGTAAAGGGCTATCTTATATCAGTTAGGCCTCAATAGTAATTATTCAATCATATGTACATCCCTGGGATGTCTAATTTACTCACATCACATTGATGCCTTTATTACTTTCTCATCCCCTGGGGATGTCTCATTCTCATTAGATTACTTGATCTCAGTTACTCGCATCACACTGATGCCTTTATCACATTCTTGGTGCCACACATACACCCATTTTCACAAAGCTTTTTATAGTTAAAATATTTTCAATTCTGATAAATATATCACTACATACATGCTCTTTCAATTAAAGTACATGTTCAAGGTGTTCCCTACCTCAATTCTCTGAAGGTCCAAGCATCAAGGTCCAACGCGGCTCCTTGTGCTCGCTTTCACACGTACCACCTATGGTACATTACAACACATGTAACACATCACTAAAGATGCAATATAGAAGGTCCAAGACCCTCCATGAACCTCCAAGTCCAAATCAAAAAGTCAAGTGAATTTGCTAAAATCGATTAATCGAAACCCAAATCGATTAATCGATTCCCAAAATCGATTAATCGAAATCCAAAATTGATTAATCGATCCCAAATCGATGAATCGAAATCCCTAGCATAGTAAAGTTGATTCTCAAATCGAGTAGTCGAAAGTCTGAAATCGATTAGTCAATCCCAAATCGATTAATCAAAATCCAAAGTCGATTAATCGATTTCTCAATTCGATTAATCGATTTCACCAGGTCATGTTTCTCCATCCACTGCAGGTACCCAGTCGATTAGTCGATTTCCAAATCGATTAATCGACCTTACAAATCAATTAATTGAAATCCAATTTGATTAATCGAAATCGATTTGGCCAGATTCAACCCCCTTTCGGGTCGTTCTTCCAAAACCCATTCCTTTTCTTTTTCCTTCTTTTTCTAAGTCCTTAATCTATCATTTTAACTATGCTAGACTGAATTTAACTCATCAATTCTCTAGGTATTGAAATCTAATACAACATACCTCAATAAATCCTTTAATGGGTTGATTTGTTGGTTTTGATGGCTAGGGTTCCATGTTTCCGCTTCAACGGCTCCTCAAGCGTTGAATCAGCATTCAATGCTCTAATCTACTATTGATTTGCATTAACTTTTAGCTTCAATAACCCTCCTTGTTTTCTCCCTCCCTCTCTCTTCTTAACTCTCTCTTCAACAATGAAACAAAAGGAATTTTAGGGTTATTAAACCCTTATATCTTCCTTCCTGTTTCGGTGTTAAGCGCATACACCAGAGATAGGTGTATGTAGCTCTAAACCAATATCATTCACTACACCTAGGTCACATTTGCATCACATCAGTTCATCACTTCATGTATTCAATGTTTGACCATCACTTGGTCAAACCTACGACCAGTCGGGCACGGATCTCAAGGTCAAAGTGCAACGCTCAATTTTTTGGGATATTACATTCTCCCCACCTTGGGAATTTTTGTCTTCGAAAATAACCCAAAGGTGCGCTGGTGAGGGACCCCACACACAACAGTGTCACGTAGCCGATCACAAAAATTAACTATATATGATACAATGCAAGAATAACACATAATGCAAGTGAATTTATGAAAAATGATGTATATTTCACTATTCAATTCCCAAAATGTACAATTTGTTGATTTACATCCTTTTAATTACAATCAAAACTCTCAAAATCAGCCACACAAAAAAAACATCCTCGTCTTAGTCTCACGTCGTCCCTTCTCCTGGCTGATCTGATGCAGGGGCGGGCTGCTCTGACGAAACTAGAGGCTCAGGTGGTGGCTGGGTCATCGTTGCTCTGACGGAACTGGCGGCTCAGGTGGTGGCTGGGTCGTCGTGGAAGGCTGCGCGGTCTGCTGGGGTGCCGAGTCAGATGCATCAGCCGTAGAGGTACCAGCATGGAAAATGGTACCCTTGTGGAAAGTTGTCCGACCATAGTCCACTCCTCTGCGAGGCAGGCAGTAATCCAATGGATAGATGCACCGTAGTGTGTAGAACATCAAGAAGTCCATCCGTCGATTCATCCTCTCGTTGTTGGCCTCCATCCGGGCCAAAACGTCCTCTATCGTGGGCGTCGGGCAAGCCGCTCGTCGACGGTATGAAGAAGTGGGTGTGGCAGCCGCTGACTGCGATGGCGGCGTAGGTGAGGCGGTGTCATGCAAGGGTGCCCCCTCAGCTGGGGGATCAAATGGGTGTGCCCCTCCCACGGGTGGGTCCTGATGTGGTGGTGGGGGTGGTGGTGGTGCTACTGGTGCTGCCATTACTGGGCCCTGCACTGGTAGGGTACGCTTGAGCAAGTTGTAGCTACGGCTCCATGAAGCAATGGAGAAATGCTTCACGCGATCCGTAGCCCTCTCCTCGTGGGGTGAGATGGCGTACCTGAAGCGTCTGAGTAACACTCTAGCATGCTCAAAATGACGCGAGCATACGACATCTTTTCTTTGGGCCTCAAGTTGCCCTTCATCAACTTCCCCTTTATTTAGACCATCCCCTCGAGGATTATCATCGTAGCGTCAAACCAACGGCCACAGAAGGCCACGTAGAGTGCCTGCAGCACTAACTCCACCCGCTCGGTGTTGTGGCGCATCGGGTAAAGGTTACACTTGATTATGGAATCAAGCATCCACATGTAATGGGGGAGATCGACCCTCCTAATGGACGATCCTGACCCCTTTTTCCCTTTAGTCATACGAGTCATTATTTCTTCAAATTTCACCTCTTTCGCAAAGGGTGGGAAGAGGGTGGTCTCGGGCACAAAGTCTAAGTAACATTCTAGGGCCTCATGGATATGGCGACGAGTGAAGGTATAGTCGCGACCCTCAATGGTGGTCGTGACAACGTCGTTGGTAGGCCCCTCCTTCAACCCTTGGTAAAACAGGCAGACCAACCTAGGGTAGTAGGACCCACAGATTGGTTTCAAGAGGTTGCCGAGGCTGGCCTTCACTAAGTAGTTTCGAGCCCATTGGGTCTCCCCCCCCACATCGGGGTTTGTAATGAGTTCGACATCAAAGATAAACTCATCTTCGATGGTCTTAGCTGCCCACCACTCGTTTGGTTGGAGTACGTTGATGGGCGGTGGTGGTATTGGTGAAGATTCGCGCGAAGACGCGCTCGTCAAAATCAGATGTGGTATCCGATGCCGACGGTGATAGGGTTCTTATGGGCGATGGGGTTGGTGGTGGCGATGCGGCATTCTTACGCCGGACCGGGAGCTTAGACGTTGCCTTCTTCGAAGACAAATGTGTTTTAGGCGGCATCTTGGTAATACAATCTCAAAACTAGGGTTTTTATAGCCGAAAATGAAAAGAAGAGCCGAATCTAGGGTTTTACCTTAGGTGTTTGAGCCGGACGCAAACAATTTCGATCCGAAATCATTCCAAACCACAAAAACCCTAGGTCTTCAAGTCGTTTGAGGAGGAAGAAGGAAAGGCGCGCAAGAAAAAAAAATCAATTTGATTTCGAATGGGGAGAAATCCCCCTCGATTTATATATGTAGGCCCCTGTTCGATTAATCGATTTCCAAGATCGATTAATCGAGATTCAAAACTAGGTTCAGCCGGGCGAAATCCATTAATCGATTTCGAAAATCGATTAATCGACACTAAAAATCGATTAATCGAAATCATTTCGATTAATCGAAATCGTGGTCATTTAAATTTTTAACTTTTCGAGCTCACTGGCGCGAGCCAATCGATTAATCGAAATTCCAAAATTGATTAATCAAATTTCACTTCGATTAATCAAAATCGTGAGGTTTCTTCAAATTTTTCCCAATTTCTCTAGTGATTCGATTAGTCGAACCTCCAGATCGGTTAATTGAAAATTCAAATCGATTAATCGAATACTTCTTCGATTAATCGAAATCGTATAAATCGAAATTTCCCCCCACTGGCGCATGCTAGTTGACTAATCGACCAAAACCGATTAATCGGTTTTGATCAGATTCTTAGAATTTTTTTCTTATTTCCCATGTCTCCTTGATTTTTCTTGTAACACAATATCCCTGGGATGTGCTTACTATGTACGAATAGACCTCCACACTGGTGTATGTATTGGCCGCCGTACCGATCACGGATATCCTGCCAAGTCAGTCGTGGGTATCCCGCCACGTCAGTGGGGTATTCTAAATAAACCTCAAATAACAAAAATAACATGTGCTTTACATATAGTTGTTCACCGTGTAAAGTGTTACCTTATATCAGTTAGGCCTCAACAGTAATTATTCAATCATATGTACATCCCTAGGATGTCTAATTTACTCGCATCACACTGATGCCTTTATTACTTTCTCATCCCCTGGGGATGTCTCATTCACATTAGATTACTTGATCTCAGTTACTTGCATCACACAGATGCCTTTATCACATTCTTGGTGTCACACACACCCATTTTCACAGCTTTTCATAGTTAACACATTTTCAATTCTGATATATATATCACTACATACATGCTCTTACAATTAAAGTATATGTTCAAAGTGTTCCCTACCTCAATTCTCTGAAGATCCAAGCATCAAGGTCTCACGCGGCTCCTTGTGCTCGCTTTCACACGCCATTACAACACATGTAACACATCACTAAAGATGCAATAAGGAAGGTCCTAGACCCTCCATGAACCTCTAAGTTCAAATAAAAAAGTCAAGTGAATCAGCCAAAATCGATTAATCGATTCCCAAAATTGATTAATCGAAACCCAAATCGATTAATCGATTCCCAAAATTGATTAATCGAAATCCAAAATTGATTAATCGATCCCAAATCGATTAATCGAAATCCCTAGCATAGTAAAGTCGATTCTCAAATCGAGTAGTCGAAAGTCTGAAATTGATTAGTCGATCCTAAATCGATTAATCGAAATTCAAAGTCGATTAATCGATTTCTCAATTTGATTAATCGATTTCCCCAGGTCATGTTTCTCCAACCACTGGAGGTACCCAGTCGATTAGTCGATTTCCAAATCGATTAATCGACCTTACATATCGATTAATCGAAATCCAATTCGATTAATCGAAATCGGGCATCCTTGACTTTTCAACTTCCAGACCAAAATTGATTAATAGAATCACATACCGATTAATCGATTTGCCCAGATTCAGCCCCCTTTCGGGTCGTTCTTTCAAAACCCATTCCTTTTCTTTTTCCTTCTTTTTTTAAGTCCTTAATCTATCATTTTAACTATGCTAGACTGAATTTTACTCATCAATTCTCTAGGTATTGAAATCTAATACAACATACCTCAATAAATCCTTTAAAGGGTTGATTTGTTGGTTTTGATGGCTAGGGTTCCATGTTTCCGCTTCAAAGGCTCCTCAAGCGTTGAATTAGCATTCAATGCTCTAATCTACTCTTGATTTGCATTAACTTCTAGCCTCAATAACTCTCCTTGTTTTCTCCCTCTCTCTCTCTCTTCTTAACTCTCTCTTCAACAACCAAACAAAAGGAATTTTAGGGTTATTAAACCCTTATATCTTCCTTCCTATTTCGGTGTTAAGCACATACACCAGAGATAGGTGTATGTAGTTCTAAACCAATATCATTCACTACACCTAGGTCACATTTGCATCACATCAGTCCATCACTTCATGTATTCAATGTTTGACCATCACTTGGTCAAACCTACGATCAGTCGGGCACGAATCTCGAGGTCAAAGTTCAACGCTCAATTTTTTAGGATATTACATGTGGTCACTTATTGCGGTGTAAATCAAGACAATCTCGTGAACTCCGTACCATATTCTCATACGGTCATCCCCTCTTGCTCTAACTTCAAAAACTTCACGGCCATCTAATTTCTTACTCATTTGGGAAAGTATTCTTGTTTGATCACTTCAACAAACTCCTCCCATGTCCATAGTCCATCTGAATTTTCCTGTTCTCCAACTGAAAGGAACCCCAGCTCACTTTCTCCTCTTCCATACACGATAACCTTTGGAGAAGTTTCGCTATCTGATTCAGCCATTTTTCTGCTTCAAGCGGATCAGTCTGCCCGTAAAAGCTAGGAGGTCTCATCCTTCTAAACTCTACAAATGTCAACGGCTGTGGTGGAGGTGACTGCTGATGGTTATTGGCATTATTAGATGCCAACAATGCTGCTTGTTAAGCCATAGCATTTGCCATGACTTCCATCTTCTGCATCATCCTTTGTCTTTCTTCTCTTTCACTCTTATTCGCATTTGACTAGAAACCTCTACTACCTCGACCATCTCTAAGTTGTCTACCTCTACCAAACATAATGATCTATTACTACAAAGAAACAAAAGTTTCAATTAGCAATTGGTCACTATACTTGGATGAAACTTTTAAAATCTCACAGCCTATATTTTGATAAAATCTAATGTTACATCTTTGGACCTACAATCACATTCCACATTTATAACTAAGGCTCTCAGTCTCCCATAAGATCTAAAGTCGAGTACCAACAGTGACAAAGTCAGTTGGGTCTCCTATGTCGTGATAAAATCTACCGCCATAGCCTTGGTTCCCAACAAGACCTAATGCTTATGCTCTAATGCCAACTGTGACAGCCCAAATTTTTCCATCCTGAATTTTTCGAGATATATATATATTTTTTCTACTTTATACTGAAACTAAATGGGAAAACTCAGACTGCCAGATCCTAGATCATAATCTGATACACAGAATACTTGGTATATCCACACATAAGTGCGAATATCAAGCAGATAATATATATGGTATAATTTAAATCTCCAGTTCTAATATCCAACATGAACAATAAATTAAAATAAACAACCAGTGATGACTAACCATCACCTAACAGTGGTATACAATACATGTATAAAAATTGATACTATCCTTACACAACCCACCTAAATACATCAAGTCAGAAATCTACGATCTCCATAAGTCTTACCAATGTTCACAAGCCCCAATCTATGGGTAAAATCATCAACGGAAGATCTACTTCTTCCAGTAAATGCTGGACTCTCCTCAAGCCCCATATCCTAATTAAGTAGTGCACCTGTGACGTATAGTTGGGGTGAGCTAACATCTTAAGCACAGTAGAAGAAATTCAAACATAATTCACATCTTATCATTGAAATGCATAGATTCAGCAATAGAATTTCAAAACAATTTTGTATAAAAAAGAGTTGTAAATATTCCATTTTTATTTTCAAAATAAAATAAAGCAGAAACAAACCATATCGAAGACGAATATTATAACGTCCCTAAGTGTTAACCTATGAACTGTGTGCCTCGGTATGTGTGCCGACGGTCCACACGTTGATGAGCATACTGGTCAAGTCTATAGATCAAATCCGATGGAAAGGATTTGGTGTATGTAGGCTAGGTTGTGGGTTAGTGAACTCTCATACACCCAACCATGGTGTAGCTGTTTTATACCTACGCCTATGACTTAGTAATAAAAGGAAATAAATGCCTCATTTGTAATTGCATTCAAAACCTATTTATTGCTCACCATTTGGAGTTAAGTGGGGAGAGGTTGAATCGAGGGCATTGATTGCTTATGAATGCGTGATCGATCCGTTCGTGAGGTGGGAAGCGAAGGATTGATCAAAGCAGAACGAACGTTGTTCAGTTGGTGAACCCTAGCTCGATTTAGAAGCAAGGATCGGGGATTCAGATGAAATCAAGGTATGAAAATTAAGCTTAAATTGTGAGATTGTGTTAGTAAGGGTTTTTATTCAATTTAAGATCAAAGAATCATGAGAAATGAAGTTTGATTTGGGAAAGAGAAGAGAAGGAATGCAAAAACCTAAGATCAGATGAAATTAGTTCATTTCGACTGATCGAAATTTAGTTCGATCGATCAAAATGGACCTAAGAAGGAAGAATTCGAAGTCTGAGGAAATTCGTTCGATCGAAATAAAATCCGTTCGACATATTTTTGATCGATCAAATTTCTAATTTGATTGATCGAATTAAAATCCGTTCGATCGAAATGTGTGGTTATTAATTAGCTTCTTAAGGATTCGACCGATCAAAATATTTTTGATTGATCGAATTATATGATTTTGATCGATCGAATTATGATTCGTTCGATCGAACTGTGTTTTGGTCAATTGGCTTATGTGGGATTCGATCGATCGAAATTATTTCGATCGATCGAATTTGTGATTCTTTCGATCAAACTGGGAAATCGTTCGATCGAATTGAGGAAGTGTTGTATATGTTTTGAGGAGTTTGATTGATCGATCGAAACTGGATTTCGATTGATCGAAATAGGGATTTGACTGATCAAAATTCTCAGATTCGGGATTTTATTGTGTTTTGACTAAGGGATTTTGGGGAAATCTTCCTAGAAATGTTTAGCATCATTCTAATGTGCGAACCGTAAAATTGATATGTTTAGGTGACCTGGTGTTGTGTGACGAAAAGCAAACCCAAACGGTGGATTGAGCGTGCAGGTTAAGATCTCAAGGTAGAGAAAACCTAATATCATGTGCATTTAATACATTAGCATGTATGTTATGTATGATGTGTTCTTCGATAAAATCATGTGAATTGTGTTATGATGTGTTCTTTGATGAAACCATGTGAGTTTTGTTATGACTTCGAACTGAAAAAGTGATATTCATATGTATGCTTTTGAAAATATGTGTGTACGAGCAATCTTTTAACATTTAATTCGATTTGATATGTGTGTTTGAGACTTTGGATAAACTTTTAAATTAAACTATAATTAACACTTTACACGGCGATGAGCTATATGCATGTATTTCGATTTAAGGTTCTATGTGAATACCCAACCGACGCGGCGGTATAATCGTGACTGACGCGGCAGGATATTCGTGACCGGTACGGCGGCCAATCCGTACACCCTTCGTATTATGTGTGATTTGTGACTCTTATCGTACAATGATAATTATGTTCGGCCAAGTATCCAACTTTATGGGACCTTGAATATATGTGAAAATGGTTCATCTGAACGACGATGGTGGGTATTCCATCAGGGGCAAGAGGCTATAGTTCCTCATGCAATACATTAAGTAAAGCACCTTTAAGTTTCTTTTCAATTGTTGAGATCATGATGTGTGCATGTGTTACGTTTCCAAGCACCATATATGTGTTTCATCCCAAGACATCACTAATGTACATTCACTTCACTAAGTTTTGTTTCCATTATGGCATAAGATATATGTTTGATGTTCATGATATGCATGTTATACGTATTTCCCTACTGAGCTTGGATGAAGCTCATTCCTCGACTTAATGTCATAGGTTCAGGTGAAGAAGTAGGAGCTGAGATTTCAGAGCAGGAGGATCCTGATTACTCACCTGGTGAGGATTTGGAAGACATTCCTCTTGAGGGTTGTTTTTTGTGTGCCTTGCCGGACATGTCTGGCCTTAGGTTGAGAGATTAAATTGTTGAGTTTTATAAAGGATGTGTAAAACTGAATGATGACTGAAATTCCTATTTTAGTGAACCATGTTTCTGTAAGGAGGGGTCCTTACCAGTGGTTCTCGCCGGTTCTTTTTCCATAAGCATTCATATGCAATTAGAACCGTCATTTTGAACTTTTGATGATAAGTGTTAGTACCTCCTTATTTTGTTATGTTAGTTAGTTAGTATGGTTCTGCTTTGTTTCCACTGTGCCAATAATAAGCTATGTATTCATTCGGGGTTTGGCCTTAGCGCCAACCCACTGACGGTGTCGGTTTCGGGGTGTTGAAATCTGGGTTGTTACAAACATAGATCAGAACAAAACATAGCGACAGATACATATCGAGAACATATTATATCAAAACAGAAACATATTAGAAATGGAGACTTACCATAATGAAAACATAACAGAGCGGAGCAAACACATCGTCGAATTGAAGCACACAATGAAAGAAAAGTCTTAAGGAACATAACATGCATATCCGAAAGCCAAAGCATCCCATAGCGGGAACAAGGTAAAAACCTTGGGGACTCAACCCCTCTTTACACACAAGTATAACCAAATCATCCCGTATGCTGGGAACATAAGCACATATATATCAGAAAACCAAAGCATCCCATATCGGGAATAAGGTCGTAACCTCGGGGACTCAACCCCTCTTTACACATAAAGTATAACCAAATCACAATCATATAGGCATCTCATATGCAGGGAACAAAATATATCGAAGTTAGAATGTATCATGAATATAACATATCATGGGCCAAAGCATCCCATAGCGGGAACAAAGTAAAAACCTCGGGGCCTCAAGCCCTCTTTGCCACTTGATTTTAGATTCACACGGTTCTCAATTCAAATTCCCAAGCGGAAACATAAACGAATTCGTAAACGGAACGGAATACAGACGGATACAGAACGAAACACAAACAAATACATAAACGGAATGAAAACAGATACATAAATGGAATGGACACACACATGCGTTCAATTAAAAATTCATACTTCAAAGCTTTCATATTTTTTAAAATAGTTACAGAGCATTCGTTTATATCACATTATCTATGAATAAAATCAAAAATGCAATTAGATGGTTAATTTCTCCTACCTCGAGTTCAGAGTCGTACACAAGCAACGCAAGGTCCTTATCGACGGCCTCCCATTCTCAAACTACATCACATATATGATGATGTATTAATGATTTATCTTACTTACCAACAATCTTGACGTATTTAAGTATTTTCTCAAAACCATGGCAGAATTGGGCAAGTTCGTGCAAACCTAGAACTTGACCCAAATTCCAGCTCAATTGTGACCCCTAAAACATTTTATTCAAAAGTTGATTAATTCACAAAAATTATAGATCTTATTGTCCTTTTTTCAACGCTATGAGAATCGCGTCAATCGGAGTTCGGAGTAAAAATTTATTGCCAAAATATCGAAACTATGTTGGCACTTCAGTCAAAACGTGCTAACTCAGAACTTGATCCAATGTTAACAAACCTCGATTTATAGGTAACATCATCAATGGAAGATCTACTTCTTCTGGTATGTAAACTAGACTTTCCTCAAGCCCCGTATCCTGATCAAGTAGTGCACCTATGGCGTATAGTTGGGGTGAGCTAACATCTTAAGCTCAGTAGAAGAAATTCAAACACAATTCACATCTTATCATTGAAATGCATAGATTCAGTGATAGAGTTTCAAAAAAATTTTGTATAAAAAAGAGTTGCAAATATTCCATTTTCATTTTCAAAACGAAGCGAAGCGAAAACAAAGTATATCAAAGACAAACATAGATCAGAACAAAACATAGTGACAGATACATATCGAGAACAGAATATATCAAAATAGAAATATATTAGAAATGGAGACTTATCATGATGAGAACATAACATAATGGAGCAAACACATCAACGAATCGAAGCACACAAGGAACGAAACGTCTCAAGGAATGTAACATGGATATCCAAAATCCTATTGCGGGAACAAGGTAAAAACCTCGGCGAATCAACCCCTCTTTGCACATAAGTTTAACTGAATCATCCCATATACGGGGAATAAAAGCACATATATATCAGAAAGCCAAAGCAACCCATAGCGAGAACAAGGTCGTAACCTCAGGGACTCAACCCCTCTTTGCACATAAAGTATAACCAAATCACAATCACGTAGGCATCTCATATGCAGGGAACAAAATACATCGAAGTTAGAACGTATCATGAACAGAACGTATCATGGGCCAAAGCATCCCATAGCGGGAATAAAGTAAAAACCCTGAGGCCTCAACCCCTCTTTTCCACTTGATTTTAGATTCACACGGTTCTCAACTCAAATTTTCAAGCGAAAATATAAACGAATTTGTAAACGGAGCAAAATATAGATGGATACGGAACGAAACACAAACATATACATAAATGGAACGAAAACTGATATATAAACGGAATGGACACACACCTGCGCTCAATTAAAAATTCATACTTAAAATCATTCATATTTTCTAAAATAGTTAAAAAGCATTCGTTTATATTACATTATCTACAAACAAAATCAAAAATGCAATTAGATGGTGAATTTCTCTTACCTCGGGTTCGGAGTCGTACACAAGCGACGTAAGGTTCTTATCGATGGTCTTCCGTTCCAAAACTACATCACATATATGATGATGTATTAATGATTTATCTTAATTACCAATAATCTCGATGTATTTAAGTATTTTTTCAAAGCCAAGTGGAATTAGGCTAGTTCCTGCTAACTTAGAACCCAAATTCTAGCTCAATTGTGACCCCCAAAACATTTTATTTAAAAGTTTATTAATTCACAAGCATTATAGATCTTATTGTCCTTTTTCCAACACTATAAAAATTGCATCAATCGGAGTTCGGAGTAAAAAGTCATTGCCAAAATATCAAAGGTCGTGGACGGCACTTGGTCAAAATGTGCTAACTCAGAACTTGACTCAAAATCTCACTCAATTTTGACTCTCAAAACATTTGTTTCGTGAGTTAGTTAATTCATAAAAGTTGTAGAGATCATTGTCCTCTTTTAAATGCCTCAAAAATTGTGTGATTCCGAGTTCGGGGTAGAAAATTACGACTAAAATAACAAAGCAATGTCGGCAAGCTCAGCCAAAATCGACCGATCGGTTTCACAAATCGATCAATCGGTTTTCATTTTGATCGATCGATTTCTCCAGAAATCTTCATTCTTTTGCTTTTGACAAAATCGATCGATTAGTGACTTATTTCGATCGATTGATTTTGGTAGATTTCACTCAAACACGGGTTTCAACTTCCCAAACTCATTTTTCTTCACATTTAACACCTATTCTTCTAATTTTTCACCCATATCATAACTAGCGACTAACAGAACTACAAATCACCATTTAACATAATTCCTCTTACCTTTGAGTGATCGATTCCACGAGCTCACGCTGAAGCTAGGGCAACAAAGATTGAATTTGGGGATTCTCTTCGATCCTCAAACCATAACCTCACGCACAGATTAAGCCTTGCACACCACATGTAGTTTATTCACAGCTTACCTTCTTTCTTTCCCTTCTTTCTCTAAGCTCTCTCTCTCTTTCCCTCTCTAGAACTCAAAGCCCTCAACTTTACAACCGGGTACTAGCTTCTAAATGAAGCCTTTTTACTTTTTATAGAAAAAGGGATCTTTCCTTATAAAACGCGTACACCCAGCTGGCACTACGTGAAAAAGCCAAAAAAACCACTGCCTTAAACAGTGATTTTTTCAAAAAACCACTGTCTTTGATAGTGGTTTTTTTTCAAACAACCATTGCCCTAAACAGTTGTAAAAAAAGGAGTGGTTTTTTTTTACCACTATACAAGACAGTGGTTTATGAACTTCATAAACCACTGTCTTGTATAGTGGTAAAAAAAAACCACTTCTTTTTTTACAACTGTTTAGGGCAGTGATTTTTTTATGCAAATTTTTAAAAATATATATATATATTTAAAAAAAAAAAAATTACATCGACAATTTTTTATGCAAATTTTTTTAAAATAATATATTTTTTATGTTTTTTTTAATACAATTTTTTTTATGCTTTTTATAATACTTTTTTTTTAATGCAATTTTTTAATACTTTTTTTTAATGCTTTAAAAAAAATTATATAAAAAAAAGCTATTAATTAATCTCATATTTAAACGCATCCATTCAACTCAAATGCAGATCATTCAATGCCATTAATAAATAAAATAGATGCTCAATTCTTTTATTCAAACAAAAGATTGCATCTCAACCTATGATCCAACCTTTCAAATCAACCAAATATTTTAAACTTTACATGCTCAATCCTTTTATTCAAACAAAAAAAAAAAAAAAAAAAGAGTTAATAATCTAAGGACCCATGACCTATTTTCATAATTAAAAAAAAAAAAAAAAAATGCTTCCCCTCTCTTGCCAAGTATCCCCGTCTCCTAGTGATCCGTTTAAGGTGAGCTTCAAATCGAAAAGCTTCGCCTGAAATCAAAAGGAGAACGTAATTAAATATTTATGATATTAAACAATTAAATATTTACAATGACATTTTTGTTCTAAAATGGGTTGCATTAAAAAAATACAGCATCTAGTTCCACATATGTAAGAATGTACTTAACAATATTTTTTCAATAAGAAAATATATAGCTACATGTCATTTGTTCTCTTTGCATCAACTGATTGATCTACCTTGCAAGAACAAGCACCACGCATTAGCCTAGCATCATCAAAATTGAAATCCTTTTCATGTACAATAGTAGCTGATTTTTTTACCTAAAAGAAATTAGTAAAGTGAATTAAATTTACATTATAAGAAAATATATGCACTTTTTACCAAAACATAAGCAAACATACCTCATCAACTCTCAAACCATTTCTTTGAGCCCCGCCCCTTTCTATTTCAAAGGATACCATTCAGATACCAATTTCTTTGAGCCACTATCCGATGTCTCTGAGTCCAAGTAAAAACACGCACGGATAGCAGCCAAATGTGTATAATACGACGGAGGCACTGCAATGGACATGAAGGGACCATCAGATACCAATAAGATTAGAAATTAAGCATCATAAGTAATATATTGTTGAATAACAGACTCTTGAATTTAAATTAAAATGGTCATGTCATGTATGGGGGGAAGGCATTTCTATTTAGCAGTAATTTTGTTATCATCATCATCATCATAGACTTATCTCATCTGATAGGGGTCGGACTATGGCAGTTTGAGCAATTAAACTGCCCTTCATCACATGCCATTTCATAATTGTTAGAAGCAAGGGGGGGAAGGGA
This sequence comes from Chloranthus sessilifolius, assembly GCA_021018995.1. NCBI lineage: Eukaryota > Viridiplantae > Streptophyta > Magnoliopsida > Chloranthales > Chloranthaceae > Chloranthus > Chloranthus sessilifolius. Next base: position 92,979,203 of record CM037593.1, read on the forward strand.
TTGAAGAAATCTCATAACACTCACTTGTCATCAAGAGGAACAGATTCAAGCTTCAAGTTCATAGAAAGAAAAGATGGAGCAAAGTTCATCTTCAGGAGTGTCAACATCATCCATGGGCTGGCCATCTTCTCCATCACTAACCACAAAAAAGTTCCTACAACAAAGATATTCAAATAGTAAATATTTCTACTCTCTAGAAATAGGGATGAACCCAAACAACTGAATATGGGAAGCAGACCTGTGTCATTTATTGGAGTTAGAAATGCACTTTTAGATTCCCCATCTGAAATATGAAATTTAATACAAGAACCAATCATTATTTCTTATGGCAAAATTGAATGTTTGAAGGCTTAAGCAATCATGCGCAAGAAATTCAAACTCTAATGCTATTATAATATCTGATAAGTCATGGATTTAATGAGATACACTATAACCATTGGTCAATAAAAACATGTAAAATGGGTTAGTTATACACGGTATACAAGACTTCTCTATAAAATACAAAAAATAGCTAAAGGGGAGAAAATGTGACCCAAAAAAAAATAGAAGATGCTAGAAGATTTTCAATGCAATCAGAATGCATTCCAAAGTAGAAAAGAGTTATTCCAATCAAAGGTTACACTGTTAGTCGATTGCTTACCAAGATGATAATATATGCAGTCTACAGCACTGAAAACTAAATGGTTAACTAGTTCTTACCTTCGATGATCTCCAATTATCTAGGCAGGATCGATGCACATACTTCTGCGTGCCTTTACAATGGCAGGGGGCAATCAGATCTTCTCCTATACATGAAAAGGCAATACTTAAGTATGACAAGATAAGATTTCAGAAACTGACTTGAAGAAAGAATCTTGTCTACAGATTTCAGAAACTAACATCCTATTACCTACCCATTATGGGTTTGGATGGTGTTTGATTCACTTATACAATTGTAAAAAAATAGCATAAATAACCCTAAGTTATATACAAAGCTTCTTGACAGAGAAGCATTTCATGCCAATTGTCAATACACCCTCGATAATAGCACATATAATGTTCAAAGTCATGGGTTTATATCTCATGAGAAGAGTGAGGGACCATTACCCTGAATGGGAAATGATCTCCCATCTCGGAGTCATGGATTTATATCCCATGATAAAATTAGAGGATCATTACCTTACACAGCTATAAAGCTCGATTTGAAGATTTGAAACTTGCAAACTAGAACAACTAAGCTGCACACTGGATTGTGATTCTCACATATTCTGAAGTTTCCATTGAAGAGGAATTCGAAGAGTTGTCAATAGATCTCTATGGCGGATACTGGGTCTCCAACATCTTCAAGATGAAGCTAGTAACTACCCAGCTGAATCCTCGATATTGGAGCCAACTTATGATCTTCAACTTGCGCTTCTCAAGGAGCATATTTTGTCCAAGAAACCACTATTTTGAGGACTGATCAATGAGATGGTCCACTGAAAGCTTTGACATGCCATGAACCATATCCTGTCGATCACCCCCCAACTTGTCATCCTCGAAAATCTGCTTCATTGCTTTCTCTGAATTTGCTTCTTTGACCCCCTTTTGGTTCGATTGATCAAGGATTGGAAATCATACAAAATGCAGGTAGTAAGTTCAAGTGTAGACTTAGAGCATATATATATATAGCCAGCAATTACGAAACAAATATATATAATATAAATATAGCCAACAAGCAATACCTGTAACTGCACCATAAAAATGTTATACATTTTGACATATTGCATGTCATAGAAGTCTCCAAATTGAAGTGCTGCAACCTGTAAAAAAGAAACGACATTCAATATCCTTGAAGCACGATATTGGCATATGGATCATCAGTCAAAAAATACTTAAATATGAATTTCTCTCAAACTCTGGATAGATCCATACCTCTGTTAAACACTAGAGGGTAAGATTCCTATATGATGTCATCGGGAAGAAATTTAAGAGTGTCTCCAGCTATCTCACCCAAAAAAGGTAGAAAAATGGTATACAAGTGTAAAATAAGAAACACATATTGTGAAGTCAATGAACAGACTATATATATATATATATATATATATATATATATATATATAAATTGTCAGAGTGCGAACCAGTGGGGACTCAAAAATATATATATATATATATATATATATATATATATAAATTGTCAGAGTGCGAACCAGTGGGGACTCAAAAATATAGCCCAGAGGAATGCATGATAAGAAAGCATGCAATGTTGCCAATGTTGCTCATATAAGCTCTATTCTTTGCGATGCTGATAGCACATACAAGCATAACACATGAAGATCAAAGAAACCTAACGAACCTCGAACTGGTTTGCAGTTCGGTTTGGCCGGCATTAATCCCTGCTTCGTAAATTATCATTGCTTGTAAATTACCAAGCATAGGACTTGACCTGATCTCAATAAGGGAGATCAAAGAAAATAATGCAATAAGAAAAATAAAGAAATTAGAGAAGCAGATGATCTTCAAGATGTCTTCACCATGGTTTCGAGGCTTGATCTTGAGATGCTTTTAATGGGCACCGTTTACTTGGTTTTTTCCAATAGCGAGTAGCCAGTCATATTTATGGGTATTATAGTAATTTCAACATAAGAGCTACTAACGTATAGGGAAACCCAAGTAAATCTTGCCCATTTTCACTCTCACATCCCTAAAGAACACTTTAAAATAAGAATAGGACCTAATCCCAACCTCTACTTGAGGAAACCTTAAGTTGTAGGTCCTTCACCACTTACCTTTAGAGAATAATGCCATCAAAGCTATGTAGCATCTTGATGCGATCTGCCTTGCCCATGTGACACAAAATTTGGTACAATTTGATTCACCCACTTGGCACCCTTTGTGGCACTTTTATAATGTGATTATGGAGTCTTAACTCTAATTAGGAGTTAGTGTTGGAAGTTGAAGTGTCACATGGGAATTCTTAAAGATTATATTGGCAGTTGAGAAGTCACTTGGGTAATAAGGTAGCATACCGGGCCCATATTTTGTGTCTCAAACAAAAAACGGACGCAGGAAAATGTTTCTTACCAAAATGCCCTTAGTTATTAAACCCCTAAGACTCAGCAACCTCCTTTAGCTTCAAAAGAAAGGAAAGAAAGAGTTGGAAGAAATGAGAAGCCAAGAACCAGGGACATAAGAAGAAGATACTGGCTCAATCTCCCTCTAGCCTATTGATGTTGGCAATCCTACGTCAGACACAGCAAATCACCTTCAGTGCAATGATCAAAATTTCGGTCGAAAACCGATAATTTGGCCAAAATTTCAGCCGAAAATTTCAGTCCCATACAAAATATGACCGAAATTTCGATCATTTCGGCCGAAATTTTGATCTTTGCTTCAGTGTCTAGCGTAGGGGAGCTGTATTTAATTATCACATGGTCCCTGACCTTGGGGCGTAGCTAACTCAACCACTATATTTATTGTGTAGCTACTACCTAAACCATTATGGCACATGAATGTATGACTCACTACATTAGATGGGCCACCCAAGAATTGATTGAAGGTGGATATGAAAGTAACTTGAGATATGGTAGCTTTGGGGAGAGACGAGGCGTGTGAATGAGAGCGTGCTATATAGCTCACCCTGGTTTTTGGTGCTAATTAATGGTAGAACTAATCGTTTCTTCAAGAGCTCAAGACACTTGAAGCAGGGGACTCTCTCCCCTTTTATTTGACTTTGTGAGTGAAGCACCAAGTAGCCTACGATCACTGCTTAGCTAGAGTATTCACGTTGGCAGGAACAGGTGGTGACCTATATTCAACATGCAAATGACATTACATTTTTGTAATCTTCGAAAAAAAGTTGGGAAATGTCAAAGAAACTAATCGTAGCTGTTGAATACAAAACCATATTTAAGAGAAAAGACCCTCCCTTTGAAAATTAAGGCATCAACATAAAGAAACTACTAGTGAGTAACCTATTTAATAATAAGAAGAAAAATTGTTTGAAACCGATGGACACAGCTTGATGGCCCCTGTAGAATGGACTCTAACAACAAGAGTTGAGATCAGAATGGAGTTGAAGAACAACTAAATCCTAGTAAACATACTTAATACAAAACCATATTTATGACGAAAAAATTCCTTGTATAAGTAGCATGAATATCCCTGCATTTATGATGTACAAATATGCTTGAAAACTCTGAAAATCTTCAAAATCTTCATTTATGTCAAATAAATTGCATAAAAACCTCGGTTGAGTTTCTTAAGTTGACTTGGTGTTGGTGAATCACTTGAGTTAGAAATGGCTACCGTGTTCCAGGTCTAGTTGACCCAATTTCTGGTAGTCGAGTTGAGTCAAGTTAAAGAGTTTTCAAACTATGATATGATGACAGATATACATATCCTGACTTCTTTTTGGTTCTGCTAATAGCTGATTGCTTATCATGCACTAATGTTGTGCATTTTTGTCATGCACTCATGCAGCTATATAAAATTTATCTCAAGATTAAACTTGGTTGGAAAAAGTAAACGGTGGGTTTCGGTGATTTCATCTACCCACAAACTTAATTTGATAATAACCAACCCCACCACACCCCAAAAAACATTAGGGAAGCCCCTCAAAGAGAAACACCTATGCAGACACAAATGAGCAAAAAAATTTGGGAATGCTTCTTAAGGAGAACGACCTACCCACAAACTTAATTTGTTAATGACCAACCCCAAGCTCACGACATATGAAGGTGATCTCATAGAATATAAAAGCATTATAGGTGCAGCCATGTGTCTCCTTTTCTTTTGAAAGGGTAAATATTACTTTTTTGAGATTTAGCTAACGAAAAATGAATTTCGAAATATTTAATCATTTGACAATACAACAGTTATTCAGTTTATCTCGGGTGGATATATTGATACGCTGCAAATTATTTCGCATGGAAGCTGAGATGGCTTGGTGCTCATTTTTTCTTGCCTCACTATAAATACACAACAAAGAAAATATAGACCTTGTGGAGGAAAACAAAAGTTGATCATTTTGGTGGGTTTTCTTAGTACTTGTATTTGAAATCTAATAACATTTATACTGCAGGGTGCTATTTTATCTAACAGGCTGCTAATTTCATCAAATACTCTAGGTACATTAATTTTAAAAAAACAACAACAAAACTTTCAAGAACGAAGCATTACCTTCAAAAGTAATATGTCTTCTGGTTTGTTGAGGGATCCTTGCAACGTACACTGTGGAGTTCGTGACCCGCACTGCTCTAACTGGTTTGAAATACACAAACAGTATACTGAAGAAATATTAAATATTATATATCTCTTGTCAAAAAAAAAAAATCTCTATAATTCACTTAGTCCCTTACTGGCTAAACAAACCCATCATAGTAAATATACCCACTAGTTCATGTTATACAAAATGAAACATAAAACCCTATTAAGTCAAATAACCCACCTATACTTTCCAAAAGTGTGAAACAGAGGAACCCAGAAAATTAAGTAAAACACCTACAAATATACTATAAATAAATGAAAAGCAAAAAACCCACAAATATATTATAAATAAATGAAAAACAGAAAACCCACAAATATTTTCTAAAGGGAACCTCTATGAGCGCCCACCACACAACCGCACATCATTAAGTGCGAGCGTGGGTATGAATAGAGGTTCCCTATTCTGAATTATACAATAGGTTTGTTTGGCTGCAACATTGAAATTGAAGTCATTATAGCTGTGTTTGGCATAGGTCTTTGCTAGCTGTTTGTCCTAATATTACTTCAAGTAATGACCCGACAACCTACCATTTTTTCATGATTCTGTAGTTTAAATGTTGCAAGGATGTTGGTTGTCTCGAAATTATCCATTCACCCCATTCATGTTTCAGGTGGCATCCAATTCGCTGCAGCCCAATTACCGCTACTCCAACTCATGGACTGCGGAATGATAATATCTGACTCGAGTTCTCAAAACATTGAACTCGAAGAAAACGGGTCTCAAACTGATGGAATTAGTTGTGAACTAAGTTACCATAAAAAAGTAACCAAAAAGAAGCAGCATTCAATATACCAGAAGCTGATAATCAAACATGGGCGATTAAGGAAACTCAGCCTGTGGGGTTGTTCTGGTTTAGACGTAAGTCGCCCACCATAAAAAATGTCATTTCTATTGCACATTACAATTTCTGCTGCCATTTATTTCATAGGCTGGAAACTAGTTTTAAAGCTTTGATGCAATCTGACGGACGAAAGGAATATGAAGCATGAAAGCAGCTTAAATAGTGAAAGCGTACTCACGTATCAAGCTGTCCGAGAAATAGGAAAATAAAAGCTCAACAATTATATGTACAATACTATAAAAATACTACTAACTTGGTATAAGGTACCTAATCGGCGCCAGGACAGGTCACAGGTCAATCTCAAACTGCCCAGCTTGATATTTGGGCTGATAATTTTGAGTACCAAATAGATGAAAGGTCAAAAGTGAACTTCCAAGGCTTGACCATTTGGACAGAAGGAGATTGAACCAAGCGCTGCTTCAGGTGCCTGAATTGATACCTAATATCAACTCATTAATCATAGCAAAAGAACTGCAAAAAGCGAGGCATCTGTACGCACTGTAACCTCGAGAATTTCATACATTCCTGATCATTTACATATTAACTAGAAAGGTACCTCTGCTTTTATCATTATAGGTTACAGACAGTGAGCAGTGAGCTGTTATGAATAAAGTGAAGTCATTAAACAGGTCTTAGTTCTAACTACATCAAAAACTCCACCTTCATTATCCTCTTCCCACATGTATACTGACGAAACTCCACCTTCATAATACCTGTTCTCATCAGTAGCTATATCAACACTACCCAAATGGTGCTCCTTCCACCTCCTCAAACTCTCATCATCCTACTCATTTATTAAATCTGTACTTGGTTACTATGTTTAGAAGATCAAGATAACCTTACAACTAAACAACTGAAAGGGGATTCAGGAAAAAGAAATAGCATTTACCTGTAGTTTTGGATCAAACTTTCCTGCCAAAGATAACAGCAGAGTGGTCTTTCCAGAGCCTGGGGGACCTAAAAGCAAAGTCGTTCTACAAAAATTAAAACAAAAAAGCATAAGAAATTAAGAATCCATATGGGATTTCAAAAACCAAAATCAATTCAAACCCAAATTGGTAATTAGATCAACTCTTTTACACCTGCAGGGCTTGATGATTCCGCTAACATCATGAATGATCAATAATGATTTTGTCTATGGAGTCCTACATATTAGCATGCCCTTGCCCTGAGTCTTGGCAATCATGGACTAATTTACTATTTACTTATATTCTTCGTCAAGGAAAACAAAAAAGACGATACATATCGGCATTATCAGCCAGGTCTCAAGCCCATACGTATCAAATATGTATCGGCCAAATCAGCTGATATGAAAGTATTTCTTGTTTATTTTTAAAATTATAAAAAATAAATATATAACTTACAATAATAAAAAAAATTGTCCCAAGGACATTTTCAATATTGCGTCGTATCCTATTGGATACATATCGGCTGATATTTGACCAATTTGACCTGATATTTGGGTATGGATATAATATTATAGGGTGCCTAACCTTGTAAATATTGACTGATATATATCGGATATGGCCGAAATTAACCAACGAGGGGAGGGGCTGGCACAGTGGCCAAGACCATGCCTTAAGAAGGGGTGATTCAATGTTCTAATCTCACCCCTGTTGGCTACTTGGAGGGATTTATAATATTTATCTCTACTGAAGGGTACATGTGAACAAGGTATCAAAATCGGTATCGATCTCAAATGTCGATTTGCCCAAGACCGATACAACTTGGCCGATACTACCGATACGTATCTGTAGTATCAGCCTATTTTATTTGAAAAAAAAAAAAATAGTCTACGTCTCAGCTGATAACTGATACATATCGGCCGATGCGGTATCGGCTACCCGAGTTGGGATACCGAAACGTATCGGTATCGGACAATTTTTTATACCTTGCTTGTGAAGACATGTGAAGGGACTTAGTCCGTGCTCTAAGAGGCCAGAGTGACTCGAGTGGGAGACCATTTAATATATATATATATATATATATATAGGGTGATATGTAGGGTGCCATGATTTTGTCTATGATTTTGCCAAGACTCGTAGGCGGGCGAGGAAAATGATATGTAGGTGCCATGAACTTCAGCTAATGAACAAAAATACCTCTATAGAAAGGTCATATAAACTGGGGTAATGCTAGCACTAGCATAAAATTGGAGGAGAAGATGAAAAGTTAGCTATTTAAGGAAAGCGGTTCTACACACAATCCAAAAAATCGAGTGTTGGTAAGATTAGGCAAAAGTGATTAAAAAAATCAATATAGACCAATAAAGGCCACTCACTTGTGGTGTCACCGTATCTTTGACCAATTATCGAAAAAAGTCTCAATTTTTTTCTTTTCTTAACCACATGTCATGTGGATGGACAACTCAAAACAGGTGTTATTCTGACTTATGAGTGTCACATGCCACATGGCTTGTGATTTGGCATTAGGTGCAGCCTTCTAGCCGTTGTATTTCTCCGATTCTCTTATATTATTTATTACTTAATAAGTAAATAAATATGATAAAACTTTCATCCAAACAATAAAGAGTATGTGAACTGCATCTCTCCATCAATGTTATAGCAAAAAATAACACCTTGGCTTCAAGTGTAATTTGTGCTGTAATGTTAATGAACTATAAAAGGTAACTCGTCCTCTTACCTTCATGAAACTACCCAAAAAAAGGAAAAACTGTTTGTCTGCTAGGCCCCACCATATCTTTTTATTTTCTCTCAATCTTATTCCTATCTCATCTTCTGTTTCTTCTCCATCTACCTCCTGCACATGCCATTTCCATTTGTTCACTTTCCCTTGAAATTTTTATTTATTTATTTTTGAATTAGAGTCATTGGGCTATCACAAAATGTGAGACGCACTAAAGGATAAGGAGGAGGTGAGGTTCTTGCCTTAAACATGGAGGTGTGACGGATTAGACCAAAGATGGGCATTAAAAGTCATATTATCTACTTTATGTGAACTTCAAAAAATAAAAATAAAAAGAAGAAAAGAAAAAAAAAAGTGCATTTTTCTGTAATTTGGCAAACCAAGGAAGATGGATCTTCATACCATGAGAAACAAGGAAATCAAATGGGGTTTGAGAGGTAGTATTAAAGCAAGAGTCAAATGTCACAGCAGGCCATGATCTACGAGTCCCCTCTGTTCCCTTTATTAAACATATTCCTGCAGTGTACCTTTGCCCTCCTATCTATAATTTAAAATAGCTTTTCCATTTCTAACCATGGGAGCCATTTCTAAACATGGGAGCCATGGTTGTTTGGGAGTTTATATCCGATACATGAAGGCCGATATAACCCGATATGGTCCAATATATGACCTGTTTGACCCGATATTTGCCCTCACACACATTCCGGGTGCATATCAGTATCGATGGGGCCTAACGCCATACATATCACCGATATTGAAAACCATAATTATAATCATCAACAAGACAACTTAAGTTTTCAAGAAATCCGTTAAGTACCCATTTCTGTAATCATAGAGTAGATAAACAGAAATATTTGGCTAAGCCATAAATCAAGAAACCTGATCACAGGTTCTCTAGCTCCTACTGAATACAAATAAGTTGGGCTAACAAAGAAAGATTCATTCCTTTTACCTATGCAAGAGCAGAGTGGTTGGTGGTTACAACTTGAAATTCATGTTAGAACACCACTAAATCAGTTCTTTGACCAGAAAAAACATCCACAAGCCAAAATCTCACTCTCCTAAAACATATATATAATTAAAACCCCAAAAGCAACGATTACTCTACCCAACAACCCATGCATAGCCCAATACATAAGAATGTAAACAAAAATCTACATGAAAAACATAGATGGCCTACTACCAAGTAATTGTTGACATGAGTGTTATAAATAGCTTTGATATCATCCTAATCATGTATAACAACTAAGTCCCTTTTAAAAAAACTGCATTATTGACATCACTCTTTTAAATGGCTATGATTCAAGAAACAGCCATTCTCAAGAAATCATTTATATAGAAGATGGACCTAGAAGCCAAAGTAAAACAAATTGCAACTCAATTAAAAAAAAACAGAGAGCTCCCAAAACATTAGCAATATTTAAAATCTGAGACTTATTGTGATGCAAAGAATCTGAGGCCATAAAACAAAGGGGAGTTTTTCTTGTCTACGAAAGTTACTTAAAGACTCCAAAAATCGGATAAATTGTTGACATCAGTTGTTTTAAAGGGCAAAGTCTCAATAAATTTGACCCATTCTCTAGAAATTTGTAAGCACCTAGATGCCAAAATTAAGTAATTTGAGACCCATTTTGATGCATAAAAAACTTGGGTCATAAAACAAAGATGAATTTTTGGTTGTGTACAACGACAAACTAAGATGCGCTACTACCAAGTGATTATTGACATCAGATTCATTATAAATAGCTCTGATATCTCATCCAAGTCTGTGTATAGCAGCAAACTAAGATAGTAAAAAATATGAGCCATTTTGATGCAAATAATAGGTCATAAAAACACGAGTTTCACTACAAAAAATAAGACTATTAGCGGCACAAAAAATTGTCATTATCAACAAAAAAACATGTTGTTTTAATAGCGACAGGACTAGTAGCCACAGTTTTTTGGTTAATAGCGGCAATTTTTGGTGCCGCTAATAGTCTTATTTTTTGTAGTGTTTCTTCTCTGTACAACTAGAAACCATTTTAAGATGGTCAAGAATCTGAGATTGTTGACATCAACTTAATGAAATGGCTGTGATTGAAGAAATCTTAGCCATTCCCTTTCTAATAAATATTTATAAAAGAAGGACCATTGAGCCAAAAATTAAATAAATTGCAATTGAATTGAAAATACAAAATTTGGGAGCTCTTAAAATTATTTAAAAGTTTAAAATCTTAAAATCAGAGACCCTTTCTGAGGCAAAAAAATAGAGGTCTTCCAAAGTTAATACTGTTTCCTGTGAACCAAACAGCAACCTAAGATTTTGAATCACACCAATTTGAATGTTGACATCTTGCTGTTTTAAATGGCTCCGATTCTATTAAATCTGAGTCATTCTCAAGAAAGAACCTATAAAAGAAAAAAAAACCTAAAAAATCAGAGACCCCTTCTGATGCAACAAATTTGAGGCCCCCAAAAATTACAAAAAAATTGTACATAACAGCAATACAAGATGGTCTAGTGCTCAACTTATTATAGGCATCAGCTGTTCTAAATGGCAATTCAATTCTAAAAATTTGAGCCATTCTTCCAAAATTATAAAAAAAACTAAAACACACATATCCATTATCATGCAAAAATATCAGGTGATTGTACCTTGAAGCGAACTGGGATACCAAAAAACTCATTCAAATTCAAAAGGGCTACCAAATTTAGAGTATAACAGCAAAATTAAGAAAAAAACCCACCGTTTATAATTTTCCTGAAACCCTAAAACACAACTCTGATCTTCAAACCTAACATTTCGAAAATCTAACAACCCTAATTAATAAAAACTAAAAAATAAAATCAGATCCATTACCTTCGATGGGAAAATCTACTTCAAAATCACATTAAAAAGGAATTTAAAAAGTACGTTTATAGAACACATCAAAGATATTAAATGCCTTGATTTTTTACACTAACCTGTAATCAATGAAAATCTCAAACAGTGGATTAAGAAGGTGATCCCTCTCATTGAGGATCTGAAGAGTTCCAAATCTTGCAAGCGTTGAGGATCGAAGAGATTCGAGATCTACTAGCGTTGAGGATTTGCAGAGGAGATCTTCTATAGTTCTTCTTTGCTCGATTGTGAGATATTGAAGTATATGGAAGAGTGGGATGATGTAGAGATGATGATGAAGGGCTTCTGTTGTTCTTCTTTTCCGGCGAAAACAGAACCTCCAACGACCTCGACGAGACTCTCGTTGTCATAGGAACCACGCCGCTCTCGGATCGCGGCTTCTTAGGAACCGAGAATTTGAAGATTTCGGTGTCGGATTTCATTAGAGAGAAGAAGAGGGAGATGGAAGCTAGGTTTCGAAGAAGGAGAGGCAGAGAGGGGAGCAGCCGGCTTCAGAATAGTAAAAAATAGAAATAATGTTGTTTGGCTGGGCACGATACCTTATAGCGTGGGATTAGGATTAAAAAATTTAACCACTGTTTTAATACATTAAACTGCTATTTTTAACAGTTAATTATTATACTATTGCTACAGCAGTGGTTGTTTTGAATATCACAAAAGTAGTTTTATCATGATTTTGACGTAGTGTGGGTGTTAGTTCTTATTCACATAACATGTTCCGATGTGGGTCGGATACACCAAAACATAGTGTTAGCTATTATACAAATGTTCTTATGGTTCGGTGTGGGGCCTGACCACCCAAGTTACCCATTAATTGGGTTCGGCGTTGAGCCAGTACACACCACCACGGTGTATGAACTTGGTCCAAAAATCTCACACGAGCTTAAACGGACCCAAAACGATCCCGTTTGAAAAATCCAAACGGTGACGTGTTTCTTAATAGACATGCACCCAATCAAGACCTATAAATTCAAAAAATTTTGGGATGTTACAGGTGATGCCTAGCTTATGGACGGAGTCGACATTCTAATAAGTTTAAAATAGGGACCTTTGGGCCCAATCTCTACAGAAAAATAACACGTTTAGTCTTTTATATGACGTGTGATTGTGATTAAGAATCACAATCACAAGTCATATATAAAAGACTTTTTGTTCCTTTAATTTGCCAAAATAGAATCTTATATTTATTAAAATTGATGATGCCTATTTACTGACATTGATTGACCATATTGGCAGCCACAAAATAGAGATGATTCTAATAATCTCTCACTTGGTCACACTATGTTAATTGTTATTTTTAAGCCCAATGATGACAACAAACAAACTTAATCTATTATAGGTCATTAGGTCTTACCTTATCACCGCTTATTGACGCCAGGGATTCTAAGCATTCATTCGCAAAAACAAGAATGATAAAAATTATATTCATTTCAAAATCAATTAAACGAATGCATTCATTTCTATCATCATTCTCTAAGACTATTAAAATTATCCCTTATTCTCATAAGCGCAACATGCACTACAAAGAGCAGCTTCGGAGGCAATGGTTAGAGAGTTTGTCAACATAAAGGTTTTGCTAATCTTTTCAATAGATGTAATTTAGTCTCGAAATTTTCTCCTTAAAATAAGATACTTAATGTCAATATATTAGGGGTATATTCTTGTGATTCACATTGAGATTGCTGCTTCAGTTTCAACATTCACAGATAGTTATTCTCATTTGGTTACTTATTTTTAGAAATCTGAGGACTTGAATATATTTAGAAGTTTATAAGGTCAAAGGTGAACTACAACTTAATTCAAATATCAAAATTATGTGATCTAATATAGGTGGGAGTACTATGATAAATACTTCCAAATAGGTTACAATTCAGGGTCATTAGACACTGTATTTAAAAGACCTTGTTGATCAATACGCCATTCTGGGAGCACCTGAACAAGAGGGTGTAACTTTGGGCAAAACTGTACTCGTATGAATATGCTGAGAAGCAAATTGTGTACCTCTTTGTTGCCCGACTTCTCCTAGGGAGAAGTCTAATAAATAGTCATACATATCTTAAATTTGATTCTTAATCAAGCAGTTCCTAAAACAACATATGAGTTATGGGGAGTCAGAAAATTTACTGAAATATTGATGTGCTTGGGACTTCAGGTTGTTTAACAAAAGTAAAAGTGTATAGAGCGCCAATAGGAAACTGGATCTTAAAATGATTAACTATAATTTCATTAGTTATCCCCAAAACTCAAAAGACAAAAGATTTGATTGTCATATATTATAGTATCATTGTTGAGACTAAACGTGGAAAAATCTGAGGATGATGTTCACAATGGAAGTGTTGAGCTTAAGGACATCACATTTGAATAGTATCGAATCACAGATTCTATACCCATTCTTTATGAAAGAGTGGCACTAACATCACCCATTCAAGAAAATATTGGTAAACCTGAGGAATCCACCCATATTGAAGAAGCTCTTTCTCCTGTAGCTTCTGTCTATGATTCACCATTACCTACATTAGGGAAAGCTAAGAAGTCAGTCATTTATAATAAATATATCTACCTTAATGAAGGTGATAATTGAATCGATAAAGGAAATAGATCCTATTTCTTTTAACCAAGTTATGATAAGTAATGGTTCAATTTAATGGCTTAATACGGGTAAGTTAGAATTGATATAATATCACTTGATTTGGGATCTCTACGATTTATCTTAAGGAGTCAAACCTGTAGGATGTAAAGGAATATTTAAAACTAAACAGACTCGATGTGTACACGAAAGATGTAAAGCCAAGATGCTCACAAAATGAATCACAAAATGGTTATAGAAGCCTGTTTAGTAAAAATGAGTGATTTAAGAGTAGAAGGTACCTAAAGTGACTCGTCAAGTGGTAGAAAGTGACTTCCTTTATGCGCGTCATATCTTGAAGAGCTTTAGGCCTAGCTTCTCTAATTAAATCAAAGCATAAGGTGCTTTTCTTAATGTTTAGTAGAATTACTAATTCTACTTGCATAAAATAATACTTGAAAATAATTTTAGGGTACCGAAGATTCGCTCTTTGCAACTAGGACTTTTGAACATGAAAGTTGTTGAATGCTTAAAATCAAAAGATGGAGATCAACTTTTAGCCCAATCTTGCACAAAATCGATATTTAAATCATAACTTACCTATCACACTGTTAGATGTTGATTCCATGAGGCACAAATCCTAGATATAACTTGAGAACCACTTCTATAATAACCCGAAAATTTTGAACCGGAACACAGCCACCTCGATGTGTGTGTCGTACCAATAGTTAGATGTCATTAGGGCTATTAGTTAGAAACTCATACACCGAACTATGGTGCGTTTGCCCAACGTCGGATTATAGCTTAAATTTAAGTGGATAGGCCCAAATGGGTGTATGTGTTTTGTAAGGGAACTATAAATAAGATTAACACCCAAAAGAATGTTTGTGTTTCACAAGAGAACCAGCCCTTTAGTTAATAAAAAAACAAAAGCCTCACTTAGAAGCTTCACCGGCTGGCATATTTGCTTGGGGTTTTGGATTTTCTATAGAGAGAGAGAGAGAAAGTAAGAGAAAGCTTGAGAGGAGATCATGATCATACGTAGCTTGAATTGGCACCGACAATATGCGACATGTTTAAACTTAGTGTGTTTATATGCCGCGAGAGGTCGCTAAATTCCAACGAATTTTGTGGCGCGTTAAGAGGGAAGTTTGAGCATTTACTAAGTTCGATATGAGAGCGAGAGGTTGGGCTCTCAAGCCGTTTTCATGTGGAAGAACTGACGCTCGGTTTCAATCCGAATTACGCAAAGAGCGTATGATTTAAAAGCTGAGCGATCTTTTATTTCTGAAGATAAATTAGTGCTTAAATATTCTTTTATATGTTCTAGTCTGAGATTGAGTAAAAAGATTGGAGTTTATTGATGAGATTTGGGGAAAAATAGACCAAGGAAGAAGCTGAAGGGTTCTGAACCCGTCGAAATTGAACATTCGAATTTGAAATCGAACGTATGAATTTGAAATCGAACAATCGATTTTGATAAGAGGTGCCAGATTTATGAGAAAATCGAACGTTCGAGTTGGAAATCGCACGTTCGAAAATGAAAATCGAATGGTCGAGTTCTGTGCCTTAGAAAAATCGAATGTTTGATTTTGACTGAATGTGCCGACACTGATTTGGTATTTCAGCCATAACTTTTTATTCCAAATTTTGATTGATACGATTCTTATGGCGTTGGAAAGAGAACAATGAGATATACGACTTTTGTGAATTAACTAACTTATGAATCAAATGTTTTGAGGGCCAAAACTGAGTGAGAAGTTGGATCAAGTTTCGAGTCAGCACCAACTTGCCCATTTTCACTTCGGTTTTGAGAAAACACTTAAATACGTCAATGTTATTAGTAATTAGAATTATTTCTTAATACATCATCATATGTGTGATATAAATTGAGAATTGGAGACCGTGGATAAAGACTTTTGGATTGCTTTGGAGCGGCTCCGAGATTAAGGTAGGGGAAACTCAATGTAGAATTATATTTTATGAATTTGATTCATAGTTTCTTTGATTTATAGTTCCTTTGATATTCCATCTGATTCTTTGTTTTTGTTCTGATATGTTCTATTTCCATCCTATTTTCACATATGATCTGACTATTCTGTTTCTCGCTTTTGATCTGATTCATTCCGTTTATTTATGCCTTGATCTGATTCATTTTGAGTTTTGATTATCTGTTTGTTCCGTTTGATCTAGTTCGTTCCAATTTGATTTATGCGACTCATAAGATATGATATATTTTAGACTTAGAATTGTGAAATTAGAGCTTCGAATATTATAAATGAATGTGGAAATCTAGTATGAAAGATTGAATAGAAATTTGAATTCGAATGAACAAGAAAATATGTACGATAAGAAAACGTAATGCGATAAGACATGACTTTTCAACCTGAGTCACAATGAGGTCTCTTTCCCAGGCACGTGAAACTTAAAATGTAGGTGTTCATGTAAGGATGCAACTCCTTTAAGGTATTATGGGATGCCACACGAAGCACATCTAGGTTATTACGAGCCCCATCCTTTGAAAAAGGTAATTGGTGAAAACTATCACACTGTGAATCATTCCCTTTACGATTAAGACAATATTGAACCTTTGTATAGGATGAGGATTAACCATAGATCTGAGGTGTACTTATTGAATGAGTGGATGATTGGACTTTGAACATTATAAATAAGATAGACTTAGAGTTGAGTTATTACGTTAAGTATGAACTTTGAACTCTGTATCTGAGTGTGAATGTGAATACTGAGAATATATTCGGAACGATAAGACTGTGAGTGGACATTACATAAGTGGGCCGGTACGACGGCGGTCAGTAAGCATTGCATAACATATATAGTGGGCCAGTACGATGGTGGTCCGTATGCATTGCGTAGCATACATAGTGGGCCGATACGGCGGCAGTCCATATGCATTGCATAGCATACATAAGTGGACCGGTACATCAGTTACTCGTATAGTGAGTGAAGTGAACATAGTGAGTGAAGTGAGTATAGTAATAATTGAAGTAAACATAGTGAGTGAAGTGAAACAATGTGAATAAGGACATTTAAAATCATCGAATAGTGAACGATGAATTCTGGGGATTGAATTAGTGAATTGAGTATAGTGAATGAAAAATAAGAGCTTTTGTTTCCGTTATCAAATATCTGCTCGTTATCTGTTTATTCTTTCGTTGAATATCTGATTTGCATCTGCTTTGAACCCTGTAATTGATAAGATGTAACTGTCATTGATATTCTTCTACTGAACTTAAATGTTAGCTCACCCTGACTATACGTCACAGGTATAGCTTCAAATCAGGACCCTGGACGTGAGGAGAATACAAGTTACTTACTAGAGAGAGAAGCTCAATTAGATTTGGCTCTGTGACTTCCGAGATTGAGCTTGGTACATAACTGCTCCTGTTTCCGCATTATGTGTGACAGTACCAAGTAATTTCTATATTTAGATTGTGTTCTGCAATCTGGCGGTCCAGGGTTTTCCAGTTGGATTTGGTTTAAAAGAAAAAAAAAATTATATCTTAGAAAATTTAGGTTGGGAAAAGTCGGGTCGTCACAACTTCTCATGTTATGCCCATGACCACCGTCAATATTGTGGTTGTGTGCCATATTGAATCAACATCTGACCATCTAGTAGGTTATTCATGATATAAAAAACAGTTCTGTGAAAGATTGGGCTGAAAAACTATCTACATCTTTTGATTCATGACAGTCAACGGATTTCACATGTGAAAACCTTGTTTTCCCTATATTCAATTGCAAATACAGGTACCCATAATTTTGTAGCTTACATTCCCCATTTCAATGTGTAAATCCCCAACTCGAAAAATAAAGAGTAAAGAATTCAAAGATATTGGAAAAAATGATTTAGTAATGGCCTCAATAAAATATTGGAAAGAAAATGCAACTTTCATAAGGGAAAAAACACTACTACATAGTAAGAACTAGAAAGAGAAACCTCGTTGGATCACATTTGGACAGCTTGATCTTCTTGGTTTAGCTCACTCATTGGAGGGTTTATTGCATCTGATGTTGTTAATTGGTTTAGGATCATTGTTCCTATGTTGAGTGTATATAATTATAAGGTTCTTAAATCACCAATTAGTCAAATTCTTGCATTGTTTTTATCCATATTAGGTGATTTTTTTTAACTAACAAGAATAGGGGAAATATCTTTGGTAACTAGACATTGTTTGTTAAAATTCCTAAGTATTAAATACTACAATAACTCTAGTCTTAATAATAAATAAATGCTATAATTTTCAAAAATGAAAGGAAATCTTCCTCCATGTCACTACAAAAAATTAGACTATTAGAGGCAGCTTTTTGTAGCAAAAAACTGCAGGTATTAACGAAAAAACTATTAAGAATATTAGCGGCAATATTTTTGTTAATAGCGGCAGTTTTTGAGTGCCGCTAATAGTCATATTTTTGTTAATAGCGGCAGTTTTTGAGTGCCGCTAATAGTCATATTTTTTGTAGTGATGTATTGTCCACTACGTGAAAAAGCCAAAAAAACCACCGTCTTTGACAATGGTTTTTTCCAAAAAACCCACTGCCCTAAACAATTGTTAAAAAAGGAGTGATTTTTTTTTTTACCACTATACTAAACAGTGGTTTATGAACTTTAACAATGACTGCTCTTAACAATCGTAGAAAAAACTACTGCTTTTGGCAGTGGTTTTTTATGCAATTTAAAAAAAAATAAAATACTATTTAAAAAAAATAAAATTACGTCGATGATTTTTTTAAAAATAATATTTTTTTTATGCTTTTTTTAGTGCAATGTTTTTAATACTTTTTTTAATGGTTTAAAAAAAATTATATAAATTAAAAAAGCTATTAATCTCATATTTCAACACATCCATTCAACTCTAATGCAAATCATTCAATGTCATTAATAAAAAAAAATAGATGTCCAATTCTTTTATTCAAACAAAATGTTTCATCGCAACCTATGATCCAACTATTCAAATCAGCCAAACATTTTAAACTTTACATGCCCAATCCTTTTATTCAAAAAAAAAAAAAAAAAAGAGAGTTAATATTCTAAAGACCTCATGGCCAATTTTCAAAATAAAAGAAAAAAAAATCACAGGGGCACATGTATTTCGCCCACCACCATTAGGGCGGCCCGCTACACCACTCGCCATTAAGCCACTATCTGATGTCTCTGAGTCCAAGTAAAAACACGTACGGAAAGCAGTCAAATGTGTATAATACGTTAGAGGCACTGCAATGGACATGAAGGGATCATCAGATACCAATAAGATTAGAAATTAACTGTCATAAGTAATATATTGTTGAATAACGAGACCTACTGAATTTAAATTAAAATGGCTGTCATGTATGGTGGGAAAGCATTTCTATTTAGCAGTAATTTTGTTATCATCATCATCATCATCATAGACTTATCTCATCTGATAGGGGTCGGACTATGGCAGTTTGAGCAATTAAACTGCCCTTCATCACATGCCATTTCATAATTGGTAGAAGCAAGGGAGGGAAGGGATTGAAGAAATCTCATAACACTCACTTGTCATCAAGAGGAACAAATTCAAGCTTCAAGTTCATAGCAAGAAAAGATGGAGCAAAGTTCATCTTCAGGAGTGTCAACATCATCCATGGGCTGGCCATCTTCTCCATCACTATATTGCGAACCACAAAAAGTTCCTACAACAAAGATATTCAAATAGTAAATATTTCTACTCTCTAGAAATAGGGATGAATCCAAAAAACTGAATATGGGAAGCAGACCTGTGTCATTTATTGGATTTAGAAATGCACTTTTAGATTCCCCATCTGAAATATGAAATTTAATACAAGAAACAATCATTATTTCTTATAGCAAAATTGAATGTTTGAAGGCTTAAGCAATCATGCGCAAGAAATTCAAACTCTAATGCTATTATAATATCTGATAAGTAATGGATTTAATGAGATACAATATAACCATTGGTCAAGAAAAACATGTAAAATGGGTTAGTTATACACGGTATATAAGACTTCTCTATAAAATACAAAAAATAGCTAAAGGGGAGAAAATGTGACCCTAAAAAAAAAAGAAGATGCTAGAAGATTTTCAATGCAATCAGAATGCATTCCAAAGTAGAAAAGAGTTATTCCAATCAAAGGTTACAATGTTAGTTGATTGCTTACCAAGAAGAGCACTGACTAGGTCACCGGCACTTATCTCCAGGGACCATGAACCCTAGCCTCTCCTAATTGCGGAGACTTGCAATCTGTTAGCCACCACCAACAATCATTGTTTCAAGGGCCGTATGCCTTCTATTCCACATTGCTCGCTTAGTGATCTCACCACTATTTTCGCTTGCAAAAGTTCTTCATGGGGAAAGTCCTAATTATTACCCTCTCATAAGTATAATTCGGGGTCTACATCCTTCTCTCTATTAATTTCACTTGCCTCCCCATTGGGTTGAAGGGAAGTATTAAGTTTTCTTAACTCCCTTTCCCTCAACAGCCTTTCTAGTCTAGTTAGAGGTAAAGTGGGATTGCAATTGGACTTGTTCCTAGGCATTCGCTCTATCTATAGCCCAACCAGGGAGGTCAAATTCTCAAGCTTTGATGTTTCTAAGATGGTCAGCTACCCTGCATTCCAATGAAATTAAGTCAGCCGCTATATACATATTGATCCTCTCAATCAAGAGTCATGCTCGTGAACCAATAGTGGACTTGACCTTTTCTTCAAAATACTTTAAAACTCTATGAAAGCACAAATAATTTAGAGAAAAACGTATATGACAAGCTTCATCATACTTATCCCTGTAATATAAACACATTGATGTCATGTAGATTTAGAAAAAAAGGCTATATCTATTAAACATTGGAACCTCATCAGTGGGACTTCTAATACTACCCAAGATTAGGATTGATCTTTAGTTCAGTACTAGTGTAAATAACAGCAAACATAAATTTAGAAATTACAAGGAATAGTGTGTAAAAAGCCAGAGGTTCAATCTGTGTCCCATCCACTCCTCCCAGCACCCGATATGTATGGGACCAACCAATGGCAGATGCAGGATTTTTTGATCTAAAAAGAGTTGTTTAAATACTGACAACCAGAGATTTAGAACCAATACATATATGAATAGGATATATCGGCTATGTATCGGGCAAACCAGCTGATATTAATGTAGTTTTATTACTTTAAAAATACTAAATATATATAAATAATAACAAAAAATTTCACAAGGGTATTTTTGGTATAACTTCTTGTTCAAATTGGATACATATCGGCTGATATGGGCTGATATGATCCGATATTGAACGATCCCAGTATTTGACCCTATATGCTCTTCATAACCAAACATTTCTCGCAGTTCCTCGCCGTAGAACTTGTATACTAGCATACCCAAGAATTTCACAACCTGTCAAAAGCATTTGCAGAAAATAGATCTGCAAAACAGTAAAGATTAAAAAAAAGTGGCATGCCCGCTCTGTATATACTTTGACCATAATTAACAATTTCAAATAACTAGAAGGATCCCTGTTGTCTAAAATCTAAATCATAAAAATGAAAACATCTACCCATTGCTGCAGGTTCATATAGAAATATAATGCATGTTATGACATTATTAGCTTATGGAACTTCAAGGGACAATGGTGTCATGTTATTTCATCATTAGCTTATGGATCTTCAGGGGCCAAAGGTCTCCTACATTAACCCAATGCACACATTCACACGACAGTTTGGTAGAAAAAAAATACAGTATAATTCAACTAAGCCTAGCAAAAAAAAGTATAATTCAATTAAAAGGTGTACAGTATCAACTACTGGTGTTGATTAATTAAACTCTGGAAAACGAGAAATTTCCTTAAATAGATGTTCTTATATCTCAATCCACAAATCAGTGAATAAACGGAGAAAAGAAAATTCAGAGGATTTCTTTATAGTATTTCGGAGAAAAAGATTCTCAAAATAATTGCACAATTTACACATATAACTATAACTAATATAGCTTATTGTTATGTTACAAATTTTCGACTTGTGATACGATTACTGCTTAAAAACTATTGTTGCATTTTGATGGAATACATATTAAGAAAAATAACATGAAATAGAAACATTTTAAGCTTACCAACTGAACAATTACAAAAATGAATGCATGGTCTCTCTAACGAGAAGTCAAACTTTAACCTCAACCACCGGCGATGATCCGGTGGAACATTTTCTGTAACGTAATAGGAACACACGCACTGGATTGGGTAAAAGCAAAGCCCTCCTGACATAATAAGGCAAACAACTAATCAATTGCCTTTATGGTCAACAATGAAACATATAAAAACAACAATAAGTTTATATTATTTAACTGATATTAAAAAACAAAAAAATAAATAAATAAAATGGTAGTGTCCTAATACTTTACAGGGTACAGGCAGATGGCCCTTGAAATATCAAAATGATTTAATAGGCCCAACTGGTCAATCCCAAAACTTTGCAAATGAATACTTCATTAGATAAGAAGCAGGTACAGCCCTACCCATTTCGAATAGTCAAACACCCACACCCAGATGATAATATATGCAGCCTACAGCACTGAAAACTAAATGGTCAACTAGTTCTTACCTTCGATGATCTCCAATTATCTAGGCAGGATCAATGCACATACTTCTATGTGCCTTTACAATGGCATGGGGCAATCAGATCTTCTCCTATACATGAAAAGGCAATACTTAAGTATGACAAGATAAGATTTTAGAAACTGACTTGAAGAAAGAATCTTGTCTACAAGTTCCACAACATATTATGCATAAACCATGGTATTAAAACTCGGCCAATACTGATATGCATCGATTTCTTAATGAACCGATGCCGGTACCACCCCCATACAGGTAACGGGGTGGTATCGGTATCGGACGTCTGATTAGTATCGGCCGATCTTTATCTCGTCTTGGTATCGACCACTACTAACCACAAACCTTTATTTATTTTTCTTTTTTTTTTAATTTAAAGAAAAAGAAAAAGATACCGTATCCGTATCGGTCCAAGATGCACTGATACCCGATATCCGATATAGATACCGAGTTTGATACCCAATATCAGTTATTTCATTTGCATTTCCTCTCCAGTTCAAATGAGATGTGAGAACTACTATCATCTCACTCATAAAGTAGGTGGCTGCAAATGAGATCGAGAGAATTGCCTGAGCATCCAAATGCTCCTTAAGATTGTGAACAAAACACAAACAAATCACATCAATATGTACTGTTATATAAAACAACAAAATTATATGTTTATGTCCTTACAGGGCAGCCACATCAATATGTACTGTTATATATAAAACAACAAAAAATAGCTAAGACTGATGAAGACTAAAACTGAAATCAACCTGGATTTTAGTCAAAATTTCGGTAAATTTTCAGTCATTTTCAAGATTGAGGACTTCAGTGAAATTTTGCCTAGATCTCTGTGCCTTAAAAGGTCTATGCATGTCTCAAGCAACTGATCTGTATATCATTAGATGTCAATTGCTATGAGCACCAAGAATATTACAAATGACTACAGTTCTACTTAATGCTTCTCATATGCAGCAGCTAACTCCTCCATCATCTACTTAAACTGAATAACCAGCCCCTTCCGGCTCTTCTTCTAGTGTCTTCTCCTCTTGCAGTGTATTCAAAGACTTCCTCTTGCAAGTGAAATATTTGGGTCCAACAAATTAAACAGCCAACTAAGAATGATAGCATTATCCACTTCCCAATCATGTAAATCAGAAGATCCTTGTCTAGGACCTAGGTTTAGGAATCAACCCCATTGAAGACACATTTTCTTTCTACCTTGAACATTGCGCCAAAAACTTGTTGTGACATCTCAGTGTGCTTGTTTTATTTGTTGGTGATAAAAATAATTTAAAATTAAAGAAAGAGTAAAACATGGGATGGTATCATCACAACTGAGAAATCCTAGACCTGCAAGATACAGGGTCCATTTGTAGCAAGTTTTGATAAGTAAGAGTTTGTCCCAGAGGGAAAGGTGATCTACAGCTCTAAAGGAGCCATCTTTAGTAGTCCCTCCAGATCTGACTATAGATCTGGCAGTCCTAAAAGGAGGGGAATTTAAGGTCACTTATTCTAAGTATTCTAAGATAGCCTAATGAGTTAACTACAGAAAGGGTTGAGAAGATGGATGGATTGTGGAAAATAAATATAAAAGTGTGACAGCCCAAATTTCATCACTCTATAATCTGTGCCATCAGCACGACCCTCGAGGCCATGCACCTTAAATCTATGCGGAACATCATGTAACAAGTAAAAGCCAACAATTTAAAATACCAAAGCTTTAAACTAACTAAGTTTCCATATTTCAATAAAGTCTAGCAACCAACAGACAGTTCCGGTCTCATGCCAATTCATGAGCAAAGGAACTGTCCCGAACCATTGATGACAATCTTATCACCCTCGATGGTTCGCCAAAAGGAAGGTATAGTATTTAATTACATTTAAAAGAAAGGACTTGACATGCCAAGCCACGAGTACTCTCTACTCACCACTCAAAACGTAAGGAACTTCTAAAAGAATTCCTTAGGAGGAGGTTCTAACTCTTCTCCAGCCACGTAATCCGAACCTTCTGGATCAACGTCTCTCGAAGCCTGTGTTGCCGCTAGTGTTGGACCTGCGATGTATAGTCTAAGGGGTGAGCTACATCCTAGCTCAGCAGAGAAACGTAAAGAACATATAGATTAATTCTTACATATATGTTGTGCAGTTTAAAATTCAGTTTATCTGATGTTACTATTTGGAAAGACAATCGAAATAACTGAAGAAAATGATGAATGCAACTACTTACTTTGCATGGTTTTGTTCTCTCTCTCCTTACTCGTTTAGTTGTGAATTCGGCCTAATAACTTAACTCTTTAACTTAAATAGTCCCCGAGCAATATAGCATCGAGCCCCGATGGAATACCCACCCTCGTCGTCTAACTAGACAGTTATTAAATTTGTATTCCCTGGGAATACTGCCCAAGCCCCTTTCTCATAGGTGGCGGGGTCTACTCTTAAATCTACATCTCTGGGATGTGCTACTGTATACGGATTAACCGTCGTACCGGTCACGGATATCCTGCCGAGTCAGTCGTGGGTATCTCGCCACGTCGGTGGGATATTCTAAACAAACCTTAAATAACAAAAACATCAAGTGTGCTTTACATATAGTTATTCACCGTGATTGTGCTAATTTTTAATATATTAGGCCTTATCACCTTACTTTCTTTTCCCCACTGATTCTCATCTACACCCCTGGGATGCTACTGATATATCGTATCATATAGGTATTTACCTTGTAGTTTTTGCGTCCCCTTGGGACCTCTGGTTTCATTTTCTGAAGTCTACACACGCACGCTCTATTTATGTGACATGATGAGATACTTAGTTTAGCAATTAGATCTGTACTACACATATGAGAAATTGAACAATGTACATGTTTTGATAAGGTTCCCTACCTCAAGGCAAAACCCAGTGGTCCTTTCTCGTAGTGATGACACGTACTGATCTCACGTCAACCTACATTTCATGCGAAAGGACATGCCTTAGAATGGTCACCAGTGGTCACTAGCACTCCTGGAGCGCATAGTTCACATGAGGTATATTTGTGTACGTAAAAGTATTTTAATTTAGTTTTGGTGCCTCGCTCGAGCGGTTGCTTAGCCTCGCTCGAGCGACCTCTTAACCTCGCTCGAGCGGTTGCCTAGCCTCGCTCGAGCGGCCTCTTATCCTCGCTCGAGCGGTTAAAACGAGGTGTCTGAAGCCTAAAGTGATACCTCGCTCGAGCGAGCTTATTCTTTAATATGGGTCTCGCCCGAGCGAGCCCAGAACGTACTTTGTTCTCAGGTATATATATATTCTGTCCTCGCTTGAGCGCTACGTTTAGATCGCTCGAGCGAGGAGCGAAAACCTTCACTCCGTGATTCTTCAAGAAATCTATCCTATTTCTTTAAATCTTTAATATAATTAATCGGCCATTGCCCAATACATTGTAGGTTATCATTAAAACATACCTAAGCACTTATCAAGCATTATATCATACTTAAATTAGCGGATCTCGTAATCGGTTCGATCTAATGTTCGAATTTCTGTTACTTCGAAGAGATCTCTACGAATCTGGTCCGACATTCTCTCCAGGTCTTCCACCGGTTTACACTCCAACAAGGCCTTAGCCTTTCTTCTCTACAAGACTCTCCTTTCTCTCTCTCTATTTTCCTCCTCTCTATTTAGGTTTAAATTATGTTACGTAGGGGAGAGACTTCTCTCCACTTTCACTTATATAGTGAAAGGAAGGGAAAAATATAGTATGTTACACACATATACACACCGTGTGTATATGTTGACCCAGGTTTCCTTGTGAACCACACATACACGTGCGTGGCATATGGCTTGTATGGTTCCGAAAATCTGGGGTTGTTACAAAAAGGGTGAGAAGTAGGTTATTGAGTCTAGATTAGAGGAGTTTTGTAACTTAGATTCAGATCTGATGTTATGGAAATCCTGTCCAATGGCTACATTATCACCAAAGAGGAGGAAGAATTCAACGCATCCCTGTGCCATGATCCAATCCCTTAAGGTTATAACCTGTCTACTTAAATGGTCACAGATTATCCAATAGGGGAACCACAGTCCAGAGATGGGTCAAAACAATTTAATAATTGTAGGCACTACTTCATCCAGGCTACAAGCTTAGGGAATCCATAGGGAACCTCAACCTCTAAAGCCCTATGTGTGGGGCTAAGGCTGTATAGGACCATGATAGCCCAGACACAAAACCAGTAAGAGATTGAGTACCACCTTAGATCTAGCTATCCATTGCTTGAGTGGGGCTGCAATGGTCCAGTCACAAGCCTACAATCTCCATAACCAGATCAGATCTAACATCTGATGGCGGGTCTATACAAATATATGGGGAGTCTGCCTCTGCACAATCTCCTGCCAGGCTTACCAGCTCAGGCTCGGGGAAGAAGGATCCATCTTGGATTGGCGGATTGGATTCACCCTAAGGCTATAGCATGTCCACTTAAATGGTCACAGACTATCCCAGAGGCTATCCTCTTCATAGAGCCCAAGACAAAACAAGTTAATTGCTGCTACCACCATGGTCACAAGGCTACCAGCTCAGGCTCCCATGAGAATTTTAGATCTAGTTGGTCCTGTAGTGGGGCTAAGGCTGTTTAAGATCGTGATAGCCCAGACACACTGGTCAGTTAGATCTGAGTGGATCCTTAGAATCAGTCCTCCATTGCTCTGAAACACAGCCAAAGCAATGGCGGATCACAAGGCAGCAACCTTGTACAACACAGCTCACAATTACACAAATCTCATAAGAGTACAAATCCTATTATAAAAACTCCATTAATCTAACCTCAATAGACATACAAAGACATGGCCAGCAAGTGCTGAGCCATGGAGAGAAGAAAAAGAAGAAAAAGAAAACTACTTACAGTTACAGGAAGAACAAGAACAGAAAAGAAAGATTACAAAATCTGAGATAGGAGTTCCTCTTCTAAATTCTAACTCCAAGTCTCCCTCCTCTTTCTTTCCTTTCTTTTCTCCCCCTTAAACCTAAACCAGGCTTAGGTTTATATAGCAGTGGTGTGGCGGCGCATTAGGGTTAGGAAACCCTAATTTTAACAATGCCACGTGGCCAAATAATGATCCTTGGATGTCTCGAGGCACGTGCATGGAGATTTAAGCGTGGGAGTGCGTGCCCTAATCCTTGGAAATCCCCAAAAAGTCCTCTACAAAATGATGGAAGTTGGAGTTCAGAGCTTCGCCAGGTTGTAGTTGATTCCCAGACTTGTCACGTCGTAGCTCTAGTCTTCGCGTGGTTGAGTTTAACATTAAAGCTTCAGACGTCGCGTGGTTGCAGCTTCTTGATGCTTTGAGCAGTCGTGAGGTAGACAGTTAAGCTCTCGCTGGGTTGGGCTTCGTGCAGTTAGATTGATAATTATGAATAGCGTGGGAACTACGCGTGCTTTCCACTTCACTTCGCGAGGCCAATTCTGGCTTTTGCGAGACTGCTTTCTTTCTGAACAGTGCGAGAACTGCACGAGAAGTTCACTTCTTAATGGATCTTCGCGAGGTGCTGAGGCTTTTTTGAACTGCGTGACAGGTTCTCTTGATATTTGCATCTCGCGGCTACTACGCGACAGCTGCGCGAGGCGGGATTCTGAAGCTCTCTCTCCTCAG
Organism: Chloranthus sessilifolius; assembly: GCA_021018995.1. NCBI lineage: Eukaryota > Viridiplantae > Streptophyta > Magnoliopsida > Chloranthales > Chloranthaceae > Chloranthus > Chloranthus sessilifolius. Next base: position 93,007,563 of record CM037593.1, read on the forward strand.
TTGTTCTGAGCGAACTGCGCGAGGGTGAGAGGGGTCTTCTTGAACTATGCGGGAGCTGCGCGACCTTTAACTTCTAAACTTTGCGAGAGCTGCGCGACTCAAGGCTTCTGAAGCTCTTTTGTCACTCTACTGCACGAGACCTTATTTGTGAAGCCTTGGGACTTTGCGAGGACTACGCAAAGTGTATTTTTCTGAATCCTCTGGAGCTTTGTCAGCTGTGCGAGGCTCTTCTATGGTCTGGATTCATGGTTCATTCTTCTGAGGGACATCTGGTGCCAAAACAGGCTCCTTAGCAGGATTCATGGCCTTATTGCCCTGCTGTTTATTACCTACAGAAAACACTTAACAAGTATTTATTAGATGGCTAAGGGTCTAATCAAAGGCTAAGTTAAGGGATGAAAAGTGGTACTTTTCAGGTCTTAACACACCCCCAAACCTAATCTTTGCTAGTCCCTTAGTAAAGCTACACTAAATCAACTATAGAATTTCAATGCCACTTTCATAGGGAGCACGGATACATTTAGCATATGTATCAAGCCTTTTAAACCCCTAGGTGATCCCTAGTGGAGGAGTGAAGTCTCCTGAGGGTTTTCAGTGAAGACACCCACAAACTTCTCAATGAAGCAGTTAACAAAAGTGCAATTTATCAGATGAGCAAGGAGCGAGTTAGTTCACCTTTGAATCATTAAAAATATAAGAAATTCAAACACATTGGCTGCACGGAAATTTAAACAGTATAAGCTTCTCATGAAAGCACATCATTTCCAATCAGTTTACACGAAAGACACCACATGTGTGTCAACATTGAGCTCATCACTGGATCAAAAATTAGGTTGTAGATCATGCTTAATGCATTCAATATCAGACCCAAAACTCTCCAGGGCATACTCTCATAAAGAACTGTTGAGGGTTTCATTTTCTCTCAAGCTCAAGAGCAGTTACATTCCCCAAATGGGTCTGTAAGCATGAGTATAGGCATAGCTCTGAAGTTCTGGCATCATTGACAGATCCTCACCATAGATTGAACAACTCTCTATCTCCACATGACAGCTCACTCAACTTTGGATCACAAGGGCTTTAACTGGGCTGTAATGTGGCTTATGGAGTGGGGTTAAAAAGAATGAAAGGTTGAAAAGGGGTTCAAAATTGAGAAATCAGTAGGTGAAGGAGGTGATTCATGACTTCAGCTCCTTTCATCTTCTTTGAGGTTTTCAGATTTGAAGTGATCAGTTTCTCTTCTTGATTTCGATTTTTTCAATGAAATTTCTCTCTTGACTCCTCTCTTACTCCTCTTCATTATTATTTTTATTTCTTTTTTATGCATTTTTCTTCTTTTTATTTTGTTTTTGCTTTTCTGAAATGCCACCATTTTCTCAGTTACCATACTGCCAGACTTTGAGGTACTTCTTCTTTCTTTACCTAATGTTGACCATAGCTAGTCCATCTTCAACTCTTGTTCCTTTACCTTCTGAATTCTCAGAGTGAGGGTAAGGTTAAATCAGATACATAGGTTCAGGTGCAAGTACTCAGGTGTATTTTTGAAGAAATTTAGGATTTAAGGCTCAAAGAGGGTATGGACAAGGGCAGTTGCTTAAGGTTGGTCTATTTAGGCTCAAACTGTCCAAGAGAAGGCCTTGATCCTTTCCTAAGTCTCATGAGTGCTGTCAGTTGTTTTAACTTAGAGTTGCCCAACTTATAGTGAGCATAGTGACTCAGCCAGTCCTTAGAGCTAAAAGAAATTGCCTTAGTCACTCCTCAAGGAAAAAATTATGTATAGGCCCCAAACCTCACTGGTTATGGTCTTCCTTTGAATTCTTAAGTATGTCCTTACCTTTTTCTCTCTCTAGTGATTCACTAAGTGCTGATACAAGTAAGTTTCCTTGGTGATCTCATCATGGAAATGTGAAATATTACAAGCTTATAATGCCTAAAGTCTGGAAACAATTTTAAATTTCATTATTTTTCATGATTCTCTAGTGAACATGGTTCCATTTCCATATTACTCACAAGATTTTGCTGCACTTAGGTTAATTATTCCATTAGCAGGATCTGCCTGCCACACCCCCAAACCTAGGAGGAGCAGTGTCCTCACTGGTTCAAAGTTTGGTGTGCAGCAAATTTATTAATGGCATAATAACAGGAAACAACAAGAAAGAAAACTACCCAGAACAGAGAAAATTTCATTAAGACTAAAAAAAAGAAAATTACAAAAAGAAAGAAGAAAGGAGAGAGGGATCAAGGATGGGGGGGCTGAGAAGGTGTGGAAGGGATTGAGTGGAGGGGGAAGGGGATGGGGATGGTTCTATCTTTTGCTTTTTCTTCTGTGCTGGAGCTTTTCCTCCTCCTCCTTAGCCAGGATCTGCAGAACCTCCTCGTATTCATCCTAGAGGGGTTGTAGGGGGTCCGACTCTTTAGGTGGGGGCGGTTCCAACCACATCGGGTAAAACTTGTTAGGCAGCGCATTAGGCTTGACATCTGCCATTGTTAGGACTAGGGAAGGACCACTAGGGTGAGAGGAGAAAGGATGAGGTGAATATGAAAGGGGGCTCCCTGTGTATTTAAAGACGAGGATGGTGGAAGATGAAACGGTGGAATAACATCCAAGTCGTCGCAATTAATTGAGAGTGAGTTGGGAAGTGACAAGTCCCAGCAATCAGCGTGGGAAATGACAAATGCATTTGACTCGCGCCGCTGGGCAAGGAGGTCGCGAGATAGGAACGAAATCTCGCGATGATGAATGTTGCAGCTTGTAGTGTGCGAGAGGCTCTGCAGTGTTTGTTGAAGCTCGCGACAGCGCAATAAATACTCTATGTGAATTGCGCGAGAGTTTCCCAAATCTCAAATTGGAATGCGCGAAGCTTAGTTCCAAACAGGGAGCAATTCATGCAGTTCAGCATTCAATTCAAAAATCAGCAAATCGCAGAAGAAGAAGTAATCATACCAACCCCACCGAAACTCTATTAGACCCCATCGAGACACTACAGTTTCCTAAAAACTATTGAAGAAACTAAAGCAGTATAGTACAACATGGACACAACTATGGGTCATGTAGATGAAGGGGTCCCTTGAAAATGAATAGTGTTCATAGGATCGGCAGGTTTTTCGAGACAAGGCTTAAGCCTCTACCCATTCACTTTCAAGGTCCGCCCAGATTTGGGATCTTTGACTTCCACAGCACCTGATGGATGAATTCCATAGGTTGAAAAGTAAAGTCCTTGAATCCATGCCTACAACACCAAAACATCTTGAGCTATTGGATAACTTAAAGCGAAAGGCGGTGAAAGATCACCATACAAATTGGACAGCTGAAACAAATAGGAAAGTCCAAGAGTTCACTGCCACCTTCCGAGAACAAGTTATGCAATTGCAAGAATAGAACAAAGTATTGTAACTAAATCAATAGGCATGGGAAGGTGAGAAGAAGGAATATGAAGATAAAATAGCTAATCAGACCCAAATATAGTGGAGAATGCAAGAGAAAAAGCTCATAAAGAATACCAACAAACACTCAATAATCAACTGAATGAAAAGACCCATGAGCTCATGGTGGAAAAAGGAAAACTGCTTAAGCTGCAAAATGATAAGGATTCCTTAATCCAAACTTGTGCAGAATGAAAGGAGAAAATTGATTCAATCACTGGCAAGTTTTGGACCACAATAACAGGACTATATACTAAAGCTGACAAGCTGAAACAGGAGATACAAGCAAAATCTACTGTGATTTGTAAATTGACTGAAGAATTGAAAAAGAAAGAAATAATTGAAGACCAGCTCCGAGCTTTGAAAGAGAAATACAATGCATTGACATCAGAGAAAGTAAGTTATGGGCCACATCCAAAGGAAATTAATCAGATGGAGACAAAACAATATAGAGAATCTAACTGCTCTACAGAAGTAATGCCCGAATCTGAAGAGGAAGATACAGACATTCCTTCTTCACCAAGAGACCAACTAGCCCCAGTCATTTCAATTGTCCCATATCCATCATCACCGAGTGAGTAAAAATTAATTTTTATGCATCATCAAGCCTCATAGGTAGGACTTTTTGGTAAATAAATTTTTTGGGTCCCCTGTTTTTGCATAATGAGGACATTGTCCTATTTAAGTTTGGGGGGATATACAACTTCTATGTATATTAGTCTGTTTATATTAGTTTCATTTGAAAAAAAAAAATATTTTGTAAATATTTAGATCAGTTAACCATTTTATGCGAATTATGATAGAAAAAAGTTATGAATCCTGAAAATTTCACTATCCATCGTAGCAAAAGTTCAACAATAAAATAATAGAGTAGTTACAATTCATGTTTTAGCCATTTTGAACACTGTATCATAATAAATGTTTGAAACTATAAGTTAATTTAAACTATAATAATATTTAGATTATAGTTTCAAAATTATATAAATCAGTGAGCTTTTGAGCCCTAATTCCTCTTCTATTCAGAAAGAGACTGCTATCTATTCAAGCTTAAATTCTATTGAACTTCTTGACTTGTCTTTTATGAAATATTATATTGCTAAACTTAGAATAAAAAATTCTATGATTATGATGATTTGTTTCTTTTAGAACAATCTATTAAATGCATCAAAACAATATGACATCCATACTTGTAAATTGTGAAAATAATCAAAGGCCATCTTTTGTTAGTCAAAGCCAAAAAACCAAAATCTCATAAAAAAGAATTTATCCTTTGAACCCATATTAGAAGCTTTAACCAAATTTTTTTATACCATGATTTTATAAACCGTTAACCATATGTACTACCCAAAGCTTTCAACCTTTAACCCTTACAATTTCTGAGAGTTTCGAATGCAAAAGAAGGAAAGAAGAGGGAGTGAAAGGAATATAAGAAAATAGATAAGGGATATGCCGAACAAGGGTATGACAGAGGAGAAAAAAAAAGAAGAAAATATGAGAAAAGTGGCAAAAATTGTAACTATGATTCTGAAAAAGAAAGTGAAACAAAAAGCTTCCAAAGCTGAAAATCAAAAGGATCGCTAAAAAAAAAAAGTTAGAAGAAATTGAATTTACATAAGAAAATAGAAAAAGAAAATGGGAAGAAGCATCCAACTTTTTGGATACTTACTGAAGTAAAAAAAGAAGAGAATAAGAAAGAGAAGGAAGAACTAAATTTTCATAAACCTTTGAATCCTATCTACCTTTCTTTGAAACCTCTTAACCCAAAGCCCCATTACAAGCCGAAGGAAAGACCTTTTTGATTTATGATTTGTAAAAACATGAGTCTAGTAGAGATATGTGCAATAGATACTATGAATAAACGAAAAATCATATGAATAGAATTGATTATCCATTCCATGGGATTTATCTTTTCAATCAATTATCCTTTGAATTTATCATATATATGACATTGAAAGACCCAAAATTTTTTATATCTTTTTGAGAGTGTGCCACTAGTGAGAGTTTGGATGATAATATTTTCTAAATCTGCAGTTTAGAAAAATTTATGAAAAATAAATTGTTCACTGGTATGCACGCACTCCACGCTTTACAAAGTTGAAATTGCTGAGTTCTGATAGAGGATAACTGCTATGACAGAAAGTAAGGGTATAAAGGATTTGTAAATTTTAAAAATCATAGCAACCATGTGATGATTAAGCTAATTACTGTACAAAATTAGTTTATACTTTTAACCTTTTATTTTCTTTTAATTTTGAAAAATAAAATTTCAAAATATTTGAAGTTTGTAGGTAACTTCACTGAAAACCTTCAAGAGACTATAACTCCTCCACTAGGGATCACCTTGGGGTTTAAAGGCTTGTTGCATCTACTAAATACAATTGTGCTCCCTATGAAAGTGGCATTTAAATTTTATATTAGTATTTTTTTTCTTGGTTGCTAAGGACTAGCAAAGCTAAAGTTTGGGGGTGTGATCAGTCACAGAATATACCAATTTATCACCCTTGTTTACTACTAACAAGCTAGACCCTTGTTTGCTACTAACAAGCTACTGATATGCAGATATTAAGAAAAATCAGTAACAGAGAACCAAAGTGTTAATCTTTGTCAAAATGAACTCATAAAGCAATAAGAAAAATGATTGAGTGAAGCCAAAGGAAGAAAGCAAGAAATCGTAATTTATGATTCTTCAGAATTCGTTCTAAGCAAAAGGTAATACAACAGAAAAGCGATCGATCGTGATGCAAAATCGTCCAGAGAAAAGCTATGCAAAGAAGAGAAATCGTGATTTACGATTTCACAAATTGAAGCATCTCATTGTTGCTGATCACTTGAAGATTTACACCGCCATGCACCAAAATAGAAAAACTCTTAAATTAGAAGTTTGGTGAATCATGAATCTGAGAAGATTGATAAAGAAAGACTCCTAAAGATCTCGGTTGTTGAAATTAAGGAAACAAGTCTAGAAGCGCATCAACCATTGAAAGCAAAGAAGATTAAAATTAGCAATTAGAGTTATATTAAGAATCTTTTATTTTTAGTAGTTTCTTTTATTAGAATTAGATCACTGTAAACCAACTCCTTATGATCTATAAATAAGAGGGCTCGGCATAGGAATAATTTATCGAAGAATTTCTCAGCATTAATTGACAACTGAGGTCTTGATTTTCTTCCGATCACCATTGTATATTAGATTTATCAAGTAAAATTGTCCACTGTTCTCTAAGTTCCTGCCTGACAACCAAGGCTGAGGAAGCTAAAGATCAACCCTTGGATGGTTCTACTTTGCTTTCTAGTTTAGATTTATTTTTATTGCATATTTACTGCTTTGTAAACATCTTCAAGTTTTTTATTTGAATTGACGACTCAAGTTGAGAATTTGCAGATTAGTGTAATGGTATTTTATTTTTCATCTACAATTCTTCTAGATTTGATTAACGCCCAAATTCTTGTTGGTTGCAGATTAGATTAAATCTGTATTGATAAGATTCTAGTTTTCATTGACGACCAACACTAGAAGACTTTATATATAGTATAATAGTACTTTTAATGTCATAAATATCTGAGAACAGAAGAAGACTGATTAACGATCAGGATCCAGAAGTTTGAAGATTAGGATTTATTTTCTTGCACTTAGATTAAAAACCTTTCTTTTATCCATATTTCTCAAGTAGTTTAGAACCTTAACGATAAATATAAGTTTTCGAAAGTGAAATAAAGAATAAATCCCTTCCTCGTGGGAACAATCCTATACTAGCATTACAATTTCCACTGTGCGCTTGCAATAGGTTAAGACTTAATTAGAACAATGTAAGTAGCACATCAGGCGAAACTTCTAGAAAAGCTCGATGAAATTTTTTATATCTGAGAACCATGGAGGCTCATCATCAGGCTTTTCGGATCCCTCAATCTGGAGGGAATAGTGTGGCTCATTCCTTTGTCCGATCATGATTGGTTTCATTTCGAAGCCATATGGAATTTTAACCATTGATGCCAATGTTGCTAGTGCATCAACAAAGCGATTTCTTACTCGAGGGACATAAGAGAAGGTAACATCATCGAAGCATGCGATCATATCTTCGAGGTCCTCGTGGTATGGGATCAAATTTGCTTCCTTTGTCTTCCAGTCTCCGTTGGTTTGGCAAATGATCAGCTATGAATCGCCAAACACCCTGAGATGGGTTACGTTCAGGTCAAATACTGCTTATAAGCTAACTATGCAGGCTTCGTACTCGGCCATATTATTAATGTAAGGGAAATTAAGCTTGATGGAAATTGGTACGTGTGACCCTTTTAGCGAGATTAGAACAGTGCCAAATCTTTGACCTTCGACATTTGTTGCCTCGCCGAAGTCATTACCTAGGACTCCTCTATCTCCTCTATGTCATCCTCTGTCATAAACAAGATGTCTTCATCTGAGAATTAAGTTTTCAAAGGTTCGTAGTCAGGTAAGAGATTCTTAGCCAGATGATTAGCAAGTACTTGACCCTTTAATAAATTCTGAGTGACATACGTGATGTCAAATTCATATAAGAGAAGTTGTCAGCATGTAGTTCGACCAGAGAGGGCAGGCTTTTCAAAGAAGTACTTCAACGGATCCAGTGGTGCTAGCAGGAGAACAACTTGGGATAACAAATAATGATGGAGCCTTTGTGTAGTCTAAACGAGAGCTAGGCATGCTTTCTCCATATGTGAATAGAGTCTCATAGTTGGTGAATTTCTTGCTCAAGTAGTAAATGGCATGCTCTCTTCTTCCAGTCTCATCGGCTACCCTAGGACACATCCCATTGAGAATTTCATCATGGAGAGGTACATTAATAGCGGTCTCTAGGGTATTGGGGGTACCAAAATAGGCGGGTTGAGAAGATAACCTTTGATCTTATTGAATTTCACTTGACAATCATCATTCCATTCAATGGGAGAATCTTTTCTTAGTAGCTTGAAAATTGGCATGCAAATAGGAGTTAGTTGTGCAATGAACCGACTGATGTACTGAATCCTGCCCAAGAAGCCTCTGGCATCTTTCTCTGTAATGGCGGTGGCATTTCGACGATATCTTTTACTTTCATCCGGTCAACCTCGATGCCTCTTCTACTGATGATGAAGCCTTGTAATTTTCCTAACATGGCACCAAATGCGTATTTCTAAGGGTTTATATGTAGCCTGTATTCCTCAGTCTTTCGAATAGCTTCTGGAGGTTCACCAGATGATCACCTCTAACCTGAGGCTTGGCTGTCATGTTGTCAATATATACTTCAATTTCTCGATGCATCATGTCGTGGAGCAGTGCTGTCATGGCCCTTTCATATGTCGCTCATGAGTTCTTTAACTCGAATGTCATGACTCGGTAGCAGAAAGTTCCCCATGGAGTGATAAATATTATCTTCTCTCGATCCGCTTCTGCCATTTTAATCTGATTGTGTAGGCACCCAAATTTGTCCCAAGGCTCGATCGAAACATACTTCGAGAGAGGTGCACCCTCGAGCTTTCAATAACATCTCCCATACCCTCAGAAACCTTCTCAAACCCTTAGGAATTACCCCCAACCTTTAAAAACCTCTCTGAAATTAACCCTCTTGAACAATGGTAAGAGAGAGATGTACTAGAGCTGGCAGGGACCTCTACTGAAACAAAATCTTATACCATTGAAAAGTAGAGGTTCCCAACTTTCCAATAAGCCAAGAATCACCTCAATCCGAGTTGTACTTCAAAAGTTACGACAATCCAAAAAAACTTGAAAACTACTGAAGCTGAACCTCTCGAGAACCTCTCGAGGAGGTGGGCATGCTTGGCGTGTGTAATACACACGCCAGGCCATTTATGGAGAAATGTTACTTGGCATGTGTAATACACATGCCAGGCCATTTCTTCCCCAGAAATGGCTTGGCGTGTCTATTACACACTATTGGTACGCGCTTTTTTCTGGGTTCCTTTCGGTCTCCGGAGAGAGTGGCCCAATTTGATCCAAGTGGACTCTGGCAAAGGCGACGATGGAGTAATAAATTATGAAATATTAAATTGTTAAAATTAAAGAGATGAATATTAAATGGAGAATACCTGATAAGATGTGATCGCCAGCTGCAGATATTTATCGACGCTGTAACACGTCATTGATCACGCTTTAAGAAGATACGCGAGGGCTTGCAGGTTGAACTCCTTTACTGAATCACAGGCCGACCGACATCAGTAGCTATGGCTTACCTTTAATCTAATTGATTTGGTTTTCCTATTCCTGTTGGGATTCTATTTAACTTGGTCTGCTATCATACTGCAGGTCCGATTGATCTAGTACCCTAATCCTACTAGTAGTCTAATTGATCTAGACCCCTAATCCTACTAGGAGCCTAATTAAAAAAAGGGTCTCCTACTTCTACTAGGAGTCTAATTAAAAAAGGGTCTCCTACTTCTACTAGGAGTCTAATTTAAAAAAGGTCTTCTACTTCTACTAGGAGTCTAATTGATCTAAATATCTTAATCTTATTAGAAATCTAATTAATTAAGTCTCCTAATCCTACTAGGAGTCTAATTAATTTGAACATCTTAATTTTAATTAGAAATTGAATTAATTAAAAAGAGGAGTTTGGGCCCGTTATGCTAAGGAGGATTGGCCCCATTCCCGGGTACCCTCCATAAGCTCCCTTGGGCAAATTGGGTGGCTACAGATTGTAAAATTGATTTTAAATTTAGGAATTATAGATTTAAAGATCAAAATCATAAATTTCAAAGAATTAGAAATTGGAAATTAAGGATTACAGATAAAAAAAGATCTGGAATTAAGAATCTATGATTTTAGGACTGAAACTGAAACTAAGATCTAGAACCTAGAAATTAAGATTGAAGATCAAAACCTAAGTTTTAGAAATTAAGAAGAAAATTAAGATCAAAACTTTGAATTAAAATCCAAGATCTGAAAGAGAAATCAAAAGGCTAAAGCTAAAGACTGGTTCTAGTAATTAAGAGCTATTACCAGCGATTAAAAGGTAAAAATTAAGAATTGAACGAAATCTAGAATCTAGAAACTAAAAGGTTACCTAAAATTGGACACCAAAGAGAGGATCTCGAAATCCCTAAGCTTGGAAGAGAAGAAAAAAATTATTTGTTTTTGGTTGAGGTAGGGAGGTCTATTTATAGGTATTCGGGTAATTACGCGCACTGTGGGGTGCACTTAATTAGCTAGTCAAATCCAATTAAGTGCCTTGTCTGATGCGCTTAATTAGATTACACACCCTATTACAAGCACTTAATCACTTTGAGTCAGTGACCGATTCAGTGAGTGATCGGCTGACTAGCTTAGCCGGGTGTCCTAATTCTAGTCCAATTGGAACTAATTGCATGCCCTATATAGCGTGAGCAATCCAATTAAGCACCAAAGTAAATGCGGTTAATAGGGGAATTTAGGTGATCACTAGGGACCAATTGCGTGCAGCTTATAGCACGCGTAATCCAATTGCCTGCGCTGGTTGGTGCGCGCAATAGGGCATTCAGGCGGTCTACCAAATCGACATTCCGGTCCAAGTTTGGACCCATTACGGGCGGCTGGCAGAGCGCGCAATCAATTAAGCGCATGGGTGAGGGCACGTAATTAGAAAATCTTCCGGGTTGGGTTGGTCTAGGTGTTGAGATATTTGGATATATAGACTGGTAGGCAGGTATGGACAGACAGGCATACATATTTATATGTAATATCATTTACGTAAATGTCATAACTCTTTCCTTTCCATTTACTTAAGATATTACATGCAATGACGAAATACCTCCCATTTTAATTCAATAAAAATAGTCTCAGATCAAAAATCTCAATGAATAAAAAGTCAACTTTCCAGTTTAAGAACAAAATTTGATTTTTTACAACTTGGTCAATTTTCTAACTTTCAAATTGCAAGCCTTTTTGTGAAACTTTAAAGCCTATAAATTCTATCATATCAAAGTATTGCTAAAATACCAAAGTCCGATAAAAAAAGTTCACATCTGGACTTTCAAATGGGGAAAATATTGCCAGGGTTCTGGCTCGACCTTTGACCTTCGGTCAATAGGGTTTGGGGCTTAGCTATATACTATTATTATGGTGTATAATTCTCGGATTAAAGAGTTTTCAGTGTTTTAAGACTTTTAGAGAGGATTGGTCCCTTTCCAAAAGTCATGGGTAAGGTCAAGGGTTGATCGAACAGATTTGTATACTCCAAGAGGGCAAAATGGGGGTGTCTATAGATGCCCCACTTTGGCACGTTCTTACGAAGTAAGAATGTGTCAAATAAGTAGACACCCCTCATTCGAGGTGCCTTCTCATTTTTCTTAGAAAATCACAAATGTGGACCGGGGATACTAACATGAAATGCTTGGCTTTCTTATCTATCAGGATAAGCTAAAATGGAATCATCTAGGGGCCTAGTGGTAGCTGTCGAAAAAGGTGTATTCCATGCCGTGGATATGAGTGATCCCATCGCGTATCGCAACCCGCTATCATAGATAGTCGGCAGGGGAAAAGAGGCATAACCTAAACCATGGGTGCAAGGGGCATCCTACCGCATATCACGACTTGCTGTAAGGGGCAGTCAAATGGTAGGAGAGTTGATGTCCTAATCTATGGGTGCAAGGGGAATCCCACCGCATATTGTGACCTAATGCAAGGGGTAGTCAAACAGAGGGGTATCTGATACAAATTGAGGTATCGAGGGGCGTCATAAGAATGACCAGAGACAAGGTCCAGAGACTGAATAATAAGACGTAATATCATGTAATGGTGAAGGCTTTTACAGATCATGTAAGATAGGGTGCATCATTGCTCACACCAATGCGCGTCAGGTATCCCTTTTCTAGTGGACAATTATGATTTCTCAGAGTTGAGCATATTTAGTATTCGATTTCCTATAGGAATGAATGGATTGGAGAGGTGAGAAGTGAAAATTTGATAGGTAGAGGGTTTATTTATTATCATTTTTTGGAAGTATTTTTTTTTGGTTTTGTTTGTTTTTGAAAATTTGGAATTTTAACTTAAGATCAATTCGGTGGTAAAGCTTTAGAAAATGTGACTTCCAAGGTATCATTGAGTAGATCCCCCGATACGGGATTTGTGGACTCGACCGTTTATGTGGTTGTCAAGACGACACTTGGCATGTCGAATGCTCCGTCTAACCTTCTCGTGAGTACTGATGATTTTCTCTTATGGGAGTACTACAGTGATTCACGGATAGAGAGAGACGGGTTTTGAAAATGTTCGACTTAATATTAGTTAATTATATTTTACAGAAATATCGAGTATAAAGGGGGTTGCTTTTACTTACCTAATTTATTGCCTGTGGGAGGCTTTTGTATGTGACGGGACTTGCCGATTGTTGTGGTGGCATCGCAATGGGATATTAGAGGGTTTCTTTTCTTCCTTCATTTCTGGTGTAGCGGGGCCTGATGGTTGCCAGTGCGATGAGATGTTTTGGGGAGGTGAGGTTCGTGATGGGACATTTGGTGATCCTCCCCTTCTATTTGCATGCTATGATGAGTCCCACTAGTTGTAGGTGCGATGGGGCATAAGGGGACTCCGATGAGATGTTCGCGCTAGCTCTTGTTGGGTGTGTCCAGTAAGTTTCTTCATTTGTGCGCTTCTGTTGCAGTGGTGGGGTAGTTGGGAATAGGGCTCTCTAGTTTCATGGTGGGACATGAATTAGCCTTCTCCTTAGTTTGTTATGCAAGGTTATGCGATGAGATTTCGAGGAGGCGTGGTATGCAATGGAACTTGGTGGTCCTTCACTTTTGGTTGTGTATTATGGCGAGCTATGTCTGAGCGTCTTGGGTAGTGGTGTCACGATGGAGCAGGTTTATAAGGAGGTTAAGTTGTAGTTGCATCATGACAGGTCATGTGCTAGGTTGATGATTCCTTGGTTGTTTCAATTTCGTGATGGGACAATGATGGTGTTTCTTTCTTTGGTAGATCTCGGTTGTGCGATGGGTTGGAGTTAGTTTGAATGGTGTTTAAAATTGCGACAGGACTTGTTTTCATGCTTGGTAGTGTGGCATGGCTTTAGCGTCGCGGTGGGACATAACTAATTTATGTTTATGTGTTTGGATGTTACAAGTCCTGCCGCGATGGGACGTGAAGATGATCAACGGCTCTTTCTCTCTCTCTAAATAACCTGTGAGGCTACACAATGGGACAAGACAGAAATTTGAATCGTGATGGGACATGAGTGTGGGGCAATGTTGCGATGGGACTGCAGGGGGTGTGCCCGATTTACATGTTTAAGATGGTCTATGGAACTTTTAGTGACTTTCTCAAAAGTAAGTGTGTATATCAAGAGTATTCGAGTTTATAGATTGTGTAGGTCATAGGCTTAGAATTGCGTACTAGGACAAAGGTGCAGGATTCAATTATGCACAAGCAGAGGTGCGCACGATTGAGAGAATAATAGCATTATTGCACATCTAAAATGCGACGCACAATCGGATTGCGCGCAGGTTACAGAATGCGTATTCAAAATGCCAGCGAGTCACTATGCGAAAAACTTTTTGAATTTCGTGCAACTGGATGGGCGTGTAACTTGATTAAGCATTATGAGTAGAGCATGAGGATGGAGAGTGACCAGTTCACTATGCGGGTGACTTTTGGGATTCTGCGCATAGTGTAGGACGCGTGATTGGATTGTGCGCAGGATGGTCTACACAGAATTGGAGCGTCGGGTCTTGAGAGCGGACGAAAGTTCAATTGCGCGCCCACGGGCCTGCGTGTGATTGAGATTGTGCATATTTGTCTAGGTGCATAATTTAATTGCGCGTGGTGTGTTGACCGTGTAATTAAGTGTGTTTGTATTTATAGCCGTACTTCTTTCATTTTTCTTTATTCTCTTCTATTTTATTCTAATTTCCGTGTTTTAGTGATATCTTGTGATCTTACCATCTGATCAGGATGTCGTTTCTTCATATGTTTGTGGTTTCGCATGATCTTCATCCTAAGGTGATGCTCGGTGATGATGTTGGGACTCTGAGGATGGGCAGTATCGATAATGAGGCGATTGATACATCCTTCATTATTATTGGAAGGTGAAGATGACGGAAATGAAGTTCTCCAAATTGATGGAAAGGGTGTTCCCCAAGCAATCCTCCTCTTCGCCTTCCGTTGCTTTTAATTGGATGTTCCGTACCCAGGCGTTGTGTCCATTTTGAGGTTCGGTTTTCATTTTGGGTTGTAAGTTCGGACCTTAGATTTTCGTTTTGGGTTGTAAATTCAAGAGGTATGCCTCCGGTAACACCTGTACAAATTTTTAATAAATAAAGAGGTTTTTATTTATTGTGTTTGTTTCATTGATGTTTGTTTGTATTTATTGTTGTGTGTTTCATTTATGTTTGTTTATATTTATTATTGTGTGCTTCATTTATGTTTGTTTATGTTTATTGTTGTGTGTTTCTTGGGTTACGTTGGAGGGGGAATGGGTAGTGTTAGAGTATGGTATTTATTTTTTTCGAGTGTATCTCTGTTATTCTATTTCAGGTGTTTATTTTGGGTCCCATGATGGAAAAGTAAGAACTAAAATTTTTTTTAAAATGCCCCAGTTTGGAGTATCCAAGGTGGAAAAGTAAAAACTAAATTAAAAATTAGAAAAAAAATGCCCCAATTTGGCGTATCAGTCTTGCGACCTAAGTATCGCTATCAAGGATCTAGCACTCATAAAAAAATGCCCCAGTGTGAAGTGATGGTGGAACTTTTTTCTGCCTCTCAGATATCCTTGAGTGCATTAGTGATCCCATGTCGGGAAGTAGTTTAATTATTTCGGCCACATGTCGGGCTTGATTGTGTAAGTGATGAACGATCATCATGTATTATAGTTTTTAACAAGGATTGAGGGAAATGGTAGATAAAAAGTGATTGTATCACTTATCATTCGAGAGTTTTTGGTTTTATTCTCAAGGAGATTTTAAAAATCATTTGACTCATTGTCCGAAAAGAAAATAAAGGGTGAAGGAGAGGTAAGGTTTATTGTTATGAGAGTAGCTTCTTATTCAACCAAATTCTGAAATACTAGTCAGCTACTTTCTTCTCGGGTGGGTAGTGCGGTGTCATAGTTGAGCTCTCCGTCATGGTCCAGCACCATCAAATCATCAAATTTTATGGTTAGCACGAGTTTTGTCCTCCCGCCACCGTATGAAGACAACTAGAAGTGTGAAGATGTCAGGGATGCCCTCACAGCTTGCTTATGCTTCCCTAATAAGATTACGAGGAATGCCCTCATAGTTTGCTTATGCTTCCCTGAATTTATTGACTGTTCATTCATTGTATTGCTCTCTCTCGGTTATGCTTCTTTTCTATATATATATATTTCTAAACAACCTGCTAACGTAAGAATTGTGAGGTTTGATGGAACGTTACATTTTCATTTTTTCTGTTCTAACATTGACTCCAATGGCTGGAAGGGTGTATGAGAATCCAAAGTTTTCAATATTTCAGAAAAAGGTTTCATGATCCACTAGTTCTTTCGATCAACTCGCCCGAATAGGAGGGTGGTCAATGTTTCAGATGATACCCAAAATGGTTTAAAAAATAATGACCTACGACTGGCGAATGCCTTGTGATGACTGCGAGTATGATAAGTATATAAGTATGCCTGTTTAGGCTATGAGACATGATGATCATTGAGTTATGAATCCAAGGGTTAGAAAGTTTTTCCCTTGTAGTTATTTATTGGTCATGTTGTCGATATAATATAAGTACTTCCCTTGTTGGTTTTTATTTCCTCCAGACAAGGTGGTTGTGTAGGCATTGTTTCTTAGCACTAGCTCCTTGACTTCGAGTTCTCAGTCGAGTAAGAATTATGAGTCAGAGATATTGTTAGGCAAATGATATATGTATGTATATATTTTTATTTTTTTTGGTTTTGTATATATTTTTTTTAGTATTTTTGTATTTTTTTATGTTATGGTACATCATCAGTTCCTTATGTGGAATTTGACTCAAAAGGTCGGATGGGCGGAGTACCAGTTGGGTGATCCGTTTCGGGGTCCTCATTCTCTTTCGATTGATTGATCTGGGATGAGTGAGATGTTACATTCAGGTTTGTGTTTTGGATGGTATAGGGTTTGTCAAAATAGGTGTGGCATCTTTTGATTTGTTCCTTCGATAGGTCTTTTATGGTTGATGTCTCCTTGTCGGGAGGGACCTTTTATTTTTTGACGGAGTGAGGCAACTCGTAGAGTTGGAGCTTACAGTTGTTAGGATGTTTTTCAAGTTATCGAAAAGTTGTCTGCGGTTGAAGTTGGAGCGGGATGTGCTGAGAGGGAACGTGGTATTGTAAAGTTAGTGAGAGGATAAGGCAGAGGTAGAGTAGGTGGAGGAGACACGAGGGCATAGCCCAAGGTGGACCTTTCCTTCATGTGGGGCGGTTTAGTTTTCTTTGATTATGCTTCTTTTGTTTAATTCGCACTTTGGGTTTATCTTGAGGTTGTTTTAAAGTTTTGTTTATAATTGTGTTGGAAGTTTGATGTGGTGACTTTATTGTTGGTTGAACTTCCACGGGGGTTTTAATTGTAAAATCTATAGAAATTTGGACTTGGGAGTTGGAAGTAACCTTATTTATGATGTTAATTTATGTTGTGGTAAAATTTGAGGATTTGGCGATATGTTGATTTGGATGTTGATCGTGGTCGTAGAATTTGAGCTTGGTTTAGTTTCAAGAGTGGGAGGAGTGATGGAGTTTTTGATTGGTTTATTGATATGCTCAATGATTGGCTTGAAGGTAGGAGTGTTTGGTGTTGTAGGGATAGGTTCGAGATTGATGAAAGGTTTAGTTTCGATAACGTGTTCGCGTTTGATGACAGATTCAGGTTTGACAGTGGGTTTGAGCTTGATGGCGGGTTCGCCTTTGATGGTGGGTTCGAGCTTGTGGATGGGTGTAGCGTCGATGATAGGTTCGGGTCTACATTCAACAATTTGTTTAAGTTCAATGATCGGTTTGGTTTCGTGTCTGATAATAGGTTCATGTTCGATCATGGGTGTAGGTTTGGTGATAGGTTCATGTTCGAAGATAGGTTTAGATTCGATAATAGGTTTAGATTCGATAATAGGGTTAGGTTTGATAATAGGGTTAGGTTTGATGATAAGTTTAGGTTTTATAATAGGTTTAGTTTTGATGACAGTTTTAGTTTTTATAACAGGTTTTAGTTTGGGGTTCAACTTCGTGGTAGGTGAGTTGATAAGTCCGGTGGTGAGTTTAGGTTTTGAGGCGGGTGTACAGACTTATTTGTGAGTTAGTTTTAAGATCGGTTCAATGGTTGATACTGAGGTTGGAGGGGCGATGAGTTCATGTTTTGAAGTTGATGTATGGATTAATTCAAGGGTCAGGTATAAGGTTGGTAGGGTGATGTGTTCGATAATGAGTTCGATTTGGGGGGTTAGTTACAGAGTTGATTTGGAAGTGAGAGGGCTGGTGATTTCGGCGGTAGATTTGATTACTGGTTTGGATTCAGAGTTTAGTTTTGTTATTGGTTCAAGTATGAATGGCATCGTGTTATACAGATAGATTAATTCGGGAATTGCTTCCGGGATAGGTGAGGGAGTTTGTTTAAGGAATGGTTGCGAAGTTTGTTTCGGTGTCGGCTGAGGTAGCGTGGGGATTGGTATGCTTGTCGGTAGGCTATCAAGTTCAATGGTAGATTGAGTTCATTTGGATATAAGTGCGTTGAGCTTGGCAATGAGTTTGGTGATAGGTTGGGATAGTTTAGGGGAGACTTCGGTGATAGTTTGGATCTTAGTGATCTTGGTGACCAGTTCAGGGCGAAAGGTAACTTCACATTTATAAGTACGTGGGATAGGGTTTGTTGGTTGTGAATGGATGGTGTGGATATGGTCCGGAGGAGGTTCATTCCTTCAAATCAGGCTTGCCCGGTGGAATGGGGCAAGAGTGAATGAGTTTATAGTCTTGTACGCAAGTTGAGTTTGATCGAACAATGGGTTGCAATAGGTGATGTTAGTTTACATGTCGTTAGGGTACTGGTTTTGGTCATAGTACAGGTTTATGTATTAGTTGGTGTATAGTGGTTGGTTTTGGTATAGGTTTGTGTATAGATCCTGAGCTTGGTCATATGGTTGGTATGGTTGAGGGTTTGTTAGGTCTTGTTCTTGGTTCGTGTTGATTTGTTCGAAATTTAGAGTCTCATTTAGGGTGTTTGTATCAGGGTTGTCAAAAAAGGGTCTGTTGGATGTTTGGGTAGAGAGATTAAGATCTTCGTTCTTCAGTCGACGCTCTATGCGTGAGGACCTGTTGATAGAGGCTGGTAAAGTTGGAGCAGTCGCTTAGGATGAGAACACTCCGAAGAGGCTCTCGGGTATTGTCGATCACAATTTCTATCGCCTCGCTTTCTTTTATTTGATTCCCCATTTGGGCGGCGAGCCTTCTCTAGTGGTTGGTGAACATCATGAAGTCTTCACGTCCTCTTGTCTTGTGTGCATCAAGTCGGCAAGGCTAATCTCTTCATGAATTAAGTGTTGATACTAGTCTAAGAATCTATCGGCCAAGTCTTCAAAAGTTTTGATTTCGGCAAAGGATAGGGCAGCGAACCAGTCAAGGGCTTCTCCTTCTAGTGATTTCTGAAAGTAATGGATCAGGAGCCCATGATTGGTGTGGATTTGTAAGCAGTCGTTATAGAATAGGGCTAAGTGGTGTTTCGGATTTCCCGTACTGTTTTGTTATTGAATTTTGGTGGTTTGAACCCGGTGGGTATAGTGAAGTCGATGTCTCGGCAAAATTTGTCGAACGTGCAAGATTGGTGAGAGCATTCTCTCTTAGCCATGTAGTCATCTAGGAGTCAAGGGAGGTCGTTTATGTTTATGGTGGTATCGTCATTTGAGGTCTCGGGGTAGGGTCGTCTTTGGTGGTAGTAATTGTAGGTGGTGCGAAGGGTATGCGCGTTATGTGTCGAAGGAGTTGGAGTACGTGGAGGAGTCGGCGTCCTTTCCTCTTGTCGAATTCTCGAGGTAACTCGTCATTCATCCCTCAGCCGCTGATCTGCATAGCTTGACACGAACGGGCAAAGGACTGTAGCAGGGTGTTAGCTTCTTTTCCTCCCTTTGTGAGTGCATTGGCAGTGTGATCTATAACTTGGCTACTGGGGTAGCTTCGCTTAGTACCACTTTCTCTGCTTTTGTTACTGTGATTTTTTTATTTTGTAGAGTGAAGGGGTACTTTTCGCTCTCACCGACCTTATTTACCCGGGCACGACGTTGGGTTGTCCAGGGAGACAACCTAACGTTATACTCGAGGTCGCTTTGGGAGCCCCATGTGGGTGGGTCATTATAATTAATGTTTAATTTTCTAAAGCTTGACATTTAAAAATATATATATATATTTCTTTTTTTTTATTTTTTTTGTTTTACGTTTTTTTGTTTGTAAAACTAAGTATGCAAGTGAGTGTGTGCAAAAAGTGATTAAGTTAAGCGAAGAAAAAAAAATCAAATTAAATAAAGCAAGGAAAATAAAAAACTAAATTAATTAAACCAGGGCAACCTTAGAGAAAAAAAGTTCCATCGCGATCGCCAATTTGTTGGTGCGCACTTTTTTCTGGGTTCCTTTCGGTCTCCGGAAAGAGTGGCCCAATTAGGTCCATGTGGGCTCTGGCAAAGGCAACGATGGAGTAATAAATTATGAAATATTAAATTGCTGAAATTAAAAAGACGAATATTAAATGGAGAATACTTGAGAAGATGCGAATACTAGCTGCAGATATTTATAAAAGCTGCAATACATCACTGATCACGCTTTAAGAAGATAAGCGAGGGCTTGCAGGTTGAACTCCTTTACTGAATCGCTGGCCGGCCGATGTCAGTAGTTGTGGGTTGCCTTTAATCTAACTGATTTGGTTTTCCTATTCCTGCTGGAATTCTATTTAACTTGGTCTCCTAATCCTACTAGAAGTTCGATTGATCTAGTATCCTAATCCAACTAGGAGTCTAATTGATCTAGTCTCCTAATCCTACTAGGAGTCTAATTAAAAAAAGGGTCTCCTACTTCTACTAGGAGTCTAATCCTACTTCTACCAGGAGTCTAATTTAAAAAAGGTCTCCTACTTCTACTAGGAGTCTAATTTAAAAAAGGTCTCCTACTTCTACTAGGAGTCTAATTGATCTAAATATCTTAATCTTATTAGAAATCTAATTAATTAAGTCTCCTAATCTGACTAGGAGTCTAATTAATTTGAACATTTTAATTTTAATTAGAAATCGAATTAATTAAAAGAGTAGTTTGGGCATGTTATGCTAAGGAGGATTGGCCCCGTTCCAGGGTACCCTCCGTAAGCTCCCTTGGGCAAATTGGGTGGCTACGGATTGAAAAACTGATTTTAAATTTTGGAATTATAGATTTAAAGATAAAAATAATAAATTTTAAAAGGATTAGAAATTGGAAATTAAGGATTACAGATTAAAAAAAAATCTGGAATTAAGAATCTATGATTTTAAGACTGAAACTGAAACTAAGATCTAGAACCTAAAAATTAAGATTGAAGATCAAAACCTAAGTTTTAGAAATTAAGAAAAAAATTAAGATCAAAACTTTGAATTAAAATCTAAGATCTGAAGGAGAAATAAAAAAGCTAAAGCTAAGGACTGGTTCTAGTAATTAAGAGCTAGAACCAACGATTAAAAGGTGAAAATTAAGAATTGAAAGAAATCTAGAATCTAGAACTAGAGCCTAAGATCTAGAAACTAAAAGGTTACCTAAAGTCAGACACTGAAGAGAGGATCTCGAAATCCCTAAGCTTGGAAGAGAAGAAAAAAATTTTCTGTTTTTGGTCGAGGTAGGGAGGTCTATTTATAGGTATTTGGGTAATTACGCGCCCTGTAGGGTGCGCTTAATTAGCCGGTCAAATCCAATTAAGTGCCCTATCTAATGCGCTTAATTGGATTACGTGCTCTATTATAGGCGCTTAATCACTTTAAGTCAGTGACCGACTCTGTAACACCCCCAAATTTCAACGTTGAATAGTGACCTCGGGATGCATGCCCGACTGGTCATAGGTTTGACCAAGTGAGGGTCAACACGACGACGATGGTCAAATTTATATTAATGCGAGTGTACCGTATGCGTACCGTAGGATATTGTTAGAGATCACATACACTTGTCTTTGGTGTATTTGTTTAACACCAAAACATAGGAAGGGTTAAGGGCATAAACAATTAAAGAGAAGTTATTTCTCTTTGAGGAGTTGGTGTGGAGTTATGAAGAGAGAGAGAGAGAGAGTCTAGAGGAAAGGAGAGAGTAAATGCTAAGGATAGTTAGTGCGAATTCGAATTGGAAGGCGTGCTCAAGCATTAACTCTGGAAACGACGCATAGAAGTTCGTTGGGGTTGGAGCTAGGAGCCCTAGCCTTTGAGCCAAACTTTGGATCAACCAAAGGTTGATTTAAGGTGAGTTTTTGTTGCATTTTAATGAGCATATTATTGTGCATTAGCTCAAGGATAGATTTGTAAAATGTCAAATTAAAAATGTAGAAAAAGAATGGAAAAGGGTAAGGAAGAAAGTTGGAAGAAATGCTCGCAAAGGGCTGAGTTTCTGACCAAATCGATTGATCGATTTGGAAAATTGATCAATCAATTTTGGCCTGGAAGTTAGCTGGGCAAAGATGCCCGAAACTGATTGATCAATTTTAAATCAATCATTTGAATTGTGGATTTTGATTAAACGATTTGAAATCGATTAATCGTCTGAGCACTCCCAGTGGCTGAAAAATCAGAGCTTGGAAAAACCGATTGATCAATTTGAGAAATCGATCAATCGATTTTGGAATTTTGATTAATCGATTTGGGATCAATTAATCGATTTTGGGAATTCGATTGATCGATTTTGGAGATCGATCAATCGATTTGGATAGTTACTGTTGGCTTTTGTTTTGGACTTTGGAATTCTAGGAGGGTCTTGTACCTTCTTTATTGTATCTTTTTTTATACTTTGTTTATGCTATGGTGTACCATAGGTTGTATGAGTGACTGCAAGCATGGAAAATGCCATGGTTCTTGACGTTTGAGGAATTATACGCGTGAGGTAGGGAATGCCTTGAACATGTATTTTAATAGTAAGAGCATGTATGTAGTGATATAGAAATGAGTACATATGCATCGAAAATGTGAATTTTAAGTGTGTGTGTGTTGAACACAAAGTAAAGTAAATAAGTATGTGACATCCCCAGGGGATGTGAATGTGATAAGAGCATCTGTGTGATGCATTGAGTTGAACATCTCAGGGATATATGTGAAAATGTAAAGCAAAGAGAATGAGATTGATAAGGCCTAATCTAATAGATTTAGCACAATCACACGGTGAATAACTATATGTAGTGTACTTTTGATATTTAAGGTTTGGAGAATACCCCACCGAAGTGGCGGGATACCCATGACTAACTCGGCAGGATATCTGTGACCGGTATGGCGGCCAATCCGTATACCAGTTGCACATTCCAGAGATGTACGTATGTATGTATGAGAAGTAAACCCCATCGCCTATGCGAAAGGGACCTGGGTAGTATCAAAAGAATGAGAAAGGATAATGAAAATAGTCTGATTAGACGACGATGGAAGGTATTCCATTGGGCGCCTGATGCTATAGTAAGTCAGGAAATATTTAAGTTATGATTTAAGTCTTTAGGCCAAATCATTGTCTGACATAAGCAAGTTGAGAACAAGTGAAATATGTAAAGTAACAATAACACCACGTGCATCTTTTTAGTCATTTAAACTACTTTTCCGGTTAATTCATTGATACATCATGCTGCTAAACATCATGGAATATATGTAAGAGATTAACTTATATGTTCATTCAGTTGTTTCCCTATTGAGCTATGATGTAGCTCACCCTTTAGACTATACGTCACAGGTCCTATGCTTGCGGCTGCTGCTACTTCGGGAGGCATAGATCTGAAAGATTCAGATTACGACCCTAGGTAGGATTTGGAGCCCCCTCCTTAGGACTTCTTCTAGAGGACCCCTGAGTAACTTTATTTTAGTTTTGAGAGAGCACTGTACGACTTGGTATGTCAAGCTATTTTTGAGAAAATGTAATTAAACAAATGATACATTCTTTTGGCGAACCATCCAGGGTGACTATTATGACGTCACTGATGATTCGGGTGGGTTCTTTTGCTCATGCATTGGCATGAGACTAGAATCATCTTTTGGGTTATTTATTTTGATGGTTATATCTATATAGAACTGGAGATTTAGTTCGATTCAGTTCTTATGTCTTATTTTGCTTTACTGTTGCTTGGGTATACCAATGTTCCATGCAGGCATAAGGGGCACGACCTTGAGGGGCGTGCTGATGGCACGGGTTTCAGAGTGCCAAAATCTAAGTTGTCACAGACTTAGTGAGTGATCAGTTGACTAGCTCAGTCGGGTGTCCTAATTCCAATCCAATTGGAATTAATTCCACGCCCTGTATAGCACGTGCAATTTAATTAAGCGCCATTGTAAATGCGGTTAATAGGAGAATTTAGGCGATCACTAGGGACCAATTACGCGCAGCTTATAGCGCGCACCATCCAATTGCGCGCACTGGCTGGTGCGTGCAATAAGGCATTCAGGCGGTCTACGAAATAAATGTTTCGGTCCAAGTTTGCACCAATTGCTCGCAGTTGGTAGAGCGCCGAATCAATTATGCGCATGGGTGAGTGCGCATAATTGGAAAATCGTCCGGGTTGGGTTGGTCTAGGTGCTGGGATTTCAGGATATACAGACTGGCAGGCAGGTATGGCAAGCAGGTATAGACAGACAAGTAAATGTTATAACTCTTTCCTTTCCGTTTACTTAAGATATTACATGTAAATAATGAAATACCCCCCATTTGAATTCAATAAAAATAGTCTCAGATCAAAAATCCCAATGAATAAAAAGTTAACTTTCCAGTTTAAGAACAAAATTTGGTCAATTTTCTAACTTTCTAATGGCAAGCCTTTTTGTGAAACTTTAAAGCCTGTAAATTTTATCATATCAAAGTATTGCTAAAATATCAAAGTCCGATAAAAAAAGTTCACCTCTGGCCTTTCAAATGGGAAATATATTGCCAGGGTTCTGGCTCGACCTTTGACCTTTGGTCAACAGGGCCTGGGGCTTAGCTATATACTATTATTGTGGTGCATAATTCTCAGATTATGGGGTTTTCAGGATTTTAGGACTTTTAGAGAGGATTGGCCACTTTCCAAAAGTTATGGGCAAGGACATGGGTTGACCGAACAAATTTTTATACTCTGAGAGGGCAAAATGGGAGTGTCTACACACACGCCGAACATAGCTGGGTCTCCCTGTTGGTTCACACTTTTTCTGGGTCCCTCTTAGTCCCTGTTGAATCAGTGACTCCAATTCTGTCCAAGTGGACTCTAGCGATACGACGTTTGGAATGGGGGAGGTAAAGTAAAACGAAAAGGGTTTTCTAGGAAGATTCCTAGTTTGTTGCGATTGCCAGCTGCAAATATTTATCGACACTGCAACACGTCAATGATCACGCTTTAGAGCGGGTGTGGGTTACTTCTATACGAAATCGTCCACCTGCGAACGTCAACAGCAATGTCTCTTTTTATAATTTAGATAGTTTAATTTTCCTTTTCTTCCTCTGTTATCGTTGTAACTTTGGTCAATTCAGATTTCCCAATTCTATTATTATTTTCAGTTGTATGAGTTTATTGTAGTGGGTTACTATAGTATCCTGATGCTATTAGGAGTTTAATTAACCTCAGTTTCCTAATGTTATTAGTAGTCCAATTAATATTAATTTCCTAATTTCATTAGAAGTCTAATTAATATTAGTTTCCTAATCTAATTAGAAGTCTAATTGATATTAGTGTTCTAGTACTACTAAAAGTCCAATTAATTTCAGTTCCTACTGGTACTAGGAGTGCGAATGCATTAATTCGAATAGAACTCTAATTAAATCAAGCATGCTAATTATACTGGGATTCTAAACAAGGCAAGTATACTAATTGTGCTGCGATTCTAATCAAAGCAAGTATGCTAATTGTATTGCAATTCTGATTAAGGAAATTATAATAATTATACTATAATTCTAATTGGAATAAAAGGATTGATTTTTTACTAGAATTCTAATTAAAGCAATGAATTTAGTTTTTACTAAAATATCAATTGAAATAAAAGAACTGATTTTTCTGGAATCATAATGATCAATGGATTAATCATGGAAAAGTCTAATTAATCATAAATGAATTAAATTTCCTAAAATTCTAATCAAAGCAATTGATTAATTGAACTGAAAAATCTGATTAGAGTAATTAAATAATTGTACTAAAGCCTAATCAATGCAATTAATCAATTATATCGAAATAAAAACTAATTAAAGTAAGTAATTAATCCTAAAAATTCTAGAAAAAGGGGGGTTTGGGCCCTCTATGCTAAGGAGGATTGGCCTCGTTCCCTAGTACCCTCCGTAAGCTCCCTTGGGCAAATCGGGTGGCTAAGATTGAAGATAGATTGGATTTTAGACCATGAAATAATATTTCTAGGCTTTTCAGAGTCGATTTCGGAATGATAATTATGAATTAAATCGTGAACGAGATTATAGAAACTGAAATTAATATTTAGGATTTTTGAGAGTATTAAGATAGGGAATTAAAACTATAATTTAAATTTTAGGACTAAATTCAGGACTGAAATAAAAAAATCAGGCCATATGATTAAGGACTGGTTTTAGAGTCTAAGACCTAGAACCATAAATTAACGATATGACTACAAATTAAGATTTTAGAACAGAATTAGAGTCTAGAGTCGGTGTATCAGACCATCAGATTAAGGAGTGGTTCTAGAAGTGGAGAACTAGAACTAGATATAGGGAGTTTCAGTTTGAAAATGGAGCTATGGTCTAAGGCTGAAAATAAAAATTAATAGAATTCCTAAATCTAGAGATCAGAAGTCATGATTGCGAATTAAAAAGATTAAATTCTTACCTAAGGGTCGGGGCTGTGGAGAGAAATCTCAAAGATTCGAAGCTTGAATCTCGAAATTATGACTAGGTTGCTCTACAGGTTTGTCCTCGGAGTTCTCTGGTTTCGAAGTCCCAAAAAATTTCGTTTTCTCTCTAAAAATTTGCCAACCCCCTTGGGAAAATTAGAAAAAATATTTTATAGGTTTTTTTCTAATTAAACGCCCTGTTTCGGGTATTTAATTGGATTGCGCACAGATTCTCTGGCGCTTAATACCTTTGAGTCGGTCACCGACTTAGTGAGCGACTAGCTGACATGCTCAACGAGTTTCCTAGTTCTAACAGTGTTAGGGCTAATTGCGCACTTGTTATGACGTGAACAATCCGATTAAGTGTTTCTTCTGAAACGCTTAATTGAGGAAACTTAGGGGACAAGGATAGTAAGACTAGGTCAAGCGGAGGCCAATTGTGCGTCGGTACTCTGGCATGCAATCCAATGGTGCGTCTGATATTTGGTGCGTGATCGAGTCTCGAAATGGTCTGAGAAAGAAAGTTTGGTCTGAAAGGGGGACTGATTGCGCGTTTGTGGTCTGGCGCGTAATCGAATTATGTGTGGGTTTTAGGGTGCGAAATTTGGGTCCGAGTCTGGTCTCTAGTCTTAAATGCGAGACTATTGTTTCAGTCTTTATTTTGACTATATATTATTGTTTCAGTAAATAGTCTCCCTATGATAGGAATCTGAGCCATAGAGCTATTGTTTCAGCCTGTGTTCGGCCATGTACTATTGTTTTACTGCATGGTTCTCACATTGGGGGTCATGGGGCCTAAGCCACAGAGCTATTTTTTCAGCTTGTGTCCAGCCATATACTATTGTTTCAGCATATGGTCCCATATTATGGCAAAGGGATCTGAAATGCAAGACTATTATTTCAGTTTGCATTCCTACTATATACAATTATTTCAGTATGTAGTCTCCTTACATTGGAATCTGAGCCACAGAGCTATTGTTTCAGTCTGTATTCAGCCATGTACTATTATTTCAGTGCATGGTTCTCACGTTGGGGGTATGGGGCCTAAGCCACAGAGCTATTGTTTCAGCCTGTGTCCAGCCATATACTATTATTTCAGCATATGGTCCCATATCAGGGTTATGAGGTCAAAGGTTGACCCAATAAATTTGTATATTCTGAGAGGGCAAAATGAGGGTGTCTACAGATGCCCCTCTTCGGCGTGCTCTTGCGAAGTAAGAATGCGTTGAAGAAGTAGACACCCCTCATTCGAGGTGTCTTCTCGTTTCTCTTGGGAAATCACAAATGTGAACTGAGGATGCTGACATGACATGCTTAGCTTTCTTATCTATCAACATAAGCTAAAATAGAGCATTCAAAGGGCAAATGGTAGCTGTCGAAGGGCACATTTTGAGTCGGTGGGTGCATGGCGCATCCCGCCGCATGGCGTGGGCTAACAAAGGGATTTTATGCAATCGAGGTACCGGGACATCAATCAAATGTCCAAAACAAGGTCCAGGGATCGATAATAAAATGATGAAGTATTATGTAATATCAAAAGCTTTTACAAGTCATGTAAGATCGGGCGTGACATTGTTCACACCAATGCGCGTCAGGCGTTCCATTTCCAATAGGCGTTTATAAGTTCTTAGATGAAATATACTCAATGTTCAGTTTCCCAGGGGAATGGCCTGTTGGGGCTGGTGATTGAGGGTCTTGTGAGGTGTGCTCAATTGAATTCTGCACAGTGGCGCGTGCGCTTGATTCAT
This sequence comes from Chloranthus sessilifolius, assembly GCA_021018995.1. Lineage (NCBI taxonomy): Eukaryota > Viridiplantae > Streptophyta > Magnoliopsida > Chloranthales > Chloranthaceae > Chloranthus > Chloranthus sessilifolius. The sequence goes on from CM037593.1 coordinate 93,035,649, forward strand.
CTAGAGTCGGCCTTTAAGTTGGGAGTTTCAACCCTAAAGCATCTGAACAAATGATTCTGTGTAGTGGCGTGTGTACTTGATCCAATTTTGCGTAGTGGGGTATGCACTTGATTGCAACTTCAGGGGGGTCTTAGGAGTTAAAGGTCAGTTGAATTCTGCGTAGTGGCATGTGCGCTTGATTCAACTGGGGTTTTATGATATTTAAAGGAAGGTGAGCTAGGTCTATTTATTTTGTTGCTTTATTCTTCTTCTTTTTTTTTTAAAAGTAAGGGGATTTTGAGATTTTTGGAAGTAAAACTTTGAAAGTTTAGGAATTTTAACTTAAGATCAATTCGGTGGTAAAATGGCAGAAAATGTGACTTCCGAGATGTCGCTGAGAAGATCCACCGGTACGAGATTTGTGGACCCGACCGTTGGTGCGGTTGTCAAGACGAAACTTGGTATGCCAGATGCTCCGTCTAACCTTCTCGATGAATACTGATGATTGTCTCTTATGGGAGGACAACAGTGATTCGTGAGTCGAGAGAGACAGGTTTTGAAAATGTTGTCACTTAATCATAGCTAACTATAATTTATAGGGAATATTGAGTAATTCTAAAATGGGTAGTACTTACTTGGGGGTGATACTTACCTGAGTTATGCGTAGCTTGTGGCAGGATTGGTGATGTTGTAGTGTCGCGATGGGACTTTGTGGCTATTTCTATGATGCAGTGTTCCGGGTGTGATGTCGCGATGGAATTTGATAGATTTCTTCCTATTGCAGGCTGCGTGTTGTGCGAGTCTTGGTGGGACGTGGGAATTCTGACAAGGTGTCCGTGCTAGAACTTGGTTTTGGTTGGGTGCGATGGGACATGGGTGGAGTCCCGATTCTTCGTGCATGTTGGTATCTAGTGTAGCGATCAATTTGAGAGGAGGGCTCTTCACTTCGATGATGGGATATTGGTCGATCCTTCTTATGCTATAGGTGTGTCCTATTCTTTCTTAGGTAGATATTGAGTTATGAAAGATTGTATCGTGGTTGCATCGTGATTGGCTTCTCATGGTGGGCTGTGTGTGACGGGGTTATGCGATCGGATAGGCGTAAGTGGAAAGTGATTTTGGTTGTGAGGAGTGGAGTAGTGTGCTTGTCGCTTTCACTGTGTTGCTATAGGGAGGTGTCATCGGTGTCGGTAACATGTGTGTCCTGCCGTGATGGGATAGGGGGTGCTGTTGATGCTCCCTTCTCCTGTGAGGGTATGTGATGGGATAGTTGAATTTTGGTAGCGGTGTGATAGTAGGTGCGAGGGTGTAGATTTTGTCTGAAGTTAGGTGTTACGCGCTGGTTTTGGGTCACTCAATGCAATTGCGTGCCTATTTTCGGGTGTGCGATCTCAGGCTTTAGAAGCTATTTGCGTGTTAGTGAGTCAGCGTGTGATTATATTGCGCGCTTTAATAGTTGCGCGTGAACGGAGCATTACTAGTGTACGAGTAACCTTTCAAATTACGTGGTGTGAGTTGGTCGCTTGATCGGATTGAGCGGTTAGTGTCCTGTGCGTGATCGGAGCGTCGCACCGTTGGCGCGGGCGATGATTTCATTGAGCGCTTGGGCCTTAGCGCGTGCTTTAGATTGTGCACCACATGCGTGGTGCGTGATTGAATTAAATGCACGCGTCTCAGCACGTGATTAAGTTCGTACTCTATATAAGCGAGAGAGCCTTCATTTGTTTTTCACTCCCTGGTTTAGTCTCGAGTTTTGATCTTTCTAAGTGTTTTGTATTCTAAAAGTCACGTTTTAGCAATATCGGACGATCTAATCGTCCAATTGGAATGTCATTTCTTCCTATTCACGTTATTTCGCGTGATCGTCGTCCTGAGGTGATGTTTAGGGACAGTATTATTCTGGGAATTGGGGGTATTGGGAATGAGGGCGCTAGTCTTCACATCGGTTCTTCACATCGGTCCTTTTTAGGGAGCAGTGAAGACAGCTTAGAAGTGGCAGCGGAGGAGGAGGTGAAGATGGCGGAAGAGGAGGAGTAAAAGGTGGAGGGACGTGTTTCCCAACCAATCCTCCCTGAAACCTCCGATTGGATGCTCCAAGTCTGGCGGTAATCTTTCTGACTCCTCTCGATCCCCAGTCTTCGTTTTGGGTTGTAAGTTAGGTTCTAGGTTTTCGTTTTGGGTTGTACATTCAGGAGGTATGCCTCTGGTGATACTGTAAAGTTTCAAATTATAAATAAAGGGCCATTTCTTTTGTTTCATTATGCTTGTTTATCAATTTAATTTATTAATGGATTGGTTGAGATTATTTGATTTGTTTTAGTTTAGGATTTAATTTGGCTTAGTATTTTGTTTTCAAGATTAGTTTATCTTACGGAACTTCCCTTAGGGGGTTTACTTGGTTCTAATGGGTTTGCCAGGGCCATTTTTTTGGCGATGGGGTCTCCAAACAAGTTAGAGTCCTATATTGGAGAGTTTTTTTTTTTTTGAATTTAAGGTTTAAGGTATTTTATTGGTCTTAGGTTTGATTTGAGATGCCATTTGTTGAAAGTTGTGAGTTTTTTTTATTCTTAAAAGTTCTAGATGGGTGTTAGGTGTTTGAATCTTATTGGTTTATCTAGGTTTGGGGGATAGTGTTTCCTTCGAATAAGTGTTGCGTGATTACTGGTTCATCTAGATTGTCATGGATCATGGTTTTTCAAAGAGGGGGGTATGTGTTTGGCTTTGGATTTAATTCAATTGGGAGGGCTTTCAAGATGTGACACTTGTCACTCTATGGCTTAGGAAGTTATAGTTTATAAATGTGTGAGCCAAGGCTTTGGGTCCTTGTTGTTTGTTTTGGATTTTATTTCTAGCTTTGGGTTAAAAGTTTTGAGGCATTTTTTGTTGTTTTGTTTGAGATTTAGGGCATTTTTAGTTCATTAATGTCTTTTCCTTCCTCTCAGTTTTGTATCCCGGGTACGAAACCAAAGATGTTGTGGTTATTAAGCGGATTATTGGGAATGAACGGGATTGGGAATGCAAGGTAGCGGTCAAATTGCTGCCATGCTAAGGGAAGAGGGGAAAATGGGATTTTTGTTTTCCTGAATAAATTTGGATTCGTGCATTGCCTGAACGTGCGAATTTTATGTTTCTTGTTTTAAGTTGTATATTCAGAGGGTATGCCCTCGATATATTTTGTAATTATTCTATTTATTTATGAAATTATTATATTTTTTCGTTTGTGGCAACTTTTATTCAGTGAATTTTGGTTTATTTAGTAGCTTGCTTTGATTTGTTTTGAGTGTAATGCTTATTTATTTAAATATGGTCTGATCTTATTTATTTATTTTGATCTGGTGTGCTTTGGGAGCAGTTTTTTTTGGTTTGGTTTAGTTTAGGTTCAAGTGAATGATAGGAGGCATTTTTTGTTTTTTTTAGTCTTGGTATTAGCTGGGGCGAATATTTTCTTGTTTTGCTTTGGTCTTAGTTTGGGGCAAGTTTTTATTTTTTTTTCGTTTATCTTTGGTTGGAGTGTGTAAATGGTGTCAGGGCATTTTTTTTCATGGCGTATATTTCTTTAAGTTAGGGCAATTCTTGGGATCGGTCTTGTTAAGGCATGGTTTAGACCGGTAATTGGTGTTGGGAATCTCCCGATTTATGTTTGTGAGAGTGTTGTTCTAGGCACATATATTTTTTTTGTTTTTCAGAGGATTGCGCACCACCCTTCGGGTGCATAAATGAATTACACGCCTAAATAGGTGCGTGTGTTGCCGAGGGTAGGACGGTTATTAAGCGCCGGTGTCAGGTCGTTTAATCAAGTTACGCGCCAGGTTAGCGGCACAGAATCAGGGTCGTGCCGGTTACTGTTGAAGTGACTTTTGGCATTTACGCTTGCCGGTTCGGGCGCTTGATATGATTACGCTCTTGGCGGGAGACACGCAACCAAGTGGTTAGGTTATTAGAGTTACACCCAAGGTTAGCAGCGCAGAATCAGGGTGGTGCCGGTTACTATTGAAGTGACTTTTGGCATTTATGCGTGCCGGTTCAGGCACTTGATGTGATTACGTGCTTGGTGGGTGATGCACAACCAAGTGGTCTGGTTAGTTTGAGCGGGCGAAATGATTAGATTACACGCTTAAAGTCGGTCGTGTAACCTGAATTAAGCGCTACTAAAGTAGCACGTGATTGGTTTAAGCGCCTAGATTTATGCGCGTGATTCAACTGCTCCCTATAAATGGCTTAAAGTTTCTCATTTTGTTCATGCGATCCGTTTTGGTCTCTAATTCTCTAGTTTTCTTGTTTCGTTGTGCTCTAGTTTTCGTGTTTTCGCGATATCTCGTGATCCGGTCGTTCGTTTCAGTCGTCGTTTCTTTCATTCTCTTCAATCTTTCTTCTAGGATGGAGTCTGGGGGTGGTGGTAGGCATGAGGTCACTATTTTTGAGTTGGAGAGGATGTTAGCGACAGAGATTGATGAGCCTTTCGAGGTTCAGACCTGTGTCGTTGCTGTGGAGGAGGATGTTAGGGAGATAGTCAGAGGGAAGGCACCCAAGGGTGACCAGGTGGTGGTCAGGGAGGAGGTACCTGAGATTGGGCAGGGAGTAGCTGGGGATGAGGGTGTGAGGGTTGAGGGCGAGATACTTGAGGGGCACCAGGGTGTGGAGCATCGAGATCGTAGACACTTCTCGCTGGAGGACTTCTTCACTCGAGGCCGGGTAGCTACCCATGAGCAAGCGTTCCTTTATTTTCTTAGGCATTTAGGTTATGACATCGACTTATTAAGATTTAGAAACCCCTCTAATTTATGTCAAACCTGCATTAATTATGGCTAGTGTGCTCACTCATGCATCATGATCGCATATAGAGGTAGGTTATGTTTCTGTTTATTGTTCTCGTCATGTTTTGTGTGCTTGCTATGAATTATTATTCGTGTGCTTTGATATATATAAGCTCTATTATTTTTAGTTTTAGGTTTGCTTGTCATAGGTGTTTGTTAGTCTTCTTATTTTTTTTTACATGTGTTTTGTTTGATAGGAGCCCCCGCAGCTGGCTATCAGCTCGGCATGGGCCGAGTCTGATACTTGGTACCGTACCCTGTCGAATTTTCAACGAGCGCGGCTGGTGTCTTTCGGCTTCGGGCCGATCTTGGATATGGAGCCTTTTCAGGTTGATCGAGGCCTGATCACAGTGATTATAGAGAGATGGAGCGAGGAGCATTAGGCGATTCTCTTTCCAGTTGGTATCTTATTGCTGACTCCTTAGGGCTGGGTCTGCATCACTAGTCTTCACTTTGAGGGTGGGACGATCATGGGGCGGATGGCAGGAGATTATTTGGAGGTGTGTGAGGATATTTTGGGTGTGCCGTATAGGTCGAGCGGCTCAGGGCCAGGTATAGTTCGATTCACCTAGTTCTTTGGTACGTTTGCAACTAGCTTCATCCCTCCGAGGCACCATTTAGAGGCGAAGGCGTCTTATGAGGCACGTTGTGTGATAGTGGTTGGCTGGGAGCCTGTGGTGGAGCCAAGGTTGGCTACGGATAAGGTACTTCGAGCATTCTTAATGCACTTCCTTGGTGTAGTGCTCTTTTCTTCTTCGACTTGGGGATGCTTCACCAGGTTATTTGTTTATGGTTCTCAGGGACTTGGATCGAGTCCCTACGTATGCGTGGGGTGCGACCATGTTGGCGCATCTCTATGAGCAGCTTTAACATCAGGGACAGGGCGTTGCATCGATCGGAGGTTTCCTTCCATTCCTCCAGGTGAGTTTTAGTTAATTGGTGTCATGATGTCCTCTAGTTTGGTTAAGTTTTGGTTGTAGTGATGATCTTAGTGTTTCTTCTTGTGTGTCGTTGTTGTTGTTATGTGTTCTTTTCAGTTTTGAGCGTACGACCATTTTGCTTTTCTTCATCTGGGGGTTCCGATGGAGATTACATTCACGTTCCCGCGAATGCATGTGTGGAGGGAGGCGTTGAGGGGGCGCCGTTGGTCTTCGGATCTTCAGACTACACGGGGCCTCTTTAAGGACATGCACACAGGGCAGGCATATATCGTTGTGTTCTCATTTTATCTTATTTTATTTTGGCGTCTTAGGATTTAAGGTTTTGTTGATGGGTTGGCTTGCTTGTTTAGATATAGGTGATCTGGAGGCCCTACGAGGATGGGGAGGACACTGACGTGCCAGTGATTCAGTCTGGCTGACCCTTCTTTGATGTGGACATATGGGTCCATTGTTTTTAGAGGGTGGAGAGGATCAACACATCTCGAGCGGTACGGCAGTTGGGGCTTGCTCAGGGAGTCCCTTAAGAGATTCACCACAGGGTGGCGAAGAGGATGGGCCTCTTGGCCAGAATTTTACAGAGCGGATGACGCTTTAGATAGCCGATTTTAGGGTCAGGGGGACCAGGGTTACAGGGGCGCGTGATGAGGCGGACGTCTGAGAGTATGGGAGATGGTTTGTTGCGTCAGGTGGTGGGCGCCTCTTCACACATCCCTTCCATGGGAGTGGTTCTTTTGCGGTTGGTCGGCCGGAGTCAGCATCGGCATTGAGGGAGAGGCTGGCTGCACTGGAGCAGGGCCATCTCATCGCGAGCGTGCGAGGGGCATTAGATGCCCTCCATAGGGTGATGGAGCAGATGGTCTCCTCATCCGAAGATAGAGATGCTGCACTCCCTGACCCTCTCGGTTGCTCAGGCTAGGGTAGCGGAGGATGAGTTGGGGGCTAGACTAGCGGAGACCCGACAACTACTAGTGAGTTAATTTATTCATTTTAATTTTATCTCATTGACTTGGTCTTTCAATCATTCAGATGTAGTTGTGGTGTCTTGTTTTATCTTGAATAGTCTGAGAGGGAGGCTGAGGTCGCTAGTCGTACGGCAATGGTCAAGCTATTGCGCGGCTAGCAGTAGGCCAGCCTAGCAGGGTAGGCCAGCATACGATCTGAGATTGATCGATTGGTTAGTGTCTTTACAAATATGGTTTTATTAATTGTTAGCATCACGAGCTTGCCGACTGACGTGTCTTATTGCTATTCGCAAAGAGCCGAGCTCGCTGTTGGGGGTCGCGCTCCAGCATTTGATCCATCTTCAATTGCTTCCTCCAGTCGGGAGGATCCAGCTTTGGGACGAGTAAGATCATTAGGTAAGTTCCTCATTCTTTTAATTCATTTGCATAATTGTATTAGTTCGCCAGGTTCATTGTTTCACTTTCTTAATAGTTTACTGACATCATGTGGTATTTCAGCGCCGGCTTGCTGAGGATTTATGGATGAGGGAGGCGACTGCTGCCTCTCTACATCCTGAGAGTCAGGTATAATTTGTGGTTTTGTGTAATCAAATTTAGGTTACTTCCTTCTATTTGTTTTGATATATATATTGTGCATCGACTCTTTTTGTGCAGGTAGTTCCAGACTCCGTTCCTGAGGCTCCCCCTTAGGGGTCTATTCCTATCCCTACTCAAGTATGTTTTAGTTATTACGTTCATAGTTTATTCGTCATTATACTGTCATCTGATGTAATTGTTTATTCTTGTTGCAGCTGCCTATGTTTGCTGTTCCTTCTGTGCCTCCTGCTGATCCAGTGACCGCTACGACGGTCGAGCGACTTCTGGAGGAGAGGCTGGATCTGGTATGGTTTCTTCCTATTCAAATTTTTCTTTTTGGTTCATATATGTATATGCTAGCTCTCTTTGACTTGGTATGGTTTTGTAGGTTCGTCAGCTTGAGGAAGCACGGCTAGAGGCGGCGTGAGCCACTCCTGAGGCGAGACGAATCCTTGGGGAGACGTAAAGTCGCAAGGACCTGATTGTTGAGATGATGGTCACACAGAGGACCCAAGCGGAGGTGTTGGAGGCGATGCGTCGGACGACGCGAGCAGAGATGCATGTGACCTTGGATCAGATGCAGTATCGTCTGATGAGGAGTGCGCGAGAGACACGTAGATCAGCTAGTCGGCTTGACGAGTCGGAGTCGAGCGCTACGGGTTCTTCAGCTAGGCAGTTTCATCACACCTCTCATGGTCGAGTCAGGAGTGATACTCGCGAGGATTCCATTGTTCGGGAGATTCATGAGGGGTACTCTCCTCGTTCTCGATCGAGACGATCTGTGAGCCAGACGAGTGAGGGGGGTTCTATGCCGGGGCTTCATCGTTTAGAGGTTCCGAGGACTCCCGGTGCCAGGATTGTATTTTCAAATGATCAGTCTACAGATCTCCGAGCTGATGATACTGGCGACAATGGTGCTCGTCCACCCCAGCAGCAGCGTAGGGAGTAAGGATGTGTGTGTGTGTGTGTTTGTGTTTTATTCATGGCGTGTGTTGTGCATGTATAGGGGGGATGCCCCCGGTGACAATTGTAAAAAAAAAAGAAAAAATTTGACAGATAGGTATATGGATAGAGATTTTTTGGTTTAGATGTACCTGATTGGCTTCTTTTTTTTTAGTTACGTCTTGCATCTGCCTTTCACTTTCTAGTTCCTTTAGAGCCATCACCCGTCATCGAAACTTGGATGCTTCCTAAGCAGGCTCGGTGGTGGTTGAATGCTGCTTTGTATCTGCACATGCAAGGGTAACATCATCAGTAGTTTTGTTTGGCCCCTTGGTAGTTGTCAAGGGGGGTGAGTATCTCAAACCGGGGTCTGATAGTAAAAGATGGGTATGTGCTTTTTTTATTTTTTTCATTTTTTTCTTTTTCAAATGACAATAATGCAATAGGGAAAGTAAATAGCTAAGATGGAAATAATAACAAAATAATAAAAATAAAAATGCCCCAGTGTAGGAGCATGGTAGGATTGGCAGTATGGTATCTTCGGTAGCACTTTCCAGATGGTAACTTCATCATTCCTCATCTTCTTTGTGGACAAGTCGGCGCTTTTGATATGATTCTTCTTCTAATCTAAAAAAAAAAATGCGCCAGCGTCAAGATGCAATTGAGCTTTTCTGGGTTTCGAGATGAGCACTTTGGGTCTATAAGCAGTCATGGGTATTTGGTGAGTTAGGTTTGAAGAAAAGTTAATCAGTACTGTCGTCGAACCAGGTGAGGTCTCTGTGATTAGGTCGGTAGTATACGGGGGTCTACCCTAGGGTATTGGTCATCCTATCCCTTGGTTATTAGGGAGGAGCATAGTAGGTATAGTACGTGATTGCATCAGTCGTCATTCAACGGTTTTCAGTTTCATGCCTAAAGTATCTTGTGAAGTCTCTGATTTATAGTCCGAAATTAAAACTAGAAGAGGGAGACAAGGCTCAGTGATATGGGGGGATAGTTTGTATCTAACACTTTCTAAAAGAGATGAGTAACAGTCTTTTTCTCAGGGGGTATGGGATGCCATGATTGAGCTCTTCAACATATTTTGGTACCATTAAAATCTCACATTCTATGGTCAGTAGGAGTTTATCCTCCTCCCGCCACCTTACGACAACATCTAGTAGTATGGGGACATCAGGGATGCCCTCGCAACTTGGTTATATACTTCTAGTAAAGTTACTAGAGATGTCCTCACGGCCTGCTTATGCTTCCCTGAGTTCATTGACTTGTTCATTCGTCGTAATGCTCTAGCTCGATTTTTTTATATATATATACATTTTTGAAAGCATCCTGCTAGCACAAGAATAATGAGTTTTGATTGAGCCTAACATCTTCATTTTTTTTTGCTCTAACGTCTCCTCCAATGGAAGGGGAAGGGAATGAGAATCGGGTGTTTCTTATGCTTTTGAAAGAGGTAGGTAGGTCACTAGTCCTTCAATCAAATTGCCCGAGTGAGAAAAAGTGGGCGATAAATTGGAGGTCTTGAGGATATTCTGAGAATTGAGGATGTACGATTGGTGAATGGGTCATGATGACTACGGGGGTGGTAAGTATAAGTATTTAACCATGGGATGTAATGATCACAAGGATAAGGATAGTATTTTCTAAGGTACATCACGTTTCAAGGGCTAGGGAGTTCTTCCCCGTCTCGGTTCGCCAATTTGTATGGTATGCAGCTGTTATGACATAAGGGCCTTCCCAGTTCGGCCTCATTTTTCCTTTTGGATGGGCATGCTTGGAAGGCATGATTTTCTTTAAGACTAATTCTCCAATATTAAAGGTTTGTTCAAGGACCCTTAGACGTGTTTCATCGAGCGACTCTAGCTGTGTGAGTAAAGCAATTCTCCTCTTATCTAAGGATAGCTCATCATCGAGTTGAATCCGTAAGGATGGTACTTGTATCTCATATGATAGGACTGCCTCTATCCCGTACGTAAGGAGGTAGGGAGTTTGGCTAGTGGTCATACGAATAGAGGTCCTATAGGCCCAGAGTGCTTCTGGTAGTCATTCCGGCTAGTCGGCTCCATTGCTTGTCTCTACTGTGCATTTTAGGATTCGAATCAGCATTTTATTTGTAGCTTCTGCTTGTCCAATGCCTTGAGGGTAGAACGGTGATGAGTGGCATAGATCGATATCGTATTTCTTTCATAACTTTTTCGTCTTCTCTGCGATGAACTGTGGTCCGTTGTCGGTGATAAACATTCCGGATACTCCAAACTTGGTGATGATATTTCGAACAATAAACCTTACGAGTGTTGAGGCGGTAATTTTAACGTAGGATTCAGCTTCAGCCCATTTGGTGTAGTATTCGATCGCCGTAAGTATGAACGCATGCTTATGAGTGTTCCCAACTATGTCCGTGAAGGGTTTGATGACATCGAAGGCCCACATTGAAAATGGCCATGGCGAGGTCATAGTGTTCAATGCAACTGATGGAGCTTTAATGAGTGCGGTGTGTTCTTAGCATTATTTGCAGGATTGGACATAGAGGTGGCAATCTTTTATCATTGTGGGCCAGAAGTAGCCCTACCGTGTAACTTGATCGATGAGTCTCTGTCTATGGGAGTGGGCACCGCAGGCACTGGCGTGTGCTTCTCGGATGATGTATTGTCCTTCGGCGGTCGTGACGCATCATAGTAGTACTCCTTTGGTGAAGGCTTCTTTGTATAATATTTTACCGAGTATGTAGAATCGGGCGCATCAGTTCCTTATAGTCTTTCGTTCGATCCTCGTGGCATATGGGGGAACGTGTTGATACTTCAAGAAGTTCCAGATGTCAAAATACCATGGTTGTCCGTCATCAATTGGTTATTTTCAAATCTGAACATAGCGACTTCGATTTCTGCTTTGACGTGATTTTCTGGAGTTATTGCTTCTTTTGCTCCTGTGCTTATTGGGAGGATTGGTATTTCTCTCTTAACGGTCCATGCTACCTCGTGAGTGGGCACTGTTAATTTTTTGATAAAGAAGGTCTTTGTACTTTGGCCGAGGGGTATTTGGATGACAGAGGCTAATGTGGCTAAGGAGTTTGCTAGCTCATTTTCTAATCTAGGGATGTGCGTGAAAGAGATTCTTTTAAATTTCTTTACCAAATATTAAGCTATATCTAGATACACCATTAGTCTCCTTTCTTTGGTTTTTCGTTCTCCTATGACTTGTGAGATTACTAGCTTGGAATCATCGACGGTTTTCAACCGTTTAACACCTAATTACAGGGCTGCTCGTAGTCTAGCAATAAAAGCTTCATATTCTGCAACATTATTAGTGACAGGAAAGTCTAGTTGGAACGCTTTCGGTATAACCACTCCTTCTGGGCTTAGGAGGACTATCCCGATGCCTTTCCCTTTGTGGTTTAGAGCACCGTCAAAATAGAGAGTCCATGAGGTCTTATCGGGCTCTTCGTTATGAATCGTGAGTAAGTCTTCATCGGGGAAATCCGTGCGTATAGGTTCATCATTCGGGGGTGGGAGATCTGTGAGGTAATTGGTGATGGCTTGTCCCTTGATCAAATTCTGCGTGACATAAGTGATATCGAATTCTTGCAATAGCATATGCCAACGACCAATCTTTCCTGATGTTGCAGGCTTTTCAAATATGTACTTTAGAGGGTCCATTCGGGCTAGTACTAGTATCTTATATGCTCTGAAGTAGTATCATAATTTGGTTGAAGCCCATACCAATGTGAGGCAGGTCTTCTCCATTGAAGTGTATTTTCATTCGTACTCGACCATCATCCTACTAAGGTAGTAGATAGCCTTCTCTCTCTTACCGTCTTCTTCATATTGTCCCAGTATCACTCCCATTGCTTTGTCATTCACTGAGAGGTATAGAATTAGTGGTCTTTCAGAAACTGGTGGCAATAATATGGGCGGATTGAGAAGGTACTTCTTGATGTTATCAAAGTTGCTGGAATTGGTCATCCCATTTGTACCAAATTCCTCCTTTAAGTAGCCTATAGAATGGATCGCATCTGTCTAAATGTTGGGAGATAAATCTCTTGATGAATTGCAATCTTCCTATCAAACCTCGTAATTCTTTAATATTGCTGGGAGGTGGTATCTCAAGGATGGCTTTAACTTTCGCAGGGTGGACCTCGATCCCTCGCTTACTGACTATGAAACCGAGTAATTTTTTAGAAGTGACTACGAAAACACATTTCTTTGGGTTCATTTTTAGCTAATATTTCTTAACTCTTTGTTATACCAGTCGGAGTGCCTCGATATGTCCTATTCGCATTTAGGACTTCACTATTATGTCATCAGCGTAGACTTCTATAGACTTATGAATCATGTCATGAAAAATAGCCATTATGGTGCGTTGGTACGTGTCTCCTGCATTCTTAAGCTCAAAAGGCATGACGACGTAACAATATGTTCCCCATGGTGTAGTGAAGGAAGTCTTCTCTTGGTCAGACTCTGCTAATTTGATATGATTATATCTACAGAAACCGTCCATAAAGGATAGCATCTCATGTCTAGCGGTGTTGTTGACTAGAGTGTCAATGTGTGGAAGTGGGAAGTCATCTTTTGGGCACGCCTAGTTGAGGTTTCGAAAGTCAATGCAAACCCATACTCTGCCATCTTTCTTGGCGACAGTTATTATGTTGGTGACCCACTCGGGGTAGAGGACGACCCGGATGAATTTGTCTTTGTGTAACTTGTCAACTTCCTCTGTGAATTGAAGGGCTGTTGGTGGGTGCATCCTGCGGAGTTTCTGCTTAACGAGTTTCGCATTAGGTTTAAGACAAGATGATGTTCTACTAAACTTGGGTCTATATCGGGCATGTCCTCATAGGACCATGTGAAGGAATCAAGGTGTTCTTATAGGACTTGTGTAATTTGTTGTCGTTCCTTCGAGTTAAGTGTTGCACTAATTACTAGCTTCTTAGGTTTCTCGTTAGTGTCGGAATTGATTTCTTTCATGGGTTTCGCGACAGCTTGGGTTTGCTCGTCAAAACGCTTGATAACTAGCTGGAAGTCCTGCGTCTCCTCAGCGATTGGTGTTCGTTCTTCATCCTCGGTGAGTTCGTATACTGCAAAATTACTACACTGGGGATTCGATTTTGCGAAAGGTAACTCTTCATCGGTACAATTTATGACCGAGAGATTTTCAGTAAGGTGAAGGTCAAGGCTATTGATTCTTCTCTCAAAGTCATGAAATATCTCGTCTGGTATGTTACTGATTTGTTATTTAGCCTGGATACTTTGCGCCTTCATGCGGGGGATAGGATAGAAGTCTCAGGAGAAAAGTCTCCTTATTGGTCGGGATGAAGGATTCCCTTTCTTTTATGGGATTTTCTAATTTTTTTGAATTTTATATTTATGAATTTTTAGGGTTTTCTATTTTTTATAATTTTTTTATTTTTGATAATAAATATGGTACAGGGTCGGTCCTCTCAAGGGGCGTCGGGAGAATTGCTTCCTCTAGTTGAGGGAGCGAGACGACTGCTGGAACTGTTCGGGCGATTCTTCGGGAAATGCGGACTGGTTGTAAATTTGGCATTTTTTTTTTAGAGTCCTCATCTGATGAGATCTTTTGAATGACACTGGTGACAGCGACACTAATGCATTGACTTCTTCTGCCACATTGGTCACCACTTCTTCGAAGAAACTCTGAAGATTGTAGTCAATTGAACTATCATCCTCTGGGTTGTGATAACATTATTCTTCCCACTAAGGGAGATCTCCCAAAGGATCCTTAAGGGTAGCGAGTTCTTTTCCTTGATCTTCATAATAGGTTAGGATGAGCGAGCACGCTCGGCAGTAGGGTTGATAATGGTGAAGAATGCAGGGGGATTCCCAAGGACATTCTCATCCTTCTAAGTTAAAGTCAAAGACAGTATCAAACTCACTTTCTTGATCTAATAGTGCTTGAAGTCCTAGATTAGCTTGTTTGGCTACCTCGAGTGCAGGGAGATCTATCCAATAATCTTCATCATCACTCGGGGGAGGTTGTCATTCTTCTTCGAGAGATTTCCAAAATATTTAGAGTTGTGGTGCATTTGGGGATGAAGAAGTGTCTAGTTCAAGTTCCTGTTTAAAATCTATGAGAGCGATGCAAGTGTTTCCCCCTAGGTCAACCAGATGACTATTGGGATTTTCTGCTCCATGTGCCGATAGTTGAGTTGGTGGGTCATTGTTGGTGTGTTCGCCTTCCCTTAAACGAGGTCTAAAATCAATAATAAAACTAGGCAGACACACTCATACAGACCTGCAAGTATTCAGGATCTGTTGTAGCAAGCTTTAAAAGAATGGTGAGTAAGGAAATGTCCACAGGGAGGCTATTTAGAAATATGACAAATCTCCAGATCTGCGTCAGATCTGGCACCCTAGCTATTATTAATTTACTTAAAAGACAGGTGAGAGGTTTGGAATGGGTTGTAACTTAAACTAAGCTACAATTTAAACATAAGCTATCTTAGATCGAGTTTAGGATCTTAGATCTTGCAGGGGAAGAGAGTAAAAATGCAGAAAATGGAGAAGAGTAGCCTGGAGGTTGGTTTTCACTGAAATCATATTTAATTAATCATGCTACAGAGGTTCAGAGCACACAATTCCCTCGCTGGCTATAAGCACAGCTGTAGGGTATAAATTCTACTCCAAATCACAGGATCCACCTGGTCTTAAGGCTATGATCTGTCCACATTAATAGTCACAGACCATCCTATAGACTTTACCGAATCTACGGATTGCATCAGATGAATCCAATTGAAACCTGAGCTTAGATTTATCTTAAGGTTATGATCTGTCCACTTTAATGGTCACAGACCATCCTAGGGATCTCCTACAAAGCCAGTCTCAATTAGAATAATAAAAACCACTACAGATGCTGCAATTCCCAGGTCACAGACTCAAGGAATCACAGGAGCATCAGATCCAGGGAGATCAGATGGTATCCAAGAGGTCTACCAATTAAGTGGGTGAGCTGATCTACAACTCCTCTACACAAATCCGATAGATCACCAAATGGAACCAAAGGAAATTTAAATCTAATTAAAGCATTAAAAATAATATTATCATTATAAACAAGGTCACTTTATCATGGAAATACTCTCAGATATGTAGTTTGTGCAGCTAGGAACCAACAGTAGCACTCTTAACCTCACCTAATTACAGATCTAACTTTGCTCCTCGCTACTCCAAGGGACTTAGCCAACCATGGTTGGGCTAACGGAAGGAAATGGAATTGCTCTGCAGGCACTAATCTCCAGAATTTTGGCTCAGATCTTGATCCCCCCCAATGGCAATTGGGGATCTCTATATATAGCTTTCTCCTCTATTTTTCCTGCCAAAAATCCTTTCTAGAAGGTAGTCAGTGTTTGTTAGAGTTCTGTTAAAGCACGTGGGTCGGTTAGGGCTTTCTAGGGCATCTTTTGGAACCGTCGTGTCCGTCACCAAGTGCTTCAGATTGCGTTCAGCAGGTCACTGAAGTACAATGTGTGCTCAGCTGAATTTCTGAGAAGTTTTGCACACAATTTTGACAGGTTCAGGAAGCTTTCGACAGGTTGGAATCAAGCATTTTGGTCCTTTCGCTAGGTTCTCGGATTCGTTCAATAGGTTTCGATAGGATGAATCTTCGCTTGGAGTTCCAGCCTTCTCAGTCCTTGGTTTGGAGTATTCGACAGGTTGGAAAAGCTCTTCGACAGGTTGAAAAATCATTTCGACAGGTTCTGTTCTTCATTCCGCCATTTTGATAGGTTTACTTTCAGTCTAATCGAAAGGCTCAATCACCCTTCGATAGGTTCTGTTCCAGCATTCTAATCTTGATAGGTTTAAGAAACCATTCGATAGGTTCCTTTGACTCTTCAGGCAAGTTTTCGATAAGATGGTTTCTTCTTTCCTTTCAGCTGCTTGATAGGTTTTGAGATCCTATCAAACTCCTTAATCCACACGAATTCATCCTTCTTCTGCCTTCAGATCCTATCGTAGACCTCTTCAACTGTACGAATTCCTCCTTTCTTTGCTTTCAACTCTTATCGATGTCTTCAAGTGACCAATCGATAGGATGTTCTCAGCCTGTTTTCACTTCCTTCTCCTTGCCCTGCTGTAGCCACGCGCTCCAAAGGTCTAGTGATGTGCTACCCTCTGGTGTGTTGTTGCTAGGTTTGTCCTGTGCTGAGAGATAGCTCCTTTTTGGGCATTCTTGAGTGGTTTTCTGCATTAGTACCTTCTTTTATTGTTGTTTACAAAATGCACTTGACAAGAGCTTATTACGGTGCTCACAGGTCAATCAATGGTCAGGTTATAGGGTGAAAAGTGGCATTTTTTACCACTTAACACACCCTCAAACCTAAGCTTTGCTAATCCCTGAGCAAAGGAGAATTAAAAGAAAATAAAAATGCCACTTTCGTAGGGAGCACAGGTGCATTTCGCATATGCATCAAGCCTTTTAAACCCCAAGGTGATCCCTAGTGGAGGAGTGAAGTCTCCTGAGGGTTTTTAGTGATGGTGCCCATAAACTTCCCCAATAAGGTTAGTTAATAGTAGTACATCCTGCTAAACAGAGTTTTAGTGAACTAGAATAAATTCTCATCATGTCTTTTTTGTTCTAGAGGGTTTTCAGCAGAAAAATCACCAACTTAAAATATGAATTTTTGTAGTAATTCCTTATACCACCCCCATCAAATTGGATTTCAGGCCCAAGTCTTACCAGGGCTGTTAACTCACAACCACATGAAGGGTGTAAAATTTCACACAGCTCAAGAGCAGTTATAGTCCTCAAATAAGACTGTAAGCATGAGCAAAGGCATTGCTATAATTTCTGAAATTTTCTAACTCTTTTCACCATAGATTAGACAGATTCTCATCTCCACATGATAGCTCAATCCATTTCAGATCAATAAGGTCTTTTTATTTGGTTGTAGTGTGGCTTAGGGGTGAAATTGGTAAAAGAATAAAGGGGTAAAATGGGATTCAAATTTGAGAAATCAACAAGGTAAGGAGGTGATTTGCATCTCAACCTTCTTCATTTCAGCACAATTCAATTTACTTCTTGAACTGTCAGATTTGAGGTGATCAGTTTCTAATCCTCATTTCAATCTTTCAATGAAATGACTTCTCTTTCTCATTCTTTTTTTTTTTTTGATATATATGGAACACCACAACACCACAGAATGTGTTCTCCTTTCTTTCAACCAAATTTAACATCTTCCTCTAATCACACTTCTCCTTCCTCTTCCCGATTTCTCAAACCGAGGGTGAACTGAAATTGGTCAAAGGGTTTTGGGTTCAAATTTTCTCATTTTCATCAAGGAAAACTGGAATTTTTAAGGCTCAAGTGTTATGTGTCAAGGGTAGTTCAAAGGTGGGAAAATTTTAGGCTCAAACTTTCCAAGAGATGGCCTTACTTCATGTCCTCAATGTCGTGAGTATTGTCAAGCTGTTTCAATTTGGATTTGCCTAACTTCTAGGGATTAAAATTGGATCCAATCAGTCCTCAGAGTAGAAAAATTGCCAAGGCACTCTTCAAGGAAACTTTTTCAGGCCCAAATCTCATTGGGTATGGCCTTCCATCTCATTTTCAGGGGTGTGCCTTCACAATTTCCTCTCATTTCAGGTTTACTGCACATCAAAGATTATTTTTCACAAATTGTTTACATTTGCCTCATGAAAAATGTTAAAACTACAGCTCATTTCAGTTTTAACAAGCTGTTTTCTTAATATCCTCTTTTTACAAAAATTCAAGTGAGAAGTTACTCTAATTAATTCCAAACACTTCATTGTAGCTTAGCTGTACGAAAAGTAACTAATTTATTGGCATACATACATGCCATACCCCCAAACCTAAACTAAACAGTGTCCCCACTGTGAGCAGCATGAAATTAGGAGGAGGTACGGGGGGGAAAAGAGAGATACAAAAAATCTACATGAAGATAAAATGTATTATAATGTCAAATATATACATGAGAAAAGGAGAAGAAAGTAAAACAACAAGATGCCATAGCTATTTGCAGGTGTCATCTGGCCAATCGTAGAGGTCAACCATGTTTTTTAGCTCATCCTTAGATAAGGGAGCTTTGCCTATAGATTTAGCCCTTAACTTCTGTCTCTTTGGTGCCTCCTCAGACTGGGCAGTGGGCTGTTTTCCTTTGGGGTCTACAGCAATAGCAGAATCGGAATCTGAATTGGAAGGAAAAAGGGCAGTGGGGTCCAATCCAAGAGCTGTAGTAGTCTTCCTTCGTTCTTCCTTTGTCATTAAGATGTAAGGGGCAACAGGTTGGGTAGGGGCTGGGTGGAAGAGGTTATTTTTGACTGGGCAACAGGCCTCTTCCCTTTCGTGGCTGGGGCAGCAGAGGGGGCAAGTCGTTTGGAAGTGACTTTCTACTTGGGGGGAGCCCTTTTGGGTTTTTAAGGGGTAGTTTGAGTGGGGGGGGTTCCTGGGCTGGAGGAGAGTGCACATCCACAGGGGGGGTTGAAGGAGGTTGAGTTGAAGGGCGGGGGGGGGGGGCAGGATTGCGAAGCAGGAGGAGGGGCGATGGCAAGAGGGGTGGGTTGGAATGGCTGAGAGGTAAGGGAAGCAACCTTTTTCTCCAGTATGTCAATCTGTTTGGCAGCATAGAGCAGGTTGGCATCAGATAGTTCTTTGGTGGCCTTGAGGATCTCCTGAGCATTGGCTAACTTTTTCTTGAGAAGCTCAGAATTCTTTTTCTCGTATTTGGCGATGAGACTCTCAGCCGCGGCCACTTGTTTGGCTGACTCATAATGAGTCAGGATTTCAGACCATCCTTGAGAGATATCGCGGAGTTGAATTCGGTGTTCCAATTTGATGTTGGCAATCCTCTCCTCATAAGGGGCCTCAATGGCAGCCCGAAGTGCAGCCATACCTCTCAAGACATCCCTGTGGACGTAAGGGTTGTCCCTCATTGTACACAGGAGGGTGAGGTGAGGGGGTATGCACATGGATTGGTGAAAGACCATAGGCAGGGACAAGGATGTAGTGGATGAAGAGGAGGGGGTGGAAAGAACTAGATCCTCCCATGGATCAGTTTGGGTGGAGGCATCCTGGAAAATAGGATGGGGGTGGCAAAGGGTATAGGGGACTCAGCTGCTGGGGAAACCAGTAAATCTGGGGAAGAGTGTAAAGTGGCCAATGGTGAGGAAAGTATGGGGAGAGCGAGTGCGGCTGCTTCCTCAGGCTGGGCAGCTGTGTGGTGTGGAGTGAGTATAGGTGAAACAGGAGGGGATAGGTGAGGAGGTTGAGGGCCGAAAGAGGATGGGATAAGAGTGGATTGAATTGATTGGAGACATGAGCTCATGAGGGTTTGGGTGTCAGTGTTGATGGTTAATTGGGACTGAATGGATTGGAGGATGGAAAGGATTTGAGTGAGGGTGTCAGGCCTGGTGGGAGTAGAAGGGGCTGGTGCATGGGCATGTTGGAAGGGAGAGGATGGTGCATGGTGAAAATGAGGAGTGGGGTGTGGGGAGTCAGGAAGTGGAGTGTACTCATGAGCGACATCCTCCACAATTGAGGTCATGAGGGCTGTGAACCCAGAAGTGGTGAATAGGTCCACACCTTGAGGATGCAGAGGGGTTGGAGATGGGGGAGAAGTAGAAATGGGTTGGGTACTGGGTGGAGAAGGGATAGTAGGGGTAAGCTCGGATAATGTGGCAGGTTCCAGGATGTTAGGGTGGACTTGGGAGGTGGGTGGAGGTAAAACAGGTTCAGAGGTGGATGGGGGGAGGTTTGGTTGAAGAGGGACTGATACAAATGGGAAAAGCAAAGTGGGTGGAGGTGTGGGTAGTGGGACAGGTAAGGTGGGTGGGGGGGTGGCTAAGGGTATCTCTGCAGGAGTCTCTGCTGCCACGGAAGTGGTTGTCTTCTTAGCCACCTCCCTTCCAACTGATTGACCTTTCTTAATCAATGTGAGGCTGGTTGACCATTCTCACTTACCATACAATTTAAAGGTGAGCTTCTCCATTGGTTCAGATTGCTTAATCCTATATTTTCTAGTCCTGAGCAGACATGTGATGAGTCTGCAAAAAGGTAGGCCACCTCCTTTAGCAAAAGCTTGCCTCTTCCGCACCTTGTCATTGACATCCACCATTGTCTCAAAAATCAGCTTAGGTGTATTTACAAATTGCCCCTTTGAACAAAAGTATAGTGCATCCACTAAAGGGATCCTTCTCTCTTGCAAATGGCCAGAGACATAGACATTTTTCCTCAGAATGGTGTCAATGAGTCGGAGGGTAGGATGGAGGTCTCTTCTCATCAAGGATTCACCAGAGCCCACTATTCCATTAGTAAGCTGTTTAGCCATTTCCCAAAATGTGGCCCCTGTAGGTGCTCCCTCAGCTCTGGTGGAGTCAAATTGATATGGGACTCCCAAAGCCATCCCAATATCTCTGCAATCAATAGTCAGCTGCCAATCATCAATCGAGATTTCTAGTGTATCCTCAGCTCCAGGTACCACCTTCTTTGTCAGGTTCTGGTACCACAATTTCACTAACCTGGGATAGACCTTTTCCTTTAAGGGTGAAAGCAGGGGTAGCAGACCTTTTTTCAAATATTCCAATGTCCCCTGGCACTCCCCAATGTTGGCAAAATATGCCAGATCAAAATCTGTTCCAGGGACAAGACTCAATTTTTCTACAAACTCGTTGGGGGTAGTTAACCCCGCAGGCAATTCTACTAGAGGGGCAGCTCTTGCTGAGGTTTCTTCTACTCTAGGTTCCTGAATCTCAACAGCTTTGGATTTCTTAGCTTTAGGGGTCTTATTGGGTGAGATTTCAGTGAGCTTCCTCTTGACAGGTGCTTTGTCAGCTGGCTTCAACTTTTTAGAGGATTTGGGGGTGGAAGCAGTTGTTCTCCGGCGTATGTTCACGAGGGTTTCCTCCGGCTCATCCATTTTACTCTTCAGAAATTATGCTTTTACCAACTTGAAGCGGAGTTTGAGGTTTAAAAAGTAGAGGATCGACAGATTGATGGGGGGAAGGCAACTGACCTCCAAATACTTAGGGTTTAACTAAAATCGCACTGACCAACTTCAATTTTTCCAAAATTAGCGAAAAAATGCTCCTATGTGCAAGCTGAATGTTCTGACAAAAAGGCAGACTGAACAGCCGTAGATTCTATGAGGAATTAGTGAAGGAAGAGGGAGGTGACTGTGAGAGGGACAAGAGCTAGGGTTTATAGAAGGTATGGAATGAGGCACAAATGACCTATCGATGGGTATATAAAAGGTGAAATACGATTCCGATAGGATGAACTGGATGGTTTCGATAGGTTTGTGTGTCCTGTCGAAAGCATAACAGACATAACTTTAAAAGCAAGATGATTTGATAGGATCTCGATAGGTGGAACCATCCTTTCGATCAGTTTCAACGGTAGCTGGATCTTCATTTCGATAGGTTCCTGATTGGTATCTAGAACCTATCGAAATCTCCGTTTTTCCTATCGAAAAGTTAGTTTTACCTATTGAGAGGTTCAGTACCTATCGAAACCATCTAACATCCTACTGAAATCACTAAGTGACTTATCAAAAAGTGAGCTTTGACCTGTCAAAGACTTCTAAAAATCAAATAAAGTTATATTTCTGGGTAATCGCAGTCTCAGTTCTCAGTAGGCTCTATTGATGTGGTGCCCTATGATTAGATTCACTTATGAACAGCTCCCATTACCTCAGGACAGCTGAGGATGACGGTCTAGTATTAAGCATGACAGTTTTGTTGTTTTCTTTTAATGATTGCAAAGAAATAAAAAGAATCAAATAACAACTAAGTAAACACCTACAAACAAAAATAGAGTTTGGTACACATGATACATACTGACTGCAGGGGTTAATCTTGAGGGTCTGGAAGGTCCATGGTCTCCTCTGGCTCATCAAACTTGGTACTTTTCATAGATCTTTTTCTCAGCCAGTGTCCATTCCTTGGGTGCAGTTTTCCATCTGTGAACCAAGCATTTTCCTGCACCAACCAATGTGGAATATTATGCATCACCTTCTTATAGGCATTAATGGAAAAACAAGCCTCATCAGGAGAGGATTGATAGCCAGTGTTATACACATTCAACTTAACCTTCATGTTTCCAAATGACACTTCCATGATCCCATACCTGCATTGTATGTGGGCATTGGCTGTGGCCAAAAAGGGCCTGCCTAGAATCACAGGTATGGAAGAAGCACATTTGCTTGGTTCCATGTCTAATACCAAAAAGTCAGCAGGATAGAAGAATTTGTCAACTCTAACCAAAACATCCTCAATTATCCCCACATGTTTCCTTTCAGATCTGTCAGCCAGCTGTAGGACCACATGGGTGGGCTTTAATTCTCCCATGCCCAGCTTCTCATATAGGGAATATGGAAGCAAATTTACACTGGCTCCTAGATCTCATAAGGCTCTGTCAATGATGTGATCCCCAATGATGCAGGGGATTGTGGGGGTGCCAGGGTCTTGGAATTTGGTTGGGGTAGCAATCGATAAAATTTGTTTCACTTTCTCTACTGAAAAGACTTTCTTGGATATGTGTATCCTGGATTGTCTTTTATGGGTGCATAGTTCTTTTAAAAACTTGGCATAAGCTAGGACTTGTTTAATGGCATCAAGTAAAGGCAGATTGATCTTTACTTGCTTGAAAGTCTCCATCACTTCCTCAATTTTTCCTTGCCCTTTATCAAAAGGGGAAGGTGCCTGTAGTGCCCTAGGAAATGGCAAGTGTGGGGTTGCTCCCTCACTTGCAGCCTTAGCCAATGGGGTCTCTTTCTTTTTGAGTTTTTTCTTTTCTTGAGGATCCTCATTATCCTCTTTATTCACAGCTGATTGTTCCTACAAGTCCACCATTGGTGGTATTTGTAGTGTGCTGGTAGAAATCACTTCATTTTCTTCCTCCAAGTGCCTCGCAGGCTCATAGCCCACTTGGTTGTCGACTAACTTACCACTTCTCAAAGTTGTAATAGATTTAGCTTCCTCATAAGTGGAGGAAACTTCACCCACTACAAACTGCCTTCGTGGATTGTCCTGTGGTTAGCTAGGCAACCTTCCTCCCTCTCTCCTAGTCAAAGCATCAGACAGCTGGCCAAGTTGGTCCTCTATCTTTTTGATGCTCTGGTTGTGAGAGTGCACAGTTTGGGTCAAGGTGTTCAAGCTCTGTAATGAAGATAGAACTTATTCCTCAAAGGATGGTGTTCTCACAGCCGGAGGGGGTGCAGCTTGCTACACAGGAGGAGCTACAAGTTGGGCGATGGGTTGCTAATATTGAGGTCTTGGGGCATAACCTTCTCGATAGGGCTGAGCATTTCTATAGGGCATGGGCTGCTGAGGCTGCTGCTATTGCTGGTTGGGGTATCCATCTTGTCTCCACCTCAGATTGAGGTGGTTCCTCCATTGATACCCAATGACAGTGCTACCCATAAAGGCTGCTGACCACATGCTCTGTTATAAAATCAGGAAATTGGTCAGCAGATGGGCATTCTTCCATGGGGTGAGTAGGGGACTGGCATATGGCACATGCCTCCTCCACTCTAACAGCCACAGGTGACTACATTTCTCCCATCAGCCTATCAAATTTTAAAGTTAAGCTATCCACTTTCTTTTCCAACTCACTTGGCACACTCACTTCATATATCTTTCCCCTTGATGTGTTCTCTTTCATCAATTTAGGAGGCTCTAGATCTCTTGCTAAGGTTTCCCTTTGCATAGAGTTCTCACTGATGATTTCAAAGAGCTCCCATGCCTCCTAAGTAGTTTTATGGAGATAGGTGCCACCACAAGAGGCATCTATCATATCTCTGCTTTTAGCATCACTTCCCTGATAAAAGCTTTGAACCAATTTCCATTCAGGGATTTGATGGTGGGGGGATTTCTTGAGGAGTTCCTTAAATATCTCTCAGGATTGATGAAAGTCTTCAGTTGGATCTTGGGTAAAAGAGATGATACCCTTACTCAACTGGCTGGTCTTTGACATAGGAAAGAATTTAGCTAGAAACTGACATTGGAGATCACTCCAGGACTGAATATTGTTAGGTGGAAGCACGGACAACCAAGTCCTGGCTCTATTCTTTAATGAAAAAGGAACGAGTCTCATCCTAGTGGCCTCCTCCCCAAAACCTGTGATATTATATGTAGTGCACAATCCCAAGAACTCATCAATGTGCTTATAGGGGTCTTCTTTGGTCAGGCCATGAAATGAGGGCAGCATTTGAATGATAGATGATTTTATCTCATAGTTTCCCTGAGCAGCTGGGAATTGAATGCAGAAGGGGGAATTGTAGATCCCTGGTGCATTAAAATCCTTAAGGGTTCTCGGCTGCTGTTGCTCACCCATTTCTACAGAATCAAATGCGACAGAAGTGGGTGTAGTTGGTCTGGATCTGAGAAGTCTTTCAACCTCTGGATTTAGTGGAATAATCTGAGGTTGCAGAGTTCTCCTACCAAACATACAACACTCAGATTCCGAATGCAGGACAGATCCAAACACACAACAAATAGAATCAACAAAAATTTCTAACTATTCAAACAAAAATTATCAACAGATTTGAAAAATAATAGGGGAGTAGAGGGATGCAAACTACAGAGCAGACTCCAACACGATTCTCCTCTCACTGGTAGCCTTAGATCTGATGAACTGCACACAAACTACTGAAAAATAATACAACTTACAAATGCAGATAGTAAAATCAAACAAAAACTACAAATCTATGATCAAAACTTAGATCTAGCAATTTCTAAACTGCCTCCCCGGCAGCGGCGCCAAAAACTTGTTGGTGTGTTCGCCTTCCCTCAAATGAGGGTCTAAAATCAATAATAAAACTAGGTAGACACACTCATACAGACCTATAAGTATTCAGAATCTGTTATCACAAACTTTAAAAGAATGGTGAGTAAGGGAATGTCCACAGGGAGGCTGTTTAGAAATATGACAAATCTCCAGATCTGGCACCCTAGTAATTACTAATTTAGTTAAAAGATAGGGGAGAGGTTGGGAATGGGTTGTCACTTAAACTAAGCTACAATTTAAACATAAGCTATCTTGGATCGAGTTTAGGAGATTAGATCTTGCAGGGGAAGAGAGTAAAAATGCAGAAAATGGAGAAGAGTAGCTTGGAGGTTGGTTTTCACTGAAATCAGATTCAATTAATCATGCTACAGAGGTTTAGAGCACACAATTCCCTCGCTGGCCATAAGCACAGCTGCAGGGTATAAATTCCACTCCAAATCACAGGATCCACCTGGTCTTAAGGCTATGATCTGTCTACTTTAATGGTCATAGACCATCCTATAGGCTTTTTCGAATCCATGGATTACAGCAGATGAATCCAATTGAATCCCGTGCTTAGATTTATCTTAAGGTTATGATCTGTCCACTTTAATGGTCACAGACCATCCTATGGATCTCCTACAAAGCCAGAGTCTCGATTAGAACGGTAAAAACCACTACAGATGCTGCAATTCCCAGGTCACAGACTCAAGGAATCACAGGAGCATCAGATCCAGGGAGATCAGATGGTATCCAAGAGGTCTACTAGTTAAGTGGGTGAGCTTATCTACAACTCCTCTACAGAAATCCGATTGATCACCAAATGGAACCAAAGGAAATTTAAATCTAATTAAAGCATTAAAAACAAAATTATCATTGCAAACAAGGTTACTTTATAATGGAAATACTCTCAAATCTGTAGTCTGTGCAGCTAGGAACCTACAGTAGCACTCTTAACCTCACCTAATTACATATCTAACTTCACTCCTCGCTACTCCAAGGGACTTAGCCAACCATGGTTGGGCTAATGGAGGGAAATGGAATTGCTCTGCAGGCGCTAATCTCTAAAATTTTAGCTCAGATCTTGATCCCCCCCAATGGCAATTAGGGATCTCTATATATAGCTTTCTCCTCTATTTTTCTCGCCAAAAATCCCTTCTAGAAGGTCGTTAGAGTTTGTTAGAGTTCTGTTAAAGCATGTGAGTCGGTTAGGGCTTTCTAGGGCATCTTCTGAAACCGTCGTGTCGATGACAAAGTGCTTAGGATTGCGTGCAATGGGTCACTGAAGTACAACGTGTGCTCAGCTGAATTTCTGAGAAGTTCTGCACACGATTTTGACAGGTTCAGGAAGTTTTCGACAGGTTGGAATCAAGCATTTTGGTCATTTCGCTAGGTTCTCAGATTCGTTCGATAGTTTTCGATAGGATGAATCTTCGCTTGGAGTTCCAGCCTTCTCCGCCCTTGGTTTGGAGTATTCGATAGGTTGGAAAAGCTCTTCGACAGGTTGAAAAAACATTTCGACAGGTTCCGTTCTTCAATCTGCCATTTCAATAGGTTTGCTTTCAGTCTTATCGAAAGGCTCAATCACCCTTCGATAGGTTTTGTTCCAGCATTCTCATCTCGATAGGTTCAAGAAACCATTCGATAGGTTCCTTTGACTCTTCATGCAGGTTTTTGATAAGAGGGTTTCTTCTTTCCTTTCAGCTGCTCAATAGGTTCTGAGATCCTATCGAACTCCTTAATCCACACGAATTCATCCTTCTTCATCCTTCAGATCTTATCGAAGACCTCTTCAATTGCATGAATTCCCCCTTTCTTTGCTTTCAGCTCCTATCGACGTCTTCAGGTGACCAATCGATAGGACGTTCTCAACCAGTTTTCACTTCCTTCTCCTCGCCCTGCTATAGCCATGCGCTCCAAAGGTCCAGTGATGTGCTACCCTCTGGTGTGCAGTTGCTAGGTTTGTCTTGTGTTGAGAGATAGCTCCTTTTTAGGCATTCTTAAGTTGTTTTCTGCATTAGTACCTTCTTTTATTGTTGTTTACAAAATTCACTTGACAAGAGCTTATTAGTGTGCTCATAGGTCTATCAATGGTCAGATTATAGGGTAAAAAGTGGCATTTTTCACCACTTAATAGTCATTACTCGTGTCGGTGGTCACGAGTTTGGAGTGATTCGATCCTTCTATTAGAGAGTGTCGAGTCTAATTAGCAAACCATTCTAATATACTAGTGCATGCCCTACAACGGGGCTGGTAAGGTTGAACGATACAAGGGGAATCCCACGGGCATTCCCATCCCTCAAGGCCAAGGCCGAGGTGAATGTTATACGAGTTAATATTTTCTTGCCGAGGGTCATCCTCTTCCCATGTTAAGCATAAGTGCTCTCCACTACCTTGTAAAGCTACTATGTGAAATCTTCGTCGTCAGTGGATTTCCAATCTTCTACTCATGGGTAGAGTCCTGGGGTTCTTCTCTACTTACCACCGTAAATTCCTCAGTGTCGAACATGGGCTGGACTCCTTCGGGCGGTTTATCAATATTGTTGTTTAAATTGGTTAAATCATTAAACGCTTTAGTCATTTGTTCAATTTCTAACTCTTGGTGTCTAGTGAAGGGCACTTCCTTATGCTTCGGCACATCTACTTTCTCAGTGATCCTATAGGCGAAGTAGTCATTTAGAGACCATTTTGGTGAGGTAGGGGAAAAGTTAGCTTGCGGGCTGTCCGATTGGTAACCTAATCCTATGTGCTTACGTACTTGTGTTGGGACAATGGGTCCTATATGACCTTGCTTATTTTTACCAAGTCTGGTGTGGGGAAGATATCAAACTTGGTACATAAGGTCCCATCATTTTGTTGTGTTAGGGTTAATAACATAGTGCGTAATCGTGGGATTTATGACGATCCTATTGCGGTGATGTGCTCGCTAACAAAAATTGAGATTCGCCACTCGGAGCTTTTGGTGTCCTGGGAAACCTATATCATTTTTATGAGCACTGAAGTGCCAAAAATATGACTCTGAATCCGGTCCACACCAAAGGTTCTTGGGTAGGGGCTTCGGTTATCAATCGGAAAGGTGTTAGAGGCACTCGAACAACCCGCTTAATGAGGCCTCTACTTATGACTAAAATGAAAAAAAAATAAAAATAACACAAAGGTCTTCTTCTTGCCCAAAGGGCCCTAAAATCCTATTTGTGCCCCTCCGTCCCTACTGAAAAGTCGATGGCGTAATGGCACAAATGTGAGGATGGAAGAAGAACTGAAAGAGATAGGAAAAGAAAGGAGAGAGACGGAGCCCTCGGGTCCTTGTTGTACTGTTGGAGAGCCTTACGTAGGCTTGCTTTTGATGAGCTCTTGAAGGCTAGAATGACTTGAGAATGAGTTCTAACTCTTAGGGGAGATGGCTAAGAGGTAGAGGGAGGGTGCTAGGGTAGAACACACACCTAACCTAGGGGCTTTTCATAAAGGCAAGGGTGGGAAAGAGGTTTCGAATTCTAATTTTTATATGGGGATCTGCACCAAAGGGAGAAAGATCTTCTCACTTAAGCTCTTTCTCTCTTAGTAAAAAATTCTCAACCCTTAAACCAAAGAGAGGGGGGCTCTATTTATAGGAAAAGGGTAGATTAAGAGTGTTTAGATGCTAATCAAGGTTAGAAATTAGGTAATCTAGCATCTAAGGTTTCCTAGAGTTTCAAGGGTTTAGAGAAGTGTGAAGTTGGGCTTTAATGGTGGATGATGGGTAAATGGTTTAGATCATTTATGGGTTGCAAATTGGTGTTAAAAGGGTGCAATAAAGCTATCAAAACACACCCCAAGGACTGAGGTGGTCAACAAGTCAGACCCTAGCTTCGAAATTTGAGGTAAAAAAATATAGTTACTGTTCATATGCCTGGCGCAACTATTAGTTGCACTAGGCATATGAACAGTAAAACAATGGGTGAGAATTCCTAGAAGTTACAAGCCCGCAGGGAGCGAGGGGACCCATTTATACCTGGCACAACTATTAGTTGTGCCAGGCCATTTCTAGAGGAAAAAGGCCTGACGCAGCTATTATTTGCGCCAGGCAAATTATGGGGGAAAATGGCTTGCGCAACTATTAGTTGCGCCAGGTAAAAATTCCTCTAAAATAGCCCAATTTTCAAATAGTCATAACGTTTTATATATAATCCTGATTGAGGTGATTTTTAGATTGTTGGAAAGCTAGAGAAGTCCTCTTTCGAATGGTGTATAACTCAGCTCCTGAAGAGGTCTGTGTAAATTTTGGCACTCCTCTTAACCCCTGCTCGAGAGGGTTTGACACTGGTCTGGGAAAAGGTTCTAATAGGTTTGGGAAGGTTAGGATTGATTCCTAAGGGTTTGGAAAGGTTCTTAAGGGTTCAGAAAGGTTCCTAAAGGTTTCATACATGCCATCAAAAGCTCGAAAGTGCACCTCTCTTGAAATATGTTTCGATCTGGCCTTGGGCCAAATTTGGGTGTCTACAGATGCCCCTCTTTGGTATCCGATCACTAATGATCGAATGCCAAAGATGGGAAACATCCAAAGAGGCCCAAGGCATTACTGACGGGTCTACTGCATTTAGAACAAACTTTAAATATCAGATGAGTAACATGGTGAGAAAATAAAAGCCCTGCATGACAGGCCAAACATTCATTTCTCAAAGTAAACGGTCCCCAAGCGCTTATCGACATTACTGGGCATAACTGAGGTGGAACGAATTGTGAATGTCCTGTATGCCAGGCCAAACATTCGCTTCTCGAGATGATTTGAAGGTATTTGATGTTTAAGATTCATTCTGAATATAACAACTTTGCAAGTAAGAGGGGTGATCGACCTACATTCAAAGATAGGCGTGAAGTAAACATACGCAAGACTCCACAATTTGTGTCCAATCCTACGAGGCATTTGATTACCCCATCTGACTGTTCGCGGGTGCCCCTGCCTAAGGCAGGGTTCAAAATCTTTGGGTGAATCCATCGATCCCAAAGTTTATTTAGCATGACTATCCGAGCGGAGCAAATAGAGGTCACAACACTTATTGGGGAGTGCGCGCCATTTTTAAAAAACGTGCCCCAGACCTACATGACCTACAGCATCCAACTTCAAATACTCCTGAACAGATTCAGCCATACACTGGGTATCTCCCAAAAGGGACACCCAATCCTGGTCTCTGCCAATAATAATTATAAACATCATTTAACTATGCATAATTATGCACCCATCAGGGGAGATAAGCAACAAAGGCGATGGAAGCCTCGACCTGGACCTGCTCGGGTACAATTTATGAGAATAAACAACCATCATACGGATACCTAGACACATGGCGTATACTTTATAGGGATACTGCTACAAATACAGGTTTTAAGCCTGCAGAAAATAAAGGGGAAATGAACCCTTCTGGAGGCATGGTTGTACATAGTTTGATTTATGCGTAATCTCATTCTCAACAGGTTGGTCTCAACCAATGATTGACCTTTTCCAATGGAGTTATCCGAACCTCGAACCCTGTAGGGTGCGCGCCCAGACTGTGCCGACCAAGAGTCCACACCTCCGAAAAGTTCATGAAAAATCTTAAGCTTAGACTCTCACGTTCATATGAATCAAAGACAGAGCGCTTAGCTCAACAATTTAGCAGTGGAATCATCCTGACTCTAACATTGACTGTCTGATCATGATTGACACCGTTGCTCCTACTTTAAAGTAGGATCCATGGATCCAAGGCGAACCTTAGACCTAGGAGATTTGTTTTGTACGGCTGTGTTGCCGATAAAATATTGACATTTTACCGTATTGAAAGCATGCCTGCGCGTGGCTGTGCATGAAAAGTTCACAGATTTCTTTTTTTCTTTTTCAAAATAATTTTCATTCTCCCTCTTTTTTTTTTAATAGACCTGACATTGGTGGCGGGATGCTTCATCTGATTTTTCCATCACTGAGAAGTTGCCTGCTTCGAGGCTTTGGACCGTGTGATATTCCTACACATTCTCGAGAAAATGTTAGTCCCTTTTTTTTATTTATATAAGTAACAAATGCATCCTAATTAATAGAAAGAGAAATAAACTTTTACCTATATATTTTTTACTTTTTAAGATTTATATATATTTTTTAGATTTTATCTTCAAAGATTTTTATTCTTTTTCTTTATTTTTGACATGGAAGTACGATGCTGTAACTATGTAGAAAGAGTAGAATTTTATGGATTTTTATTTTTCAGAGATTTTTGTTCTTTTTCTTCATTTTTGAGATGAAAGTAAGATGCTGTAACTATGTACATGAGAAAGAGGATAAATATATACATACATTTTTTGTATTTGGATTTTTCTTGATTTTTTTGTTCTTCTTTTCCTTTTTATGATGCCTTATCAATGAGGTGAAATCACGGGTCCCATTTGAGCATAGCTGAACCCTTTCATATGGTCGGGCTTGAGTGATTTTCAGCAATTTCACTAAGGCCGGAACGTCAATCCCTTTTGGCTGAGTCAAACATTTCTCCTTACCTTGAGTCATATGTTTGACAAAGCAGTTTCACAAAAACAATTCTGGTCGGAGCCCGTCTTGAACTAACATGTGCGGCCCTATGAGTAACATGCAGCTCTAGTCCCTCGCTTCGGATAGTGGTATGCATCTCTTCACCCTGTGGAAAGCACTAGTCCCTCGCTTCGGATAGTGGCATGCATCTCTTCAGGCCAACCAAGCCAACCAACGTGTGTGGTCCACGCGACCAGCACACTTGGAGTAACATGCAGCTCTTCATGCTCTCCAAACCAAGCATCGTGTGTGGCCTACACGACCAGCACACTTCCGCTCCAGGCCCTCAGCTAGTGTGCACCACTGCGTCCCACATAGCCCTTGAATGCCCACGTGAGGTCACCGACCCATGTGCACCGCGACGCCAGCACGGGGCCACATGGTAACCTCACCCTAGGTGACACATGGCATCGCTGCAACGCCGCATTGCTGCAGCGATGTTCTAGGCCCACCCCTAACCTAGAAAGCACATGCGCTCGTCCTGCAACGCAAGGCCCCATGTGTGGGAGAATAGCTCCACAGCTCCCTTCCCCCTATATATGGTCCAAAGACCAATTTAGGCAAAGTAGCAGAAAACCCTAAAACCTATTGGTTTGACATACCACCATGGCACACGACCTCCTGCTCGTGACACACACCTGCAAAGGTGGTGTCTTGCCATTAATCATGGCACATGATCCTCTGACCGTGGCACCCAGTGTCATCCTCCAAGCCCACATGGCTTGCGAGGTCACGCATCAGCGTTCCTCGCGTCCGTGTCGCGTCCGCATCGTGACCACATCACGAAGCCCTCATGGCCTCATGTTCAACATAGCATTGTGTCGCGACCATGTCGCGTCCGTGTCGCGACCATGTCGCAAGGCCCTCATGGCCTCATGTCGCATGCCCTCATGGCACCACATGGCGTACCCTCATGGTACCACATCACGTCTAAGTCGTGACTGTGTCTCGTGTTCACTCGACACCATATCGGGTCCGTCATTGCACCCGAATGTCGCGTGCCCTCTTAGCACCGCATCGCTTGCCATACAAGCCAGATGTCGCGTGTCCTCTTATCAATGAATTCAAACCTTTCCTCTAATTCTTTTTTCTTTCTTTTTTATCTATCTCCTTTTTTACCCGCGGCACCCTTTCGGGTTTTCACCACGTCCATGGGTTTAGCTCTCTTACCCCAAGCGCCCTTTCGAGTTTTCACCTGGTCCGCATAAACTCGCTGTTTTTACTCTAGCGCCCTTTCGAGTTTTCACTACGTCCATCTTGCTTTGAGCTTGTATTTTTATTTAATTTTTTCTTTTTATTTCTTTCATTTTTTTTCAAAGTCCATGACATAGACGTCGATTCCGTCATTGCCGGCTGGACAGGATTTAGTTTCGTCTCACAACTCGGCTCGTGTTGACTAAACATATACTATGACTTCTTGTGAACCTAAAAAGAGGGCTTCCTTCAGGGTGTAGCTTGGCCATGGGTTAGGTTAGGATTTGAAGGTATGCTGGGCTAAAAGGGTTTCCTTGATACGGCTTCCGTTTTCTCAACATACTTCCTTCCTTGGGGGTGTTTTACTGTACATGCCCCGTGATTCTTCTACCTTTTTTTTTCCTTCTTTTTGCTCCATTTCAGGTAATCTCTTTTTGAGGTTTTGCTTTTCCAATTTTTTTGATTTTCTGATAGTAATTATACTTCCTCTCTTTTTTTGTATACGTACACACTTTTTATTTTTTCGAGAAGGGGTTTATTGAAAGAAAGGCCCAAGCTTGAATGGGGTAGCAAAGGATATCATCATTTTTAGGGATGCTTTTTGGCTATTGTTCTTGGAATGATGATCTTTTTTGGGTTCTTAAGCAGTCACGTATCTGTTTCACCAATACTTACCTTGTCACGATAGACTAAGCATAGATCCGTCGGACGTATCTAGCGTTGATGGGCTCAGGAAGATGATCTCTATCCATGGTGGCGAGGCGGATGGCATATCTCGGTAGCACCTCTTGGACGACGTAAGGTCCTTCCCAGTTCGGCTTGAATTCTCCTCTCAGATCGGCATGGAGGGATGGGAAGATCTTCTACACAATGTCTCCTACCTTT
Source organism: Chloranthus sessilifolius (assembly GCA_021018995.1). Lineage (NCBI taxonomy): Eukaryota > Viridiplantae > Streptophyta > Magnoliopsida > Chloranthales > Chloranthaceae > Chloranthus > Chloranthus sessilifolius. Next base: position 93,069,199 of record CM037593.1, read on the forward strand.
AGATCTCGACCACGGACACATTTATTGTAAGCGCATGCGATCCACCCCTGGTAGACTTGAGTGTGACACAAGGCTAGGAGTCTCTTCTCGTCCAATAAGTTCAATTGTTTGAAGCGGGATCTCTCTCTCTCTCTGCTTTGGATAAGCCTGATTCCATAAGGATTCGGAGTGAGGATACTTCAACCTCAATCGATAGGACGGCCTCGGTTCCATACACAAGGGAGAATGGTGTTGCCCTGTAGCAGTACAGATTGATGTTCTATAGGCCCACAAAGAAAATGGCAACATTTTGCTCCAATCTTGATAAGTGACGACCATTTTCTCAAGGATGTGGATGACCGTCTTATTAGCAGCTTCCACGGCTCCATTAGTTTGAGGCCGATAAGGTGACGAGCAATGGTGCTTGATTTTGTATTGCTCGTAGAAGGCTCGGATGCGCTTATTCCTAAAGTTCATTCCATTGTCCGTGATAATATCCTTGGGTACTCCAAATAAGCACACATTATTACTCTTGAGAAATTTCTCAACGTGACTCGCCGTGATGTTGGCATATGACGTCGCTTCTACCCACTTGGTGAAGTATTCAATGGCGACGAGGATGAACCGATGTCCGTTTGATGATTTCAGATTAATCATTCCGATGACGTCAAGGCCCCAAGTAGCAAATGGCCAAGGAGTGGTCATCCAGTGAAGATCGGTGGCAGGAGTGTGTATCAGACTAGAATGCTCCTGACACTTATAACATTTCTAAACATGTTTGCAGCAATTTGATTCCATAGTGGTCTAAAAGTATTCCTATCGTAGAATTTTCTTAGCAAGCATGCGATCACTGACGTGGGCTCCGCATACTCCCTCATGGATCTGCTTTATGATATTGATCGTTTCACTTTCTGTAAGGCACCTGAGTAAAATATTATTGTACAATCTCTTATAAAGGCATTCCCCACAAATGACATAGCCTGCCGCTAGACGTTGAATAGTTCGTCGGTCCGTCTTGGATGTACCCTCAGGGAAAGTTAGTGTCTCGAGGAAATTCTTGATATATGAGAACCAAGGTGGATCATCATCAGGCTTTGTAAGTTCCTCAATATGGAGGCAAAAGGCCGGCTTATTCCTCTGCTCGATCATGATCGACTTCATCTCAGCACCATACGGGATTTCTATCATTGATGCCAACATCACTAGTGCGTCGGCGAAGCGATTCCTTATTCGGGGGACATATGAGAATGTCACATCTTGAAAGCAAGCTATCAGATCCTCGAGGTGCTCATGGTAAGGGATCAGTTTCTTATCTTTCATCTTCCAGTCACCATTCGTATGGCATATAATCAACTGTGAATCGTCGAACACCTGTAGGTGAGTTACATTTAGATTGATAGCTGCCTGTAGACCAGCGGCACAAGCCTAGTACTCAGCCATGTTGTTAGTGCAAGGAAAGTTGAGCTTGATAGAGACTGGTACATGGGATCCTTTTGATGAGATTTGAATGGCACCAACTCTCTGCCCTTCTGCATTGGCTGTCCCGTCAAAGTGCATTACCCATGATTCTTCTGCTTCTTCTGTATCGTCTTCTGTCATGAAAAGGATGTCCTCATTGGCGAACTCAATTCTCAAAGGGTCATAATCTGGCAAAGGATTGTCGGCAAGATGATCAATGAGTGCCTGCCCCTTAATCCACTTCTGAGTGACGTACGTGATATCGAACTCAGATAATAAGAGCTGGCAATGTGCAATCCTCCTTGTGAGGGCCGACTTCTCGAAAAGGTACTTCAATGGGTCTATTCGGGCCAAAAGTAGAACGGCTTGAGATAGCAAGTAGTGGCGGAGCCTTTGAGTAGCCCATACAAGAGCCAGACATGCTTTCTCCATATGAGAATAACACATTTCATAATCAGTAAACCTTTTGCTCATATAGTAAATGGCCTGTTCTCTTCTTCCTATCTCATCATGCTGACCTAAGACAATCCCATCGAAACTTCTATCGTGGAGAGGAAGATTAAGAGTGGTCTCCCCGGTTCGGGTGGTACCAAAATAGGTGGATTGAGGAGGTAGCTTTTGATTTTATTGAATGTTGCCTGACAGTCATCATTCCATTCGACGGGTGAATTCTTCCAAAGTAGCTTGACGATTGGCATACAGATTGGGGTTAGTTACGCAATGAACCAACTAATATATTGTATTCTATCTAAGAACCCTCTAACTTCTTTCTCAGTCGACGGCGGTGGCATTTCTATGACAGCTTTAACTTTGACTTGGTCGACCTCGATCCCTCTCCTGCTTATGATGAATCCCAATAGTTTTTCGAACATGGCCCCAAAAGTGCACTTCTGTGGATTCAGACACAACCTGTACTTTCTTAGCCTCTCAAATAGTTTTTGGAGGTTTACCAAGTGATCGCCTCGCTCCGGTGATTTGGCTATCATATCATCAACATACACTTCAATCTCTCGGTACATCATGTCGTGAAATAGCGTAGTCATGGCTCTCTGGTATGTTGCTTCGACATTCTTCAGCCCAAATGGCATGACTCGATAGCAAAAGGTTCTCCAGGGGATGATGAACGCAGTCTTCTCTCGATCCGCCTCTGCCATCTTAATCTGATTATATCCAGAGAATCCATTCAAAAAAAAAGCATCTCGTGCTTAGAAGTGTTATCGACCAAGATGTCAATGTGCGGCAATGGGAAATTGTCCTTCGAGCTCTCCCTATTCAAATTTCTAAAATCAATGCACATGCGGACCTTTCCATCTTTCTTTGGCATAGGCACGATATTGGCTAGCGACTATGGATATTTGGAGGCCATGAGAAACCCTGCATCATACTGCTTGATGACCTCATCTTTGACTTTCAACATCCACTCGGGACTGAGACGTCTCAGCTTTTGCTTAACAGGCTTCATATCAGGGTAGAGAGGCAACTCATGCTCGACCAAATCAGCGTCCAGACCAAGCATGTTCTCGCACGACCAGGCAAAAATGTCTTGGTATGACTAAAAGAAATTGATCATGCTTTTTCTTTCTTCGGGAGACAGTGACGTTCCGATCTTGGTTATTCTGGGAATCTCCTCAGTCCCTAGATTGATATCTTCTATTTCTTTGACAATGGGGGTAGGGCCATGCTCAAATTTGGCAAACTGCTCAAGGAGCTCATTGGGGAGCTCCTCCAAAGGACTATCCTCGTCTAGACTCGTAACCCCTACCTCTTCTTGTATTTCTATAGGAAAGGGGTTGATTTTATGTGTGATGGATATTTTGATTAAGGAATCATTTTGTGGGACTTTATCTGGAATTTTAAATGATAATTTTTTTGGGTTTTGTATTTTTTCTATGTTTTTGGGGTTATGTATTTTTCCAATGTTTTTGAGATTTTGTATTTTTCCAATGTTTTTGAGATTTTTATTTTCTTCACAACCTAACCCTTGGCAGCGCGAGTCTGTGTATACAAGGTATTGCCTGTCAAGGTCTTCTCTCACTTTTTATAAGTTGTTTTTTTTTGGGAAACAGGTGCCAACTTGTAGGCCACTCTCTACTTCCAGAGTTTGGGGCAAAGATGACCAATTTCATACCTGACTTGCTACCCCGTTACCTTTTTGGATGTAGAAGGCGGGCAAATGTGACTCTTCTGGACCGGCCTCCATCATATTGACCATAGGTTTGTTTGAGGTTTCATCCTCAAACATCAGCAGAGTCCTGTGGTGGTTTACCACCGGAGGAGTTTGTTCAGGTATGGAATGTTGCTCCTCAAATAGGGATAAGGTAGCCAGATCCATTTTGAGGTTGGGAAGGGAGATGTGGGGATTGGTGGGATGGACAGGGGTTGTGTGTTTATGTGGGTTACCCCATTCCTATCAATCTTTATGACCTCAGCGCTGACAAAGGATTCCCTGATGTGTAGCCTAGGACGAAGCTTTTCTTCTATGTTGATTTCTCTTACCCTTGTAGCCGCAGCGACCCTGGCTTTCTCTTTAGCCTCTCGGACCTCTTCCTCTGTGGGCTTGTAACCTAACTCAAATCGGAGTTTCTGCCCTTGGGAATAACTAGCTCTCTTCTGCCCTATAGTCTAGGCCTGAGCCCTCTGCCTTTCTGATAGCCCCACTTATGGAGCATGGCCACTGCTACTTCCATTCCACCACCGATTATAGAAGTGATGTTTCTCGGGGCCTACTGCCGATACCTCATACTCGAAACTGTGGAGGTCGGTGTCTTCCTCAGTATGTGGCACATCCACTACTTTAGGATTTTCAATGTTGTGAGTGGCCTTGTCTTTCTCATCGTGCCCTTCACCAATGATGGTGATCACCTTCTGCTCGGATATGAATTTTAGCTTATGATGGAGGGTAGAAGGTATCGCCCCAACCTCATGTAACCACGGGCATCCTATCAGTAAGTTAAAAGAAGATTTGATATCTATCACTTGAAAAGGTATAGAGAAGGTCATGGGCCCAATTACTAATTCCAGATTGACCTCTCCCATTATTTCTCTTCTTGTATTATCAAATCCCTGAGCGCTAATCCTTGTCGGCCTTAGTATACAGGGTTCCACGCAGATCTTGATGGCAGTCCTCAACTGTCACACATTCAGAGCTGACCCGCTATTAATTAGAACCAAGGGAATTATCATGTTCTTGGATTAAATAATAATGTTGAGGGATTTAGCATGACTATTTCCCTCCTCCGACAGATCCACATCTGAAAATAAAATGGCATTGGGTGCCATCACCTGCCCGATTATTTGCCCGACCTCGTCTGGGCTCACCTGTTGGGACACATGTGCATTCTTTAACGCCCCCATTAGAGCTTGGAAATAGAGTGGGGATGTCATCAGAATATCCCAGACAGTGATATGAGCTGGTATTCTTCTTAACTGGGTATCGAGAATGTGCTTCAGGCTCATCTTCTCAAATGGGTGGACTGCACTATCCTTCTTCCCCTCTAGCTGTGCTGGTGCTGGTGCTGTTGCTGTTGTTATTACTGCCTTAGGCTGTTTCGAGATTCTTCCCGATCTAGTAATGAAGTCCACTGCCCCGTCCCTGCTGCTGCTATCGACATTAGCATTGGTTTGCTCATAGCTCAGCGGGACCTGATGTGGATCATAGGTTGGTCCTGAGAGCTAGAATGGTATGGCTACCGACACCTGAAGTGTATGTATTGATGGCTCTGGGAGGGTAAGTAAGACCTGGCTTATTTCAGTGATGGATGGGTGGGTGGAAAAATTAGGCCTGGTAGAGGTGGTGAAGCTTAACGATGGTTGTATTGGGGGTAGTGGGGTGGGCGTAGTCCATTAGTAGTTGATGGTTGCGGGTGGAGGATTGGGGGTTTGATGGGCCATTGGAGAATTAACGAGGATGGTAGAATTTATGGGTGGTTGAAATGGGGATAATGGGGTGGGTGTAGGCCATTGGTAATTGATGGGTGCGAGTGGAGAATTGGGGGTCGGATGGCTTATGGGGTAATTCAAGGGGGTGGTGGAATATGGTTGATACACACTTATTTATACATAGTTGATGGGGGTGGGTGATGAGAAATAGGACCTAAGATCTATGGGTTCAACTGTTGGTGTAGGGGTAGGAAAATAATCTACCAGATTCAGGGGCTCAATCACCTCAATTTTTCTTTCTTCTTGGTCTCGCTACCTTGGGACCACAAAATTTTCTCTGTTACTAATGTAATCAGAGGGGTCAAATTCATACTCTTCCTCACTTTCCTCTACCATTCCTATGGTGGGTCTGGGACCTGCTACTCCGGTAGGGTGCGGTGGCAGAGGCACTTGGTGAATATTTGCATGCTGGTTTGCTTGGGTGGGTGCAGGAGGAATGATCTTTCCAGCATCGATTAAGTCTTAGATCGCATGCTTCAATGGGAAGTAGCGATCCGTCGGGTGACCCAGACCCTTGTGGAAATTACAATGAGTATTCGGGTCAAAATTATATGGAATCGGATTAGGAGGAGGTCGTGGTGGGAGTGCAGTTACTAATCCCTTTTCAATTAATAAAGGTAAAAGTACACTTAAAGATTATCCCAAGGACGTAAAAACATGATCATAACAGGCTCTCCTTTTCGAAGTCATTTGTACCCCCTGTCCCTTCCCTGCTCTCTGTACTGGCCCTGGTCTGATGGGGGCTGGTTGTGCCCCCTTAAACTAAAAGGGGACTACATTGTTATTGGGCCTGGTATTGATCACATTCTGCACATCTGCCCCTGCCCTCCTGTCGTTTCTCTGTTCAACAAACCTTCTAACCTCGCTAGGTCCCCTTGAAGCATTCTTGTTCAACCGCCCTCCTCTGATGGCATCCTCACAGTGGTTGGCGTTCTTTACCAAGTCAATAAAACTGGACTGCTATTGGTATACAAGAAAATAAGAAATCACTGGCAGAGTGTTCTTTGAAATCATCTTTATCTGCACATCGTCTGGTATTCTATTTTTGACATGAGTTGCCAGTGCTCTCCAATGCCCCAAATAGTCACTGAAGGTCTCGTTGAGACTCTGTTTCAATCGATCTAAATCAGACTTGCGTGGTTCAATATCAGTATTGTAGACATACTATTCTTAGAACAAATGCGTCAAGTCTTTCCATGTCTTCATCATGGACGGTTCAAGAGATGTGAACCACCTCAGGGCCGGACCGGTCAAGCTTTTCTGGAAGACTTTTATTAGCAGTCTCTCATCCCCGCGTACTGGCACATGTCAACACAATAGGACTTGAGGTGTGCAATTGGGTTGTCTGTGCCATTGTGCTTGTCGAATACTAGCATTTTTAATTTGGGGGGCAGGGGGACCTCGGCAAACAGACACAAATCCATGAAATATGTGGTGTGGATTTCTGCACCACCCATCTTTAATAATTATTTCTGGATCTTGTCTAGTTGCTCCCTTAACTATTCTGATTCTTTGGACATGGGGGCCATTTTTCAACAGCCGACTGGGACTCGCTCTGTGCTATTGGGGGTGGGGTTGCTACCGGTGGAAGATTAATAGTGGTCATTGCCCTGACATAGGCACCACTGTTTTTGATCTCATCCTCCTCATACTGCTGATCTATGTAAGGTGCAGTGAGGACGGGGTTCTCATATTGTTGTTGCATGGACTGGGTGGGGCCTGATGGGGCCATTGGATATGGGGAAGGTTTGGATATGGCCTTGGGGTATGGGACCATGGGAAAATTGGGTCTAAAATATGGCATGGGTTTGACCTAGTTGTGAAGGTTTGGAGTGGGTGAAATTTTGGGGGTATTGTGAAGGGTATGAGTATGGGGCTTGGGCCATGGGCCCAGGGTAGGTTTGGGCTATAAGGCCTTGGTCGGTTTGGGCTTGGGTAAAGGTTGTGGGATTCGGGGGATCTCATCCCATTAAGCCTTGATGGGTATGGCCCATTGGGCTTTGGAGGGCTTGGGCCATGGGCCATTGGTGTGTATGGGTATGGGCCTGGGTCAAATGGGTTTGGGCCATGGGCCTTTGGGGTATGTGGCCCTGGCCCACTGGGTTTTGAGGGGTATGGGCCATGGGCCATTGGTGGGTATGGGCCATGGGCTCTTGGAGTAATTTGGCTTGGGGCATGGGCCCTAGATGGGTTTGGGCCATGGGCCCTTGGGGTATATGAATCTGGCCCACTGGGTTTTGAGGGGTATGGGCCATGGACCATTAGAGGGTGTGGGCTTGGGCCAAATGGGTTTGGGCCATGGGCCCTAGATGGATTTGGGCCATGGGCCCTTAGAGATCATGGGTGGTGTGGTTTTGGGCTAATGGGCCTTGGGGAATATTGGCGATGAGATTTTGGATGGTGTGAATTATGGGGGGTTGATGGGGATCATGGGAGAGTGAAGCTGGAGGTTGGCTAAGGTGTTGGATGGGTTCATGGGTGTGTGGTGTGGATGAGGGGAGGTATTTTGGAAAGCCTTCCATAAGAAGTAGGCTTGAAACATCTCCTCCACAATGGTCGTGGAAGGAAGATTGGGTATGGATGGAATGGATGGGGGAGGAGCATTGGGCATGGTGCCGGTATAATCGGTCATGACCATGGCATGTGATGGGATATGGGGTGGATTGGAGAGTTGAGGTGGGGCAAAAGATGGGGAAGGATTAGGGATGTTTAGAGATGATGATTGGTGGGGTGTGGATGTTTGGGAAAAACAGGGTGTGGCCTTGGTAAAAATGGGCATGACCCGGATAGGATGGAGGTGACATAGGTAAATGAGGGCGGATTGGGCCTATATGGGGAAGGTGGAAAATGGGGCATGGGTGTGGATGTGGAAATTTGGGTTGGGTTCATCATGGATGGGGGCGGGAAGTATGTTGGGTTTTGAGGGGATGTGGATGGAATGGGTGGTTTGTTTGGCATGGATATGGGGGGAAAAGTGGCTTGAGAAAAAGATGGGGAATGAGGGGGTTGATTTGGGATTTTTTGGGAAGTGGTGGTTGGGAAAATGGGGGCACCAAACGGGCCGGTAACAGTAAAAGGGGATAGGGTGATGGAGATGGATGTGAAGGCTTCTTTCAAATGGGAGTGGGTTGGAGAATGTGGCGGGGATGAGTCGGTATCGGCGTAAATCGGGTCCACTACCCACGACACTCTATCGGAACGGGTTGGGTAAGGGTGCCTTGGAAAAGGCCCAAAAATTCTCCTCCTTCTCCCTCTACGGGACGATGGAGGGCAAGATGATACCGTTGTGCCGACACCACAAAGATTCTATTTTTAGGTTTTTAATTTTTTAATAATTAAAAATTTTTTGGAAATTATTTTTTTATATAGAAAACAAAGGTTTCGAGGCCTTAGAATTCCCGTCTCGAGTGGCTTTTGTACCCTAACTTGAGACTTGCGGCGACGATTCCGATGCGCTTCAAAAGAATCAAAGGAAGACCTTTGATCTATTGAAGGAATGAAAATCAAGGCAAACAACTCGATCCCCCGGAATGAGCCAAAAAGAAGTTGCCTTCTTTTGACTGACAGGAGCATATTGGGTGTCAGAGATGGCTGGGCTTAATCAGAGGTACTAAACACGCTAATCGTGGGACTCGGGATGTGGAAAAAGGCCACAGAATCGGGCTGGACTGCTCAGAACAACACTAGCGCAACTAATACATGTGCCAGAGTAAAATTTTCCTAAATAAGGCTGGCACAACTATTAGTTGCCCCAGTGCATTTTTGGGGATTTTTGCATTGGCGCAACTAATACTTGCATCAGGCAAAATTGGATTTCCAGAATGCTTGATAGTAGTAGTTTCAGCCTGAATTAAGTCACTTTTTGGCTTTTTTGTAAAAGCTAAGCTTCCGAGAATTGATTGATTTTATATGATCGATTCTCTCCTTAACGCACCTGAAGGGTTTGAGTCCGGTATAACTCACTAACGCGCTCCCCAATGGGTTTTAAGCTTGTGGGAATGGGAACCCACCAGATATACCTCCGGCGCAAGCGCCTTCTCAGATACTAGGTGGGATGGGACGTTTTTGGATCATCACCACTAGGGGCTGCCACCATACTATGACCCGAGTAGTTGTATGTGTGCCTAAACCCAACCCTTTTAAAAATCTAACCAGCACAGACAAATTGATTAAGTTCCCTAGCTTGGTTCAATTTTAATTTTTTTCAAAGCTTTATTTTTATGAAAGTTTTCTTTAGTTCAAAGACTAGGGGTGATGATCCCGTTCTACCACTACAGGCTGGCGTCCATTGTCGGAATATGTTTGCACAAGTAGGCCCGCCAATCGGCTAAGGCACTTTAAATGACAGAAAATTAAAGAAATTGAAAGACGATGCTCAAGTAGGCCCACCAATCGGCTAAGGCACCAAAAATGACAAAAATGTAAAGGAAATTAAAGACTATGTGTAAGTAAGCCTGCTGATCGATTTAGGCATGTAAATGGCGGAAAAGTAGGGGTGAGAAAATAACAAAATTTTAAAAATCAGCAAAAATGGTTAGTAAAATAAAAAGAAATGGCCAAATTTCAAGGAGAAACTCTAAAAGCTATCCCCAGCAGAGTCACCATCTGTGCAACCGTGGGATTTGTGACGATCCCATTGCGACGATGCGCTTGCTAACAAAAATATAGAGTCGTCACCCAGAGCTTTTGGTGTCCCGGGAAACCTATATAATTTTTATAAGCACCGAAGTACTAAAAATATGACTCTCAATCCGGTCCACACCAAAGGTTCTTGAGTAGGGGCTTCGGTTATCGATCAGGAAGGTGATAGGCACCCGATCAACTCGCTTAATGCGGTCTCTACTTATGGCCAAAATGAAAATAAAATAAAAATAACAGAAAGGTCTTCTTCTTGCCCAAAGGGCCCTAAAATCCTATTAGTGCCCCTCCGTCCCTACCGAAAAGTCGGCGGCGTAACGGCATAAATGTGAGGATGGAAGAAGAACCAAAAGAGATAGGAGAAGAAAGGGGAGAGCCGGAGCCCTCAGGCGCTTGTTGCACCGTTGGAGAGCCTTGCATAGGCTTGCTTTTGATGAGCTCTTGAAGGCTTGAATGACTTGAGAATGAGTTCTAACTCTTAGGGGAGATGGCTAAGAGGTAGAGGGAGGGTGCTAGGGTAGAACACACACCTAACCTAAGGGCTTTTCATGAAAGGCAATGGTAGGAAAGAGGTTTTGAATTCTGGTTTTTATATGGGGATCTGCACCAAAGGGAGAGAGATCTTCTCACTTAAGCTCTTTCACTCTTAGGCAAAAATTCTCAACCCTTAAACCAAAGGGAGGGGGGATCTATTTATAGGAAAAGGGTCGATTAGGAGAGTGTTTAGATGCTAATCAAGGTTAGAAATTAGGTAATCTAGCATCTAAGATTTCGTAGGATTTCAAGGGTTTAGAGAAGTGTGAAGATGGGCTTTAATGGTGGATGATGGGTTAATGGTTTAGATCACTTCTGGGTTGCAAATAGGTGTTAAAAGGGTGCAACAAAGCTATCAAAACACACCCCAAGGACTGAGGTGGTCAACAAATGAAACCCTAGCTTAAAAATTTGAGGCAAAAAAAACAATTATTGTTCATATGCCTGACACAACGATTAGTTGCGCCAAGCATATGTACAGTAAAATAGTGGGCGAGATTTCCTAGAAGTTGCAAGCTCGCGGGGAGCGAGGGAACCCATTTATACCTGGCGTAACTATTATTTGTGCCAGGCCAGTTCTGGGGGAAAAAGGCTTGACACAACTATTAGTTGCGCCAGGCAAATTATACGGGAAAATGGCTTGGTGCAACTATTAGTTGCGCCAGGCAAAAATTCTTCCAAAATAGCCCAATTTTCAAATGGTCATAACTTTTGATATATAACTCCGATTGAGGTGAATTTTATCTTGTTGGAAAGATGGAGAAGTTATATTTCCAATGATATATAACTCAGCTCTTGAATAAGTATATATAAATTTTGGCACTCCTCTTTCCAACCACTGCTCGGGAGGGTTCGACATTAGTCCGAGAAAGGATTCTAATGGGTTTGGGAAGGTTAGGGTTGATTCCTAAGGGTTGGGGAAGGTTCCTAAGAGTTCAGGAAGGTTCCTAAGGGTGTCATGCATGCCATCAAAAGCTCAGAAGTGCACCTCTCTCGAAATGTATTGCGATCAGCCTTGGGCCAAATTTGGGTGTCTACATAGAGTTTGGCGAGGTCTGGGCCAGCCTCTCTTCTCATTATTTTTTGTCGATGTGTTAGGGGTGAACTAGGATGGGTAGGGGGACAGACTTCTGAAATAGTTGTCTCATCAGGGATTCGAGTCTTCTAAATATGACCTGTGTTCAATACATAATCATGAGCAATTGATATGCTTGACGCATAATCAGTACCCATCTCCTAGAGGGGCGCATCAGCATATATACGGATGATGGAGTTCTCGTATGAGAATTTGATGCATTGATGATATGTGGACAGGACAGCCTTCATCGACTCTAGCCATTTCCTTCCTAAGATAAGATTGTACGTACTAGCAAAATCAGAAACATGGAAGGTAACGTCTTTCGTTAAAGGGCCAAGGCGAGCCTGGAGTTTAATAGTTTCTTTCACAAAATGATGCGAGCTGTCGAAGGCTATGACTGACATGGCCGAGGGCCTGACGTCTTGCTCTGTGTGTTCGAGCATCTTTAACATTGTGAGAGGGCAGATATTGAGTCCCACTCCCGTATCAACCAATACATGGGGTACAGAGAAGCCTCTAATTATGACCGTGAGATATATGAGAGCTGCACTTCCGCGAAGTGACTCTCTAGGCATGCCTGCATCTGTGAATGTTAGTGTTAAAGGTTGCGCCATGACTGAGGCGATTTGATGAAGCTCATCTTGGGTCGTGTCCTCGTCTACTTATGTGTCCTCAAGTGTGCTTATCAACAGTCGGTCATGGTCGGGCGATTTCTTGATGAGTTTTAATATGGATATCTGGGCCAAAATATTTTAGAGGTGTCGCAGCAGATCATATTCTTATCCTAGCTCGAGTGCCACTTCTTTGCCTAGCCGATGAGCCTTAGGGGCAGGTGGTTGGAGTGGTTGAGGTGCAACAATTGGTGGAGGGATGATGTGAGGTGGGGGTGGCAAGCTAACCTCTCTTTCTCACATGCTTCCCTCTGGTGATTGTGCGCTCGTGAAATCTTTGTTTCGAGGGAAAGGAGGAGGCGGATAATTGGTTCCTGACTCTAGAATTGGGCATGTGGTTGTTGGCCGAACCTGGAATGACTCGACATTCATGTATTTGTGAAGCGAGTGAAGTTAGAGGTAGGGACGTGGGCCTCCATGTCGTGGTTCCAAGGTGGGAGGTACTGCGTGTAATCCTTCTCTTCCAGGAAAGCAGAGACCTATGTCTCGTGTGGGTCGGGGTGATCTTCTCGCTCACTTTCTCCTACATTCAGTAAACACTCAGTGTTTATTTCTTTCTCTCGGCTCGGAGTCTTTCGAGTGACACTTTCTACCCACACGGCAACTTGGGCTGTAGTCTAAAGAACGTGATCTCCGTACTCAGGTTCAGAATCAAACAAAGGAGTGGTAATGGCATTGGTTCTGGTGGGTGACGATGGAGGAATGGTCTCCTAGCCCTAAAGGAATGGACTCGTATCTGAGTGAATTTCAGGTATGGAGGGGGGCTCGACGGGGTGATTCGAGTGATCATGGCTGAGGGGTGTAGGGGTAAGGAAGTTCTCATGGTGGGGGGACGGGCAAAAGTGGCGAAAGGTTGGATGCGAGTGATTAAGGTAGAGGGCTGGAAGAAAGGTTGACTATGGAGATCCACCGTAGTGACCTGGGCCGGTGTCCCTTGGTTGTGGTTAGGCATGGGTTTGTTTATGATCCCTAAATTTTGTTGGGGTTGGTTATTATTAGGATTGGGATTCCTAAGTGCTTCCTAATCAATTTCACTTTGGTCGTTCATGTCATAGAGTACGTCCCTGAGGATCCAACAATCTTCTAGGTTGTGCCCTGCATACCGATGGAAGGCACAATATTTAATATAGTCTAGATTTGCAGGCCATGGGCGAGGTCTTTCTTGCAGGAATGAAAGGAGATTTTGAGTGTTAAGGAGGTAAAAGATGTTAGAGATCGTATCAGGCAGAGGGGGATAGTGTTCCCTCCTCAGTTGGTAAGGGCCTCTAGCTGGACCAAAGTTCTGCGGTGGGAGTACATTATTATAATTCGGCACGTGGGCCAGTTACTTATGTGTCGCATTCTAGTTCTGATAGGTGTTAAAGTATTGGTTTCTATTTTGGTATTGGCCTTGATTTTTATTCTAGCCTTGGTTTTGGTTTGCGTATCTTTGTTGACCAGCACTTTAGTTTTGGTTGGTATACCGTTGTTGGTTTTGATTTTGTCCAAAGTTCCACGGTTGAAAGTTCCCATTATTAGAATTTTGTCCTTGGTTGACAACTGTGTTAACTTGCTCAACTCCTGAGGTTTTCTTATTGTTTTTTGATTTCGATTCGTTGGAAGAGCCCACTTTTGACGTGACTATGGATAATGCAAGATCTCCTCCTTTAATGTGTCGCGCTAGTCGGGATGCCCTGGAGTGGAGTGCAGTGAAGTTGGGGCAATCGCTTATGATAAGTGTACTTTTTAGCGGCTCCCTAGTATTGTTGATAATAATGTTAACCGAGTCCTTCTCTTTCATTAAAGTACCGGTCCTAGCAGCAAGTTTTCTCCACCTAGCGACGAAGTCCATAAATTCTTCATCGGGTCCTTTCTTAACCGCCATCAGATAGCTGAGAGTGACTGTCTCTTGGATCAAGTGTTTGTATTGGTCTAGGAATCGACCGACCAGATCATTGAAAGTTTCTATCCTATAAAGTGGGAGTCCCGTGAACCAATCTAAAGCTTCTCCTTCTAACAAGCATTGGAAATAGTGAATAAGAAGTCCTTGATTATTACGTATGGGTCGACAATCATTACAAAAGAGGGCCAAGTGATGGTTCAGATTTTCCATGCCATTGTACTCGGTGAATTTCGGCGGTTTAAATCCTATAGGCAAGTTAAATTTGACGTTTCGACAAAATTTGTCGAATCTGAATGAGTGACCAGGGTACTCTCTCTTGGCCATGTACTCGTCAAGCATTTTTTGGAGATCTTCGATTTTGATAGTACTGTCCTTTGGAGCAAGCCGCGAGCCAACCTTATCTAGAGCATCATTGTTAAATAATGTGTGAGCATGTTGTCTCAACGATGTGGCACAGGCTGACACCGTGCTTGGGTTAGGACGTGGCCTCTCTTGTCGCTCTTGTTCTTATGAAATTTGCCGTGACCTGATGGCTTCATATGCAGCGGCAAATCCTCGAAGTAATTTCATGGAGTCATCATCTTCCCTTTGTATTCTTTGAATACTGAGCTCTACGATTTGTTGAGCAGTAAGGTTTTGTCCAGTGCTACCCTCTCTTCCGTTATGACAATTACTGATGTCTGGGGTAGAGAAGGGATTTTCTTGTTCACCAACCATATTAACCTCAGGTTGTCGTGGGCTGAAATTATAAGGTGGTTCTTCTTCGTACGCGGGGTTGTTATGATACCCCCACAAGGGTGGGTCTCCTAAACTTACTCTTCGTATGCCAGACAACTCGAATCTTTGACAAAAACTCATATATTAAAAGAGAATCTAAATCACACGATGGGAAGGAAAATAAGGAAGTAAAATAAAAACTAACTATCTAAAAAAAAAGTTTGCAAAAGAGTCCCATCGCGATCGCCAGTCTATTGGTGTGCGCTTTTTCTGGGTCCCTCTCGGTCCTCGTTGAATCAGTGCCTCTAATTTTGTCCAAGTGGGCTCTAGCAATGCTGCGTTTGGAATGGGGGAGGTAAAGTAAAATGAAAAGGGCTTTCTAGGAAGATTCTTAGTTTGTTACAATCGCCAGTTGCAGGTATTCATCGATGCTGCAACATGTCAATAATCACGCTTTAGAGTGGGTATGGGTTACTTCTATACTGAATCGTCCGCTTGGGAACGTCAGCAACAATGTCTCTTTTTATAATTTAGATAGTTTAATTTTCCTTTTCTTCCTCTATTATCGTTGTAACTTTGGTCAATTCAAATTTCCCAATTCCATTATTATTTTCAGTTGTATGAGTTTATTGTACTGGGTTACTCCAGTATCCTGATGTTATTAGGAGTCTAATTAACCTCACTTTCCTAATGTTATTAGGAGTCCAATTAATATTAATTTCCTAATTTCATTAGAAGTCTAATTAATATTAGTTTCCTAATCTCATTAGAAGTTTAATTGATATTAGTGTTCTAGTACTACTAAAAGTCCAATTAATTTCAGTCTCCTACTAGTACTAGGAGTGCAAATGCATTAATTCCAATAGAGCTCTAATTAAATCAAGCATGCTAATTATACTGGGATTCTAAACAAGGCAAGGATACTAATTGTGCTGCTATTCTAATCAAAGCAAGTACGCTAATTGTATTGCAATTCTGATTAAGGCAATTATAATAACTCTACTATAATTCTAATTGGAATAAAAGGACTGATTTATTACTAGAATTTTAATTAAAGCAATGAATTTACTTTTTACGAAAATATCAATTGAAATAAAAGAACTGATTTTTCTGGAATCATAATGATCAATGAATTAATCATTCCAAAGTCTAATTAATCATAAATGAATTAAATTTCTTGAACTTCAAATAAAAGCAATTGATTAATTGAACTGAAAAATTTGATTAGAGTAATTAATTAATTGTAAAAATTCTAAAAAAAGGGGGGTTTGGGCCCGCTATGCTAAGGAGGATAGGCCTCGTTCCTGAGTATCCTCCGTAAGCTCCCTTGGGCAAATTGGGTGGCTAAGATTGAAGATAGATTGGATTTTAGATAATGAAATAATATTTCTAGGCTTTTCAGAGTCGATTTCGGAATGATAATTATGATTTGAATCGTGAACGAGATTATAGAAACTGAAATTAATATTTAGGATTTTTGAGAGTATTAAGATAAGGAATTAAAACTATAATTTAAATTTTTATGACTGAATTCGGGTCCGAAATCAAAAAATCAGCCCGTATGATTAAGGACTTGTTCTAGAGTCTAAGACCTAGAGCCATAAATTAATGATAGGACTGAAGATTAAGATTTTAGAACAGAATTAGAGTCTAGGATCGGTGTATCGGACCGTCAAATTAAGGACTGGTTCTTGAAGCGGAGAACTAGAACCAGATATAGGGAGTTTCGGTCAGAAAAGGGTGCTACGATCTAAGACTGAAAATAAAAATTAGTAGAATTCCTAAATCTAGAGATTAGAAGTCACGGTTGCGAATTAAAAAGATTTAATTCTTACCTAAGGGTCAGGGCTACGGAGATAAATCTCGAAGATTCGAAGCTTGAATCTCGAAATCATGACTATGTTGCTCTACGGGTTTGTCCTCGGAGTTCTCTGGTTTCGAAGTACCAAAAAATTTCGTTCTCTCTCTAAAAATTTGCTAGCCCCCTTGGGCGAATTAGAAAAAATCTTTTATAGGTTTTTTTCTAATTAAATACCCTGTTTCAGGTGTTTAATTGGATTGCGCGTCGGTTCTCGGGTGCTTAATTGCTTTGAGTCGGTCACCGACGCAGTGAGCGATCGACTGACTTGCTCAGCGAGTTTTCTAGTTCTAATAGCGTTAGGGCTAATTGCACGCTTGTTATGATGTGCGTAAGTCGATTAAGCGTTTCTTCAGAAACGCTTAATTGAGGAAACTTAGGGGTAAAGGATAGTAATACAAGGTTGGGCGGGGGCCAATTGCATGCCGGTGGTCTGGCGTGCAATCCGATCGCGCGTCTGATTTTAGGCGCGTGATCGAGTCTTAAGATGGTCTGAGAAAGGAAGTTTGGTCTAAAAGGGGAACTGATTGCACATTTTTGGTCTGGCGTGCAATCGAATTACACGCGGGTTTTAGGGCACAAAATTTGGGGTTGTTCGAGTCTGGTCTCTAGTCTAAAATGTGAGACTATTGTTTCAGTCTACATTCCGACTATATACAATTATTTCAGTATATAGTCTTCCTACGCTGGGAATTTGAGTCATAGAGCTATTGTTTCAGCCTGTGTTCAGCCATGTACTATTATTTCAGTGCATGGTTCTCACGTTTGGGGTCATGGGGCCTGAGCCACAGAGCTATTGTTTCGGCCTGTGCCTAGCCATATACTATTGTTTCAGTATATGGCCCCATATTAGGGCAAAGGGGTCTAAAATGCAAGACTATTATTTTAGTCTGCATTCCAACTATATACTATTGTTTCAGTATATAGTCTCCCTACGTCAGAATCTGAGCCACAGAGCTATTGTTTCAGCCTGTGTTCAGCCATATACTGTTATTGCAGTGCATGATTCCCACATTGAGGGTATGGGGCCTGAGCCACAGAGCTATTATTTCAGCCTCTGTCTAGCCATATACTATTATTTCAGCATATGATCCCATATCAGGGTTATGAGGGCAAAGGTTGACCGAACAAATTTGTTTATTCCGAGCGGGCAAAATGAGGGTGTCTAAACCCCCCCTCGAGCTCTGGACTTCCCAGACACTGTATCTATAATTGGCATGGGTAATACGCACGCTAGGTTTAGCTACAGTAACCTTGGGATTTTGCTCAAATTTCACTTTTGAGGTTTGACTTATTGACCATCCCAATGTTTAGGGTGGGTTGCATTAGAATTATTGCACCCCCATTTACCCTATTTGCAACCCTCTAGTCATTTGAAATCTCATTCTATCATCTACCATTGAAACCCATTTCCCACATTTCCAAGCTCTCAAAATCATAGGAAACCTTAGATTAGAAGATTACCTAATTGCTAATGCTAATTAGCACTTAAGTACCCTCCTAACCTCTCTTTTTCCTATAAATAGAGAGGCACCCCTCCCTTTACAAAGGCTTGAAAAATTTCCAAAAGAGAGAAAAGAGTAAGAGATCCTGTCCTCCCCTTTGGTCCACTTTTTTTCAATACAAATTTCAGAATTTCAAACCACCTTAGAAACCCCATCTTCCATCAAAAACCTTTAAGTCTAGGAGAGAACTACCCCCTAGCCTTCATCCTCTACCCCTTAGCTATCAAGCTCTAGTGGTTAGAACCCATTCTTCACCCACTCAAGCTATCGGAAGCTCATCAAGTGCACCTACACGAAGGTCCACAGTTGTGTAACAAGGGCTCGAGGGCTTCGGCTCTCCCCTCCACTCCTCTACCTTCTTAGCTTTTCCTTTGTCCTTGACTTTGTACCGTTATGCCGTCAAAATCTCGGTAATTACGGAGGAGCACAAATAGGATCAAAGTGCCCTTTGGGCAAGAGGAAGTGTTCTTTTCACTTTTGTTTTTGTTTTATTTTGGCCATACGTAGAGACCACTTTTGAGCGGGTTGATCAGGTGCCTAACACCTTCCCTATCGATAACCGAAGCCTCTACCCAAAAGCCTTTGGGGTAGACTGGTGAATCAGAGTCATATTTGACACTTCGGTACATTTAATAATTATTTGAGGTTTCCCTGGACTCCAAAAAGCTCCGGGTGGTGACTCTTGTTGTCATAGAAATGATCGCATCGTCGCGATGGGACTCGTGAGAGCTCCACGGTTGCATAGATGGCGACTTTGCTGGGGATTAGCTAGTAGAGCTTCCCCTTGAAATTTGGCCTTTTTGTCAATTTTTTTTTACTGACATTTGCTTGTGTTTATTCTTATTTTCATTTTTTTCTTTCTTTCACTCACCCGTATGATTCGGTCTATTTCACTCACCCGTACTTTTCTGTCGTTTACGTGCCTTTGCCGATTGGTGGGCCTACTTGAGCATCATCTTTACAATTCTTTTATTTTCTGTCATGTACATGCCTTAGCCGATTGGCGAGCTTACTTGCGCATTTTACATGCCTTAGCCATTTGACGGGCTTACGTGAGTATTTAATTTATTGTAGCCATATCTCATCAGTGGACGCCGACTCGTAGAGGCAGCATGTGACCATCACCCCTAGTTTTTGGACATTAAGAAAACTCCCTTAAAATATGAAATTAAATTAAACCAAGAGGGAGACTTAATTGAATTTTTACGGGGGTAGATTTTTCAAGGGTTGGGGATTTTAGGCAAAGATATAAACGTCCTGATTCTTAGTACGATGGCAGCCCCTAGTGGTGATGATCCGAAAAAGTACCACCCCATCCAGTATCTGAGAAGGCGCTTGCGTCGGAGGTATATAGGTTGGGAGACCGATCCTGTTACGAAGCTTAAAACCTTTGGGGGAGTGCGTTAGTTTCCCCGAATCAAACTTGTCTCCCTAGGTTCAGTGAGGACGGGCCCGTTACAACAAGGAAATCAGTCTCCGGAAGCATCACTTCCAGAAAACCACAAAAAAAGACTAATTTCAGGCTTGCTATTCAGCTGTCACTATAGTTATATATTCTGTTTTTGCTTGGCGTATGTAATATCCATGCCAAGCCTTTTCTACCTAGAATTGCTCTGGCGTGTATATTAAACACTCCAAGCCAAAACTAAACAGAGTTAGCGTGGCATGTGTAATACACACACCAAGCCAAATTCTCCAGGATTTGGCCTGGCGCATATAATAGACATGCCAAGCCTGCCCTGGGTTAGGCAGCCCGAGTTTGAGGCCCGTTGTCACTTTCTCGAATCCCCCACCTAGTGGTTTAGCATCTCTGATAGGTCCCGCACTCTCCGACACCCAATACGCCCCCGCAGGTCAAAAGTGGGTAACTTCTTATTGACTCGCTCTGGGAGATCGGGTCATTTGTGTTGATTCCCGTGCCTTCTATAGATCAAAGAGTTCCCCCCTTTGACTCTTCTGAAGCATATCGAGATCCCACCGTGGGACTTATTTAGGGTACAAACACCACCCGAAACAGGAATTCAAGGGCCCCAGAATTCTTCATCATAAAAATTCACTTACAAATTTTCAAAAAAAAAAAAATAATAAATATATATATATATATATATATATATATATAAGCCAAAAAAAAAAATCATTGTGGTGCCGGCACAACGACATCGCCTTATCCTCCATCGTCCCGTAGGGGAAGAAGGAGAAAACTTTACGAGCCCCATCCGAGGCATCCGTACTCTACCCGCCACCAAGCCATGCCGTGGGTAGTGGATCCGGCATATGCCAATCTTGATTCATCCCCGCCACATTCCCCAACTCATTCCTAAGTGGAAGAAATTTTCAGCTCCATCCCCCTCACCCAACCCCCATTTACCATCACCGGTCCCTTCGGTTCACCCATTTTCCCATCCACTAATGCTCAAAACACACAAAATCCGCCACCTCATTCCCCCTCATTTTCTCAAACCATGCCCATTCCCCCCTCCATGGCCATTCCAAATCCATCCCATCCTCCATCCACATCCACCAAAAACTCAACCCGGTTTCCCACCTTTGCCTACATACCCCATTTTTCATCTACCCAACATACCCGTTTCACCCACATTTCCCCATACCACACCCATTTTGTCCAATCCACTACCCCCCATCTACCCAAGTCATGCCTAGTTTTACTGGGGCCATGCCTGATTTTTCCCATACCTCCACCTCATCGACACCCCACATTTCATTAGATGCACCATCCACATCCATCCCCTCACCCAACCCAATGGCTATAATGGATGAGATGGTCCGGGCCTACACAACTTGGAAGGCCTCTCAGAGCAGCTTCCCTCATCCACCCCACACACCTCTAAACCCATCCCATACATTATAAAATCTCCATGCCTCGTTCCCCCATGACCCCCATCAACCCCCATCATCCATACCCTTTAAGCCCCCCATATATCAAAGGACCCATGGAACAGCCACCAAGGCCCAATGGGCCAGACTTACCAAGGCCTAATGGCTCAGACCCATCAAGGCCCAATGGGCCATACCCACCAAGGCCCAATTGCCTAGACCCATCAGGGTCCAATGGCCCAAACCTAGGAAAGCCCAATGGGCCAGACCTCCCAAAGCCTTATGGCCCAAACCCATCCAAGCTCCTTACCCTATACCCAAGCCTAGCAAGGCCCAAACCTTGGATCCTCATACCCATACCCTCCACAATTCCGTCAATATCTCACTCACCCACAACCCTCATACCTAGCCCAAGGCGAGAGCCTGGCATCTACCTTTCATCAACCCCAATTCACCCATCCTCATGCACCTCAAAGTCATCTCCAAGCATTCCCTCAAACACAGTGGCCTCATCAGGTCTTAACCTCAAATCCAACTTCCACTCATCCTATCACTCCACAGAACTTCCCTCACATACAATGGTCCCTCCCAACACCCATTCAGTATTTTCTGCACCAATAGGAAAATCTCGCCCTCACTCCAATATATGTGAACCCATAATATGAGGAAGATGAAATCAGGAATAGCAGAGCATATGCTGGGGCATTCAGTAGCATCAATCCTCCACCATAATCACCAACCCTCCTGTAGCACAAAGTGAATGGAGGCCAACCATTGAAAAGGCGGCCCCACCATCTAAAGAATCGAAACAACTGAAAGAACAACTAGACAAGATCTAGAAACAATTGATGAAAATGGGCGGAGCTGGGATCCACACCACAGACTTTTCTGATTTGTGCCTATTCTCTAAAGTCCCCTTACCCCTAAAATTCAAAGTGCCAGTCTTCAATAAATATAACGGCATGGGCAACCCCATCACACACGTCAACTCCTACTGTGGGGACATGTGCCGGTACGGGGAGATGATTGTTTGCTCCTAAAGTCTTTCAAAAGAGCCTTATAGGCCCGACATTAAGGTGGTTCACATCATTGGAACCTTCCATGATCAAAACATGGAAAGACCTAACCCATATGTTCCAAGAATAATATGTACAACATAAACATTGAGCCTAAAAAATATGATTTGGCCTAATTATAGTAGAAGCTTGATGAAGCATTTAGTGATTATCTTGGGCGATGGAGGACACTGGCATCCTAGGTCAAGAAAAGAATACCCGACAATGAGCAGATTGAAATGACATCAAAGAACACCCTGCCAGTCATCTCGGACTTTTCAGAATACCAATAGCAATCTAGTTTTGCTGATTTGGTTAGGAATGCCAATCGCTGTGAGGATACGATAAGAGAAGGGCGTTTAAATAAAGCTGTAAACAACGGGGTCCAAAGGTTCACTGATTAGAGGAATGAAAGAAGAATCAGGACAGATGCACAGACAGTTGGCAATATGCGACCCAATATCAGCACATCCCCATTCTAATTTAGGGCAGTCGAGCTTACCCCAACTAGAGGTGAGCCAATGCAGAGAAATGGAAATGGCCAAGGGGCACAGATGACCTTGGAATAGAGAAAAGCCCATTTTGACCAAGTCGTCACACCCTTAGGGGAGTCACAGAATATCCTGTTGCCTTTGTTGATTGAAAAGGGTCTGGTCACAACATTCCAGCCACGACCCCCACCGAATCCATTCCCAAAAAATTATGATCCTAACACCCATTGCAACTTCCATCAGGGACAGGGCCACCTGACTGATTGTTGTATCCCTTTGAAACACTCGATAAAAGATTTGATAGAGGTCAGTAAAATATCCCTCCAACGATTCCCCATGCCAACCAACATATCAACATTCACCAAGTGCCAGTACCCCCACACCCACCAGGAGGGGCAGGCCCCAGACCTACTATTAGCATACTGGAAGAGGACAATGAGGACTTTGATCCGTCGAATTATGTCTGCGCCCAAAAAAGATTTTATAGCACCACGGCAGAGAGAGCGGGAAGATAGAAGCATTGCGATAATTGAGCCTTTGAATTTGGTTGATTATTTTCCTAACCCCACACCACAAGTAGAACCCTTAGATCTTAGGGCATATTTCCCACTGCCAGCTCTCGTCAACTATGTACAAATTAATTCCTTTCAACCATACATGGCCACCCCCGCCAACTACCCAATAACCGATTATGTCCCCCATCCTGCTCCATCACCCATTAGTTATCAATGGCCCACCCCCGTCATATAACCCCCAGTATAGTCATCCACAATCCTTGCCAACCCCATTTGGTCCACTTTCTCCACCCTTCCGAAAGTTAACTAAGTATTGCTCACCTTTTCCAAGCTATCAGTACAAGCACATCAAATACCAGTCATTCCATTCCAGATCCCAGGACTAAGTTATGATCCCCATCAAGTCTTGCTCAGTTATGAAAAGACAGATGTCAATGCCGGCAGCAGCAAGGAGGGGGTAGTTGAATTTGTCACCAAGTCTAGGAAGATCTCCAAGCAACCAGATGCACAGTACCAACGCCAACCCAACCAGAGGGGATGAAGGATACTACTGTGGTAAACCCATTTGAAAAGATGAGTCGAGAGCACATACTTGAGACTCAGCTAAGGATAATGTCGGCCCATATCACGGTCTGAGATCTGTTAATGACATCTCCACTTCATTTCCAAGCTTTGATGGGGCGTTAAAAAATACACATGTATCTCTCCAAGTAAGACTAGATGAGGTCAGGCAGATAATTGGGCAAGTGATGGCTCCCAATGCCATCTCTTTCTCGAATCCTGACTTATCGGAGGAGAGAAATAATCATTCTAAATCCCTCAATATCACTGTAGAGACTGGAAACATGATAATCCCATTAGTGTTGATCGACAATAGGTCTGCTTTAAATGTGTGCCCTTTGAGAGTCACTACCAAAATAGGGGTAGATCCATGTATGCTGAGACTGACAAAAACTAGCGTCAGAGGCTTTGATAACACAGGAAGAGAGGTAATGGGGTAAGTTGACCATGAGCTCGTGATTGCACCAATGACCTTCTCCATACCGTTCCAAGTAAGGGACATCAAGTCCTCTTTCAACCTGTTATTAGGGTGCCCTTGGTTACATGAAGTTGGGGCAATATTGTCAACATTGCATCAAAAGCTTAAATTTGTGTCTGGGTAGAAGATCATCACCATCATAGTTGAAGGGCATGATGAAAGGGAAAAAGCTACCCACAACATTGAGAACCCCAAAGTGCTCGATATGCCGCACACGACCGAAGATACAGACCTCCACAGCTTTGAGTGTGAGGTATCAGCGGTAGTCTCGGAGCCCCTAGAAACCATCACATTGAAAATCGGAGGAGAAATAGTTGCGACTATAACCATGCTCCAGAAATGGTGTTATCAGAAATGATAAGGATTAATACCCCGATTGCAAGGCAGGAGAGAGCCAATCAAGGCCAAGGGCGGACGACAGATCAGATTTGGTTTAGGCTATAAACCCACATAAGAAGAAGTGAGAGAGGCTAAGGAAAAGGCCTGAGCCATTGCTGCAGCCAAAGCCGAGGGAATAAATTTAGAAGAGGAGTCCTGTCCCAGACCTCTCATCCGAAACACCTTTGTCAGCACCAGGATTGTGAAGATTGATGAGAATGGGGCAACACAGTTAACCCTACACAAGCCAACAACCCCTATCCACTCCACCAATCCCCAAATTATCCCTCCCAACCTAGAAATAGACTTAGCCGCTTTGTCCCTTTTTGAGGAAGAAATTTCTGTACCCACACAATCTCTTCCTGTGGTAAACCACCATAGGACTTTGCTGACATTTAAGGATAGAATCTTAGACGAACCTAGGATTAACATTATGGAGGTTGACTCTGAGGAATCATATTAGCCAACCCCCTCAATCCAAACAGGTAAAGGAGTAGCACCACAGGTTCAGAATTGGGCATCTATGCCCTAAACTCTGGATGCGGCAAGTGGCCTGAAATTCGGCATTCATTTCCAAAAAAAAAAATAACCTATAAAAAGTGATATAAGCCCTTGGTAGGCAATACCATGTATATATAAAGACTTGTTTTGCCAAGAGCCCATTTTAAGAGAAAACAAAAATCTCAAAAATATAGAAAAAATAAAAAATCCATAAATATTATCTTTTAAGATTCCTAATAAAGTAAAAAAAAATAGTGACTTGATAAAAAAGCCTGTCCCACGTGAAATTGACTCCTTTCCTGTAGAAATACAAGAGGTAAGAGTCACGAGTCTGGATGAGGAGATCCCTACTGAGGAGCTTCCCAATGAACTCCTTGAACGGTTTGCCAACTTTGAGCACGGTCCTATCCCTATCATTGAAGAAACAGGGGACGTCAATCTAGGGACCGAGGAGATTCCCAAAATCACCAAGTTGGAACATCACTGTTTCTCGAGGAAAGAAAAAGCATGATTGATTTTCTTCGGTCATACCAAGACGTCTTTGCATGGTCATACGAGGACATGCCTGGTTTGGACACTGATTTAGTCGAGCATGAGTTGCCACTCTACCTGATATCAAGCCGATCAAGCAGAAGTTAAGGCGACTCCGGCCGGAGTGGATGCTGAAAGTAAAAGACGAGGTCATCAAGCAATATGACATGGGATTTCTCATGGTCTCCAAGTACCCACAGTGGCTAGCCAACATCATCCCAGTGTCGAAGAAGGATGGAAAGGTCCGCATGTGCATCAATTTTAGAAACCTGAACAAGGCAAGCTCGAAGGACGACTTCCCATTGTCGCACATTGACATCGTGGTCAATAACACTGCTAATCATGGGATGCTCTCATTCATGGATGGATTCTCTGGATACAATCAGATCAGGATGACAGAAGCAGATCAAGAAAATATAGCATTTATCACTCTATGAGGAACTTTCTACTACCGAGTCAAGCCATTCGGATTGAAGAATTCTGGCACGACGTAACAAAGGGCTATGACAACACTATTTCACGATTTGATGCACCGAGAGATTGAGGTGTATGCCGACAACATGATTGCCAAGTCACCAGAGCGAAGTGACCATTTGATAAAGCTCCAAAAGCTATTCGAGAGGCTAAGAAAATATAGGTTATGTCTGAATTCTCATAAATGCGCTTTTGGCGCCATGTCAGGGAAACTTTTGGGCTTCATCGTCAGCAGGAGAGGTATCGAGGTTGACCCAGTTAAGGTAAAAGGTATCACTGAAATACCACCACCATCTACCGAGAAAGAGGTCAGAGGTTTCTTGGGCAGAATACAGTACATCAGTCAGTTCATTATGCAACTCACTCCCATCTGCACACCGATCTTTAGGCTACTAAGAAAAGATTCATCCATTGAATGGAACAACGGCTGTCAGGTAGAATTCCATGAGATCAAGGGCTACCTCCTCAACCCACTAGTCTTGGTACAACCCGAGCCAAGGAGACCACTCTTAATGTATCTCTCCACGATGGAGGTTTCGATGGGATGCGTCCTAGGGCACCATGATGAAACAGGAAGAAGGGAACAAGCCATATACTATCTCAGCAAGAAGTTTACTGACTACGAGATGTGCTATTCTCATATGGAGAAAGCATCTCTAGCTCTCGTATGGGCCACCCAGAGGCTCCGCCATTACTTGCTATCCCAAGCCATTCTACTCTTAGCATGAATAGATCCGTTGAAATACCTATTCGAAAAGCTAACTCTCACTAGGTGGACTGCTCGCTGACAGCTCTTATTGTCTGAATTCGATATCACATACATCACTCAAAAGTCAATCAAGGGGCATGCATTCGCCGATCATCTTACCGGCAATCCCTTGCCCGACTATGAGCCTTTGAGAACTGAGTTCCTAGATGAGGACTTCTTGTTACAGAGGACGATACAGTAGAAATAAAAGAATCCTAGGTGATGCACTTCGAAGGGGTGACAAATGTCGAGGGCCAGGGAGTTGGCACTATTCTAATCTCATCAAAGGGATCACACGTACTGGTCTCCGTCAAACTCAATTTCCCTTACACCAACAACATGGCTAAGTATGAAGCTTGCGCAGCTGGCTTACAAGTGGCTTTAGACCTGAACATAACTCATCTCAGAGTATTTGGCGACTCACAGTTGATCATATGCCAAACAAATGGTGACTGGAAGACGAGGGACGAGAAGCTGATCCCCTACCATGAGCACCTCGAGGACCTGATAGCATGCCTCGAAGAGGTCACGGTCTCATATGTCCTGCGAATAAGAAATCGATTCGCCGATACATTAGAAACTTTGGCATCAATGGTATAAATTCCATATGGTGTCGAGATGAAGTCGATCATGATTGAACAAAGAAATGAGCTCGCCTTCTACCTCTAGGTTGAGGAACCCCCAAGGTTAAATAATGAGCCACCATGGTTCTCAGACATCAAGAACTTCCTCAAAATATGAACTTTCCCTGAAGGTCGCCTAAGACAGATAAAAGGACCATCCAAGGTCTAGCAGCGAACTACATCATCTGTGGTGAGTGCCTCTACAAGTGATCATATAACATCTTGCTCAGGTGCCTTACTAAGAGCCACGTAGCCAACATCATGAAGGAGATCCACGAGGGAGTATGCGGTGCCCACATCAATTGCCACATGCTCTCTAAGAAGATCCTACGACAAGGGTACTTTTGGACCACTATGGAAACTGAATATTGGAAGCACGTTCAGAAGTGGTACAAATGCTAAGAGCAGTCCAGTCTTATACATGCTCCTGTTATAGATCTACACAACATGACCACTCCATGGCCATTTGCCACCTGGGGCCTCGACGTCATAAAAAAAGTCCAAAGGCTTCCAACGGACATTAGATAATCCCGGTGGCTATCAAGCACTTCACCAAATGGGTAGAGGCAGCATCCTACGCCAACATCATGGCCCAGCATGTCAAAAAATTCATCAAGAATAATATTGCCTGTCGATTAGGTGTACCCAAAGACATCATCACTGATAATGGCACCAACTTCGTGAACAAGCACATCAAGGCCTTCTGCGAGCAGTACAAGATCAAGAACCATCGCTCATTGCCTTATCGACGACAAACCAATCGAGCCATGGAGGTTTCTAACAAAATGATCGTCTGCATCTTTGAGAAAATGGTTATCACCTATCAAGATTGGAGCGAAATATTGCCATTTCCATTATGGGCCTACAAAACGTCAATCAGTACGGAAACAGGGGCAACACCATTATCCCTTGTGTATGGAACTAAGGTCGTCTTGCCATTAGAGATTGAAGTACCCCTCTCCGTATCTTCATAGAATCAAGCCTACCTGAAGCTGAAAAGGGAAGGTCTTGCTTTGAGCAATTTGGCCAACTATATTGGATAGGTATTGGAGGTGAATATACTAGTGGAGCTATGGCAAAGTTGGGCCAATTGGAAGAGGTTGGAGCTGATTCTGAAGGCGGGGTAAAATTGGGCACCTGTAATTTATGGGGGTTAGTGTCGAATATGATTGGTACTGTGGAGGGGAGACCCAATTGGGATGAACCTAATAAATGGAAGCTGGCATGGGAAAGTACAACCTCAGATCTAAAGGCACTACTGTTTTACTGGTGCTGCTTGAGGTTTTGGGCCTCAAAAATAATTTGATAAATTCAAAGGCTCAACTACCCCGATGGTTTCAACTTTTTGATTCCATGGCCCTAAGGCTCCGTAGTTTTCCCCTATGTCGACATAATCTAAGGGTCGACGTCTTCCATTTCTCCCTCTAGCATATTGATGGTGGCCATTAGACCCATTCCTCCCTACGGGTGTGGCGACCATGGCGCCTGGTCGATGTTGGTGTGTTGATTGGCTTGGGGAGATTTCGAAAGGATGAGCTTCCCTGCCTCAATGAGGTCTTGTATTGCATGCTTTAGTGGATAGCATCGATCAGTCGGGTGCCCTAGTTCTTGATGGTAATTGCAATGTGCACTGAGATCGTAACCTCTAGGAGTGGATTCAGCAGAGGTCGTGGTTGGAGTATGGTGACCAGACCCTTTTCGACCAGTAGGGGCAACAGGATATTCAGGGACTGCCCTAGGGGAGTGAACACTCTGTTATATCAGGCCCTTGTTTGTTCAGGGGTCATTTGCACCCATGGGATGTTGTTCTGCCTTGGAGCTTGATTTGTCCGAATAGGGGTTGGATGTGCTACTGCAAACTGAAATGGTGTTATGTTTGCAACGGGTGGTGAGGTTATTATTGCCTGAACCTCTCCTCCTGTTCTTCTCTCGATTCGCTGTTCAGTGAATTTACGGGCCCACTGGTTACATTCTTGTTCAACTGCCCCTCTCTGATTGCATCCTCACAGTGGTTGGAGTTTCTTATCAGGTCAACAAAACTAGATTATTGCTAGTATACCAAGATATTCGAGATGACTGGAAGAGTGTTTTTTGAGATACTCTCAATTTGTTCATCATCGGGTATCCTATTTTTCACTTGGGCTGCCAATGCTCTCCATCTCCTGAGGTATTCATTTAAGGTCTCACCAGACTTCTGTTTCAACCAGTGCAAATCAGACTTGCGTGGTTCTATGTCGACGTTATAGACATACTGCTCCTAAAATAGGTGGGTCAAGTCCTTCCATATTTTTAACATAGATGATTCAAGAGAAGTGAAGAATCTCAAAGTTGGACCAGTGAGACTTTTTTGGAATACTTTGATGAGGAGTCATTCATCTCCGCCATATTGGCACATGTCCCCGCAGTAGGACTTCAGATGGGGGATAGAGTTGCCAGTGTCATCGTATTTGTCAAAGGTGAGCACTTTAAATTCGTTCGGTAATGACACCTCGAAAAAAAGACACAAATCTAAAAATTTTGTGGCATGAATCTCTGCCCCACCCAACTTCATTAGCTACTTTTGGATTTTGTCCATTTTTTCTTTTAGCAGCTCAGTTTCTCTAGATGGCAATGTTGGGGCTAGTCCTCTAATGGGCTGTGGGTTGGTAAAGGTCGGTTGTGGGGGATAAAATTGAGAGATGCCCCTTCGTAGGCCCCACTATATCTGATTTCCTCCTTATATTGATTTCCCACATCGATGAATTTGGGAGGAATGAGGTTATCTTGTTGATTTTGAATGGGTTGAGTGGGTGCCGAATGAGGCCATTGCATTTGGGGGAAGCTTTGGTGATTGGTCTATGGAGTAAGGGGATGGGTAAATGGTCGATTTTGGATAGGTTGAGTGGGTGCTTGATGGGGCCATGGTGCACTTTGGAGGTTTGGTTTAGGAATGAGTGGATGGATAAATTGGGGATGGTTATTGGTATGGGATGAATTCCCAGGTTGGATTGGGTGTGAGGGATGTGGATGAATGAGGCCCATGTCAGGTTGATGGAGTGAATGAGATGGGTTTATTATTTGAGGGGGAATGGGGGCTTGTTGGGTGTAAGTTAATGAGGAGAATTGAGGGAATGATGGATTTGACGATGGAGGGAGAATGGGGGCTTGTTGGGCATAAGTGTATGTGAGAAATTGGGAGAATGATGGAGGGTTTGATAATGAGGCCCTTTAACTTGGGCCAGGCTGGGCTTGTGGTTGGACATGGGGCCTTTGGGGCCCACTTGGATGGGTTCACATTTAGTGTTGGGGACCATGAGTGGTATGGGTGATGGGGGTTGATTGGTATTTTGGGTGGGGTGTGGAGATTTTGGAGGGTTTGTTGTGGATTGGGTATTTGGGGTGGATGAGGAAGACTTTGGGAGGCCTTCCATGTGGTATAAGCCCTCATCATGACCTCCATCACGGACATGGGGTTGGGTATGGGGTTGGAAGTGGAGGGCTCACTTGATGAGAGGGATGCATGAGAGAAAATGGGCATGACCTAGGTAGATGGGGGAAAATTGGTCATGGCTTGGGTAGATGTAGATGGAAAATTGGGCATGACCAGGGTAGAGGTGAGGAAATTGTGCATGGTTTGTGAGGATGGGGGAAAATTGGGCATGATTTGGGTGTATGTGTGGGGAGAATTGGGCATGACCTGGGTAAATGGGGAGAAATGTGGTTGATTTGGATTGGATGTGGAGGGAAAATGAAGTGTAAGTTGGGTGGATGGACTAGGTATATTGGATGTGGAAGACAAATGGGGTAAATTTTGAGTGAATGGGGGAAAATTAGGTATATTGGATGTAGAAGGGAAATGGGGTAAATTTTGGCTTGATGTGGGGGATTGGGTTAGATTTTTAATGGATGTGGAGGAAAATGAGGATTATGTGGAGTGGGTGTGGATGGAAATGTGGAGGTGTCCTCAGTGGATATGGATGGGGGAAATTGGGGGTATTTGGATTGGAGGAAAATTTGGGAAAATGCGGGATGGATGTGGATGGATTTTGGGTAGTTGTGGATGAAAAATGGGGTGGATTTTGAGTGGTGGTAAATGGAAAGATGGGTGCACCGAATGGTTCGGTGACATTGAATGGGGAGTGGGTGGAAGGATTGGAGAGGGGTATTTCCTCCATGTGGGAATTTGATGGGGAAGATGGTGGAGATGAATTGGGGTCGGCGTTGGCCGGATCAACCGCCCATGACATGTTTTATTGGTAGGTTGGGTACGAGTTCCTCGGGTGAGGACCAAAAACCCATTTTCTCCTTCCCCAACAGGATGATGGAGGATAAAGCGATGACATTTTTCTAGCACCACAAGCTCCCCTTTTTCAGTTTTTTTATTTTCTTGAATTTTTCTTTTGGTGGTTATTTTTGAATGATGATGATGAGAATCCCCTTTTCGGATGGCGTGAACACCCCTAATGCCTCCCACGACAAGATCCCAATGCACTTTTGAAGAATTAAAGGAAATCCTTTGATCTTCATAAAGGCACGAAAGTCACGCGACAACCCGATCCCTCGGAAGAGTCATTTAGAGGGTGACCTCTCTTAACTGGCGAGGGTGTTTTGGGTGTCAAGGGTGTGGGAATTATTGGGAATATCGAAACCAACTATAGGGGGTCGGGGTAATGCCCCATGAGACTTTTTCTTCACTTTTTGGGTCCTTCCTTTTCGTGCCTAGAGGATACAAGGATTTTTCGATTCCGCTAGCGCTCTCCCCAGAGTTTTAAGGCTTATTACAAGTTTGGTCACCCACTCAATATACCTTCGGTGCAAGCGCCTTCTCAGGTACTTGATGGGGTGGTCCTTTTCGAGAACATCACCACTAGGGCTTTCGCTCTACTGGGAATCGAGTTGGTTGTATCGTTGCTTAATTCTCCCCCTTTTGAAAAAGGTACTCATGTAAATAAAATTATTATGTCTCTTGGTTCAATTTTAGGGAGTTTGCTTTAGTTTAAAAATGGGTGGTGAGAGTCCCATGCCGCCTCTACTGGTCGGCGTCCACTGTTGGAATATGTCAAGGAATAATAAAATTATGAGGCCAGTCAAGCACTAGGCAGAATAAATAAATTGCATCAAGTAAGCCTGCCAAACGATTAAAGAGTGTAAATGACAGAATCGTAGGGGTAAGTAAAGTGCTCAAGCAAGCCCACCAAACAGCTAAGGCAGTAAATGACCGAATCGTAGGGATAAGTAAAAAGTGCTCAAGCAAGCCCCCAAACGACTATGGCGGTAAATGACCGAATCGTAGGGGTAGGTATAAAAAATACGGAATTGCAGGGGTAAGTAAGCAAAAAGAATAAAAAAGTTAGCAAAAAGAGGAAGAACACATGCAAAAAGGGCCAAAACATTAAGTAGAAGCTCTACACAAATATCCCCAGCGGAGTCTCCATCTGTGCAATCGTGAATTTTCTCAACCCATCATGACAATGCCCTCAATGATAGAGTCACCAACCGGAGCTTTTGGTGACCCGGGATACCTCAAAATTGATATACAAGCACCGAAGTATAAAAATCTATCTCCGATTTACCGGTCTTTGCCAAAGGCTCTTGGGTAGGGGCTTCGGTTATCAATAGGGAAGGTGTTAGGCACTCGATTGACCTGCTTGTAAGTGGTTTCTACTATGGTCGGGACTATGTGTTAGCTGCTTTATATAATATATATATATATAATTACATATATAGAAAAAAAGAAATAAAATGGGCGGCATTTCCTCTTACCCGAAGGCACACCGTTCCTGTTGATCCCTTCCCGCCTACTGAAATTTGGGCAACGTAACGGCTCAATTCTATGATAGACAAAAAGCAAAGAAGGTAGAGGGGTAGAGGGAGATTCGGAGCTCTCGGGCCCTTATAGCACCGTTGTGGACCTTCGAGTTGATGCACTTTCGGTGAGCTTCCGATAGCAAATGGGTTGAGGAATGGGTTTGAACCTCCAAGGCTAGAGAGCTAGAGGGTACGAGAGGTAGGCTAAAAGGTAGTTCTAACTAACTCTCAAGGTTTGGTGATGGAAGATGAGATCTAAAAGACAAAACTCAAATTTGGAATTTTTATAGAGGAATGGTGTTTGGAAAGGGAGAGCGAGCACTCTAGGTTTTTCTCTCTTTTAGAAACTTTTCAAGCCCTTAAGCAAGGGAGGGTGCCTCTCTCTATTTATAGAGGTTTAGGTGATTAGTGAAGGGATAAGTCACTAATAGGTTTATAAATTAGATATTGGGCAATCTAATGTTTTTAGGATTTTCTAGAGCTTGGAGAAGAGGGATTTGGGTCTAATGGTAGAGTATAGGGTAGTGACTTGAATGACAAAAGAGTGATAACTTAAGCTAATAGGTCCACTAGGGTCCCAAAGAAACACACCATAGACTTTGGGATGGTCTGCAAGTCAAACCCTCAATTTAACCATTTTTTGAAGGAAAACCAGGCCAAAACTGTTGGAAGTTGAAGACTTGCAGGGGCGGCCTGGCCTGATTTTGCAATTTCCTGCACAAATCCACGATATTCATTTCGCCATAACTTTTTATGTACTACTCCAAATTAGGTGATTCTTAGCTCGTTCGAAAGCTGAGAACATCTACTTTCCATGGATGTAGGACTTAGGTTGGGAAACTATCTATGTAAACTTTTGCACTCCTCTTTCCATCA
The DNA here is from genome assembly GCA_021018995.1 of Chloranthus sessilifolius. Taxonomy (NCBI): domain Eukaryota; kingdom Viridiplantae; phylum Streptophyta; class Magnoliopsida; order Chloranthales; family Chloranthaceae; genus Chloranthus; species Chloranthus sessilifolius. The sequence goes on from CM037593.1 coordinate 93,103,311, forward strand.
GCTGTTTTGGTTAATTCGAAACTGGCTCTATGGGTCCAGTTTTGCAATTTCCTACACAAATTTGCAATCTTTATTTCATCATAAATTTTGATGTATAACTCTGAATTAGGCGATTCTTAGCTCGTTGAAAAGCTAGAAACCTCTACTTTCCAATGGTAAAGACCTTAGATTAGGATATAGTGTATGTAAACTTTGGCATTCCTCTTTTCATCAACTATTTTGGTTGATTAGAAACGGGTTCTGTGAGTCTATTTTAGGCTTTCTAAGGGTTTGGAAAGGTTAAGGTTGATTCCTAAGGGTTTGAGAATGATTTTAAAGGTTTAGATTAAGTTCTAAGGGTTTGGGAGGTACTTTCGAAAGCTCGAGAGTACGCCTTTCTCGAAGTATGGGTCGATCGAGTCTTGGGCCAAATTTGGGTGTCTACATCAGGACATAGCTCCTATACGTTGACATTGGCTACAAGCCCTATAGAAGTCATGCACATCCTTAAAGAGACTGGGCCAATAAAAGCTGGATTGCTAGACCTTCACAGCGATTTTCTTCCCTCCCAAGTGCCCACCACATGCATTAGAATGGCAAAAAGTTAGGATGCTATTGAACTCTTCCTTAGGGAGGCATCGTCCGATAATTTGATACAGGCAGACTATGAAGAGTTTCGGGTCCTCCCAGAGGTATGCTCAAACCTTTGAAAAGAAAAAGTCTTTGGCGTGTTTATCCTAGTGAGGGGGAATCCGATCAGTAACCAAGTAATTCACAATATTAGAATACCACGGAGCTGATTTTGTTTCAATGGCAAAGAGTTGCTCATCAGGAAAGGAATCTGGAACTGGAAGATTATCACTTTTTCCTTCAACCACAATCCGTGATAGGTGGTTAGCAATAACATTCTCCACTCCCTTCTTATCCTGGATTTTAAAGTTAAACTCCTGAAGGAGGATCCATTGGATAAGCTATGGTTTCGTATCTTTCTTAGAGAGGAGGTACTTTAATGCTGAGTGGTCGAAAAAAATGATGATTTTTAAACCCAAAAGATAGGATTGATATTTAGCTAATGCATATACTACCGCCAAAAATTCTTTCTCCGTAGTGGTAGAATTCATCTGTGCATCAAAGAGGGTTTTACATGCATACTAAATAACATATGGCTCATGCTCCACTTGTTGTCCCAACACGGCACCAATTGCGTAATTTGACACATCACACACGATTTCAAATGGGAGTTGTAGTAGGGAGCCTTAATAATTGGGGCAGTGGATAGGAGTTCTTTTATTTTAAGGAAGGCATCAAGATACATCTGATCAAAATCAAAAGGGACATCCTGTGCCAAAAGGCAATACAAAGGTCAGGCTATCTTGATAAAATCGTTAATGAACCTTCTATAAAACCCTGTATGGCCCAAAAATGAATGGATTTGTTGCACTGAAGAGGGTGGGGGTAAATTTGCTATCAACTCGACTTTAGCCCTATCCACAGTGATCCCCTAGCTAGCGACCACATGTCCCAAAATAATACCTTCACGGACTATAAAGTGACTTTCCTCCCAACTTAAGACTAAGTTGGTGTCTTCACACCTTTTAAGGACAAGTTCCAAGTTTTGTAGGCAAGAATCAAAGGGTTTCCATGAAGATTTTGAGAAATTTATCCACCATATTAGAGAAGATGGACATCATGCACCTTTGAAATGTAGCAGGTGCAACCCAAAGGGCATCTTTCTGTACGCAAAGGTACCGCAAGGACATGTGAAGGTTGTCTTCTCTTGGTTAGCGGGAAACATGGGGGTCTGATTATTCCTCGAGTATCCATCAAGAAAGCAATAATATTCTTGCCCTGCCAAATTTTCAAGGATCTCGTCGATAGACAGTAATGGGAAATGATCTTTGTGGGTCATCGTATTAAGTTTACAATTATCAATACAAACTCTTCATCCTATTGTCTCTCTTACGCGACCATTTCTCTGTCGGAACTTGATTTTACCATAATGCCAGATTTCTTAGGCACTACATGAGTGGGACTAACCCACCTACTATCAGAAATAGGGTAGATGATTCCTGCATCTAGCAGTTTCACAACCTCCTTCATTACTACCTCCCTCATGTTAGGGTTGAGTTCCCATTACATTTCTCGAGAAGGATGATCATCCCTTCTTGAGCATATGTGAGGGTAGTAGAGATGATAACCGAAAGCGAGTCATTTGTTATTAAGAAAGCATATTTGAGATTGTCAGGCAATTTATTTAGTTTCAACAATTGAGGATCATCAATAGATGGTTTTAACAAATGTGCACTCGATGGTGGGAACGCTTTAAAACAAGGTGTCTATGGAGATGAACTTATATGATTGGAGAGAGTAGTTGTGGCATTAACTTCCTCCAAGGATGAAACAACGTCTAGCTCATCCAGCCCCAAACAACACATGGCTGCTTCAATCGGGTCTTTAATCATTATGGTAAGCATTGCTTCCCCCATGCAGTCAGTAATATATTCTATAAGGAAGCAATCCTCATCCTCTTCGGTGGCTAACCTTTGTGCAACAGTAAAAACATTTAACTGAACTCTCATATTACCAAAAGATACTTCCATCACTCCCATTCGACAATTAATGCATGTGTCAGCAGTAGCTAAAAATTGTTCCCCAAGAATGATAGGAATGCTGCTGGTAGTATTACGAGTTTGTTGCATATCGACGACCAAGAAATCTACTGGGAAGAAGAATTTTCCTACTCCAACCCAAACATCTTCGACGATCCCAACTAGTCACCTTTTCGGCCGATCAGCTAACTAAAGAGTTACTGTTGTAGGCTTTAATTCCCACAGGCCTAGCTCAAGATAGACCGAGTATGGGAGAAAGTTTACACTTACTCCAAGGTCCAGAAGTTCTTTATTTATGGTGTGATTATCTATGACGCACGAGATTGTGGGTACTCTCGAAACTTTCTATTTGAGAGGGGTAGTGTTTTTTAGAACGGAACATACCTGTTAAGTGAGGAAGACCCTTTTCGAGAGATGGGATTGTAATCTCCTATTGATGACGCAAAGGTCTTTGAGGAATTTAGCATAAGCGAGAACTTGCTTAATAGCATCTAAAAGTGGGAGATTGATTTTCACTTGTTTGAAGGTTTCCATCATCTCCTTCATTCGCACGCTATTCTTATCAAAAGGTAAAGGCATGTCCACTGCCTGAGGAAATGGTGTTTTGGTCACATATGGTGCCTTATTGGTGATCTTAGATGGGCCTTCTCTCGACACAGAGCATTCCTCCGCAACTCTTTGTTGGGTGTGGGTCATTGGTTCAAGTTCTATTTCAATCGCACTTCATTCTTTGGGTGGTCTCTCATTTTCTAGTCTTGGTGGCATCACAATTTTATTGTCCACCATTCTTCCACTCCTTAAGGTAGTGACCGCTTGGTCTTGATCAGAGGAAGAACTCTCCCCCATTAATGTTCCACCTTTAAGGTTGTTTACCGACTGGGGTAATACCCGGTCCTCCTCTTCCTGGGTTAACGTAATAGTTAGTTGCCCAATCTAGGCTCCTAGTGTGGTCATTACTTGTATCTGGGAGTGTAACAGCCTCTCAAAATCACTACTCTATAGAGGATTGAACTACCATTTTATTTCTTATTCTTGGTTGCTTTCCAAGGCCAACCTAGGGTAGCTCCTCCAATTTTGGTCTATTGTACTCCTAGCATTGATGTCGGGAGGTTGGCAGGAGTTGGCTGCCATGATAGGTTTGCGCACCAGTTTAAGTTGTAACATGGCAGCAGGGTGCTTTGGTGTTTCAGTAGTAAGGCATTGAGGATTGTCATAGGCTTTACTCACTCCAGGTGTTAGATGTGATAGTATACTCAATATTCCTTCCAACTCCTCAACCCTGGTTGAAATGCTCATAGTTGGTTTCATTTCGTCTTTCTCTTTTATTTTAGAAGGTTTATCAGATGAGATTGTAGGATCAAGCATTTTCAGTGCATCCTGGTACATTGAGTTCTCACTCAAATGTTCAAAGAGTCTCTAGGCGTCCTCTATTTTCAAGAAGAAAGTACCCCCACACGAAGCGTCAATCATATACCGATTTTTTTCAGTTAGTCCTTCATAGAATCTCTGTATAATTTGCCATTTCGAAACTTTATGATGAGGGCATTTGCGTAACAATTCATTGAGGTGTTCCCAGCTCTCATTGAATTCATCTGGATTTTGTTCGAATGCCATTATGGCTTTCAGGAAGTGATTCATTTTGCCAATGGCGAAGTATTTTGTGAGAAATTTACTTTCTAAAGCATCCCAATTTGCAATTGAACCACAAGGCAAAGTATTTAGCCACTACTTTGCCCTATCCTTGAGAGAGAATGGGAAAAGCCTTAAATAAGTGGCCTCTTCTATCAAGGTTTCTATCTTGACAATTGTACAGACCTTGAGGAAGGTTTCTAAATGTTGGTAAGGGTCTTCGTTACTAAGCCCTTGAAAGTGTGGGAGCATTTGCACCAAATCAGGCTTAATAGCAAAAGATCCATTTCCAGTGGTAGCAGGAAAACGGATGCACGAGGGAGAAGTAAGTGGAACCGGCGGATGATGTTCTCGCAGTGTCTTAGTCGGATATGCTTCCTCTCCCGTCATGGTGAAACTTTAGAAAACAAGTGAAGCAAGTTAATCTATACTAATAAAGAGTAAAAGCTCATACCTTGGCTTTTCACGTTGTCCAGTAATAGGCTTTGGTTGCTCCAGGCCTATATTCTTCGAAGCCCTTCAAACAAAAACAAACCAGAGTCAATATGTTATTTCAATAAGACAGATTTAAAGAAAATAAAGTCGAACTTCCCGATAGCGGCACCAAAAACTTGATCATTTTAAAATAAAACCTTGCAAGTGCACAAGTTCGAAGTACTTGGGTGAGTACAAGGGTGTCGAACCTCAGGGACGTGTTGTTTATTTAATCTAACTTCTATCCTATTTAAATGTAGTTGTGGGATTATACTTCCTAAATTTTATGATGGAAAACTATACAATTTTATGATAAAGATATGGGAAGGTAGACTGGGATCTCAGATTTGTAAATAATAACTTCCTATTCCCTTCCTATTTCAAATCCCAGGTACCCCAGCTCCTGGTTACAAGCTCAGACACTTTGTAAATGAATTAGATAAATCTAATAGTCAAAGAACCATTGCACAAAACAACAAAAACTACCCTACAAGGCCTAGTCCATCGGTGAATATCCTACCTAATCTTACCCTAATCCTTACGAGGCCACTGAGATTATTCTAAATAAGATTACAGTGTTACCATCGCGTTCTCGATCTAGTCAGAACCTTGAAAATGCAATCATACCATAAATAGAATTTAAAAATAGAAAAAGGAATAGAACTTTATTAGATGCTCATCTAGGAATTAGAAGAGCCCCCAGCTTGAGGGTGTTTAACCTTGCATCGATCGAAGATTCTTCGCTGTCACTGAATTCATCTTCCCTGGCTGCTTTTTGTCAATCTAAACTTCTAAACTTCTCACGCTCCCCCTTCTCTCCCTAAACCTAACTCTAGGGTCGTTATTTATAGAGTGCAAGGCCCTAGAACAGTTATACATGGCAAGAATTTCTAAGGATCCCAAGAAATCAGCTTAGAGAAGAGAAATCCAATGATCTCGGATACCAAAAGATATCCACAGCTGTCGATCCTAAATTGTCGCTTAAAAATACTGCTATGGCCGGTTGTAAATGGGTTTTCGACCAATCAGTCATCAGATTTGTTCTCCAGGTTGTAGATGCTTTGTGATGTTTCAAATTAACATGAATCTCTGACTGGTGGAATAGGTTGTGACCGGTCGACAATATATATTGATTTTCTTTCATATTCTGCTTGTTTAATTTCTGACCGGTTGAACGAGTTTTGACCGGTCCGTCTTAAAATTTCTGAAGCGTTTGAGAAAACTAACCGGTCGAAATAACCATTTCAACCGGTCCACTTAGACTCTTCTCTTCTTCTCTAGACTGCTGCCTACTGTGCGATCCTAACCAGTCCATTTTGCAATTTTGACAGGTCAAAATGACCTTTGAAGTCTTTCCTTCAGTTGTTTTCCCTTCGATTCATGCCAAAGCTTCAGGTTTCTTCTTAACTTTGCCCTTTTAACTCATTTTGCATTTATCCAGCTTTTGCACCTGTTGTAACACAACACGAACTAAAAGCATTCATTAGTAGTTAAACAAGGGTTAACAAGGCATAGATTTGGGTATAATGTATACCATTTTGGAGACCGATCAATAATTTTGAATTATACGTTGGATTTCCAGTGTACAATTTCAAATTATACACTTGAATTTAGGCCTATAATTTGCCGTATGCCATAAATAGGCCTCTACCCCTCTCATTCTCAACACCTTTCTTTGTTTTTTTTCTTTAGAACTCTCAAGGTTGGCTCTGAGATTCCGAACTAGAGCAGAGTTGAACTCTAACTATCTGGCTCTTAGAACTTCGAGTCTCTTCTAGGAATCTCCCTAAGTAGTCGATCACGATGGAACTAGTCCATCTGTTTCAATTCTCGAGTGGTCCAAAGGGAGATAAAGCTGGCCTTAGATTCAACCCTTAGGAAGAGGTTGGAGCTTGGGTAGGGCTGGACCTCCCTGCAAATTTTTAACACCGACCGGCCGGTGGTTCGCCGGCGACGGCCACCCAAAGGGGGTTGCTTTAATCAAATACAACATATATAAAAATTTCATATTTAAAATAAAATATGCAAGTTTTTTTAATTTAACTGTCCATGCATGATCAAACGCATCCTACGTGACGGGATCTGAGAAGAATAGAGGGGATTGATGGGTACCCACTTGTTGAAGCGTGAACGGCAAAGTTGAACAGTATGGATCAAATGTCGATGCGCCTTTCTCCAAGATTTCTTCTCCTTCCTTCTTTCTCACCACATCTTATTCAATCTTGTTGCTTGTAAGAGGTTGTAGTGGCTCTGCCGTGGGTAGGCGAAAGGACACACGAGAGTTTTGAGGGAAGATATTAGAGAGATTCGGAAGAGACGAGTTGAGAGAGTTGTTGTGACGGCTAGGGTTTCTTAAAAAAAGCAAGATTAGATGTCTTTTCGGATCAAGTCGAGATCGTTAAGATAGCAAGAACATAAATTACATAAATTTGTTGGGATCTCTAAGAAAGTGGTGGGTTTCGGTGTGGAGCGCTAGCGCCATACAGAGTATTAATACATCTAACACCGTTAAATCAAATTAAGAAAATTTGGGTTGTTACAAAAATGATTCCAATCATTTTATTCCAAACAGATTTCAATGGGTTTTGGACATAGACCATTTGAGTTAACCTTTAGACGCGAACAAAGGTGGGTCCTAATATTTATTAAGCAAAATTTCGCCCACTTCATGACAAACTTGCAAATGGCTGGTTAATTTTTAAGTCCTACTTACTTGATGGCTTGCCACATGGAGATATCAATCATGCACGTCAGATATACAACATGAATGACCTAATAATTTCCACTAATACAAAGGAAATGTATGCGAAATGTTGTAGCATCTCCTTAGGGATCCAAATTTGGTGTACCAAATCAAAATCAATTTTTTCAGTTTTCGGTACCCCCCACACCGAAACTGAACCGCAACCCATTTGGTTTGGTAGTTTTTTTTTCTAAAACCCATTCGATTTAGTTCGGTTTGGTTCAGTGGGGTTATTTTACCTACTTTTCTTATTTTTTTAATGTATTTTCTCAGCTTTTTCAAAATTTCTTCATATGTTTTGGTTTACTCATCCTACCCTCACGGTTTTTGATTTTTGCCACCCTAAACTGAAATCAAACCGAATTGGGGTTCATTCGGTTCGGTTATTTTCAGTTTTCAGTACAGTTCAGACCAGTTCGGCATCCTTGGTTTTCAGTTCGTTATGGGGTTTTGGTTTAGGGTTTGTATCCCTACGTCTCCTCAATGTTTCTTGATTTGTAGGTTCTCTTGGTTCAATTTCGAAATTCTCTATATCCATGTGAACTCAATTCGCTAGAGATAAGATAACTTTTAAATAAAAATTTAAATTTATAGCATGAGTTTTAAATTAGAAATTAAATGTGTTAAAAAATTTAAGTTTAATTATTAATGTGTATAGTATTATACTACATAAATAAAATATACAATTGATACCTACGAAGTGAAGACGTTCGATGGATTATGCATGTGACTGGTTCCAGGGAAAATGCATGTGACCAGTTCTAGTTAAGGAACTTATGAATTCTTCAGGTGCTAATTTGAATGCCAACTCAGTGTTCTCCATTTTTATATTAACGGGAATTGACGGTAGGGGTTTATTTGATGAACTTATGACGTCTTTGGGTGTTCATTTGACAAGAGCAACAATTTAGGTTTTTCAGTCATATCAGGGTCAAAGTTTGGGGCTCTTTTGGAATTTTTCTTATATACTACTATACTTAAGTAGTTGGGCAATGGTCAGGTACAACTGATTGAATTGCATTTCAGATATTCAACCATACTTTCAGCCCTTAAATATTGGAGAATCTTAATTACACTATAAAAATAGAGATAGTCAAAGTCAAGATTCTCTTCTATCCAAGGGCTGTAGATCTGATTGAACCTGAAATTTAGTCAATCAGTTGGGCATTACCGTTGCCCTTAAATACTACTGTAGTAGTTCCTGGCTTCCTGCTATAGTAGACGTCATGCGATGTTATGTACAGTTTGCTTATTATCTTCTTGCTGCAGCTATCCACCTTACATGTTTGCATAGAAGGCTTATTCTAACTCTTGATTTTTCTCATTTTCTCTCTTTCTCTCACTCTATATATATAATTAGAATTTATATCAATTATATCAATGAACGAGTTCTCATTCTCTTCTCTCCCTACTGTTCTCTCTCAAAAACCCCTAAATCTAATCATCTTCTCCCATCGCATCGCTTGAATTTATTTACTTGTACTTTTAATAATTGCTAATCAAGATTTGAACCCCTCTTTCTCCAGTCTTATATATTTGGAGCTCAGGCAAGTGTGCAAGCAAATGGTTGTCGTAAGTTATGGTTCTTGATTAATAGCTTTCTTTCAAATTTATTCATTTTTGCAAATTAAGAAGTGAACACCTATTTGTCGAGTCTTATTTATCATACAAATTAGGAAGCGAACACATATTTGCCGAGTCTTATTTATCAGATAAATTAAGAAGTGACCACCTATTTGTCGAGTCTTATTTACTAGCCAAATTAAGAATTGAGCACCTATTTGTCAAGAATTATTTTGTAATATCCTGAAAATTTTTGAAATCGAACACGGTCACCTCAGTGTATGTGCCCAGACGAATCACAGAGTGAGACCTTGAATTTTGAAATAATTAAAGTAAAAGAATATTTTTTTTGTGAAAATAAATTTGATTTAGACATGGTTAGGGCCATTAGCCAACGACCTGTACACCGACTCATGTGTGCATGCTCAACACCCAAGTTAACTTAGATTCTAGTGGATAGAAATTTAGTATAAATATCTAGATATTTGAAATAAATATCATGATATTTGTAGTTTGATTTTGTTTTATAAGAAGAGATGAGTAAAGAGTAACTCTCACTCCTTGAATTCTCTCGTGAAACCCATCTACATTCCTCCTTCTCCTTCTTACGCATCACCTGGATTCCGATCACTCTCGTAGTCTTGACCGCGAATAAACTTTGAAATCTGCCATGGATTTCCTTCAAAATATTAAGGGAGTGTAGTGTCAATCATGTGTGATCAGTGTATTCCGCATACTGGAAAGGCGAGACTCTGTACGTACTAAGGGAGCTCATTTTGGAATCTGCTGTCGTAGGATTTACGTAAGATTCAATCCAACACTTGGGATAGATTCATTGGAAGCCGATAAATCAACCTTGAAAGGCTAGCTCTTTTATGTTTACATATTGTATGAATTATACCTAAATTTTAGGTTAGTTAGTATGTGAAATTTAGGAAAGAAGTCAGTTTGGTTGTTGAAGAAAAAAAATTCAAGAAATTAAAAGCCCGAAGGCTACAAAATCTGAAAGAATCGAACATTCGATTTGGAAATCAAACGTTTGAATTTGAAATCGAACGATCGATTTTGGAATCGATCAATCGCTTTTGACTCAAACAGAGGAGCCAGATTCTGAAGGAATTGATCGATCAATTATGAAATCGATCGTTCGAATTTGTAATCGGACGATCGATTTCCCCTATTTCTGGCTATTTTGTTTTTTTCGTTGGAAAAACTTTGGGAAACTTCAAACCTTCTATTTTCGATGCTATTAACATGTGGTATGGTGTTAATTAAATATAGGTTAAGAGTGGAAAACCTTTGGTGAGGAACTTTGGATAACGTTGAACGGATCCGAGTCTAAGGTAGGGGAATCTCAATTTTAGATTACACTTTTGTCTATAATAACCTGCTGCAAACATCATCAAATAAGATATTATGAATTTGCTTTTGAAATTGTTTATGAACTCTGAATTTGATTTGAATTTACCTTGATTTTGATTAGCATGAACTCTGAAACCTGAATTCCAAATACATCTTGAAATTACATATGAATCCTGAAACTCTGAATCCCGAAGCTGAAGCTCTGAAATCCAGAATCTTAAAATGTATTAAAGTACATTGAATTATATGTTAGCATCTGCATTTGATTTTAGATTTACTAGAGCAAACCCCTCAATTCCTTGAACCGTGTTGACAGTAAATTTTCATGGCACAAGTTACCCTCATAACGCAGGGGCTTCTTGCATTTTCTTAAAAGGGTTCATTGAACGACGATGGTTTGGTAGGGGTTCCCATCGGTAATATTTCTGCTCTCATGATATCGTAACTTGAGAAGAATTTTAAGTTAAAATTTAAGTCATTTAATAAAGGAGCATGCATGAATAAGAATTTGAAAGCATACTGAAATCTTGATCTGTTTGATTTCCTTTCATAGCACATTAACACATTTTAGCATTGGAAATTTAGTAAATGAATCTTCTTTGGAATACCTGTTTTGAAAACACATATGCTTCGATTTCAGTCTCTGAAAACATGTTTGTTACGATAAAATGTAAATTAGATTAAGTTTCTTCTATTAAGCTTAGACTGTTAGCTCACCCTGACTATGCGTCACAGGCATAGACACTCCGAACCAGGGTTACGAGAGTGATCCGAACTACGAACCAGAGGAAGAGTCAGAGATTCCTCCAGAGGAGTTCTTTCGTTTGACTTAGACTTGTGATCTTGGTACAGTTCTGTGTGATATTTTAAGTAGTTACCTCTTGAATTATGGGCCTGAGGCCCTCTATTTTTTCTTATTGCTTATATCATTTTGGGGAACCATTATTTAGGTATTGGATTGGCCATTATCGGTGGTTCTTCTTGGTTCCTTTTTGAGATATGTTTTGAATGAGAGATCTCTTTTGTTTACTATGTTTAGGTTTTAGTTTTATGTTTATTTTTCTGCTTGCTTTCTATTTTTTTTATGGATGTACCTGTTCCTTGGTGAACCGACCTTTCCGACACTCTAGGATTGGGAAAGTCAGGTCATCACAGTTGGTATTAGAGCTATGGCTCTAGATCCAGATTTCCATAGGACTGTGGGCATGATTATCTTTACAATCTATACTGATCAAATGTTATTATTGTTTAACAATGATAGATCAACATGGACCTAAGGTTTCGAGGCAAAGGTAGAGGAAGAGATGGGCCGAGGATGATTCCGTTGGTAGATGTCCCTGAGGACATAGGTACTTCAAGAGGAACTAGATTTGTTTCCAGTTCTAATGCAGTCCCTGTAGGAGCAGGAAGAGGTGGTGACAGACGAGTTGTGCATGTTTTGGAGACATTGGCTAACAATATGGCTCAACAGATAGCTTCTTTGGCTCAACAGACTGCTGCTATAGCTTAGCAAGCAAAGTTTATTGCAGCTAGATGCGTCCTACGTTTTTAGGTCAGATTGATCTGATAGAAGCACATGATTGGTTGAATGAAATGGAAAAGATCTTTGATGTGTTGTAATGCATTAAAGTTGAGAAGGTGCAATGGACAACCTTCAGATTGGACAGGGAGGCTGACCCATGGTGGAAGTCAGTGCCCAAGACTAGGGAGCTGGAAATTCCCAATACGCCATCGACTTGGGCCAAATTTTAAGAGACATTTAATAATCAGTACTTTCCCAAGATCATACGGCATCAGTGGGAGGTCTAGTTTATAGAATTGGAACAAAATAAGATGACGGTGCAAGAATGTGGGGCTGAGTTTGATAGGCTATCATGATTTGAACCTCAGCATGTGGCCACCAAGTTGATGAGAGCCAGGAAATTTCAACTTGGTCTAAGGCTAAATATTTTAGAGAGGATCTCAGTCCTAGAGTTTGAAACCTATGCAGGGGTGATGACTAAAGCCCTTATAGTAGAGGAGGACATCGATAGGATGTTTAAGAGGAGAGACCATCAAAATAAGGAGAGAGCTGGATAGGGTCAGACAAGTGCCTACGATCAACAAATAAGAGACTATAGACACCCAAAATTGGCCCAAGATCGGATTGAAACATACTTCGAGCAGGGTGCACCCCTGAGCTTCCGAAAGGATTCCCTAAACCCTTAAATCATCCCAAACCCTTAGGTGTCATCCCAAAACCCTTAGAAGTCATCTTAAAACCCTTAGAAATTATCCCGATTCCTTAGGAATCAACCTTAACCTTCTCAGACCCGTTCGAACCCTTCCCGGGCTAGGTTTAAACCTTCCTGGGCAGTGGTTAAAGTGAGGAGGGCCAAAATTTATACAGACCTCTATTAGATCTGAAACCTATACCATTCATAAGAGAACTTTTCTAGCTTTCCAATAAGCCTAGAATCGCCTCAATCGGAGTTATATATCAAAAGTTATGGCGATTTAAAATTTAGGCATTTTTGCAAGGATCTTGCCTGGCATGGATAATATACATGCCAGGCCATTTTTTGTCTTAATTTGGCCATTTTTGACATATTTTGGCCTGGCATATATAATACACACGCCAGGAAAAAACTGGTCTCCTTCCTCCTGAACAGAGCCCCTCGACGGGCTCTAAACTTCTCGAAGTACTGTAGACATGCTTGGCATGTGTAATACATACGCCAGGCTTAGCTACAGTAACTTTTAGAATTTGTCCGAAAATCACTTTTGGAGTTTGACTTGTTGACCATCTCAATGTTTAGAGTGGGTTTCTTTAGGACTGTTGCACCCCCATTTATCCTATTTGTAACCCTCTAGTCATTTAAAACTTCACCCTATCATCTACCATTGAACCCATTCTCACACATATCCACAACCTTCAGATCTTAGAAAACCTTAGATCTAGGATTACCTAATTTCTAACCCAATTAGGACTTTAACCCCTCACTAACCCTCTCTTTTTTTATAAATAGAAAGGAACCCCTCCCTTTACAAAGGCTTGGAAAATTTTCAAAAGAAAGAAGATTAGTGAATGCCCTCTCCACCTTCAAAACAACCACTCACCATATAAATTCTAGTACCCACATCTCCTCTTTAGCTCCTCTTTTTCTCCATTAATCCCTAAGCTTTAGTGGGATCTTGGCTCTAGCTTACCTCTCTTACCCTCTACCTTCAAGCCTTAGAAGTTAGAATCCGTCTCTACCCCGTCGTGCTATCGGAAGCTTACCGGTGTCACTTTCGCGTGAAGGACTACAGTGGTGCTACAAGGGCTCGAGAGCTCTAGCTCTCCCTCCATTCCTCTACGTTCTTTACTTTTTCTCTATCCTAGAATTGAGCAATTACGCTGCCTAAATTTTGGCAAGTAGAAAGGGCTCAATAGGATCGGTGTGCCTTCGGGCAAGGGGAAGTGTCGCTCATTTTCTTTTCTTTTTTTATATATAATTATATATATATATATATATATTTTTTATATACACATCCAAACAGCGACAGTAGAGACCGCCTACGAGTGGGTTAGTCGGGTGCCTAACACCTTCCCGATCGATAATCGAAACCCCTATCCAAGGGCCTTTTAGCGTAAACCGGAATCAGAGTCATATTTTGCACTTCGGTCCATTTAATATTGATTTAGGTTTCTCGGGACACCAAAAGCTCCGAGTAGCGACTTTATATTTTTCACATGAGTGCATCGTCACGATGGACGGTTAAAAATCTATGGTTGCACAGATGGCGACATTGCTGGAGGCTGCTTGTTGAGCTTCTCCTTGAAGTTTTGGCCCTTTTTCATTGCATGCATTTTTTATTTTTTACTAAATTTTTGTTCATTTCATACTTACTTATCCCTACGATTCCGTCAATCTTTTACTTACCCCTACTTTTTTGTCATTTATACGCCTTAGCCTATTGGAGGGCCTACTTGAGCTCTTTACCACCTTAGTCGATTGGCGGGTTACTTGATAGCTTAGTTTCCTTTTTATTGTTTAAATGCCTTAGCCGATTGGCAGGCTTACTTGTGCATTTACACACCTTAGCCATTTGGCGGGCCTACTTGAGCTTTTATATTTTCGCAGTCATATTCTAACAATGGACATCGGCCCGTAGAGGCAGCACAGGATCATCACAACCTATTTTTGAACAATAAGCAAACTCCCCTTTTAAAATTGAATTTAAAATTGAACCTTAAAAGTGAACTAAGGGACTTAATTTTTTTATGGGGGTAGATTTTAAAGGGTTGGGATTTTAGGGAGCGATATAAACGACCCGGTTCTTAGTAAGGCAGCAGCCCCTAGTGGTGATGATCCCGAAAAGAACCACCCCACCCAGTATTTAAGATGGCGCTTGCGCTGAAGGTATATCGGGTGGGTGACCGATCCAATTACGAAGCTTAAAGTCCTTGGGGGAGTGTGTTAGTTGTCCCAAATCAACCTTGTATTCCTAGGTTCGGTGAGGAGGGACCCGTTACAACAAGGAAATCAGTCCCCGGAAGCATCACTTCCAGAAAACCAGAAAAAGAGACCAATTTCGGGCTTGTTGTTCTTCTGTCAATATAATATATACCTTATTTTTACCCGACATGTGTAAAATACACGCCAAGTCATTTTTATCCAGAACTGCTCTTGCGTGTATATTACGCATGCCAAGCTAAACCTGTCTAGATTTAGTCTAGCATGTATAATACACATGCCAAGCTAAAATCTCCAGATTTTGGCCTGGCACATATAATACACACGCTAAGCCTATTCGGGCTCTGGCACCCGAATCTATGGCCTCTTTTCACTTCCCCCGAGTCCCCCGCTTAGTGGTTTAGTATTTTCAATAAATTCCGTACTTTTTAACACCCAATATACCCTCACCGGTCAAAAGAGGTCGCCCTCTTATTGACTTTTCTCGACGGATCGGGTTATCGCGTGGATTCCCGTGCCTTTACATAGATCAAAGGTTTTTTTTTTCTTTGATTCTTTCAAAGTGTATCGGGATCCCACCGCAGGAAATATTTGGGGTGCGAATGCCTCCTGAAATGGGAATTCCAAGGCCCTAGAATTCATCCTACCAAGGTTCATTTGCTTTATAAAAAAGCCAAAAAATATTCAAAAATCAATAATAGAAAAAGAAATCATCAAGAAAAATAAAAATCTAAAAATAAATAAATAAATAAATAAATAATTCTTGAGTGCTAGCACAACGACATTACCTTACCCACCATCATCCCGTAGGGGAAGGAGGAAACTTTTCGGGCCTCACTCGAGGCATCCATACCCAACCCACTGCCAAATCATGTCATGGACGATTGATTCGGCTTATGCCGATCGCAATTCATCCCCGCCACGTTCCCCAACATATTCCCATTTGGAGGATATACTTATCTCCACTCCGCTCACCCAAACCCCATTTACCATCACCAGACCCTTCGGTGCACCTGTATTTCTGTCCACCACCACTCAAACCACCCAAAATCCATCCACATTCACCCCACATACACCCCACTTCCCCACATCCACTCCAAGAACACCCATACCCCATTCACATCCAACATACCCCATTTTCCCTCCACTTTCATCATACCCAATTTTCCACATCCATCCACACAACATATTTCCCAATTCTCCACATCAACCAAAAATTTACCTCATTTTCCATGCACATCCCCCATGCCCAATCTTCCCCAATCCCCTCCAAATACACCTAATCTTCACTCCACATTAAATCAACATACTCCACAATTTTCCCCATCTCCCATGCCCAACTTTCCTACATTTCCCCAAACCATACCCCATTTGCCCATACCTTTTCAAAATCCAACACCCTATTTCACCCAAGCCATGCCTAATCCACTACATATTTCCCCATCTACCCAGGTCATGTCCAATTTTACCTGGGCCATGCCCAACTTTTCCCATACACCCTTCCAATCCATGCCCCACATTCCCCCCTAATCAAATGGACCATTTTCATCCACCCCCTCACCCCATTCCATGGCCATGATGGAGGACATGGTCAAAGCCGACACCATTAGGAAGGCCTCCCAAATCCACCCTCATCCATCCCACACATGTCTCCCATACCCTCCAAAGTCTTTACCTCTTTTCCCCAAAGCACTAATCAATCCCCCATCATTCATACCACTCAAGACCCCCACCAATCATGGGTCATGTGGCTGGCCACTAAGGCCCAATGGTCCCAACCTTTCAAGGTCCAATGGCCCAAGCCCATCAAGTCCGAATAGCCCATGCCCATACCCACCAAGGCCCAATGGTCCATACCCACCAAGGTCCAATGGTTCAGACCCACCAAGGCCCAATGACCTAGACCCGCCAAGGCCTAATGGCCCTAGCCCATCAAGTCCCAATAGCCCTGGGCCAGACCCACCAAGGCCCAATGTCCCAAGCCCATCAAGTCCTAATAGCCTAGGTCCAGACCCACCAAGGCCCAATGGCCCAAGCCCATCAAGTCAGAACATCAAAAATCTCAAGGTGTGGATGTACCCCATACAGCTGAAGGCATAGATCTCCACAGCTTCCAGTATAATGTGTCAACATTAATGTCAGAACCTATCAGAGAGGTCACCACAGAAGCCAAAAGTGAAATGAATGCAGCAGTGACCATGCTCCAAAAGTGGGGCTATCAGAAAGGAAAAGGTTTGGGTCCATATTTGTAAGGTAGGAGAGACCCAATCAGAGCGAAAGGTTGCCAACATGACAAATTTGGGTTAGGTTACATGCCCACTGATGAAGAAGTTCAAGAAGCCATGGAGATGGCCCAAACCATAGGTGTTGCCAAAGCCTGGGGGATAGATCTGGAGGATGAACCCCACCCAAGACCTCACATCCGGACCACATTTGTGAGCACAGGGGTCATCAAAATCAACCAAAATGGGGAAACATAGTTGATCTCGTATATGCATGTGGCCATCCACCAAATCATCCCTCCAAAAATCAAAATAGACCTCGCCTCATTATCACTTTTTGAGGAGGAGATACCCATGCCTGTACAGCCACCCATCCTAAACCATTCCAAACCAGTGTTAACCTTTGAGAATCAGGTTCAAGATAAGCCAATGATAAACATGATGGAGGTTGACTCCCAAAAGTCATCTCAATCAGCCCCCTCTATCTGAGCAGGTAAAGGGACAGTACCGCTAGTAAGAAATCTGGCAACAATGCCCTTGACTCTGGAAGTAGTAAATGGCCGTAAATTCGGCACCCACTTCCTAAAAAAAAACTACTTGTAAAAAGGTGAGATTAGCCCTTGGCGGAAAAAACTGTGTATATAAAGACCCACCTTGCCGAGGGCCCATTTCCAAAGAAAAAGAAAAATCCAAAAAACTAAAAGAAATTGCAAAATTCAAAAATATTGTCTTTCAAAATTTCTGATAAAATCAAAGAAAATGATGCCTTAATAAAAAAACCCGTCCCACATGAAATTGACCCCTTTCCTGTAGAAATACAAGAAGAGGTAGGAGTCATGAGTCAAGACGTGGAGATCCCTACTGAGGAGCTCTCCAATGAGCTCCTTGACGGTTTGTCGATTTTAAGCATGGTCCTACGCCGATTGTTGAAGAAACAGAGGACGTCAATCTAGGGACTAAGGAGATTCCCAGAATCACCAAGATTGTAACTTCGCTATCTCCCGAGGAAAGAAGCAGTATGATTGATTTTCTTCGATCATACCAAGACATCTTCGCATCGTCATATTAGGATATGCCAAGTTTTGATACTGATTTGGTCGATCATGAGCTGCCATTATATCCAGATGTTAAGTCGATCAAACATCCTTGAGATGATAGTTATTACATACCGTGACTAGAGCGAAATGTTACCACTTGCTCTATGGGCTTACCGAATGTCAATCTGTAATGCTATAGGGGCAACACCGTTCTCCCTTGTGTATGGAATCGAAGCTGTCATGCCAATCAAAGTCAAAGTACCCTCACTCCGCATCCTCATCGAATCTAATCTACCAAAAACAGAAAGAGAAAGGTCCCGCTTTGAGCAACTGAAGTTGCTAGATGAGAAAAGGCTCCTAGCTTTGTGTCATACCCAGTTCTATCAAAGGCGAATTGCACGTGCTTACAATAAACATGTTTGCAGTCGAGATTTGAAAGTGGGTGACACAGTACTCAAGAATCTTCCCTTCTCTCCATGCCAATCCAAGAGGGAAATCCAAGCCCAATTAGGAGGGACCTTACGTCATCCGAGAGGTACTCCCGAGGTATGCACTCTGCCTTGCCACCATGGACGGTGATCACTTTCCTGAGCCTATCAACACTGGATACATCCAACGATTCTATTCTTAAGTCTCTGCGGTAAGGTAAGTATTGATAAGATGGATATGTGACTACTTAAGGACCCCATAAAAGAACCCATCATTTCAAAGACAAGTAGCTAAAAAAGTGTCCATTAACCTTCCTTAACACTTATACCATTTGCTACACCCGTTGAGCGATTAACCTTTCTTTCATAAACCCCTCCCCAGAAAAGAAGATGGAAAAAGTATATATACCAAAAGAAAAAAAGAGAATGGGAGAAAAAGAGTTACCATCAAATCCAAAAAAAATCAATCAAAAAAGGTAAAATCCCAAAAAGAGGATGTCTAGAATGAAAAGAAGCAAAAAGAAATAAAAAATATAAAAAAGAAAAAGTGGGGCATGTATGTTGGAGTGTTTGCCTTCCTTCAAATTAGGGTCTAAAATCATCAATAAAACTAGGCAGAACACACTCACATAGACCTACAAGTAATCAGGGTCTGCTGTAGCAAGTTTTACAAAGATGGTGAGTAAGGGAATGTCCATAGGGAGGTTGGTTTTAAAATATGATAAATCTCCATATCTATATTAGATCTGGCACCCTAACTAGTGCTACGTTAGCTAAAAGACAGGGGAGAGGTTTAAAATGGATTGTCACTTAAGCTAAGCTAAAATTAAACATAGACTAACTTGGATTGAGTTTAGGATCTTAGATCTGGCAGGGGAAAGTGGTAAAAAGCAGAAAATGGAGAAGAGTAGCTTGGAGATTGGTTTTCACTAAAATCAGATTCAATTAATTATGCTACAGAGGTTCAGAGCACACAATTCCCTCAACTAGCTATAAGTACAGCTGCAGCGTATAAACTCCGCTTCAAATCGTAGGATCCACCTGGTCTTAAGGCTATGATATCTCCACTTTAATGGTCATAGACCATCCTATAGACTTTATCGAATCCATGGATTTGTAGCAGACGAATCCAATTGGAGCCTGAGCTTGGACTAATCTTAAGGTTATGATCTGCCCACTTTAATGGTCACAGACCATCCTAGGGATCTCCTCCAAAGCTAAGGCCTCAATTAAAATAATTAAAACCACTACAGATGCTGCAATTCCCAGGTCACAGACTCAAGAAATCACAGGAGTATCAGATCCAGGGAGATCGGGTGGTATCCAAGAGGCCTACCAGTTAAGTGGGTGAGCTGATCTACAGACTCGTCTACACAAATCCGATCGATCACCAAATGGAACCAAAGGAACTTTAGATCTAATTAAAGCATTAAAAATAGTATTAACATTGCAATCAAAGTCACTCTACGATGGAAATACTCTCAGATCTGTAGTCTGTGCAGCTAGGAACCTACAATAGCACTCTTAACCTTACCCAATTACAGATCTAACATCTCTCCTCGCTACTCCAAGGGACATAGCCAACCATGGTTGGGCTAAAGGAGGGAAAATAGAATTTCTTTGCAAGCTCTAATATCCAGAATTTGGCTCAGATCTCGATCTCCCCTCAATTGCAATTGGGGGTCTCTATATATGGCTTTCTCCTCTATTTTTTTCGTCAAGAGTCCCTTCTAAAAGGTCCTCAGAGTTTGTTAGAGTTCTGTTAGAGCACATGGGTCGGTTAGGGTTTCCTGGGGCATCTTCTAGAATCGTCGTGTCGGTCACCAAGTGCCTCGGGTTGCATGCAGCAGGTCACCAAATAACAACGTGTGCCCAGCTGAATTTCGGAGAAGTTCTACACACGATTTTGACAGGTTCAAATAGAGCATTTTGGTCATTTCGCTAGGTTCTCAGATCTCTTCGATAGGTTCCGATAGGATGAGCCTTCTCTTAGAGTTTCAGTAATCTCAACCCTTGGCCTGGAGTATTCTATAGGTTGGAGGGGCTCTTCGACAGGTTTGAGAACCATTTCGACAGGCTTCGCTCTACATGCCAACATTTCGATAGGGTTGCTCTCACTCCTATCGAAAGGCCCAAGTTCCCTTCGATAGGTTCTGTTCCAGCGCTTTCATCTCGATAGGTTTGAAGAAACCATTCGATAGGTTCCCTTGACGCCTCAGGCAGGTTTTCGATAGGATGATTTCTTCCTTCCTTTTAGCTGCTCAATAGGTTCTTTGATCCTATCGAACTCCTCAATCCACACGAATTCATCCTTCTTCTGCCTTTAGATCCTATCGAAAACCACTTCAACTGCATGAATTCTTCCTTTCTTTGCTTTCAGCTCCTGTCGAAGTCTTCAGGTGACCAATCGATAGGATGTTTTCAGCCTGTTTTCACTTCCTTCGCCTTGCCCTGCTGCAACCACTTGTTCCAAGGGTCCCGTGATGTGCTACCCCCTTGTGTGTTGTTGCTGGGTTTGTCCTGTGCTGAGAGATAGCCCCTTTTTGAGCATTCTTGAGTGGTTTTCTATGTTAGTGTCCTCTTTCATTGCTGTCTACAACATGCACTTGACAGAAACTTATTAGTGTGCTCACAGGTCTATCAATGGTCAGGTTAAAGGGTGAAAAGTGGCAATTTTCACCACTTAACACACCCCCAAACCTAAGCTTTGCTAGTCCCTGAGCAAAGGAGAATAATAAAAAAAAATGAAATGCCACTTTCGTAGGGAGCACGGATGCATTTAGCATATGCACCAAGCCTTTTAAACCCCTAGGTGATACCTAGTGGAGGAGTGAAGTCTCCTGAGGGTTTTCAGTGAAGGTACCCACAAACTTCTCCAATAAGGTTAGTTAATAGTAGTACATCCTGCTAAACAGAGTTTCAGTGAATTAGAATAAATTCTCATCATGCCTTTTCAGTTCTAGAGGATTTTCAGCAAAAAAATCACCAACTTAAAACCTGAAGTTTTACAGTAATTCCTTCATCATTAATCGGTTCATGTCAAGGCATTGTGATTGAAGATTGATGCATGGCTCACCTTTCACTTGAGAATTTTGTTTTGACACTAACCCCCCTCAAATTGGATTTCAGGCCCAAGTCTCACCAGGGCTGTTAACTCACAACAAAAATGAAGGGTGAAGAATTTCACACAGTTCAAGAGCAGTTAAGTCCTCAAATAGGGTTGTAAGCATGAGCATAGGCATTGCTCTAAGTTCTGAAATTTTCTAACTCTTTTCACCATAGATCAGGGAGATCCTTATCTCCACATGACAGCTCAATCCATTTCAGATCAATAAGGTCTTTTCATTGGGTTGTAATATGGCTTATGGGTGAGGTTTGTAAAAGAATGAAAAGGTAAAAGGGATTCAAATTAAGAAATCAGTGAAGGTAAGGAGGTGGTCTAGACAACACCCTCTTCATTTCAGCACAATTCCATCTACTTCTTGAATTTTCAGAGCCTAAGTGGCTAGCTTCTTCTCTTCCTTTCAATCTTTCAATGAAATGACTTCTCTTTCTCATTCTTTTGCTCTTTTTTTTTTTTTTTGGTCGGAATACCACAAATACCACTAATTGTGTTTTTCTTCTCTTTCAACCACTTCTTTCAATCTATATCAGGTCACTGAGGTTTTGGGTTCAAATTTTCTAGTTTTCATCAAAGAAAATTGAGACTTTTAAGGCTTAAGTGGTGTGCATCAAGGGCAGTTCAAAGGTGAGACATTTTAAGCTTAAACTGACCAAGGGATGGCCTTACTTCATGTCCTCAATGTTATGAATGCTGTCAAGTTGTTTCAATTTGAATTTGCCTAACTTCTAGTGATTAGAATTAGATCCCATCAGTCCTTAGGGCAGAAAAATTGCCAAGGCACTCTTCAAGGAAACTTTTTCAGGCCCAAATCTCACTGGGTATGACCTTCCATCAAATTTTTCAGGGGTGTATCTTCACAATCTTCTCTTATTTCAGGTTTACTGCACATCAAAATTATTTTTCACAACTTGTTGACATTTGCCTCATGAAGTTTTTTGGGCTACAACTTATTTCAGTTTCAAACAGTTCTTTTTAATGTCCTCTTTTTATTCAAGTGAGAATTTATTCTAATTAATTCCAAACACTCCTTTTTAGCCTAGTTGTACTAAAAGTAACTAATTTATTGGCATACATGCCATACCCCCAAACCTAAACTAAACAGTGTCCTCACTGTTTATAGCATTGGGGGTGTAGCAGTTTATTAACAGAGCAAAACCCAAAGCAAGTAGACAACTGAATAAAGAAAAAAAAAAGTTTATTAACAGGGGTTAAACAGAGCATAAAATAGAGCATTTTATTACAATGGTCAAGCACAAGGAAGCGGAAGGTGGACAAAATTTTCTTGGCAAACCAAAAAGCCTCCCCCTGGCTTAGGGGTATCTTCAGCCTGCATTAGGTGGAAGAGGAACTGTAAGCCAGGAGGGGAGGAAGAAAAGGAAAAAGAAGTCGAGGCGGGTGGTGACGGTGTGAGGAGGATGGTGGCAGAGAAGCTGGTGGGTCGGTCTTCAGCCTCTTCCTCTCCTTCTTATCCTTGTCCTTTTCCTCCTTAGCGAGGATCCGCTATACCTCCTCATATTCATCCTAGAGGAATTGCAACGGGTCTGCTTCCTTGGGCGGTAGTGGCTCCAGCCAAAATAGGTAGAGTTGAGCAGGAGTGAGCGTGGGCTTGTCATCTGGCATATTTATGAGGAGGAGTGCAGAGGGTAGAAGGAAAGGAATGGGCCGAAATCGAGCCAGCTGCATCTATTTAAGGTGGATGTGTGAGGGAATATGAAGTGGTGCATTCAATATCGCCGCCATGGATGAAAAGGAATGAATGGTTAATTCGATCAACTAGCATGGGGAACGAAATCGTGCATTAACTGGTAGCCTATATTTAGCGCGGGGAATTACGACGTGGAGCAGAAAACCAGGGGGTAAAGCGTAAATGCACAATAAGCATGGAAGGAGTGATGGGGGGCATAGATTTCGATAGGATGAGTGTAGAGTGTCAACAGGTTAAGGCTTCCTATCGAAGTCGACAAGTATGGGGCTGGTAGTTGAAAGCTCTCGATAGGTTGAACCCGTCCTATCGAACAGAATAAGCATACATTCGATAGGCTAGGATGGCTGCTTGCGATAGGTCGGTGTCCTGTCGAACGGAGGGTGGATAAAACATTCACTTCGTTAGGATGCTGATGGGTGAGAACAACCTTTCGATAGGTGGGGTATTACATTTGTCACTCTTGTCGATAGGTTCCAGGCAAGAGTCCAGAACTTATTGAAAAGTTGTTCTCACCTATCGAGAGGTCTCAGCACCTATCAAAATCCTCACCAATCCTATCGACATCAGCGGCTGACCTAGCGAGAGGTCTAAATGACCTATCGAGAGGTTCAATGAGCTCAATAATATGGCCTATGTGTGAAGAGCATTGAGCCTTAGTACCCAGCAACTCCTCTGCTATGCTACCAGTTAGCAAATTAGCCTTTGACCTTATGCCATTGATTCCTAGATTGCGGGCGATATTGAAACGAAGCTTGAACTTGACATGGCCATTTTATTGAAAAGAATATCGGTGGAAATAATCGAGGTATAAATCAAATATAATACATATGATACAAATTGAAGTCAGGTATTTACCTGGAGGATCCTGAAGATCAATGGTCTATTCAGGCTCACAAATGTTGTCAACGTAAAGTTTCAGCCTCTAACCATTGACCTTAAGGGTTCTACCATCTGTAGGATGCATGACTTCGACAGCTCCAGATGGGGAAACGTGTACCATTGTGAAATGTCCATCCCATCTAGACTGCAGCTTTCCTGGAAATAATTTCATTCTGAAGTTCAACAACCATACCTTGTCATTGGGCTTGAACTCTTTGCGGAGCAAATGTCTGTCATGGAAGGCTTTGGTCCTCTCCTTGTAACTTCGAGCATTTGCAAAAGCTTCTAGTCGCAGTTCATCCAGCTCGAATAACTGGAGTTTCCTGTGAATACCAGCTGAGTGTAAGTCAGAGTTTACTGCTTTAATGACCCAATATGCTTTGTGTTGCAATTCAATAAGCAAGTGACATGCCTTGCCATATACTAGTTTGAATGGGGACATGCCTACGGGGGTTTTATAGGCTATTCTATAAGCCCATATGGCATCAGTCAACTTGCTGGGCCAATCTCTTCTGTCGGTTCTCACAGTCTTCTCGAGAATATTTTTGATTTCCCTGTTGGAAATCTCTACCTGGCCACTGGTTTGTGGGTGGTAGGGAGTGGCTACTTTGTGGGTAAGAGAGTATCTTTCCATCAGTTTGTCAAAAGGTTTATTACAGAAGTGGCTTCCCCCATCACTAATAATAGCTTTAAGAAAGCCAAATCTTCAGAAGATGTTATCTTTCAGGAATTGAATGACGACTTTGTGATCATTTGTCCTTGTAGCTATGGCTTCTACCCATTTGGATACGTAATCTACAGCGATAAGGATGAAATTGTATCTAACAGAAGTGGGAAAAGGCCCCATGAAGTCAATTTCCCAAATATCAACAAGTATAGGTTGTAAGGGCATAGAGTTTCTCCTTGTAATACTGCCCATTTGCAGGCATCGATGATAAGCTTTACAGTGCTGCCGGGCATCCTTGAATAGGGTAGGCCAGTAGAAACCACTTTAAAGGACCTTGGCCGCAGTCTTGTTACCACTGAAGTGGCCCCTGCAAGCCTGTTCGTGACACATGGTTAGGATGTTTTAAAACTCAGTTTCATGTACACAACGTCTGATCACCTAGTCTACACAATGCTTAAATAGGTAAGGATCCTCCCACATGTAATATCGAATCTGTGTAAAGAACAGATTTTTGCCATCCTTGGTCCAATGTGGAGGGATCCTACCCACAGCAAGGTAATTGACAATATTGGCAAACCAAGGTATACTTATCTGGACAGTCAGAAGCTGCTCATCTGGGAAAGAGTCATTGATGGGCAAGCTTTCCATGTCAATTGTTGGGATCCTTGACAGATGGTCAGCCACCACGTTCTCAACTCTCTTTTTGTCCTTAATCTCTAAATTGAATTCTTGCATGAGAAGAATCCATCTGATTAGTCGTGCTTTAGCTTCCTTTTTGGACAAGAGGTATTTCAAAGCTGAGTGGTCAGTGAACACAATAATTTTTTATCCCAACACATAAGATCTAAATTTTTCTAAGGCAAAGACAATAGCTAATAGCTCTTTCTCAGTTGTAGTGTAATTCAATTGAGCATCAACCATTGATTTACTAGCATATGCTACCACAGAAGGTGTTTTGTCTTTTCATTGCCCCAACACTGCCCCAATGACAAAATCTGATGCATCACACATCAGCTCAAACGGTAGAGAAAAATTTGGGGATTGCAAGATGGGAGCTGTGGTCAAACAAGTTTTTAATAGTTTAAAAGCAACTCGACATTCATCATTAAAGTTAAAAGGAACATCCTGGCACAACAGGTGACAAAGGGGTTTGGAGATTTTGCTGAAAACCTTGATGAACCTTCTGTAGAAGCCAGCATGACCCAGAAATGACCTAACTTGTTTGACAGTTTTTGGAGGGGGCAAATGAGCAATCAAATGGATCTTAGCTTGATCAACCTAGATTCCTTTGTGAGAGACAACATGTCCTAGAACAGTGCCTTGAGTCACATGAAGTGATTTTTCTCCCAACTCAGAACTAGGTTGGTCTCCTCACACCTTTGCAGTATGGAGCTGAGGTGGTGTAGGCATTGGCTAAAATCATCTCCATAAATGGAGAAATCATCCATAAAGATCTCCAAAAACTTATCAATCATGTCAGAGAAGATAACATTCATGCATCTTTGGAACGTGGTAGGTGCATTGCACAACCCAAATGGCATCCTTCTGTATGCAAAGGTCCCAAATGGGCAAGTGAATGTGGTTTTCTCTTGGTCCTGGGGGTATACAGGGATCTGATTGTACCCTAAATATCCATCAAGAAAATAGTAATAGGCCTTGCCTGCCAGCTTGTCCAAAATTTGGTCTATGAAGGGCAGTGGGAAGTGATCCTTACTGGTTTCTTCATTGAGTTTTCGGTAATCTATGCATACCTTCCAACCAGTGGTCTGTCTGATTGGGATTAGCTCACCTGAATCTGTTTCAACAACTGTAATGTCAGATTTCTTGGGTACTACCTAAGTAGGTGCTACCTATTGTGAATCTGAGATGGGATAAATTATCCCAGCATCTAGGAGTTTGACTACCTCCTTCATCACAACCTCCTGCATGTGTGAGTTAAGTTTTCTTTGCATCTCTTTGGAAGGTTTGGAACCTTCTTCGAGATGAATTTTATGCATGCACACAGCAGGATTGATTCCCCCAAGGTCTGCAATGGTCCATCCTATTGCCTTCTTATGCCTTTTTAGTACACAAAGTAGTTCTTTTTCATGCTCGAGAGTGAGGGAAGAAGAGATTATCACAAGCAATTTGGTGTTGTCTCCTAAAAAGGTATATTTCAAAGATTTTGGGAGTTGCTTTAACTCCACCTCTGGGGGACTGATGAGGGAGGGCAATAGGGGTGCCTTAGAGGGGGTGGTAGAGGTAACAAAGCAGGCCTCCATGGATGGTGCTTTGCTAGTGGAGCTTCAGAAGAGACAAATTTCACATGCTCAATCTCAGAGGTGGGACCCTTCTCTACCTCTGTTTCCTTCCATACTTCGACTGCTCATTAAACCATTCCTTACCATGTAGCAGCATATTCACATTTTCCTAGACAACCTTATCTATCACATCAAGAGAAAAAAGTCCTCATCAGAATGAGGTTCATTTGTTGCGTTATACACATTCAATTTGACCTTCATATTTCCAAATGACACTTCCATGTTTCCAGACTTGCATTGAATACAAGCATTAGTTATGGCCAAAAAGGGTCTACCTAGAATCACAGGTATGGAAGTGGCACCCTACCTGGTTCCATATCCAACACCAAAAAGTCAGCAGGATAGAAGAATTTGTTAAGTCCAACCAAAACACCCACAATTATCCCCACAGGTTTCCTTTCAGATCTGTCAGCCAGCTGGAGGACCACATGTGTGGGCTTTAATTTTCCTAAGCCCAGCTTCTCATATACTGAATATGGAAGCAAATTTATACTGGCTCCCAGATCTAATAAGGCTTTGTCAATGGTATGATCCCCAATGATCCAGGGGATAGTGGGGAGGCCAGGGTCTTGAAGTTTAGGGGGAGTTGCAATCGACAGGACTTGCTTAACTTTTTCTGCTGAAAAGACCTTCTTGGATAGGTATATCCTAGACTGTCTTTTATAGGTGCGCAGGTCTTTTAAAAACTTGGCATAGGCTAAGACTTGTTTAATGACATCAAGTAAAGGCAAATTGATATTTACTTGCTTGAAAGTCTCCATCATTTCCTCAATTTTTCCTTGTCCTTTATCAAAAGGGGATGGTGCTTGTAGTGCCTTAGGAAATGGAAAATGTGGGATTGCTCCCTCACTTACAGCCTTAGCGAATGGGGCCTCTTTCTTTTTTATTTTTTTCTTTTCCTGAGGATCCTCATTATCCTCTTTCTTCACAGCTGATTGTTCCTTCAAGTCCACCACTGGTGGTCTTTGTTGTGTGCTGGTAGAAATCAGTTCATTTTCTTCCTCCAAGTTCCTCACAGGCTCACAACCCACTTGGTTGTCCACTAGCTTACCACTTCACAATGTTGTAACAGATTTGGCTTCCTCATAGGTGGAGGAAACTTCACCCAGTACAAACTGCCTTCGTGGATTGTCCTGTGGTTGGCTAGGCAACCTTCCTCTCTCTCTCCTAGTCAGAGCATCAGACAGCTGACCAAGTTGGCCCTCTATCTTTTTGATGCTCTGATTGTGAGAGTGCACAGTTTGGGATAAGGTGTTCAAGCTCTGCGGTGAAGATAGAAATTGTTCCTCAAAGGATGGTGCTCTCACAGCTGCAGGGGGTGCAGATTGCTGCATAGGAGGAGCTATAGGTTGGGCCATGGGTTTCTAATACTGAGGCCTTGGGACATAACTTTCTCGATAGGGCTGAGCATTTCTGTAAGGCATGGATGCTAGGGCTGTTGTTGCTGGTTGGGGTATGTATCTTGTCTCCACCTCAGATTGGGGTGGTTCCTCCATTGATACCCAATGACAGCTGCTGCCCATAAGGCTCTATTATAAAATCAGGAAACTGGTCAGCAGATGGGCATTCTTCAAGGGGATGAGCAGGGGACTGGCATATGGCACATGCCTCCTCCACCCTAGCAGCCACAGGTGACTAAATTGCTCCCATCAGCCTATCAAATTTCAAGGCTAGGCTGTCCACTTTCCTTTCCAACTCACTTGGCACACTCACTTCATATATCTTCCCTCTTGAGGTATTCTCCTTCACCAATTTAGGAGGCTCTAGATCTCTTGCTAAGGTTTCCCTTTGCATAGAGTTCTCACTAATAATATCAAAGAGCTCCCATGCCTCCTCAGCAGTTTTATGGAGATAGGTGCCACCACAGGAAGTATCTATCATATCTCTGCTTTTAGCATCAATTCTCTGATAAAAGTTTTGAACCAATTGCCATCCAGGGATTTGATGGTGGGGGCATTTCTTTAGGAGTTCCTTAAATCTCTCCTAGGATTGATGAAAATCTTCAGTTGGATCTTGGGTAAAAGAAATGATACCCTTCCTCAACTGGCTGGTTTTTGACATAGGGAAGAACTTGGCCAAAAATTGACATTGGAGATCACTCTAGGACTGAATGTTGTTGGGTGGAAGCAAGGACAACCAGGTCCTGGCTCTATCCTTTAATGAAAAAGGAAAGAGTCTCATCCTGGTGGCCTCTTCCCCCAAACTTGTGATATTAAATGTAGTACACAGTCCCAAGAACTCATCAATGTGCTTGTAGGGGTCTTCTTTGGTCAGGCCATGAAATGAGGGCAGCATTTGAATGATGGATGATTTTATCTCATAGTTTCCCGAAGCATCTAGGAATTGAATGCAGAAGGGGGAATTATAGACCCCTGGTGCATTAAACTCCTTAAGGGTTCTTGGTTGCTGTTGCTCACCCATTTATGCATAATTAAATACAACAGAAATAGGTGTAGTTGGTCTGGATCTGAGAAGTCTTTCAACCTCTAGATTTAGTGGAATAATCTGCGGTTGGAGAGTTCTCCTACCAAACATACAACACTCAGATTCTGAATGCAGAACAGATCCTCAACACAACAAGCAGAATCAACCAAAATTTCTAACTACTCTAACAAAAATTATCAACAGACCTAAAAAATAATAGGAGAGTAGAGTGATGCAAACTACAGAGCAGTCTCCAGCACGATTCTCCTCTCACTGGTAGCCTTAGATCTGATGAAATGCACACAAAATACTGAAAAATAATAAAACTTACAAATATAGTTAGTAAAAATCAAACGAAAATTACAGATCTATGATCAAAACTTAGATCTATCAATTTCTAAACACACCTCCCCGGCAGCGGCACTAAAAACTTGTTGGAGTGTTTGCCTTCCCTCAAATGAGAGTCTAAAATCATTAATAAAACTAGGCAGAACACACTAAAACAGACTTGCAACTAATCAGGGTCTGTTGTAGCAAGTTTTAGAAAGATGGTGAGTAAGGGAATGTTCACAAGGACATTGGTTTAAAAATATGATAAATCTCCAGATCTGTATTAGATCTGGCACCCTAACTAGTGCTACGTTAGCTAAAAGACAGGAGAGAGGTTTAAAATGGATTGTCACTTAAGCTAAGCTAAAATTAAACATAGACTAACTTGGATCGAGTTTAGGATCTTAAATCTTGTAGGGGAAAGAGGTAAAAAGCAGAAAATGGAGAAGAGTAGCTTGGAGATTGGTTTTCACTGAAATCAGATTCAATTAATTATGCTACAGAGGTTCAGAGCACACAATTCCCTCAACTGGCTATAAGCACAGCTGCAGGGTATAAACTCCACTTCAAATCGCAGGATCCACCTGGTCTTAAGGCTATGATATGTCCACTTTAATGGTCACAGAGCATCCTATAGACTTTATCGAATCCATAGATTTGCAGCAAACGAATCCAATTGGAGCCTAAGCTTGGACTAATCTTAATGTTATGATTTGTCCACTTTAATGGTCACAGACCATCCTAGGGATCTCCTCCAAAGCTAAGGCCTCAATTAGAATAATTAAGACCACTATAGATACTGTAATTCCTAGGTCACAAACTCAAGGAATCACAGGAGTATTAGATCTAAGGAGATCAGGTGGTATCCAAGAGGCCTACCAGTTAAGTGGGTGAGCTGATCTACAGACTCCTCTCTACAAATCCGATCAATCACCAAATGGAACCAAAGGAACTTTAGATCTAATTAAAGCATTAAAAACAACATTAACATTGCAATCAAAGTCACTCTATAATAGAAATATTCTCAGATCTGTAGTCTGTGCAGCAAGGAACCTACAATAGCACTCTTAACCTTACCCAATTACAGATCTAACCTCTCTCCTCGCTACTCTAAGAGAATTAGCCAACCATGGTTGGGCTAAAGGAGGGAAAATAGAATTTCTCTGCAAGCTCTAATCTCCAGAATTTAGCTCAGATCTCGATCTCCCTCAATTGCAATTGGAGGTCTCTATATATAGCTTTCTCCTTTGTTTTTCCTGCTAAGAATCCCTTTTTGAAGGTTCTCATAGTTTGTTAGAGTTTTGTTAGATCACGTGGGTCGATTAGGGTTTCCTAGGGCATCTTCTAGAATCGTCGTGCCGATCACCAAGTGCCTCGGTTTGCGTGCAGTAGGTCACCGAATCACAACGTGTGCACAACTGAATTTTTGAGAAGTTTTGCACACGATTTCGACAAGGTTTAAATAGAGCATTTTGGTCCTTTTGCTAGGTTCTCAGATCTCTTTGATAGGTTTCGATAGGATGGACCTTCTCTTAGAGTTTCAACATTCTCAGCCCTTGGCCTGCAGTATTCAATAAGTTGGAGGGGCTCTTTGACAGATTGGAGAACCATTTCGACAGGCTCCGCTTTGCATGCCACCATTTCGATATGGTTGCTCTCACTCCTATCGAAAGGCTCAAGTTCCCTTCGATAGGTTCTGTTCTAGCGCCTTCATCTTGATAGGTTTGAAGAAACCATTCAATAGGTTCCCTTGACACCTCAGGCAGGTTTTCGATAGGATGATTTCTTCCTTCCTTTCAGCTGCTCGATAGGTTCTTGGATCCTATCAAACTCCTCAATCTACATGAATTCATCCTTCTTCTGCCTTCAGATCCTATCGAAAACCTCTTCAACTGCATGAATTCTTTCTTTCTTTGCTTTCAGCTCCTGTCGAAGTCTTCAGGTGACCAATTGATAGGATGTTTTTAGCCTGTTTTCACTTCCTTCGCCTTGCCCTGCTACAGCCACGCGCTCCAAGGGTCCAGTGATGTGCTACCCTCTTGTGTGTTGTTGTTGGGTTTGTCCTATGCTGACAGATAGCCCCTTTTTGGGAATTCTTGAGTGGTTTTCTGCATTAGTGTCCTCTTTCATTGCTGTCTACAACATGCACTTGACAGAAGCTTATTAGTGTACTCACAGGTCTATCA
The DNA here is from genome assembly GCA_021018995.1 of Chloranthus sessilifolius. Lineage (NCBI taxonomy): Eukaryota > Viridiplantae > Streptophyta > Magnoliopsida > Chloranthales > Chloranthaceae > Chloranthus > Chloranthus sessilifolius. The sequence continues at coordinate 93,135,411 of CM037593.1, forward strand.
ATGGTCAGGTTAAAGGGTGAAAAGTGGCATTTTTCACCACTTAACAATGTACAGTCAAAATTCACTAAGGAAGAAGTGTATTATGGCGATTGGAACCCTATCGAGGACATGTTTTTAACCCAGAATACCTTCAAAATTTTTAACCTTACCCATGGCCAAGATACATTCTGAAAAAAAGCCCTCTTTTATGGTCTACGAGCAGTCATAATATTCGTTGAGTCAGCACGAGCCAAGCTATGAGACAACCAAAGAATTCCATCCAACCGGATATGATAGAGTCGACATCCATGACGTGGCTAGAAAATAAAAAAAATAAAAGAAAAAGAAATGAAAATATACAAGTTCAAAGCAAAAGGACGTGGAAAAAATCAGAAAGGGCGCCATGGGTAAAAACAGCGAGTTTGTGCGGACCAGGTGAAAACCTGAAAAGACGTTTGAGGTAAAAATGCATACCCATGGACACAATGAAAACCTGAAAGGGTGCAACGAGTAAAAAAGAGGGCGACAACAGGCATGGCAAAAACTCGTCTTGGGCGCTGTGAGTAAAAATATTCAAAAGAAGGAGAAGAATCATCAGGTACTCTATTGGCTACATTTTCGGGCTAGCTGGTCTCCAACTAAGCCGCTCATGTTAGCTCAAATCAGATTTTGATCAGTGTATCTTTAGACTGCACTGTCAAATGTATGACCCAAGGTAAGGATAAAGGGTTAATTCGATCCGAAGGGATGGACGTTCCGACCTTGGTAAAATTCTGAACCTCACGCAGGTTCGATCGCATGAAATGGTTCGGCTATGCTAAAAAAGGGACCTGTTACTTTGTCCCACTATTAAGGCATCAACAAAAAAAGAAGAAAAGTCAAAAAAAGAACAGAAAAAAATTAAGAAATATCCAAATACCAAAAAAAAACCAAAATTTCTACTCTTTTTCATGTACATGTGTACAACATCATACTTCCATCTCAAAATAAAGAAAAAGAATAAAAATATCTAAAAACAAAAATAAATAAATAAATAAATATATGTATATATATATATATAAATCTTGAAAAACAAAATGTGTATAGGTAAAAGTTTGCTTCTTCTATTAATTAGGATGCATATTAGTTACCTATATAAAGGACTGACATTTTCTCGAGATGTGCAGGAACATCAAACGGTCTGAAGCCTCAAAGCAGGCAACCTCTCAGTGATGGATAAATCAGATGAAGCATCTCACCACCGACGACCAGTCTATTCAAAAAAAAAAGAAAAGAAAGAAGAAATCATTTGGAAAAAGAAAAAATCTATATTTTTCATTAAACATTTCACACACAGCTACGCACATGTGTGCTTCAATGCGATAAAATATCAATATTTTATCGACAACGCAGCTGTGCTAAATTAATATCCTAAGTCTAAAGGTTCACCTTGGATCTTTGGATCCTACTTTAAAATAGGAGCAACGATGTCAATCCTGATCAAGAAGTCAACATTTTGATTAGGTTGATTCCACTGCTAAATCTTCATATGAACTTTAGTATCTTAAGCTTCAGATTCCTCAAAAAAAGGTCAATCGTTGGTTGAGACCAACTTGTTGAAAATAAAACTACATATCAATCAACTATGTGCAAATATGCATGCAGAAGGATTCTTTTCTCTTATTTTTCCGTAGGCTTAAAACCTGTATTGGTGCGGTATCCCTGTAAAGTACACGCCATGCGTCTGGGTATCCGTAGGATGGTCATTTTTTCCTGTAAATTGTACTCGGATGGGATCTGGGTCGGGACTTCCATCGCCTTTATTGCTTATTGTCCCTAATGGATGCATGTTTATGCATAGTTAAAAGATTTGTAAGAGCATTGTTGACGGAGATCAGGATTGAGTGTCTCCTTTAGTAGGCACCCAATATTAGCCAGATTTGTTCAGTATTATTTGAAGTTGGATGCTCTAGGTCATGCTGATCCGGAGCACATCATCAAAAAAGGCACACACTCCCAAAAACCATTGTGACATCAATATTCACTCCACTCAGGTAGTTGTGCTAAATTAACCCCGGGATCGATGGGTTCGCCCAAATATCTTGAACCCTACTTCACACAGGGGCACCCGTGGCAAGTCAAATGGGGCAGTGAATACCTCACAGGATTAGTCGCAAACTGTGGATCTTCGCATTTTTGTCTCGCGCTTATCTTTAAGTATGGGTCGATCACCCTCTTACTTACAAAGTTACTTTATTCAGAATGAGACGTAAACATCAAACATCTTCAATCATCTCAAGAAGTGGACATTTTTTTAGCATATTGGGCTTTCGCAACTCGCTCCTTCTCGCTTATGCCCAGTAATGTCGCTAACCACTTGGGGACCGATAACTATGAGGAACGAATGTTTTTCTCGACATACAGGGCTTCCATTTACTCACCATGTTACCTACCTGATATTTGAGGTTAGTTTTTGAATATAGTGGACCCATCAGAGATGCCTTGGGCCTCTGCAGATGTCTCTTGTCCTTGGAATTCGATCATTTGTGATCGGATATCAAAGAGGGGCATCTGTAGACACCCAAAATTGACCTAAGGCCCGATTGAAACATACTTCGAGAAGGGCACACCCTTGAACTTTCAAAAGCATTCCCCAAACCTCAGAATCATCCCAAACCCTTAGAAATCATCCCAAAACCCTTAGGAGTCATCTCAAAACCCTTAAGAATCATCTTGAACCCTTAGGAATCATCCCTAGCCTCCCCAGTCCCGTTAGAACCCTTCCTGGGCCAGTTTCGACTCCTGAGCAGTGGTTAAAGAGAGGAGTAGCAAAATTTATACAGACCTCTATTTGAGCTAAGACCTATACCATTAGAAAGAGGAGTTTCCCACCTTTCCAAAAGAGCCATGAATGGCCTCAATCAGAGTTATATATCAAAAGTTATGGTGATTTAAAATTTGGGCATTTTTGCAAGGATCTTGCCTGACATGGATAATATACATGCCAGGCCATTTTTTGACTGAATTTGCCTGGCATGGATAATATACACACTAGGCCATTTTTGGCATATTTTGGCCTGGCATGTAAAATACACACGTCAGACAAAAACTGGTCTTCTTCCTCCTAAACAGAGCCCCTTGACGGGATTTGAACTTCTTGAGGTACTGTAGACATGCTTGGCATGTGTAATACACATGCCAGGCTTAGCTACAATAACTTTTGAATTTTGCCCGAAAATTACTTTTGAGGTTTGACTTGTTGACCATCCCAATGTTTACGATGGGTTTCTTTAGGACTATTGCACCCCCATTTATCCTATTTGTAACCCTCTAATCATTTGAAACCTCACCCTTTTATCTACCATTGAACCCATTCTCACACATATCCACAACCTTACGATCTTAGAAAACCTTATATCTAGGATTACCTAATTGCTAATCCAATTAGGACTTTAACCCCTCACTAAGCCTCTCTTTTTCTATAAATAGAGAGCCACCCCTCCCTTTCGAAAGGCTTGAAAATTTTTCAAAAGAGAGAAGATTAGTGAATGCCCTCTCCACCTTCAAAACAACCACTCTCCATATAAATTCCAGCACCCATATCCCCTCTTTAGCTCCTCTTTTTCTCCATTAATCCCTGAGCTTTAGTGAGATGTAGGCTCTAGCTTACCTCTCTTACCCTCTACCTTCAAGCCTTAGAAGTTAGAACCCGTCTCTACCCCGTCGTGCTATCAGAAGCTTACCGGTGTTGCTCTCGTGCGAAGGACTATAGTGGTGCTACAAGGGCCTGAGAGCTCCGGCTCTCCCCTCTATTCCTCTACCTTCTTTGCTTTTCCTCTATCCTAGAACTGAGTCGTTATGCTACCCAAATTTCGGCAAGTGAGATGGGCTCAATATAATCGGTGTGCCTTCGAGCAAGGGGAAGTATCACTCATTTTCTTTTCTTTTTTCACATATAATTATATATAAAAATATATATATATATTTTATATACACATCCAAATAGTTATAGTATAGACCGCTTACGAGTGGATTAGTCAGGTGCCTAACACCTTCCCGATCGATAACCGAAGCCCCTACCCAAGAGCCTTTGGCGTGGACCGAAATCAGTGTCATATTTGGCACTTCAATGCATTTAATATTGATTTAGGTTTCCTGGGACACCAAAAGCTCTGGGTAGAGACTCTATATTTTTCACACGAGCGCATCGTCACGACAGATCATTAAAAATCTACGATTGCACAGAGACCAAAGTTTACGAGACCTCTACGATATCCTATTCAACAAGCATACTCGAGACCGACAACTTCTTCTGGACCGATATCATATCAGAGACCATCAGTGTCTTCACCTATACGATCCTTCCGACCATCAGGCACTACTACAAGTGAGGCCTTAGTGGTACAAGGATCCTCACATGCTTCATCTTTCGGTCCAGTACCAACTCGATCAAAACATCACAAAGAGCCAGAGAGAAGCTCTCTCCCCCAGTGAAGAAAAGGACTTCTAAGATGAGACTGAGACAAAAGGCTTTCATGTTGAAGATATTCCTAACTGGCAATTTTTGAAGACTTTCGTCACCGAAAAGTTCTTTGAGGAATTTGATCGAACACCTTGTAGGCCCCCCAATGAAACTTTTCTCGTACTCAATTTTTTCCAAATCGAGGGTAAGGTGAACGGATTTAGAGTAGCCCGACTTTCGTGTAACTCTTGTGAGGCTTCTATGAAGCTTCAAGCCAGACAAATTGGATAGCTCCTCAAGAGTGGGAGTTAGCTCCCGCTTCTCAAAACGGAACACGTGAGAATTTGGATCCCAAAATGAGGCCGCCGTGCAAAGTAGATCCCACCATGGAGGAACCTCAAGAAAGAGGGGAAGACGTGATAGTCCGAGCCACTCAAGTTCGACGAGCTCACTCTCATTCAAGCTCCCAAGCCAACTTTTGAGAAAATTGGGCCCCAAGCCCAATGAAAGGGGTAAATTGGTTCCAAGCCCTCCATGTAAGGGAGGATTGGAAAGTGGGTCCATAGACGTACAAAGATATTTCAAGGATATAAAATTCAATGTATGTTGATGAACCCGCCCTTAAGAAAGCAAGGAGAGGAAAAATCAGTAAAAAAGGCCAAGTCAAAAAGAAAAGAAGGAGAATTTGGACTATCTCAGGCATATAAGGCCCCACAGCTCCCCAAGCCAAAACTGGCACAACTAATGTGCAAATTTTCCCCAAACTAAGCCTGGCACAAATAATAGTTGCGCCAGTACAAAACCTGCCCCCTTTATGCTTTTTGGAGCTATTTTTGGGACTTTTGTGGGCCTTTGTTGTCCCCCTTTGCCAGTTAGCGTTTTCTCCTGTTTTATGCTTAAAAGAACATTCACAAACATGAAAAATAAAGGGCACTCTAATATTGAAAAGATTTGAATTTTTGTGCAGGAGAAACCCGCACCAAGGCATGTGACCTCGAGGGTCACTTTTATGAGCAATCGTCAAAACTATCCTGCAAGCAGTCGGATATATGCAAGGGAGGGAGAACATGCAATCAAAGGAATAGCGCCAAATATTTCCAAGTAGAAAAATCATCCAAAAAATATATATATATATATATATATACAATCATCCATCACAATCTGTTTAAACATCCCAAAATTATCCCAAAAATGTGCTAAATGTTTGAATTATTCAAAATGCAAAAATCGGGGCCTAATCCTTGTTGGCACCCTTCGACTTCTTTCACCGACGTGAGAAGCTTTAGACGGTCCACATATCCCCTACTCGGGACCATGCTTGCAAAATCTAGCTGAGCAAAGAGCGCGACTCCTTGGCGCGTGCACGCTACAAGTCATAGTCAAAATAAGATATCAAGATCAATTGAGGAACAAAGGATAGTAGAACCAATAAGAAAAGCAGAACAGTAGAATACTAACCACCTCCATGTCTCGGAGCTCTACAATGTTACAGTACTACGCCACATGCTCCATAGCCGAGTCAAAGGTCTACATTCAGAGAGAAAGGATGTCAGTTGCAGAGAGTAGTAATAAATGCATGCATTGATCAAAGGAGCAAAAAAATGGGAAAAGTGATCGTAAGAGGGCTTACTCCTAGAACCACCACAGGAGGAGGAACCTAGGCCACTTCAATTGAGATGTGTGCCTACTTATCCACATCGGCACACAGGTCAGACATAAAGCAATTGTCGAGGCGTCGGAAGGTCCCATAGACCACGGGCGGAATACCACCAAGGGCACCCGCATGAGAGGTACCCGACGGACCAGCTCTTGAAGAACCCTCACCTGAGGGACACACACCGGAAGGGCCAGCACCTGAAGGACCTACCCCTGAAGTATTAGCGGTACCCGCCACCGCCCTGCCTTCATCATTCGAGTCATCCCCTTGAGCAAACTGTGAACAAAATAGAAATTCGCTCAGTAGGAACCAAAGTTGAATTAAAACAAATAAGGGGACTAATCTAAAAGAGAAAGGAGAACTACCTGAGCGAACAAGCCACCTAAAGCAAGGAAGTTGGTGGTAGGGACAAAGCGCGGCAGGATGAATCGATACGGCAGACACTCGTACCATAGCCGATAATCCCCGAGAACGAGAAGGGCACGACTGGGGATCCTATTATGGAGGAAGGCCGCAGTGAGCTCCTCAATGCTACCAACAGGATCCAAAACATCTATAGAAGGGTCCATAGGTATGGCATGATAGCCCTGATACTGGTGCACCACCCGCTCCCCTAGATAGTAGGCCCTGGCCCATGCCTCGTAGAAGAAGACCACGCGACGGTTGTTGAATAGGCGAGATGGATCTACGGCCGCCGGGTCCCAGAAAATGGAGGTGAGGTACGGGTCGTGGAGGATTTGTCTAAGTCAAGAGGTGGCCAATCAGTCAAAATTGTAGCATAATAATAAAGGACAATTTCTGAACTAGAATAAACAGAGTTTAAAAGGCCTTTCTTGCTCAGGGACCATCAGGTCGAGTTGGGACCTTAGGTCCATCTCTAGGTGCTTCATGCCCACGTCGCGGTGCCGGGCTTGGTTCCAATTGCTGAGAAGAGGGTAGGTGGATACATCTGAGTAGAGAAGCGGGCACCCAGGCTGAAAGTGATGGTACCCCATACCTGAGAGGAGCAGTGCACAAGGAGCAAGTCAGTAGCATACACAGATCATCCAAGTGAAACTGACTAAAGCGAAAGAGTTAGGGATTACCTTCAATGCCACCCAAAAACCAATAAAGGATTTAGCCTCCAGATGGATACTCGGGCTACACCATACATCAACCATGCGTATTTGGCCCTGCCCCAGTCCTACTGATGGACGTCGACCCAGTTGACCATAATGCTCAGCAACGCCAAGCTGACTCGACCGCCGCTTGCCTTCCTAAAAAAGGTCTTACCTAGCAGGGGCAAGAGAGTGATGCGAGCCAAGACAATCTCCCGTGTGGGCTTAATATAAAGCTCTTTAGTTAGATAACTAGGTCATCTTGACCTCTGTGCCATGCATCTGCCCACGAGGGGGATAGTCCCCTCTCAATCTAACAATGCCCTCTCTGCTCGGCATCGTAAGACTGGCCATCAGTATGCCCCCTACCCTGATGCCAGTAATCATTACCCTATCTATAGGCATCAGGGTCATCTCAGCATAGGGCATATGGAAGGTCATGGTCTCAGGATAGAACCGCTCTATCAATGCCTTCAGGTACGCGACATCGACCCTCATGGGGGGGGCAAGACAAGAACTCTCCAAAGCCCTCCTACCCCAGCAAAAACTTCACCACATGGGAAATGTAGCGGTTAAAGTCATGAAAGTCCAACCAGCCCCCACGGAACATGATAGGGGGCAGGTCTTGCGTCAGAAGAGAAAAATACATTAGATCATGGAAATGAAGCAAAGCTGTATAAAAGGAAGAACTGAACTTATCTTTTACCTTGCCTGTTATGCCGAAATTGGAGATAATGGACGTACTACTGATGAAGGAGGCCAACTCAGGTGGACTCACCCTGCATCTCGAGCCAGGGACCTACCTTACGCTCTATCATAAAGAACTGCTCCCCCCACGGGCCATAGACTACATCGGCCCCCTCCTCATGGCCCTCCTCAGGCATGTAGTCTTTCGTCAGATTCTTTCATTCTGATGTTTTGGTACCACAACCTCACCAATCTAGGATATACAATCTCTTCTAGAGGCTTTAGCAATGAATCTAGAGAGGCCCTGGTCAAAAATTCTATGGATTCCTTAGCCAGGTCTTCCTTTGCAAAGAATGCCTTATCAAACATTATCTCTGGCACCAAACTGAGGGTAGCCATAAAATCATTTGGGGTGGTGAATGGGTCAACTTCAGGGGCTGCTTCCTTTCCTTTCTTTTGTTTATTGGATTCGGCAGTGTTGGGCTTCTTGGATTTTTTCTTTGGGGTTGCTGATTCACTCGAAACAACATTCCTTTTAGGGTCTGCTACAGGAGGTTCTGGGGCTTCGAGGGCTGAGGATGAAGCTGTCCTCTGGGACTTTCTAGTGGGTGTAGGAGGATTGGTTTGGGTCAGGCTAAGTAAATCTTGTAGGGTTTCTCCAAAATCAGAACTGTCGGCCATTGAAACCCTAGTTTCAGTCACATAAATCTAAACCGTAGTTTTCCCACAACTTCAATAAATTTGCAATCCACCAAATAATCCTCAGTGAAAATAACTCAACTCAGTAAAAATATGTAGAAAGATGAACAGACTGAGAAGAACTTGAAAACTTATCCCAAGACTAGGGTTTGTTGAGGATGATGCACAATGGATCAAATCCACAAGTTTCAGGTGCAAAATTATCGGCTTCTGTGGCTTAACAAATTGGCAAAGGTGGGGTAACTAGTGGAGCAGATGGTGCAGCGAAAAAGGAAGAAGAATTTTTGGGTCGAGTGTCTGAAGGCCAAATATATATATGCAAAATGCCTTAAGAGGATGCCTGAAGACTCCTGATCCTCTCGAGAAGGCTAGAAACAGCCCAGTTTATACTTGTGCTGCCAAGCAAACTCTCACACTAAACACTTGCACACTCTCATACATTAAAATCATTGATTTCCTATGCTAAACACAGACATCCATTCATAATAGCAGATCATAAAAATGCACACATCCAGATTCATTAACACAGATCATAAAAAGAGCGATACTTATAACATTTAAAACAGTAAGAACAACTATGATACACATTGTACAAAGCTGGAGATCACTCAGCAGTTGGAGGCTCTTGAAAATGAATGGTCTCAGAGGGCTCCACAATATTTTCAATACAAAGTTTGAGCTTCTGACCATTTACTTTCATGATTCTTCCAAAAGTGGGGTGCATGATCTCCACAGCACCAGATGGGAATGCATGAATTACAATATATGGCCTATCCCATCTAGATCTTAATTTTTCTAGAAAGAACTTGAGCTTTGAGTTAAAAAGCCATACCTTGCCTCCATCAGCAAAGTCCTTCCTTAGAAGGCTCTTGTCAAAGAAGGCTTTAGCTTTTTTCTTGTAAATTTTGGCATTGGAATAGGCACCCAGCTTCAAGTCTTCCAGCTCAGACAGCTGCAATTTCCTATTTAAACTAGTAGGAGTTAGGTCTATGTTTAAACTTTTAATGGCCCAATAGGCCATGTACTCTAACTCCACTAGTAGATGACATGCTTTGCCATAAATCAGCCTGAATGGGGACATTCCAATGGGAGTCTTATAGGTTGTCCTATAAGCCCACAAAGCATCGTTCAATTTCTGGGACCAGTCCTTTCTATTTGTCCTTACTGTTTTCTCCAAGATATGCTTGATTTCTCTATTAGATATCGCCACCTGCCAGTAGCAATCCTATGTGTAACAACATACTTTTTGAGCAAACTCTCAAAGTGTCTATTACAGAAATGGCTTCCCCCATCACTGATGATGGCTCTATGGGTGTCAAATCTGGAGAATATATTTTCTTTTACAAACTTGTGGATAACTTTGTGATCATTTTTTCTTGTGGTAGTAGCTTCCACCCATTTGAAAACATAGTCAATAGTCACAAGGATGAAATTAAAGTCCATAGAAGGAGGAAAATGACCCATGAAGTCTATCCCCCAGACATCAAATGGCTCAACTATAAGGATGTGTTGTAATGACATTGAATCTCTTTTTGATATGCCATCCATCCTTTGGCATCTCAAGCAAGTTTTGTAGTGTTCAAAAGCAGCCTTAAACAAGGATGGCCAATAGAGACCACACTGTAGCACCTTGGCTGCTGTCTTTTTCCCTCTACCCCCACAGGCATTTTCATGATACATGGTTAGAATATTGTGGATTTCACCTTCAGGGACATATTTTCTAATCACTTAGTCTGGACAATATTTATAAAGGTAGGGGTTCTCCCAGAAAAAATACTTGACTTGTGAAAAGAATAAATCTTTGTTTATCTTGGACCAGTGAGAAGGGATCCTACCTTTAGCAAGGTAATTTATAATATTGGCAAACTAGGGCACAGTAGACTTGATGGCAAACAATTGGTCATCAGGGAAGGAGTCTTTCAATGGAGTTGTAGCACATTTTTCAATCAGGATCCTTGATAAGTGGTCAGCAACCACATTTTCTCTCTTTCTTATCTTTAATTTCAAGATCAAACTCTTGTAGGAGTAAGATCCATCTAATCAGTCTTGGCTTTGGATCCTTCTTTGCCAGCAGATATTTTAGGGCAGGGTGGTCAGTAAAAATTATAATTTTAGGCCTTAGTAAATAAGGTCTAAACTTGTCCAAGGCAAACACAACTACCAGAAGCTCTTTCTCAGTGGTTGTATAGTTCAACTGTGCTTTGTCAGTGTTCTGCTGGCATAGTAAACTACACATGGTAGTTTCTATTTTCTCTATCCCAAAATAGCTCCAATAGTAAAATCAAATCCATCACACATCAGTTCAAAGGGTAGGGCATAATCAAGTGCTTGAATCACAGCGGCAGAGGTTAAATATTTCTTCAAATTTTCAAATTCATCTAAACATTCAACATCAAACACAAATGGCACATCTTGACAAAGCAAGTGGCACAACAGTTTGGAGATATTGCTGAAGTCTTTAATAAACCTTCTATAGAAACCCACATGTTCTAAAAATGATCTGACTTGCTTGATGGTTTTTAGTGGGGGCAAGTGCCAAATCAGGTCAATTTTTGTCTTGTCAACCTCTGTCTCTTTAGGATATCATATGGCCAAGCACAATGCCTTGGGTGACAATGAAATGGCTTTTCTCCCAACTCAAAACTAAGTTGGTTTCTTCACACCTTTGAAGTACAAGGCCGAGGTGATGCAAACATTGACTGAAATCATCCCCATAGACTAAAAAGTCTTCCATGAAGATCTCTAAAAGCTTATCAATCATATTTGATAAAATTGCATACATGCACCTTTGGAAGGTAGCAGGAGCATTGCATAGTCCAAATGGCATCCTTCTATAGGCAAAGGTTCTAAATGGACACCTGAAAGTGGTCTTTTCTTGGTCTTGTGGATACATTGGTATCTGATTGTAAATAAAATATCCATCAAAAAGCAGTAATATGCTCTGCCTGCCAGCTTATCCAAAATCTGATCAATAAAAGGCAAGGGGAAGTGGTCTTTTCTAGTCTTGGAGTTCTGTTTTCTATAATCTATGCACACTCTCGAACCAGTGGTCTCTCTGGTTGGCATTAACTCCTTAGACTCAGTTGCTATTATTGTGATGCCAGACTTCTTGGGGACCACCTGGATAAGTGATACCCAGTTAGAATCAGAAATGGGGTAAATGACCACAACATTCAGCAATTTAACAATTTCTTTCATGACTAGTTCCTGCATGTGAGGGTTTAGCTTTCTCTGCATTTCCCTAGAGGGTTTGGGACCCTCTTCCAAATAGATTTTATGTATGCAAACAGATGGGTCTATTCCTCCCAGATCAAAAATGGTCCATCCAATAACTTTCCTATGCTTCATGAGGATACAAAGTAGTTCCTCCTCCTGCTCCAAAGTGAGAGAGGAAGAGATAATTACTGGCAGGTTTTCATTCTGCCCTAGGAAGGCATATTTCAAAGATTCTGGTAGCTGCTTGAGCTCCAAATCTGGTGGACTTTCCATAGAAGGCAGCAAAGGTGCCTTGGAGGGTTGAGGGAGGGACAACAATGTAGGTCTCCATGTAGAGTGTTGCACTAGGCCCACTAAAGATTCCAATGTATTTCTTTCTCCAACAACATGTGTTGGAGCCTCCTGCTCAACAACCTCAATCCACACTTCTTGAAAATCATCACACATCTTATCCCAATCCAGCAAGTTGGATAAGCTCTCTTCCACTAATTCATCTAGTACATCTAGTACAAAGCAATCCTCATTGTCAAGTTGAGGTTGTTTGACAGCATTATACACATTAAGCCTGACTTTCATATTTTTGAAAGTGACTTCCATCACTCTAGACCTTCATTGAATGCAAGCATTGGCAGTGACCAGAAATGGCCTGTCTAGAATAACAGGAATTGGAGTGTTGCATTTGGAAGGTTCCATGCCTAAAACCAAAAAATCAGTAGGATCAAAAAATTTATCTACCCCCACCAGCACATCTTCCACTATCACCATAGGTTTTCTCTCAGACCTATTAGACAATTAGAGGACCACAGGTGTTGGCTTTAGTTCCCCCAAACCCAGCTTTTCATACATTGAGTATGGCAACAGGTTGACACTAGCTCCCAAGTCCAAGAGAGCTCTTCCTATGGTGTGGTCACCTACGATGCAGGGGATGGTAGGTACCCCTAGGTCTTGAAGCTTAACTGGTGTAGTTATAGACAAAACAAATTTGACTTCCTCATCTATAAAGACTTTCTTAGACAAATGGATCCTTACTTTTCTCATTTGGGTACACAAGTTCTTAAGGAATTTAACATAGGGTGGGACCTGTTTAATGGCATCAAGCAAAGGTAAATTTATTTTTACCTGCTTGAAGGTCTCCATCATCTCCTCCATTCAAAATGTGAATCTCGAGAGGTGCTCGAGTGGCTGGGGTGTCATCTGAACAGTGCTCGACAGGCTGTAGTGCTCCAGGCATTACTTCTCCACAAGATCTTTAGAATTGCTCGAGTGGATGGATTTATGCTCCAAAACTGCTTGATAGGTTCAAGGTTTTTGTATACATTGTGCTCGAGATCCTGTCGAGGTAGAATTTTTGAAGGTGCATCTACTCGAAAGACTCAAGAGGATAGAAGGCAGTTTCCTTTAACTGCTAGACATGTGATTACTGAAGGCTATGAACCACTTGAAACTACTCGATAACCACTCGAAACTACTCGAGAGCCACTCAAAATGACGGTTCTGAAGCTATTCTGCTTGAGAACTGCTCTAGCAATTAATTTGCTGCTATCCTGATGTGCTCGAGATCTTCTCGAGTTGGAAGTGTTGAAGCTCTATCTGCTCGAGTTGCTCGACAGGTTTACTGTTGAAGGCATAGAGCTACTCGACAGCTACTTGAGTTTACTTTGTTGAAGGTTTAATGTGCTCTAGAGCTTCTCGAGCTGAGATTTCTGAGTGTCTACTGTTGTGGACAGTCTACTATAACACTCCACACAGCTTGGGTCAACTTTTCTTTTCGCTGCTAGACTTCTAGGGGTCCTAGGGCATGCTAAATGGTCCCTATGGTGTGGACCACCATGGTACATTCTCTGTCTTTCCATCAACTTCAAGGTTTGACTCCCATTTCTCTCTTCTTGGCATTCATTATGTGGACTGTTGCACTAAGCCGCATTTTATTTCTAACTACAAAAATATACTCAGAAAGCAATTATTAGACAGCTCTAAGGTCTAGTAAAGGCAAGGTTAGGATGTGGAAAGTGGCATAATTCAGTGATTAACAACTAGTACACTGAAAGTGATATGCTATCAATATAGTGAATCGGGATCCATCGGTTAACAACCCAAATGAACCAGACCCATTAGTTAATCAGCCCAATGATTAAGACCCATTAAGGAAAGCCTCGAGACTGACTCGTTAGTTAACAGCCCAAGAACCAGGACCTAGTGGTTAATCAGGCCCATGGATTAAGACCCAATAGTTGTGGCCTTAAGATAGAGCCCATACACCAACTTATGGTGTACCAGCTCCTCACCTAACCAACTACACTTAATATAAAAAGCCAAACCCCATAGCCTTAGCCTCATTTGCGAATTCATTTGAGAGGAGAAAAGAGGTGAGAGAGGGAAACTGAGAGAAAGCCTTCATCTTCTTCTCATTGCCTTACTTTTGGCGAGATCCTAACCGTTGATCGCCGCTCAAATTCCTTCCTTCACCTCACGAAGTCATTGCTTCGCCTTGTACTATCAAAAGAGACTCCAAGCTTCTGCACGGCTGGGCTCGAATGGAAGAAATCTAGCCGTTGATCTCCTTAAATCTCTCTTCTCAAGGATTTAATTTCGTCTGTAACCTCAAAGAAGTGATCGATCAATGGATAACAACAATTCGGCGTTGATTCTTTTGATTTCGGTCATCGCAATCTTTGCATGCGCACTTAAACAAGGTAATCTTCGAAATCTACCGCGTACATGCATGAATTTTAGAATGATTCATGGGAATTAGATGCGATTAGTGTGTGTATTTGTTGGTGTTTGTTTTTTAATGTTCTTTATTACAAAAGTGATCAAAGTATGATAGAAACAAAGAAGGGAATAAATAAAACAAAGAGGAATAAAGATGGGATTAGAACACAAACACAACCTGCAAGATACAGGGTTGTTGTAGTAAGTTTTAGAATAAATAAGAGTCATCCCACAGAGAGTTATGGATCTAAAGGAAGTAAATCTCCATATTTGCTACAGATCTAGCAACTCTCAACCTAATCTATCTTAAACTAATAAAACATGGTAAAGAGAAGGTATTTTGGGGTTTTGTCACTCACTAAAACAAAAATAGATGCAAAATCAGAAATAAAAGAAAGGGGTTTAAAGAAGAGTAAAAATGGTTTGGTAAAAATAAATAAGAAAATGGAGAAGTAAGTAATTATGGGCTAATTTTTACTGTAAAAAGCATTGTAAAACACAGCAAGAGTTGGATCTCCAGCAATCCTTCATTTAGCTACAAGCACAAATGCAAAGAAGAAGAATCTAACTCAACCTTGAGATATGGATTAGTCTTAAGGTTATATCCTGTCCACTCAAATGGTCACAGGATATCCCATGGATTTAATTCAATCAGTTAAAGCTGAAACAATAAAACCTCTGCAGACACTATGTCTACAAGGCTACAAGCACATGCATTTGTAGGTGCATAAAATCCATAAAAATCTAATGAAAATTACAATATAATACAGATTAAATGAAACAATACAACTAGCTATTCATTACCAAAAGGAAGTTTACAATGATATGGCTCTCAAGTTCGTAATCTCTGCAAGACTCCAGGCCTCTTCAGAATACTATTTCAAAGCAATTTACAATTCAAATTAGCCCTAACTGCTACTTAGGCTTTGCTAGCCATGCTAAGCTAAGGAGAGAAGAAAACAAAAGGGAAGATGACCTAAACCCTAAAAAAAGAGCTTAGGCCTGCTTTTTCAGCCTACCCAGTGTATTTTTCACAGACATGCTTTACTTGGTATATATACACATCCAAAAAGTAACTTTATGCTCTGGCCAATTAGAGGGAAGAAGAATAAAAAAGGTTAGGCTTTGCTGACGTGGCTCAATTTCAGCCAAGTATTGCCCAAGTTTGTTAGGAAAGCAGTACACACTCGGACAGGTGTTCCATGTGCTACAGAAATTCCAAATATGCCCTTAATGTCCACAGATATCTGCTGGCTCTCGAGCATCGAGGGGATGAAATGCTGAAGTCTTGGTCTGCTCAAGAAGATGAACTGTTTCTGAAGGCTTCTCGAGAGGATGGAATGTTGCAGTCTTTTGACTTCTTGAGAGGATGGCTTTTAAAGGCTTGGTTTGTTCGAGACTGCTCCAGATGATAAACTGCTTCTAAAGGCTGGTCAAGAGGATGGAATGTTGCAGTCTTTTGAATGCTCGACACTGCTCTAGAGGATGGCTTCTGAAGGCTTGGTCTACTCGAGACTGCTCGAGCGGATAGCTTCTACCTCTCGGTTGGAATGTCTAACTGCTACAGCTCTCCTTTAGGCATGGGCCCCACTTTTCTCTCATGGTAGGACTTCAAGGGGTTCAAGGCATACTAAACAATCTATTTGGTGGGGACTACCATGGTTCAATCTCTATATTTTTCTCTGCTCTAGTGCTTGACTCTAATTCTTCTCTTTTTTGGCACTTATTAAATGAATTTCTGCACCACTCTGCAGGCTATTGCTAACTACAAAACCACACTTAAAAATTAATTATTGAACAACTCTAGGGTTTAGTAAAGCCTAGGTTAGGAGGTGGAAAGTGGCACAATTTAGTGATTAACGCACCCCCAAGCCTAATCTTTGCTAGTCTTCAAGCAAAGAGAAGATTAAACAATTATTCTAAAAATTAAATGCTACTTTTGTAGGGAGCACAAATGCATCAAAACTTTTAAACCCCTAGGTGATCCCTAGTGGAGGAGTGAAGTGTCCTGAGAGTTTTCAGTGAAGATACCCACAAACTTTACAATAGAATAGTTAAGTTTAGTGCAACATATGTCAAATCAGATTTCAACGAATAAAGATTCATTCCACACCCTATTCTTTCAAATTCAGAGAAGTTAAAAAAGTAATGTAGTCAGTTTAACACTTAAATCATAATGAATTTCTGTCACAGCCAGCCATCTTACATCAAGAGTATTATGTGTGGAAATCAATGCCAAGCTCACCATTAATTCAAGAATCAAGTTGAAATATTATCCCAATGAATTTAGTTTCAGACCCAATTCTCACCAGGGCTTTCACTCAAAAATAAAATTCAAAGGTGTATCACTTCCACTTCAGCTCAAGATCAATTACAGACCTCAAATAGGCCTGCAACCATGAGTATAGGCATTGCTGTTAATTTCTGAAATCCTTTTGTTCTTTCCACCATAGATTACACATCCCCATATCTCCACATAACAGCTCAATTAACTTTAGATCAATAAGGTCTTTTTGTTGGGTTGTAATGTGTCTTAGGGTTGAGGTTTAAAAAGAACAAAAGGATAAACAGGATTCAAAACTGAGAAATAAACTAAGAGGAGGAGGTGATTCATGACTTCACCTTCTTCTTCATTACATCACAGCTTCATCTTCTTTTATATTTTTTAGATCTAAAGTGGTCAGCTTCTTCTCATCTTTTTAATTTTTCAAATGAAATACTTCTTTTAACTTCTCTCTCTCTTTTAATTGAAATGCCACAAATATACAACTGACACACTACATTTTTATAGATTTCTTATCTTCTCCTTTCACCAAACATTAAACCCAGCTCAACTTTCTTCAACATCTTCTCCTTTACCTTCTGGAATCTCAAAGTGAGGGTAAGGCTGAATCAGGTCAATGAGGTTTAGGTTCAATTATTTTGGTGGTTGTTAAAGAAAAATGAATTTTAAGGCTCAAACAGTGTATAAAAAGGATAGTTCAATGGGTAGGTATTTTCAAGGTCAAACTATCCAAAGTTCAATGGGTAGGTATTTTCAGGCTCAAACTGTCCAAATGAGGGCCTTAAATTATATCCTTAGTGTCATGAGTTCTGCCAAACAGTTTCAATTTGGGGTGCATAACTTCTAGTGAAAAGATGTTGATTCCATCATTCCTTAGAGCAGAAAAATTTGCTAATTTACTCTTCAAAAGAAAGTTTGATAGGCCCAAATCTCACTGGGTATGGTCTTTAAATAAAATCATGGGGTATATCCTCCCATTTTTATCTCCTTTCTGGTTCAATAAGTACTAATTGTGAAAAAGATTTCTTGAAGTTTGCTTCTTGGAAGTGTTAGGTCTTCAAAAAATTTCAGTTTTAAAATGTCTACTAAAAAATTTTAATTTCCTCTTTCTAAAATGGTTAGGTGAGAATTTACTTTATTTCTTTCAATTTTACTAATAATGATGCACTAAAATTAACTTTTTTATTGGACCACCCTGCCATACCTCAAAACTTAATATAAATATTGTCCTCAATGTTTCAACAGAGAGTGTATTTAGGAGCAGCAGGGTTAGAAAAGGAAGAACAAAATATTGTAGAAAAGAAAGAGAAAATTATACTAACAAAATGATTGTACTCACAGAAAAAGAGAATTTATAATAAAATATTATGCAAAAGAGAAGACTTTGTACAAAATGACCATTGGAGCGGGCGATGGAGTGTGAGGGTTTAGCACGAAGAGGTAAAATGAGAAAATAGTCCTCACAAGGAGCTTATAAGCTCAGGACCCCAAGCCACAAGAGGATGATGCTTAAGAAATATCATCTTGAGCAGATCTCAAGCAGATGATGGTTTTAATTGCTTGAACCTGTTGAGGCTGGGTATAGTCTTTAGAACAAATGTCTTGAGAGGATGTATTAAGTGTTTGATCCTCTCGAGAATTCAGCAATGACTTGGTCAAACTCGTGGAATGACTCTTATGCAATAAGGCTCAATGCTCCTTATGCTCTATAAATCCACTCAGCACTTTACAACACATCAACACATACTTAATCAAGAGCAGATAGCTGGAAACACGGTATTGTATAAAATTTTAAACCGCTCTGACACTTATGGTACAAATAGTACAAAGTTCTAGATCACAAATCAGTTAGGAGGTTCTTGAAGACTAATGGTCTCAAAGGGCTCCACAACATTTTCAACACATGATTTGAGCCTCTAGCAATTGACCTTCATGGCCATTCTAGAGTTAGGGTCCATGACCTCAACAGCTCCAGATGGGGATGCATGTAAGATAATAAATGGGTCATCCCATCTGGACCTCAGCTTACCTGGAAAGAACTTTAATTTGGAATTGAATAGCCATACCTTTGCACCCTCAGCAAACTCCTTCCTAAGAAGGTTCTAGTCATAAAAGGCTTTAGCTTTATCCTTGTAAATCCTTGTAGTTCCATAGGCATCAAGTCTAAGTTCTTCCAGTTCAGAAATTTGCAGCTTCCTTTCAAATCTCAAACAAGCTTTGCAATGGTCAAATGCATCTTTGAACAAGGATGGCCAGTAGAATCCAAATTGGAGCACTTTAGTTGCCATTTTTTTTATCGCTACTTAAGTGTGTATCTAATTAAATCTTAACCTACTGCAAATGTAAAATGGAAATTGTAGAGTTAGTATAGGATCGTTCCCACGAAGATAGTTATTACTTCTATTAGTCTATTTTTAGAAAACTTATACTTATCTTTAAAGAGTCTTTAACAATTGGAGAAATATGAATAAAGAATTTTCTAAACTAACGTGCATAAAAATAAATCTTAATCCTCCAATTTCAAATTATGGTCGTCAATCACAATCCTCTGCTATTGGATATTTATAAAATTAAACAATATCGTTATACCATATATCAATTCTTCTAGCATTGGGCGTCAATCAACACTAAAGTCTTATCAATATAGATTTAATCTAATCAACAATCAACAAGGAATTTTGGCATCAATCATACTCTAGAAAATTGAAGAATGAAAAATAAAAACCATTACACTAATCTGCAAATTCTAACCTGAGTCGTCAATTCAAATCAAAACTTGGAGAAGTTTAAAAAGCAATAAATAAAAGAAAATAAAAATTTAAACTAAAATATAACCTTCACCCCTCAGCCAGAGTCATCAATTCCTTTTGATAAACTACAGATATCTACACTAATCTTCAGCACCCAATAGCAGTCGTCAATTTCACTTGAGAGACCTCTGATATCTAATTTACTCTAACTATTTTACACTACTGATCGAAAGAAAACCCAACCTTAGGCGTCAATTGATGCTGAATTTATTCGATGATTATTCCTGTACCGGGCTCTCTTATTTATATATCATAAGGAGTTGGTTTATTTACAAGATTCTAATTTTAATAAACGAAACTACTAAACTAAAAGATTCCTAATATAACTCTACTTCTAATTTTATCTTTCCTTTGCTTCAGTGGTTGATATACTTCTAAAACTTTCTTTATACTTCAACAGAGTCCTTCAAAGTCTTCTTCATCAATTTCCTCGGATCCGTGATTCACCAGACTTCAAATTCAAGATATCTTCTAATTCTGATTCATGGCAGTGTACTATACATGTGATCAGCAGCAGTGAGCTAAGCCTTCTGTAAAATCACTAATAACGATTCTCTGTTCATTCTTCTTTAGTAGAAAAAGTTTCTACTTTCAATAGGGTTCATTGAGAGAAAATCGTAAAAGACAATTCTTCAATTTTTTTATCTTTTTCTATAAAATCTCAAATGACGATTTTATACTTCTTCATACTGCTCACTCTTATGACTTTGATAGACTTGGCGGACGATTCTATGAAAAATCGTAATTATTTTTCTTCCTTGAGCGGCTTCTTCTGTAGAATCATAAATTACAATTCTTTTGCTTTCATAGTCTCTCTCTCTGGGAAATCGTAAATAATGATTTTTCATTCTTTTCCGTAGGTAGAGCTTTCGTCTTTCAATCTATTGTCATTCTTACTTCTTTTTGAGTTACCTTTGATAAATATTAATACTTTGACTCTATTTTACTGATTTTCCTTAATATCTGCATATCAAAAACTTATTAGTAGCAAACTATGACCTAGCAATACTAAGTTAAGAGTGACAAAATGGTAAATTATGTGACTAATCACACCCCTAAACTTAAGCTTTGCTAGTCCCTAGAAAACAAGGAAACA